>JAVKLA010000024.1:11327275-11358925 GCA_034782735.1 Sagittarius serpentarius | reverse complement strand
CCCCCGCGAGTGGTTGTTTTGTGTCAGCAATCCTATAAAAATGAGACACAGGCTAAGATTAAGCTCCTGAACAAGTCACTAGAGTTATGCAGTACTTCATTTTATGTAACCCATACATGAAATACACATACAGCACGTATCAACTTGTTCATGATACTAATGTGTATGTTCTCCTCCACCTTTAAGGGAGGGTAAGGTGATAGGCACTGACAACTCTGAAAACTGAAGTCTGTATTTAGGTCTAGGCCCACATGTAGCTGAAGCAAATGTATGGCAGTCTTTTATGAGCAGTGTTGTCAAGTAGTCAGAAAACAGATACTTTTGTTAAAAAAAAAAAAAAAAAATTTGTGCATTTGTCCAAATGGAAACTTTTCACGGCAATACGATATTTTGAAAGAAGATTTTGGGGGGGAGAGAAGGGAGAGTGAAATTGTGTGTCAGCCTGAGTTATGGACCTCTCATTTGGCAATCTTGTTTGCTCACCTCTAATGAAATTTCCATTATTTAGTTTCAAGAGGGACAGTTCTTGGAAGTTTGTCATTCAACTCTTTGAAATGTGAGAGGTTGATATGGGTCATATAAAAGCTGAAATGAAAGCTCAGGCCTATCACTGTCTATGCGATGGGAAAATAAAGCACAGTGTCCTGATACTGGTACCTTTTATAGAACTGCTTTGGCTAAAGATATAAAGTGGAAGGAGGGGTTGTCTTCCGAACCAGCCAGCAAAAGATACTCCTTAGGTCTGGGTGAACTGCTGTGGCTGGAATAAATAATTTGGAAACTTGGAGTAGCACTGGTAAGACTTGCATCATAGTGACTTGGCCTCTTACAGATGGAAAGAGATCTCTGTACTGCTAATTTTATAAAGTGCGATTTGCTTCCGATTACTCCTTTGCATTCCTCTCATTTCTCTGTACGTTGCTCGAGCAAGTGTGTAGCCTGGCTGTGCAGGTCTGTATGCTGAGGAACGAGGCAGAGTCCTCAGCTTTCTTGGGTTATGTCATCGGGCTGAAGATCATGCCCTTAAGAATAGGAGTGCTGGGCTTTTCCCTGGAAAAGTTGGCTGTACCATTGTTCTCTTCTGTGTTGTATTACTAGTTATTACATACTTTATATAGCTAATTTTAACTCTTTATTGGCAAGTGTTTGTAAGAGAGGAACTATCAGAGTAGAAGGAGGTGCTCAGTGTTAATCCGTTTATACTTTTCCTGCTTGGGAAAAAGAACAGTAACTGCCAACTAGAGCTGTGCCTCTTACTTGAGCTTGCTCTGGTGCTTGTTTGACCATGCTCTGAACTGAGTCAACTTGCTGAAATTCAGCCCTTGACCTAGCATCAAGCTTGTTGTCCCTCCTCCTGCTTCCACAATAAACTGGAGCTTAGAGTGCCTGTTTCAAAATGGACTGTATCGGAATGCTGTTGTCTCAAGAAATTATGACGGCAGCAGAGTTACTGAGGTGTAGGAGAAGTCAAGTTACTTGGCTTTTTTGGACTACTTCTAGGCTTGAACTAACTTCAGGGAAGGAGTAGGTATATAAAACTAGAGGGATTGTATAGTACTATAATTTTTTGGATATCTGTTTTGATAATTTCGTAGAGAGACCCAACAATTTCTCCACAAAATTTGTTAAATGTATTTCTTTAAAAAAATTAATTTAACTTCTAGCAGTTGTGACAAGGTCTATAGAGTTCACTGTGACAGTCTGGCTCTGATTTTGCAAAGGCTTGGCAAGTTCACATGTTAGTTTATACATCTGAATAGTCCCTCTAACTTCAGCAAGACTGTTGATGTGTGCAGAGTTACAGGCTTGCTGAAGTCTCCGTAAGATGTGAGCCTAACCATAGATTTCTACACTGGGGAACGCTAATGTCAAATACGTAATTAAAAAAATCTTCAGGACAGGCGAATTTCTGAGCATGTGCAGTATCCTTTCTGTGAACCTTGGGATCTCAGCTGGTTTTGGTGAAAAACACAGAAAGCAATTAGCTTGCATCTTGGAGGCTAATAATAACTGAACCTTTTGGCAGATTTTGTGATGGGATGATTTCCTCTCGGTGATAGAAGCCAAATGAATTACTAAACCAGATTTTTAAAAATCACTTATTCTAACGCAGTCATTTTGCTGTCAGAGGTGCATAAAAACAAAGCATTTGCAACCTGGACTCTGTTACAAAAAGGTCTAAAGCGCAAAGTAAGGATTAATCTTACGTATTTGCACTATGTTAAAGCAGTTTTCCCTTTGGAGCCCCAATCTTCTGTGTTCTGCTTGAGATTTGAACAAATTCCATAAACCGAGTCCCCTTTATTCTCTTTCTTTATAAAATTTGAAGAGATTTCCATTTCAAAAGTAAAGGTCCAAACAGATATCCCTGGATAAACAAGAGGAGCGAGATTTGATTCTAAGCTGGGCAGCGGAGGGTGGTGGTGCTTGCTCTTGAAATGGATGTTGTCCATTTTTCCCCAAAAGACAACGGTTGTAAGCAGTTCACTGCCAACTGCTGCCTTAATGTGCTTCAGCTCTGACCCAAAGTGACCTCCTCACTGCTGCGCCAAGTCGTTCAATCCCTACAATTGCTCGGTCTTTGGGGTCTCTCTGAGCATCACCATAGATTCAGCAATGCAACAAGAATGGAGAAAACGGTGCCTGCATACACAAGAATGTCAGTCACCTACATGGACAAGTCCAGGAGCTTTAAACAAGGGAAACGTCAGTTTGTAGATGGAGGCACAGGAACCCTGTTTGTGAAGAGGAATAGGGACACTCTGGTAATACTCATCTGGAGCTGAGACTCAGGTGCCAGCTTTGCCACAAGCTTTCCTGGCTGACCAAAGGCAAGATGAATCATCCGTATGTCTAACCGCAAATGTGAATAGCAGCATTACTTAAAAGGAGAGCAACGAAGTTGGGGGTGTTAAGTGGTGGTGCAGCACTTGCAGCCCACATCACTGCAGCACTCACCAGGGCCCATGACACAAAGGATGCGGTCATCCCTGGGGTGCCAGGTGGGTTATCTGAACCTCATCAGTAGAGGACAACGTAATCGCACACAGAAGTCATGATGACAGTGTTTTCCAAATAGTGAGACGTCCTTGGGGGAAGAGCAAGAGCTGCTGGAAGATAGAAGAGTGAAAGAGCAACGAGATGTACTTCTAGATGTTTTAGTTCAGTTTAGTTAGGATTGAGTGATACGCAGGCTATGCTGGAGAATGGTGCCCCTTGCATGAAAACTTACCTGGCACAGGAATGAGATACTTCTGGAAGAAAAGACATCACTTTCCCCTTTGAAAGTGTAGCTGGCTTTATAACGCATCTAAACAGGATATAAAATCCTCCAACCCTCTGTTCACCTTACGTCTAGTTCCTGTCTCTGGAGTTAGCTAATGTAGGACAGTGCTGAGACGCTAGTTATGGTATCAAAGGACATTTCCTCAGTCGTCCTATGGGGAGTCAAGCTTGATGCCCTGGACCAAATATCAGGAAAGTTTTCTGTGCTTCTCTTCTACATAGCCAAATATGCCTGATGTGCCATGGGCTTTTAAACTCTTGGTCTTGTTAACTGTAAGCCTAGAAGGTTTTGTCTCGCTTGCTGAATTGTGAAACGCATGCTGATTCTTCTGAACAGGTAGCCTAGAAACATGTTGTTTATGCCTCTTAATTTTAAAACATACATAATAGTATTGTTTGATCTTACCTTTGAAAAAGACTTGGCACTCCCACCCTCATTCTTCCGAGCAGCCAGAAAATACTGTAAATGCTTCATCCTTACCTGGGGCTCATGTTCCTGTTCCCATTCCCTATCAAAAGCAGTGACATGCAAAATATGGACTGAAACCATTGCTGCCTAAGGACACTGTCTAGGCTGAGAATAAACCTGATCAGTTGCAGACTCATATTTTTCAGTGGAGCCTCCGTTTCTTCTGTTCCTTTTCCAAGGGAGACGAAAGCCCAAGCAAATGTTTGCAAAGTACCTATCAGGAGAATTGCTCTGTTCCCTTCGGCTTCTCACACTGCACCTATTGCTGTACTCTCTAAGGTCTGGTGGGTTTGTAGGTGGAGCTGCAGGGTCTTAATGCAGAGCTCCCCTTGAACAGTGTGACTTCTCTGTGCCTTTTCCTCGAGGCTTGCAATGGAAATGCAGTGCTGCTTTGCACCCTGGGGTTTTAGGCTTCGTGAAAATAACCATCTGACAAAGCTTTTTTTTAGATGCAAGGTAAGATGAAGCAAATTATCATTTGGTGCTCAAGTAAGTCACTCAAACATAGGCTTACAGTAGTAGCTTAGGTGTTTTAGAGGATCCTGTCTTGCATCCAGTTGCCTTTCCAGTAAGGTCCCAGTCTGGTGCCATGCCCTTGTGTCTGAGGGGTAGGCACAGTTTAGCTATAGCTGGATTTTCTGCTCAGTGAAGTTGGGGGCAGTATTTATCCATGGAACCACTGAAGAAGTTATCCGCTAGAGCGGCTGTGGCGGTGGGGTGCTCAGCCTAGCCCAAGGCTAGTAAACCAGCCTTACTAGCTGAGAGCGAGTGCTTTGGAAATACAGTGAAGTGGGGCTGGGTATCTGTGTGGAGCACTGTGTGTGGCTGTGGGTCTCCACCCTGAGGTCTCCTCCCTTGGTCTGAGGGCACTGGAGGAAGCCTGTCAAACCTGGCCCTGTGTTTTCCAACGAGCTGTCAGTGTGGTGCTCGCTGTCACCTCACCTGGGTGCCCCTGTCCTAGTGCCCTCCCTTTTCATTTCGGTACTCGGTGCAGGTCTTGTCCACAGTGGTCTACCCGACCTGCAGCTCTTTTAAAGAGTAATAGCCTGCACGGAAGCAGGTTCATAGAAGTTAGAGATCAGTGTAACCTCTTGCTCACCTCTGCCTGTCTCTTTCAAGGGGCTGCGAAGAGGGAAGATCTCCTCTTCCTTCCCCACTGCCTCTTTGCTCCAGCTCCTTCTTCCTGCCTCGGAGTAAACAGTAGATGTTACATGTATTAACACCGTGCTCTAACACAATGCTCCTGGGCGTGCTCTGTGTGCAAGTCCCTGGCAGCTGTAAATTAATTAAAAGTAGACAGAAACCCTAGGAAAAAAGCAAGTTCCCTTCCCCCCACCCCTCTTTTCCTTTCTCGCTCTGTGGGTAAATAGCTAATTCCTTTGTTCCTTGCTGCACTATTTCATTTCTGCCATCATTGTCCTCATTGTTCTCTGAAACAGGAGGGGTCTGGGCCAGGAGCAGCCAAGGTCTTGGCTAATGACGGGAAGTCTTTAAAGTTTGCGCTGCATTTCATCTTCTCTGTGGGAGTTTTAGGACGCATCCAGTGTTTGATCCCCACCGTGCAACTTTGCTTCTAGTTAATTAACAGATCCCCATTACACTCTCTCATCTGCAAGCACATGGGAGGCCTATCAGGAGGTAATTCAAGGCCAATCTGAGTGATGGCAGAAATAAGAGAAAACAGTTGTTTTAGGATTCTAACATTCAGGAATAAAGCTCTCCCTTTGCAGAGGTGCCCTGGAAATTTGGGCTTGTTTTGTTGTATCATTTTAATTTTTTAAGTGATCTCCTTTGCAGTCAGGTCTGTTTCAGGGTTTTGTTTTTTTAGGAAGTGTAGTTGGGAAGGCAGTTTATTTGTTTTGCTGCTGCTTTGCTGTGCTGGCAGCCTGCGTGGTGTATGGTTTTGAGGGCCAGTTGAAACGAAACCACAGTGTTATTAGCAAGATGTTTTCACCTTCCTTTCATTCCCAGCTTCCCCGTTCCCACCAAGCCTATTATACAGGTTACAAGTGTCTTATGGCAACTTTTTTAGTGTTGAGTAAAACCACCACAGGCCTCCCAGCTGCAGAGCTTTGTCAGGCTTTCAGCTAAATACTGCATCTCTCAGGAGTGCAACCTTCTGTTGACTTTGAATGTTTAGAGTTGTCTGATATTTCCCCCCTTCTTTCCTCTTCCCCTCCCTCTTCCCCACCCTATGAGCAATGACCCCCTTTAACTAATGAATTAGGAACTGCTCCTGCAGTTGCAATTCTCAGTTCAGCACTTGGCAATGAGAATCAAACCAGGGCTATTTAGTGCAGCGTTAAATGGCCCACCACATTAGCCCCCTGGCACGCTAAGCTATTAGGTTGTTTTACTGTTGTTAAAGTTACATTTGTTAGGTGGAGTTGCTGCTCCAACACAAACTTGGTAATGTGGGAAGAGGCAGACAGCCCTGTGTCTTGTGGATGTATTGTGTGACTAGAAGAGACCAAAGTTTCCCTCTCTCTCTGTTAAGGTATTACAGAGGAAAGTTTTTAGCTTTGTTGCAATTGAGTGATCTCGATTAACCATTACACTGTGGCAGGGAGTAATCAAATCATTAGTTGTTGCTTACCTGTTCCTCTGTCAGCTCTCAGCTGGGCTGCGGCAAGGTGGCATACCCTTGCAGGGAACCTCCAGCACTTGGGAGCTCCAGGTAGCATCGAACTTTTCAGGCTGTATCCTCAGCATCAGGGGCTACTGCCGGTACACTCACCTGGTCCTCTGGGCTCCTCACCGTGTCTCAAGGGAAAAGCAGTGCATGGGGTCATTCTTCGTTGGGCTGCTCAAGGACCTCTGAACAACTGTGGCTGCACAGCATCCCCCCAGGGGCTCCTCTAGCCTGTGCGCTGCAACATGATGCAAGCCCAAGAAATGGATCTTTCTCAGAAATGCTCCAGAAATCCCTCAAAACAGGCTGTCACAGATGAAGGATTCACCATTTTCTGCTACAAGTCAAAAAGGGGTATTGCTTTGATCTTGCCATCAGGGCTGTCTTGAAGATCCTGAGCACGGTTCCTGTAGCTGCAGAGGATGCTTATCACACTGGGACGCGGGAGTCTCCTGTGGTCATGAACTTAATATACAAGTGTAGAAAATGAACTAGAAGGTATATGCACCTTTGGTTCAGTACAGTGTGCTTGACTTTCCAATACTCATTCTGGGTCTTTGTCTAAAAATACTATTGCTTGTCTGCTTATTTAAGGAGCCTGCTGTCTCATTCTCTGAATTAATATCTAACTAAAATCTTTAAATATACATAAAAATAAAAATTGTGCCATGGGTTAGAGCAACATGCATAGGAAAAATAAAAAAATAAATGGGAAGGGCAGCAAAGGGAATGATTTTAGCATTGGAGGCTCAAACACTAGTTTGAATCCTGACAGGGTCAGCAAAGCTTTCCATGTTCCTGATTTCCCTCCAGTTCACGGAAGGTTTTGTGGACAAGAGGTGAAGGAGTGATGTCCTTTGCTCCACTTAAGCATCTCTGTTCTGTGGAGCCAACTGTAGGTGCAGGAGTTTGCTCAGCTTGCCTGAGTTTGCCTGGGTTTTGGTTTGGTTTTTTTTTTTTTTTCCTTACTCATGTTGCCGTGACTTGCATCCTCTCTTTCTGCAGCAGCAGTACTTCTCCCTTACTGGATACAAAGATACTGTAAAGCACTGACTGATTCTTTGGGGCGGGAAGGGGAATCGATGCACCGATATGAAATGTAGTTTTATTTAACTGTAATGAAATGGGCAGCGTGTTCACAGTTAAGGCACCCTGTTGCTGACGTGACTGGGGTAGACAGGGTCCTCAGCTGCTAAGCAGGGATGCTTGGATGTGCCACAGGGTTTCAGAGAGAATCCCCCTGCAAAAGGAAGCCTGTGCCAGTATTGTAGAGCGCTTGTGCCAGCCAGCTTGCAGGGTTGATTTGGCATTTGGCGTATTGGTAGCGGCTGCCAGTGTGTGTGGTGGAAGAGAAGGGAATAGACAAGAAAAACACATAGGGGTTTAAAATAAAAATGTAAAATTATTTGCTTTGTGCCATATGGACTCCAATATTTTGATAAAACTAAGGCCAAAATTAATCATGCCAGGTTAGAGTTTTAGTTCAAAAACATATGTATGACTGTCCCTGAGTGTGTATTTGAATTACCATTTTCATACAGAAAAACCTTAACCTTTTCAGTTTCTTGTTCTCTGCTCCGCTACCAGTTGTTCCACCCAGATGAACTTTTCCTATTGTGTGAACTTTTTAAATAGTTTTTTTCCTTTTTTTTGGTAGTTTCTTAGCTAAATGTCAAAGACTTTGTTGATTTGCCTTTTAAAATTTTTTTTGGAGGCGTTTATTTTCTTTTTCTTTTCATGGAACTAAATGGATTTTAACAGAAGCTGTCTTGTGTCCAGGTTGGACTGTTTGTTCAAAAAGAAAGGGGGAAGGAGTAACCAGGACTGCTAATAATGGTTGGAGAGCCATTATATGAAAAGTAGAAGTCCATCACACCAATCCTGCTTTTCCCAACTAAGATACTGTCCCCACTGCACCTGTAGCGTAGGGATTTTCATATTTGGGATTTAAGTTTAGCAATGCAAAATGTGGCCGATCTGTAGATTTTAATTTATAAAGGAACCATTCTGAATGTCTACAGTAATATGACCTTCTATGCAATGTAAACCATTGAATTTTTCACTGTAATTTTTTCATCAAGTACCCAGCATCTTGTTATACCCGAGCATATTATTCAGGCTTACCCTGTATTAGGTCATTATTGAACGAGCTTGGCTGTGCATTGAAGCACAATACTCTTCTGCACTAGTTCCTGTTGTGGGCACTTTGCTTCACCACTGAAAATGCCATATGGAGTCTAGCTTAATCCACTTCAAAAGCAAAGCTAAATCATACAAAGGCACTCCTGAAAAGCAAGAAGGATGAGTGGGGAGTAGAGCTGTTTTGCATTTGTTTTTCAGGGCTGGTTCGTTATGTACATAAGTCCGCAAGATGACATCAAATCTTGAAGGATCCAGTTTTTATAGAGTTCAGGTGTGATTGAATCAGGTACTTTTGTTCATCCCACTACAGAGATATGAGATGGATATGAAATTCAAATATAGATCTCTATCTTTTTAAAGTTTGGAAATGTTCAGAGGCAGGATTTAGGCAATCTTTAATTCATGTGAATGTAAGCAATACTATGACTATCTGAGGACAGTAAATATATCTCTATCTGTGATTGATCTCAAGATCAGCCTATCTATTATCATAAAGTCCCTCCTTTGAGAGCAGGAGGAGGTGGGTGGAAATTTGAAAGAACAAATTTCAAGCAACTGGTTTCCTTTCACTTTTAAAACCAAATAGTGAAAGAGGCATAAAAGGGCCCCAGTTTGGATGATAACGAATCATTGCTTTGAAGTTCTAACTAAATTGCATTTCTTGTTCTCTGCTGTTGCCTGTAAGACTCAAAAAAATTGGACAAGCAGTGATTAGTATATAATAATGTATGTTCAAATAGCTTATGGTATTATGAAAACAAAATTCAAAAGGCCAATATACTGACAGTTAAAATCTGTCTAAGGGGCAATAGGGGGGAACCTTCACAAAAACAATATGCTGATTGCATGCAGCTACCCTGCCGAGTCAAATCTTAAATAAATTATACATACGTAGCTGTACTGGAGCTGAGAAATGAAGCAGTTTAAAATGTTCCTGGTTATGTGCTTTAGGCAAAGCCTCTATCTACTCAGTGTTCTTAATGCATCAGACGTTTGGTCTGTTGGTTTGGGTACCCTGCCACAGTAACTGGGCAGTACCGAGTGCTTCAGAGACCAGTGGAAAAATCCAGCTATGTGCTAGATCAGATATAGGGAGAAGTGTGGGTTATAATCTCTCTTCATTCTTTGATAAAGAATCCCTTTCAACAGCACTCTACCCCCCCAGTCCCCTCCACCCACTTGTAAAGAAACGTTGATGAAGTACTGAAATGTTGCATGTTTGTGTAGAGTTTTTTTTTCCACAGAAACAAATTTATGCATCCGAAAATTCAGTTTCTAAGCAGCTGAAGTTCTTCAGAAATTTGGGTCAAATCTGATAAGTAATTTCAGCCAAAATAAAGATGAAAATAAAATTCTGAACATCAAAATGATTCGTTTCAATAGATATGACACAAAGCATTTTAATTTCCTAGGATTTCCAAGAAGACTCAGTAGCTGTGCAGCCTAGTGATGAGGACTGCTTACAGGCACATAGGAGATCCATGTTCTTGTCCTCTTTCTTCCTAAATTGAAGAAAGGTCTTGAATGTAGTTTTTCCTTTTCTCATATTCCATTCTTAGTCTATATATACATACACTCATGCATACACATTCATGGAGGGAGAAACAGAATAATTCTGTAGGTTTTTGAGCAGCCTGATCCCTGTGAAAACAGGTAACTGGTGTCCACTCTCTATGCCAAGGAATATGTAAGTGCTTATGCAGAGCTTCAACTGGAAAGACTGGTAAGTAGAACCTGATGTACCACTGGTTAGGGCAGATACTAGGATACAGTGCACACACAGATCCTTGCTCCGAATCACATTTAATTTAAATTCAGGTCCTCCTGATCTTGGTGAATACATTAATCCCTAAGACACAATAGGAAGGAGAGTTTGGCAGCAGCATCTTGTTCACAGGATCTACTTTTAAACTGCTGGCAGCACCTTCTTTTGCCCAGCAAAAGTATCCTTAAGCCACAGCTATTTGTACAACTCCACTTTAAACAGTGGAAACTAAGGTTTGGACCAAAGCTAGCAAAAATAACTCAGAAACATTTAATGAACATTAACAGACTTTGCTCAGGTCTTGTGCGTTTCTTGGGATCAAATCATACTTCCTAAACAGCAACTGTTTGAAACCTGCATTAAACAAATGAACAAAGAAAATTTTATATACTACTCAGGAGGTAAGGCAGTTTTGGTCTTTGGCAAACAGAATCAATCAAATCACTGATGGTAAATGTAGCACGAGAGGAGGTGAGCAAAGCATGCAGCTGCTCTAAGTGTACTGTCATGAAACTCTTGCTATTTTACCAAAATCCTCTTCCAAAGTTTCAGAATTAAATCACAGTGAATAAAAGCAAAATTTGGCGCTCACTTTTGGCATTGTTATTGATTGCTTTCTATCTTTTTATTGGTTTTATTTGCTAGAATAGATATTATTTGAACTTATTTTAAAGAGTGTATTTCAACATTACTTAGGCGTAAACAGAGGCTAATGTGTCTAGCTCTCATATAGCTTATTACCATTCAAATACTCTGTAGATAAATTATATTAAAAGAAAAAAAAACCAACAAAAACTGTTTCAGCTTGTGACTCATTCTAAATGAAGACTTAGCTCTAAGTAATCAAAATTGCTTTGGATGTGCATAGCAGCATTAAAAGCCTTGTCCACTAATTGAGTGAAGCGGCTCCAATGAAGCAGCCTTGCCCCCTCATTATGCGATCTTGCAAGTGCTGTTTGTCACTGTCGCTTGCTGGTCTCAATCTAGCTGTACTGCTGGTGCAAATTAACAGTAATTCATTATGACACACGGTGTCCTTCCATTGAAACAACAACATGGATCTCGTACCACCCCTGCCCTTCTCTCCTTTCCTCCCCGCACCTCCTGGATCCTTTTCCCACTAGAATGTATCACCCCTGACTTTGCCTTCCAACTCCTTCTAACTGGTGTGTCAGGGTGTATTGTGGCTTGACTGATGGATAGCACCCTGTGCTCTTCTGCTGACATGGTATAGAGAGATGTGTCAAACAAAAGGCAGTGCTTTTTGGTGGCTCAGGCAGTCTCGGTGCTGATGGAGGACTTGTGCTTCGGGGGAAAGCTGTGCGCACACACGGGTGTGATCATCCACCACATTCTGCAGCTGAAGAACCCTACTGACAGCATGCTTCAACAAGCAGGAAAGATCAGTGGGTAACACTTTAAAATCAAAGTTAGCTGATATATGTGCAGTTTTGATGCACACCTACTTTACTTAAACACTATTGGTTATTATTGATTTATTAAACTTTTACTTCCATCCTGACTGCAAGAAATGGCCTTAAGAAAGCAAGCATTAGTTGGGAGCTCGGAACTCAAAAAATCCATGCCTTACTTTTCCACAGATTTCTTTGTCCCTTTCAAACAGACTCTTAATGGTCCCTTTAATAATAATCTCTACTTCTCATCTGTTGGTTATGCTGTCTTTTTAAATCACAGATTGTGTTGCGAGGGCTGTCTCTTGCTTTGCTTGTATAGAAAGGTTTCTACAAGTAGGACCTGATTTCAGCTGGTGCTTCTGTCCTGGATTCTCAGCTGGTGGAAGTTGGCTGAGCGCCACTGAAGTCATTAAGTGTATGTGGAAGGTCTATGCTGTATCACTGTTGTGGTTATTTGCATTGCTGGAGAGAGGGATCTTCAGCTAGTGTGATCTTAGCCCACATCCAGTTCTCAAAGATATGCAGTCTTTTCTCGCTGCGGTTATTTTCATTTGAAATCAAAATAAACATTTTTTTAAGTGAAAATTGAACATTTTCGTTTTGAAATATCAGCTTTGAAACAAAATATTTATACTTCTGGTAGCATTTTTAGTGGGTTTTTTCCACGTAAAAATCAACCCACTGTAATTTCTCAATTTAAAAAAAAGATATTTTGAGGAGGAAGCAAGAAAAGGAGGGAAGTTCAGATCAAACCTTAGTTTTTTGGGTTTGGGTTCCCCCCCTAAAAAAAAAAAAAAAATCAGAAAAAAAAAAATCAAGAACTGATTAAATAAAGGTTGTGGCTCCAGGTTCATCCTAACTAACATTAGGCACTTTTCTCAGGTCACTAAGTTTTGAACATTGTCATCTGAGCCTGCCTTTGTAGTCAGCACAGAGAGATGCTTTTCAACAAAAGTGTTTCAGCCCCCGTTAGGCCTTTATGACCGACCTGTAGGGCAGTCTGTCCATCTCTGCCGAAGGGATCGGGGGCTGACTGTGTTCTTAACCCATGCAGTTGAATTTAAGTTGGGTTACTCATCACTTGCCAACAGGTCATTGACTCTGGAATGACTTTTTTTTTAATTGATACTAAAAGGTCCACAAGATGATCTATTACCATTGAAACATAATGTAGACCCATCTACAAAGCTATTCATCAGGAACGAGGTTAATGCCATTACCCGTATTCCACAGATGAGAAACCTGAAGCAAAGGAAATGACTTGGCAGAGGTCAGGCAGAAAAGATGTGTTTCCACCCCCCCACCCCCCGCCTTAGTCTCATGGTATTTATTACGAGAGAGCAAAAGCAAGGTTTTCTCTAACCTTAAGTCCTGGAGTCATGTTTTCATATGTTAGACTTTCAGCTAACTTAGTTCTTTCCCCAGTGGATTCAAAGCTTGAAGATGTGATTTCTAATGGTTCAAAGCCAACTAAATAATCTCCAAGAGTTTGTGTATAAAATGTCACTGTACCTTACTGCTGATCATGTGATTTTGGGGGACTGAAGTATGCCTGACAATAGCAATTCCAGAATCTACTGCTAAAATATCTCTCTTGGTTGCATGGACTACTTCATGCACAAGACTAAAGGTAAATATTTTCGAGGCTGTGTCCCTGGGGATATATCATAGAAGAGGAGGAGGTTGGGACTTCTGACCGCAGAGATGAAGGGTCAGCTACCCTCTTTGTGTTCCACGTTGCACCCAGTTGGCAGCACCAACACCAAGTTGACTGGTTTAGTGTAAGCTCAGGGATCTCTATGCTACATTGAGACATTTTCTCAGATATACAGCATACATATAACTCGCCATACAGCCAAAGTGACTGTTATAGATGCTTCAGGATCAATACTATAGGTAAGGCTGAATACTCTATCAAATGATTTGGGGGAACAAAATAAATCTTACCTTTGCTGCTTCAGAAGGGTAGAATTGTCAAGATATTTAAGTCTTTCCTAAGCATCTCATCACCTTTCCATTGAAGGCAACAGCAAAAATCCTAACTGATTTCAGTACTTGCGGGATCAAGCTCCAGGTGTTGCAGGGCACTTGCATAGTCAATGCAAAGTCCTTTCTTTGGGTTCTTTGAACTGGGGAAAAAATATCATTAATTTAGATTATATATAATCATTTTTTATTAGAGCTTAAACTTGGTTAAGTATAATCAGGTAGCTATTGTATAATTTAAATGGCCGGTGATTGTTATTTGATAATAACAACTTACATTTATATAGTGCTGTATATCCCAAAGAGATCCCAGAGGACTTTAAAGACTCAACAATAAAATATACAACAAAGTAAACATTAATTACAATTACACCATTCCTAGAAAATATGAGGATATTAAAAATCTGGCAGTCTGTGGCTTGCTTCTGCTTTCATTTGAATTCATTAGCCAAGCTCACCCAGAGTGCAAATGGATTATTAGTAGTTCTGCCATATCTGATTTAAGAAATTTTCTGTATAAGTATTGCAGTGAGAGCAGAGGAGGGTAGAAAAGGGTATAAATACCCTTATGAGGTTGCCTACAAAATCAGCTCTGCTCATGCAGGTTGCTTAAGTAGGATGTTATTTTTGAACTCTGAGCCACCTGAATTAATCCCTCTCTTTTTTTGAGTGGTGGTTTTACTGTGTTAGGCTCTGAGACTGGTTCCTTGTTAGACGGGAGTAGGCTAAACAGGTTGCCTTTCAAATGTCTCATGCCTATAACATTGGAGTGAGAGGTCATATAGTTCTTTGTACAACCTGTTCTTTTTTTCATACATAAGCCTTTGCAATAGTTAAAACTTCAACCCTGTTATTGTCATTCTTGGGTTATCAGTGATAACACCTTGCTGAGGTGAACAGAGCAGTTTATACCTCTCGAGCTGCTCTTCCAGGCTTTCATAGGTTCAAGTTCAAATTTCTTCACTGTAAAGGTTGTCGAGCATTGGAACAGGCTGTCCAGGGAAGTGGTTGAGTCACCTTGCCTGCATATATTTAAAAGATGTGTAGACTTGGTGCTTAGGGACATGGTTTAATGGTGGACTTGGTAGCGTTAGATCATTGAGTCCAACCGTTAACCTTAAGGGTCTTTTCAAGCCTAAATGATTCTGTGATTCTAAGCGTCTAGCTTTGTACTTTCTTTCTTTAAATGCATATTGTCAGTGCTGAAGAACAAGATGAAAGTTTGAGGGATGTTAATGTGTTCTATTGTAGCATCTTAGATAACAGTACCCTGAAACTGCAGGTGGGAACTGGAAAACCCACTGCAGCCGGCACTTCATGGACAAGTTGCATGAAGACAGTCCCTGCCTTTAAGCAGTTGCTATCTAGGACTTGAAAAAAGCCATAGAAATGAGAATCCCAGAATTGTTTGGGAGGGGAATTGCTGAAGTGATGGGACTACTTTCAGAGTAAAGCGTTGCTGACCACAAAAATAGAGCCAGGAAGCCAGATGCTATTTTTGTGGGTGGCTAATATACGTGGCTTGCTTTGTGTCATTTCTTTTCTAATGAATAATAAAGTCTAGCCTAATTCTGAAAGATTTCCAGAACTCCCTGAAATCCTTTTGAATTATAAAACTTTTTCAACTGTTGAGACTAGTTGTTTGCACCTGAAGGTAAAGATATACTGCTATTAAACATAAATTTGGGGATTTCTGAGGGTATGTAAATTACTTTTTTTTTTTTTTTTTACTGGTTTGCAAGAGTTTTTGCCCATCAAGATGGCTTTCAGTTTCTGAAAAATATTAATGTTCCCTGGCTTTTGGCCACAACATATGAAAACATTCTACTTCAAATAATGTTGTCTTAAAATTATAGTTCTTTCTCAATCTCAGAGCTTTTGTTTAGTTTCTAACACTCTTAATCGTTGCGTGAAAGTTGTTTGCCGATACTGTCTTGTTTTTCAGATTTGTAATGAAGCATGAGGGATTTTTACATTTTGTGGTGAAAGCTTTGCATGGGTCTTACTGTAAACCTTTCACAATGTCTTTAATTTGTTTATTTTTAGGAGATGGAAGAAAGGGAAATGGTGACTTACAGACAAGTTTTCTGCTCCATTTCCCCTATACAGCAGATAACTCAAGTACAAATGCTGCTATGCCCAAGACACTGAGCTCTAATTTTTGATCATAGGTACATGCACTGGTGAGCTATTTACTAACCTGTAATCTACAATAAATTTGTTGTAATATAGTTAAGAGCCTAATCTCTGAGTAAAGTTGAGCAAACATACTTAAATAAATACCCAGGTGAAACCTTCTTAAGTTCCCTTCCGTAGTGTTTTGGAATATACCTTTCTGATCCCACTACAGCCAAGTGTTGGGAATCAAAACACATGTAACTCCTAGGGAAGCGCTATAAAAATGTTGTTTCTTTCTGAAACTGTTTTTAAGTATAGGTTGACATAGTAATAATGGCACTTGTGATTATTAGACCATGGAATAGGACCCGAGTCTTTTCATTCATCAGTGATGCACAAACTAATAGAAGAATGCTAAGCTGGTCAGTGTTTTGTGTGTCATGCTACGTTTGGCACAACCCTGTTATACATGCACATATATGAAACACAAATTCACCTTCCATATGGGAAGGTGTAGCTTTCTGCTTATTGCTCCACAGCATGGTAGAAATCTCCCTCTTGTTCTGGTTAAAGTTGCCATACATTTTTAAAAGTCTGGATAGATCCAATTAGAGAAGAACCCAGCCAAGGACATTATCTGCTCTGAAAGGAAATCGGTATTCTTTAAAAAGGCTTTCTGAAATTATTTTATCTTTTATGAACTCACTTAAAAGAAAAAACTTTAATCCTGCATTTTTTTAATGGTCTGGTTATTAGTTGGAATTTAAGGACTGAACTTGTAATTACTAATCAAATTCTACCTGTGGGTGCAGGAACTAGATAGAACCTCGTTTCACTTATTTAAACATAAATCTCTACAATCTGAGATTAAATAGATTTCCCTGGGTTACTAGTAGTAGCCTTCTCTGTGCCTGTAGGCCATCTACTAAAAAGTGAAAAAAATGCATGCATATCTGGGTGACAGAGATGTCACAAAATATGACTAGCTTTGTTGCAGGTGTCATTAGAAATGAGTGGATTTTGAGGACTAAACATGGAAGTGAAAGGCAGACTGATGGAATTTTTTTTTTTTTTTTGTAATAAAACCAGGTAATGTTCAAGTCATTTGAAATCCCAGTGGTAAGGACTTGGGTACAGTGTGATAACTGCAGTGATTTTAGAAGGAAATAAGTAAATAAAAGGTAAGAAAGATTAGCTCAAGTCAGAGCTTTAATTTTTATTAAGGTTTGTGGTTTTGGAACAGAGGCAGAGTGTACATGACACAAGGAATGGCAATGCATTAGTGAAAGTAGGTGTCTGAAAGAAACTAGTCTGTGTTTGTGGGAGCATGAAACTGTTGAAAAGAAACTGCTATTTTCACACTGTCATATACAAACCTCATCGTGAGCCTAGCAATGAAGTGTAGAGAAAGTCTCCCTTTTTTGTCCAAGAAAAATAGTGCATGTCTCCTAGTATAAAAGTCTCTGGGTTGAGTTTTTGTAGCGTTTGATATCGGTCTGTAAGACTCAAAGAAGGAGAGATGATCTAAATGAGAACAGGAAAGTGCAGGGATTTTGTTATGAAAACTTTTTTCAAAATACTTTTACAAAACACCTTTAAAATGTTGAAGAAAGTATGTTTAGAACTAATCTCAAGAGTGGGAAATAATGGGATTTATTATCACTGCAAATTTTATAAAGCATCTCCTTTGTATTTTTATAGTGTGTAGAAAATAAAAATAATAGCTGATTAGTAGTCTTGACTTAGAGCGCTCTGTTTCCTCCTGATATTGGATAAATCTCCTGCTGATGGATCAATTATTTAATCAATCTACTAACGTGGCCTTCAGCACTATAGTATCTGAGTGCCTCCCAGTGTTGGAACGCTCAATAATGCTTGGTTTTTCTCCAGTTATTCTGGACTCCTTAATTTGATTTTGTTCTTAGTTACACTGATGTAAATCTGAAACTACTCCATTGATTTTGATGAAGCAAGCCAGCATTTATGAGCTTGAAAAGCAGAATCTAGCCCTCCTCTTGTAATTCCCCAGCTATTCTTAAGTTGTACTAGTAATATTTCTTGGAGTTATTAATCTGCTTTCTCATTTATTCTCCCTGTTCCTGCTGCATCTTTTTTTCTTCTGCTGCTTTGGGTGTAATCCAAAATCCACTGAAATTGTTGTCAGTCTTTCTATCGATTTCAGCTGACTGTGGCTCAGTTTCCCACTTGCCCCTCTCTCTCCTTTTTTTCCCCTCTGCAGACCCTGAAGGTTCCTGTGTGAGTTTGTATCCATCTGAGTAGAGACTTCTAATTAATTAAAGTTACAGGTATTCCTACAGCTCTGTGAATAAGCACCTTGCTGTACTGGGATCCTAATGCGCATCATTACCTTAGTACTCATTGCTTCCCTCAGTTTAGTTTTCCTTTGACGAGATGCCTCTCTCCTCCTCATGCTGGAGGTCTTGCCCTCAGGTTCAGCATCTCGCATTTTAGGGAGATCTTTGCTAAGGGCCTAACCTGAGTTCTGTGGAAAAATGAATGGAGAAACCCCACTTATTTCCTTGAGAATTTTGCTCAGGATAAAATGTAGTGAATATGAAAAAGTTTTTGAATGAGATAGTTGTGGCTCTTCCTTTGATACATTTCTTTCTTTTCTTTCCCCTCCCTTCCTTCAGTGTTGGACGCAGAAGAAAATAAAAAGAAGAGGAGTTGAGAATTTAAGCTGGGAGGCTTGGCAGGTAAGAGGTGTGTTTTCTTACTTGCCAGCAAGGCGTTTCTGGAAGTGCTGATGTGACTTGGCAGCAGGATGGCTCAGCTCTGGGAGACAAGGCTGGCCCAGGACCTGCACAGTCAGGTTGAGTTCCCTGTTCCTTCGCAGCCTCTCTGTGTAACCACGGGCAAATGCTTCACTTTGCTGGTTCCTCACCGGTGACAGGGGCAGAACTGCTTCCTTGCCATGGGAGGGTGGCTTGAGGAGAAAGGCAATAAAGACTGGGAAATAATGAACTGGTGTAATAGGTGGCAGCACGTGTGAGCTACTTGGACAAAGTTGCCTGGTTCAAGGGTGACAACTGTGTGGTGTGGACAGCTGGGTTGGTGTTTGCATTATTTCAAGAAATGTTTTATTAAGGTACTTGTGTGATATCTGTAACTTCACTGCGTTCTCTTTTTTGAAGGCTCATTTGATTACTTTAGTCTCATTTCCTGTTCCACATGGTTTTTAAATGGGGTGGAGGTGAAATACAGTATAATCAAGGCGCAACACTTGCTTTCATGTGAAAACTGTGCTGAAAGCACAATAACAACTTTGGAAAGCCAAGCAGTCATCATTAGAGATATGCAGTTTGCAAGGACAGTTCCTAAGATCTTACTTGAGGCACATCTGAGGACAAAAGGCTTTTCTTGGGGACAAAAGCCACAGCCGGGCTGCCAGATTTCAAACTTTCCTCCAAAGCTTGAAGCACAGGAGTTTGGGTTTTTTTTTCAGAGGAAGAGCTCAAAGAATTTTAAGTGTAATATGCCTTAACCTTGTTCTTGGAAAAAGTTGTACCATTTCCAAAAAGCTCAGCCTGAGGCAGTCGTGCATCATAGATAAATCAGCCAAAATGGCAAAATATTGGCAGGGTATGAACAACTGCAGGTAGTTGTTTAATCGTTTGTGTCAAGTAATCTTAATAACAGGTGTAGCTACTGATCCAGTCAATTATATAAATTGTCCTGCAGGCTTTCCTGGGTTCTTACTGAGGCAAAGCTATTGATACATAAGATGTGCCTGAGACTGTAGCGCTTGGCCCTTATGACTCTGTTTTGAAAGAGAGCTTAGCCAAACAGGGGGTGACTGATGTATTTCTGCTTCTGTGCCTTTTCTTCATAGCACACTGCAGCAAGAATCCTTGATTTTACTCCCCCTCCTACAAATTTGTGAGAACACATTTGAATTTTAATATCCAGAGATCCAGAAGATGTAAACAATGCCAAAATAAGTATTGCCTCTTTGAAATTCCCTGCTGGGTCCACCTGTTGGGCTTTGTCTGATGTAGGGATAATAAGCTCTGTGGGATGGCGAGTGCCTCCCTTACCCATCCGCACAGGCCTGAGCATAGCAGTGTTGTTCTGCTTTTTGGAGGGGGCTTCTAGCAACACATCACATGAGAAATACCTAACTCCTGTGACTGAGAGTTTGCAGGCACATGGAGCAAGCTTGGCTCAAACTCAGAGGTCAGAAGTAGTTCGTGGCTGATAAGAGCATAAATCATTTTCTAATCTGAAATAATTTGGTCCCTAGCACTTGTGAGAAGACTCATCAGTACAAACGAAATGGCAGCATTATAAAAATAGTTTTTTAGTTGCAAAATTTTTGGTCTGAGAATGAAGCATTTATGTTTTCACTGTCTATGTTGCCAGTAGACCTATAACAAGCAGTACATGAAGATGATTAAGGACATGTTGTTTGGTTTGGAAGAATTCATCTTCTGGGTTTGGATGTTTGTTTTTTTTTATTTGCGAGTGCTTTCCTGGTTTCTTGAAATTTTCAAAACCATATATTGGCATCTGTTTTTTGCTGTGAAGTTACATCATCTCTGAGGAAATCAGTGTAATGCATCAGGCTGTCTCCCTGTGTGTGTTTGGGTCATATGTTTAGTATTAAAGCTCAGTTTCTGTGCTTTTTCATAACAGTTTAGTTGTCTGCTAGGAACTGGTAGTTAAAGTATGGCAGACTTCAGATAATTCTTCAAGCTCAGCCTCTGTTTCCACTGCCTTTGATCAGGATACATTCAACTCTCAAATATTTATAAATTATTTTTTCACATGCTCCTTTTGATTTTCATAGCTATGCCCTTCCACACAATAGGAATAGTGAGTGATTTCTTATTGTAGTTCCTTGGCATATAAACATTATGTTACTATAAACTCTGATCAAATTTGGACTGTAAATGCAAGTAAGAATAGAAAGATATGGATCCCACTACAAAGAGTTTGCAGTTAAAGTGGTAACAAGGGACATGGAAAAGGTGGAGAAGACAACTGTCAAAATACAGCATGTTCATGGATATACAAATACATATGTAGACATAAATACCCTTGTTTATCTCTGCAGTTTAATTTAACATCATATTAAAAAAAAATGACAGTAGAAAGATTAATCTATGAAAAGATTTGAACCATGTGGCAGAGCTTGTCTTACTGATGAAAATGAAAAGCAGCCAGAGATTGAAAGAGGGGGAAGGTTGGTATTTTTTCTGGATAGGTTGTTTTAAAGTCATTAAAAACAAATTATTCAACCTTTTCCCAAATAAAGTATAAATTTTTATGACTTTTCCCTCTATATGATTTTGATGAGAGAGGGTGGGTATTGGTACAGTTGCAGAAACTTCCTCTACACAGTCATGGTAAAGCATGTTAAATTTGTAGTCTGCAATTTGGACACCCATTGTAGGTTGGAGAGTGTAGCTCTGTGAAACAATGAAAAGGAGTTTGAGGTTGTACGCTTACCTCAGACTTTGCTTCTAGTTTGGTAAATAATATAAAAGTTCTCAGGCAAATTCTCATTATAATCCCGTTTTCTGTTGCAGATATGGTTTTGGTCAACCTGAGAATTTGAGTCTGTGTGGCGACAGTGGGAAG
Source organism: Sagittarius serpentarius (assembly GCA_034782735.1). Lineage (NCBI taxonomy): Eukaryota > Metazoa > Chordata > Aves > Accipitriformes > Sagittariidae > Sagittarius > Sagittarius serpentarius. The sequence goes on along the minus strand of JAVKLA010000024.1, from coordinate 11,337,509 downwards.
TGGGTTGGGAGGAATTGCTGTTACTGTATTACTTCCCCTCCAAAAAGGTCTCAAAATGAAACCAACTGCTAAATTGGTAATCTGCAAGCTCACAATATTTGCATACATTTCTGAGTGTGGCTGTGAGAGGGAGGAAGCCCCTGTTCTTGCACACCATTTGTTTTCTGTGTCATCCTGAACTTTGAGATCTGAATCTTTTATTTGCATGGATGGCTTTAGTTTTAGTTTATGTTGTAGTAGTTTTTATAAAAATCCATGACTGAGGCTTGTTTGCAAGAGTGGCTTGTGAGTGGATACCTCTGTGTGATTGATCATTAGACCCACCAGGTCTAAAGAGTATCAAATTTATGTCAAAGGAGCAAGTCCAAATTGTATTGTGATGCTTTATTGGAGTGTTCATATCTGAAGGTGCTTACTGTTATGTCTTTGTGGATTTCAACTGCAAGAACTGTTGCCTAAAAAGGAATTAGGATGATTTTGTAACACTGAAGACATTTTGGATAATGTCCTCGTTCTTGTCCCTTCATTTTGCACCCAGCAGTTGCTCAGGTAACTGAGAATCAGTGGATGACTATTCCCAGATGACACAAGTTAAAATCATGCACATCCTCCACTGATGCATCCATGAAAATGGATCCAAATGGGAAATGGTAACTAAAGAAGCTGAGTGCACCGGAAGACATGCATGAAATGTCCTTTCACGTGTCCCATTCTGACAAGCAGGAACTATTGATTTGTGTCTGTCTTAAAAAAGAGTTTTAATGCAACCAAGACCAGATTTTTTTAAAGTAATCTTGATGGGTTTGGGTATCACATTAGGTAGGATGGGTGGTGATCTCTTGCTTAAGTATCACGAGCAAGGAAAATCATGTGGCTCTGAGAAACAGCAGAGTAGATGACTGATCAAATGTGACCTTTTCCTAAAAGCAGTGTTGCTAGGGCAGCTGAGATGAGACTGGGAATGAGAAGGTGGCACTAGAGTCTTGGAGAAATGTCATAAACCTAGAAATGCCTTGGATTAATCTGTGTGGGATCTAAAATTATAATCTAGTGTCTTATACATTTGTTTCTGACTTCCTCTGTGGGCAAATTTTATGTGTGCATGGCTAGATTCTTTTTACTACTTCAGTTTAGGTCAGAATGCTCCTGGTCATTTTTCTGCTAATGATTTTGCTTGCTCTTTAGAAATGTTTTTTCTAAAAACAAAAAATTGCCACAATTAAGAAGCATTGCTAAATTGTCCCTGAAGATAAGTGATTCCTCTGCCTTCCTCCTATGAACAAGTTGGTTTTTGTGTCCTGCACGAGTACACTGTGTTAGGTGCATGATTTTCTTTCTGAAAACTGGATAATGGGAGGAAGTGTGAATCAGTAGTTAAAAGCTCAAGTATTTCATTCACGCTTCCCTGTGGGAAGTCCTGTTGCTGTTTCCAGTCCTGGTCTGCGGGATCTAACCAGCCCTGGTGTAGCTGGGCCAGCTGAAGGACAGAGTTTCTGAAAAGCTTTGCCTTTCTTTGGCTTTGAGGCTTATGTGTGGGTGTTAACTTCTTCTTCTATTTTTTCTGAAAGGGGAAATGCTCTTTATTTAGGAAAAAAAAATTAGTTAAGAGCTTTATCCGGCTTTCCTGCTTTCTGTGCTTGTTTAATAATGTTGCTTTTCACTGGGAGATGTAGGTTCAGCTTACCTGGAAGCAGTGTGCATCTGGACTGTTTTTCAGTGGTGATGAGTAAGTCTCCTTCTGAAGCTGATGTGGTGCTGTGGACACCTCAAAACCTATGAAGATCAGCTAGTGAACATTTTTCATGGTTTTTCTTAAGCATCATTTAAAAGTTCGTTAAAATTCCGGTGAATGTCAGCTCTGTGGAGTGGTTAAGCTTCTCTGAAATACAGGGTCAATGCAGTGGACAAATCCTCTTTCCCTCTTTGGCCAATATCACGATCATTTACAAAACTTCAGGAAGTTTTTGTCTCCTTTTCTGCTTCCAGTCAGATACCTGTTCAACAAAGGAAAGCAATCACCTCATTTAGCAAATTCAGTCCTGAAGTGTAAGTAGCATTTGTGGTGTTTGCTCATGTGAAAAAAATCATAGTTTTTCATCTCTAGAGTTTTATTCACTTTAAAGATGTTAAACATGGATTAATTTAACCATGTGAATAAGTAAGGATGTGTAAGTATAGAATTATTTAATCAAGCAAATGAACTTGCTTAATGTAAGGATGTGAGATTGTAGATGCACATGCTTTTCGCATGAAAGGCTTGGTGGTGATGGAAAGGAGTGACCAAACTGAGCTGGACCCCCCGTTCCCGCGGGGCAGGTGAGACCCGTGCCCGGGGCTTGTAGCTGCAGCCGCGGGTGCAGGTGTGTATTTGCTCCGGCTCCTCCAGAAGGAGGACTTCAGGTTTCAGTGCCTACACTTTGTGGATCAAAGTGCATTTTGACTGTGGGTTCCTCTGAAAGAAAACAAGATCTACCAGAAAGTGATCTGGATGATTTGTGTTGGTTATCTGCCACATAAGCTCGCCAGAGAGTAGCTCGCAGTTGTTATACCATTTTCTGATAAAGCACAGGGAACATCCAAGGTTGAGTGCGAGAGAAAGAACGGAGAAATATTGGCCAAGAGCTTACAAAATAACTTTCTGTTGGGAGACTTGATATCAAGTGAAACATCAGTAAAAGGGATTTCAGAATTGGTGGTTGTCGCTGCTGCTACTGTTGTAAGGACAATTATAAGCTTTCTGGTTTAAGTCTGACCCATCGTCCTGAAATGCCGTTGCGAGTTATCATTAGGAAGCCAAGTGCTGCTAACGTACTGAAATGCACAGCAGAGTTCTGGCTCTTAAGTATCTGGACGAGCTCCCAATATTAGGAACAGGAGTCAAACGGCCATCCTTTCTCCTGTGCTAACACACACCCTGCCATTAACAGTCTGAAGGCAATTTTAATAAAATACGTAGCCCTGCTGAGCTGGTCTCGGAAGATAAATAAGCGGTGTAGAAAAGAAGCTTTTGTTTAAAAGTAATTATTTAAACTATGCATTACAGGTAATTTTCCTTTACCAGTAAAGCAAATGCTATGAGAATTTCAATAATAGCTTTGTGTTACTTATCTAGATAACATGATATTGTCATTTCCAGGAGCTTAAAATGCTGTTTTATTTTCATTTGTGTCAAATATAAGGGTAAATGAGACCTGTATATATACATAAAAAAAAACCCATGGGTTTTGTATAATTTTCTGAGAGCAGTATTTTGTTTTCCAACCTTTTATAGTAAAATAACAATCTAATGATAGTTTCATAAAGTGTGGACTTAAAACAGTAGAGTGAGGAGCACCTTATTTTCCATTTTGTGTAAACATGCTGCATTTCACAGCTGACAGAAAACAGTTCTTTGAAGAGGTTTGTCAATAACAATCCTAGCAGTGTGGTAACTTTACAATGTACATGCAGATGTAGCCAAACACTAAGTGCTTCAACCCATATACAGCTCAGAAAAAGCAGAGGTGTCACTTTTTACCCAAGAGATTTTTCACTTTCAAAAATTAAACGAAAAACTTAGCCTCTATGTTTCTTCCTCTCAGCATTATTTCTACAGTGTAAACCTCTCTAATGATCACAGAATAGTTTATTATGAGGAAGATGAAGCAGCTGAGGGAGGAAAGCAACTTTTTATTTCTTGACAAGTAACATCTCTGTATCAGGTCTTTAACCAAGAGGATGGACATTTTGTTTCAATGAAAACTTTATTATTATTATTATTCCTATTTCGGATATCTGTATATTTTCTGTTTCAGTCATGGATGAGGAAGGGTTGCGGCTTTGAGAGTTGACAGCCTGAAGCCCTGATTGTGCAGCTTGAGCCCATGTGGGGTTGTCCCCTGTGATGCTTGGCTGCAGCCTCCACTTCTAGCTGGGCGCCCCACGGCATGCTTTGGCTGCAAGGAGGTAAGGCAGGAAAGATACGAGTGCATTAAGGGCAGCTTTCAACCCAAATTGAGGCCTAAATTCTGTCTAATCCCTAATCTAGTGTTTTCTTACTGGATGTCTCTAGGCCTTTAGAGATGCCTAGCCAATTGAAAGTGGAGGCCCAGGGATTAGGTGGATTTTTAGATCATTTACATCTGGCCGTAGGCTGTCTGCGCCAGAGTTTCCAATTACCCAAAACGGAGAAAATAGCATTTCCCTACTTCAGAGATTTGTGAGGATCAATGTGTTTGAGATTGTGACAGTAGGATATATCTGTAACTTACATAGGTAATAGATCAACTTAAATACTTTTAATAAAAGTGGGCACAATAATTCATTGCTCTGTCACAGGAATATTGTGACACTTAGTGTTTGTGATCTATGTGAAAGAGGTTGAGATCTTTTGATTAAAAAGTGATATTGATATAACTCTGTGAATTATGAGCACGCCTGCTTCCATGCTGAATTTTCTTCTTGACCTAGCCAGGCTGGAGTTTTAATCTGTGGCAAGCAAAAATTGTTGTCTCCCATCCGGAAAGTTTTGCTTGTTTTAAGCCATGCTGACCCTCTCTCAGCTTTCTCCCGTTTCTGCTGTTTGGGGAGAAGGATGGTGCCGAGGTGGAGGACAGAGCAGGCAGCCAATGCCAGGCAGGGGTCTTGCTGCTGAAGAGCCTGACCGATAGCAAGGTAGTGCCGCGACTTGGAGCTGGCAGGCAGAAATCAAAATGCCACCCCTTGGCTGTGGAAAGAGCTATAAAGATTTGTCTCCAGCAAGTGACAGGCGCCAAGGTACTGTCGCCCATTTTCTAATTTTAGCGGGAAGGCTGGCAGGGATCTTACCTAGACAGACAAGCGTTGTTTCTGCCCAGGACGATCTGCTGCCGTGGGTCCTGTTCCAAATTGCTCGGCTCAGTGCCTCCCCGGCTTTCGGGAGGTGGTGTGCCGGCAGGAGGGAGAGGGGAAACCCCTACCCTTGTCTCAGAAGGCTTGTGAAACTTCTGAGCTTGCTTCGAGACAGTAAAACTCATACCTTATACTAGCTGTCTGAAAAGAAGTGTTTGTAGGAATGTTATTAGTAATGCAGCAATTGATTTACAAAGCCCATTTGAAGTGCCTGTGACGGTACGCGTGGTTGCACGCATATGAGAAGCTCCTGTGTGTCCTCTCGCCTGGTGACTTGGGTGTGGTTCCAGGACAGAAGCAGAAGTGGTATGGGGAGTCCACCAAAGGGGAAAGAGAGCGGGTCTTTCCCCCTCCAGAGTGACTGGGGTTTGTGTGATCATCACACAGCATTTTCTGTCAAATTGCTCTGGTTTTGACTTGATTTTTGAAAGAAGTGTCTAGGGAAAGGTATGAAGGAGTCCTTGATTCACAAGTCACCTTCACAGCTTAGAGGCTGTGCTCTGCAGTGCATTCACCTCTCTGCATCTTGCAGAGTGGCGTGGCATTCACAGCGTCCCTAGGAACTTCTGCAGTAGGGAGCTGTTTGGCCAGTTCTGGGGTGGCCTTTATTGGCACTCTAACTAGCCCTTTCAGTGGTCCCAGAGCCCTTTAGAAAGCTAAGTATAGTTCAATATACCTATTTTGCCCTTGGAGAACTCAAGACATGAGGGAGAGACTGCAGAAGGTTTCAGCAGCAGAGCCAGAGGTCACCCAAAGTTCCCTTCTGGTGTGTGGTTTGGTGATGCACTTACCCACGCCTACGGCTGGAAGAAAGGGGCAGCCCTGCTCCGCCAGCCTCCTGCCCCAGCCATGTTCCCCCACAGCGACCCTCCACCTGGCACTGGGCTCTCCTGCCCCACTGTGAGCCCAGCCAGAAAGTTAAGCTGGCAGAAAAGTGACTTCGGGAAACAGTGAAACATTTTCTGCTGGTTTAGCTCACTGAACTGGTTCCTTGTGAGCTCAGACAAACGCCAACAAGGCACTGGTTTTGTCCAGTCTTAAACAGCAAACGCTAAGTGATCTGTCACATTTTGAAAATATCTGTAAGGACACTGAAGCTAATAGTGTAGCTGCACTTTTCTTCAAATAGCCCCTATTCAGATATAATCTGAAACTGAAGAGAGCCTATTGGCATATATTATTACTGTACTATTAACCCTAGCTTTTATTAATGTGTTTTTCATTCTTGTAATAATGACATGGCCGGTATTTAGCTATTCTGGGTATTACGTAAATAATAATTGGGAGTCTTCTTTTGTCGAATGTGGCTGGAGATGGACAATACAGAAGAGTTGATATTTATCACATATTTCAAAGGTCATTTTCACCATCTCCACTAAAAGCTATACTTGCTCCAAGCACATCTTGCTTGATGGGAGGATAAGTTCTGTGATGTTGAGAGGGGTAGTTTTTATTTATAATTGTGAATATGTTTAGCCACATGAGGCTGTCAATCAGTGAGATGAAAGCCCAGTAGGATTATTTCTGTAAGTGGCCAATTTCCCCCACCCTTTCCCTCCAAATCAAGGACAGATGAAAGGTCATGATTAAAACAGTGATTTCCGCCCCGCCTGCCCCCCCCCCCCCAATTGTAAGTAACAGTTTGCAACTGTTTTTTACCAAGATGTCAAAACTGTGTTTTATCTTGGGGAAAGAGGGGAGGAAGAAAATTACAAGTTCTTGAAAATGCTGGCAGTTTTCCAAATGGTTGTGTTGAAATTTATTTTAATTATTGTACTTGTGTCAGTTCCTAGCAGGGGTAAAAAGGGGGAAAATAATTCAGTATTATGCAGCAATGGATTAAACAATTAATGGTGAGCCTCTGTATCCTATTAGTATATTTGAATTCATTATTTCAACAAATTGTTTTATGAGCCAGTGACTAGTGGATTTAACCATTTATTTTTTAGTCAAAACAGAACAGAAGAATAGTTGTCTTCCTGAAGCACACCTTTATGTGTATGAATCTATCCAAGGAATTAACCTGAGACAGTCAAACAATGCAGAATGTCATTAGGAAGTTACTTTGTCCAAGAGTTTGGTTTTCTTATGTGCAGTCAAGGAACTCACTGTCTGGGAGGGTTTTGGCAGCTGTCTGGGGATCATTGCAACAACTACCATCCCTAAAAGTGTTGAGGACTTTGGCACAATCAGCATTTCCCTGGAAAATATCTCCGTTGGCATTGTATGTGGTGTTCTTCTCTTGAATATGTGCTAACCACTCACGAGTCAGAAATAGTATTTCTTGACTGATCATGGCATGTAGATAATCACCAAAGTAAATACTTCTGTGAGCAATCTGTGGGCTCAATTTTGTGTATAAGATCTATTAACAATGACCAAATGAAGGCATTCTTAAGAAGTACCACAGGGCAAATTGTCTAAGCATGTGAGGATGTCACCGGTGTTTCTCTTTGCAGTTCACATTAGAAGTATGCTAAGACCCTCATGATACCCTCATGGAATTTGGGCCAGATGTATCTTCATAAATATTATTTATGTTAAATATTTTCTTCTCTAATTAGGTATGAAACTAAGATGCTGTCTTTCTATGTTGTTGGGTAACACATTTATCTTGATAAAGAAGGTAAAATGGGTAATATTCTAATCTCAGTAGCTTCTAGTTTTCCATTTAGTGTTTTTCCTGCGATGGTATGTTTTCCATTTTGCCTTGAAGAATCCTGCGCCTTTGTAATGTGGGACAAAATGTGTGTCGTCTTCCACCACCACAACGGATGTGTAATTGGATACTTAATCTGTCACTGATGATGTGAGTGGTACAAGTAATACTGGGTGATTTCAGCAATCTTTGCACTACTACACAGTTAATCCACAAATTTGATAATGCACAGGGCCCATGAATCAGGTAGAGTTGACTATTTAAAGGATGGACAGTGAAGTGAGTCATTTCTGGGCCTATTTTATAACTGCCAAAGTCCTCTCAAAGAAAGGTCCTCTGTGTGATATGTATGTAGTTTTTATGACCCTTTTTTGCTATTTCCTTTCATTCTCCTGTGCTGAGCTATTGTGAGTTTTAAATTTAAGTGAAGAGCTTCCCTTTCTCCCCACACCCCCCCACCCCCCCCACTCCCGGTGAGTAGAAGATGATGGTGCAACCCTCCTTACAACCTTTCAGGTTGGCCAAGAAAATTGACTATTGTTTTTCGTTGTGGTTTGGCTTTTTAGTTGGCTTTTTTTAAGTATGCAAATACTTCTTTGGTAGTCAGTTTAAATTATAGGCAAGATGCTGAAGCAACCTCCTAAGCGTCGGTGGAACTGACAGTGTATTCTGCTGCACTTCTGCTGCATACTGTTCTCTTACTTTCCGCTTCTGGGTGAGTCACATAAATATCCAGTGCCAAGCTGTAGGACTAAGAGCGTAGCATGAGAACTATCCTCAGGATTTCTCCAAAACATCAAGGGTGTTGATGTTGCGTAGATGTATTGCTGTGAGCTGTTTATCACTGGGTGCATTGCTGGGGAGGAGGGGTAGAAGCAGAGGGTGTTTCCCAGGCTGGTTATGAAGAAGGGTGCTCTGTCATTTTTGTCTCTTACTTTGGTAGCCTGGATTCACTAAAAAATAAGGTGTTTCTTGGCTTAGTTCTTTTAAACTCCATTTATTAGTCGACCTCTTTTCAAATGGCAGAATGAAATTGGGGGGATGTGGAAAGGGAGAAGGTTTGGGTGGCAGCTGAGGAATATTTCAGGGGTCCTAATTTCCCAGCGTACACAGATAGTGCAAGCAAAAGGTCAGCAAAACAATTGATGTGAAGAAAAACATGTGAATATGGTGTTGGGAACACTTGCAGAGTGTGCCTGTACAAAAACAAACAGTAGGCCATTTAAAGGGATGAAAAGAAGTGGAAAAAAGTAACTTTTTCATGCACAACCCTTTCCTTCCCTTTTGCTACAGAAGAGGGAAAAAAAAAAGATGATTTGTTTCAGAACCTTTTCTGGAACTCTGTGAAATGATTTATAGATGAGGTGTGCTGTGTACAAGAGCTTTTACTGGCTGCCTTGCCAATGAATTAGGGCCCTATTCTACAAAAAAAAAATAACGTTAGCACTTTCTTCGCAGCCATCCTAGGCTTCCGTGGTGCGGAAGTCAAATGTAAATTCTGGCTGAATTGGACCCTTATGGAGGTGGTGTTCAAACAGCCTGTGAGGAGAAGAGAAACCATTCAGGTTGTGGGCCTCTACGTGCTTCAGAGCCCTTCGATCATTGCTGTAATTCTCTGACAGCAAACTAATAAAACTTCCTATTGACTTGCACTTGTGTGTGCTTTGAGCAGTTATTTACAGTCTACCATCAGCAGATTAAAAATCAATTAAAATCCATAGAAACAGCCAAAGTTACATACTCCTCTTTCCTGGTAAAGATTTTTTTTTCTAGAAAAGATTTTACGTTAATACTCGGTGCTTGGTATTACTGAGGATAATGAATCAGATTTAGGCAAAGTCTATGCATCTTTAACTCTATGGATCTGTGTGTCTTTAACTTTAGAGAAGCCCTGCTAAGAACCTCTTATCCTCTGTGCCTTTTGCCCTCTGTAGAAATAGGAGAATTTATGCAATTCATTTAACTGAAATGGAGATGTTGAAAGCTCTCCAATACTATCATGATGGATGCTATTGCAAATGTGTAGGGAAAACAATAATCTTAATGATAAAATGATAAGTTTAGTACCAGTACATTAGAATGGAGAGTGAAATTTAGTACCGCTCATATATTAAAATAAAGGAGACTTTGATTTGTATTCCTGATTTTCCATGGAAGGCCCGCAGATTAATTTGGTTCCATCCCACGATTCAGGGGGAGGCTGCGTGGTCTCAGGGAGGCAGCGCTGGACTGGAACTGCAGAGACCTGGTTCTGCCAGTGACCTGCTCTGGGGGATTTTGGAGTGTGGGGGTTTTTTTTCTTGAGTTTCCTCTCCATCTGTTTGCCTCCCATTCTTTGCGAGTCTAATCTGCTTATACCATTAAACTCTCAAATATAGTGCTTCTTTTTCATTTCTTTATAGGTATGTGCTCCAAAGACTATTATGCCATTGAATAGTCATGATAATTGTTCTGTTATTCATGTTAGATTGGAAGGATATAATCTACATTTCTAATTACTGTTTTTATTTGTTTTATTTTGTTTTTATTTGTACTGTTTCATATCTTAATGCAACTTTTATCGTAAACAAAATTTACAATAACTAAAGAAGCCATGACTTCCGTGTGTTGCAGTGATACTCGGGTATTAACCACGAAAGGCAATGCTGATTACACTAGTAAGGCAGAAAGCCCAAGTGCTGAGAAATTGCGTGGGGGGGGGGGGGC
>JAVKLA010000024.1:11309757-11327175 GCA_034782735.1 Sagittarius serpentarius | reverse complement strand
TGTTGTGTTTTTATGTTCTTTGGCAGTTTTAATGCTAATAAGATAATGGTCTTACTCTGTCTTGCTGTTGATGGATTTTTCAGATTTTAGTTTTCTGTGCAGTGTGTGCTAGGGTATTGCAAAATATGAGTAATAGAAGTCACATAAACTAATAAATCAGCTGAACTGCAGATAGCTGGAAGTGTATCAGGGAAGGACAGTTCTGTACATGACCAATTTCTAATACTTAGATAGCAGATGCTTATAGAAAACTGCTGTTAAACTAGACACTGGGCCACATACGGTTTTGCTGTGACTTGGGAGTAGAATTTCTGATGTATCAACGAACTCTTGAGTCCAGATGAAATACACCCCAGCTTTGAAAGACCTTTATGGACGAAAATACTGCAATTTTACCTACTATGTTATATGGATAAGATGTCTTTATTTACCCCTGCTATTAAAGGTGTTACCACCTGACTTTGCATACTCTTTGGAAAACGCAGGTCAGTTATCCAACAGGGGATCCAGTGCTGGCAAAAACCAGTAAGTATTGGAGTTGGAGGAAAAACTTGAGTAGAATTGGAAATGTATAATCCACTGGTTAACTTAGATTTGATGCAGGCCAAAAAGAGAACATTTTGGGGCGTTACTAACAGAGGTAGAGATGTGATCATCCTGCTCTACTCAGTACTTGTCACCCTGTGCTTTCGAGTACTGTGTCCAGTTCTGGTCCCCACAATTCAGGAAAGGGAATGACAGACTGGAGACGGTCTGAAAGAGGGCCATGAAGGTGACCAAAGGGCTGGAGAACCTGCCCTGTAAGGAAAGACTGAAGGATTCAGGCCTCTTCTCCCTGGAGAAGAGAAGGCTCAGTGGGGACCTCATCACAGTTTTCCAGTACTTAAAGGGCATCTGCAAAGAGGGCAGAGGCTTTCTCTTCACAAGGAGCCACATGGAGAAGAGAAGAGGCAATAGGTACAAGTTGCACCGGGAGAGGTTTCATCTTGACATAAAGAAATTTTTTACAGTGAGAAGAACAGTCATTGGAAAACAACCTCCCCAGGGACCTGGTGGAGTCCCCATTACTGGAGGTTTTCACGATGCAACTGGACAGGGTGCTGGGTAATCGTGTCTAGGCTCCCTTTCCCACAAAAGTTTGGAGCAGATGACCTTTCGAGGACCCTTCCAACCTGAGCTGTTGCGTGATTCTGTAATTCTATGATTACAACTCAAGATAGGAAGTGGCAATAATTTTTGACACGTGCACTATTCAAAATGGGTTTCTTTTGGAATAAGCCCTTTGTTCATGACCAAAGAATGTCACAGTAGTTGTTGGGGGGGGAATGCAAGAGAAAGAATTTAAACTCGGTACATTACAATAAGTACATGTTAGACTGATGTTAAAAGAGAGAGGATAAAAAAAGATGATGGAACACCAGCACTTCATGATAATCTGAGAGGTGGTTTCAACTTCCTATTATCATTTCTCACTGGTTTAGACTTTCTCTGTTCTTTCACGTAACAAGATAATGAAATGGCTGTTCTGTACAGTTAATTGCTGAAAGATCAAATATTAACTTTCTTGTTTTAACTTTGTCCAGAATAATATATATTTCTTTAATAAACGAGCTTCAGTTCTGTTTATAGTGTTTGTACTGAGTTAAGTTTTGCCTTGATGTCAATGGTGAATGTAAACGTAAGTTGCAGAATCTAAGCAGACTACGGTACCCCTTACCTTTGTATGCAGCCTTTAGGTTCAAAACCTAGGAGTATTTAAGTGACCTTTAAAGTAGCTGGTATTATGGAATACTTGATGGTAACAAAATTCCTATTTATGACTGTTTAGATAGAATACATTGTTGGTGAAAGACTATAGATCTAATTTTGATCCACCCTTAGATTTCCATGGTCAAGATACACACAGAGAACTGCTAGTAAACAGTAATAAGCATTTGCAATAATAAATTTCCTGACATTTCGATGGATAAAAGAACCACATGGAAGAATCTGAGCCATAGGCATGATCATATGCAGATTGTTTTACTGAAATGTGCTGATTTTCAGACCTTGTTAATAAGCAAATTTTAAATAATTGGCTCATACCTAAATTGCTATCTTGAGAATAAGAATTTTTTTAGAAAAAGTTTAAGGACTTTAAAAGATCAGAACTTTTAAATAAGTTGCTCTCATGTTTCTTGAAGCTTTTGCTATTTCCTGTACCATCGTTTTCCAGTTATCTTCCTGCTTTTTTTCCTTCATTTTCCAGGATGGCCACCAAAAGTAAATGCATTGTTAGTTGCTTAAAAATTATTTAAGCAGTGAAAGTGTTTGGTATACAGTGGACCTTGTTGTAGTGATTATCTCCACGTTTCCTAAATGCAGAGGCATGTTGCTGTTGTCTGACAGGTGGGAGGCAAGGGATGTGCAGAAAGTTGCATTAAATTGGGGGTTTAATATGATGGTACAAATGAATTGGATTTATTAGGTGATGATTCCAGTGAAAATGTGATGACTTGGTTTCAGTCTAGTTAGAGTGCTCATCTGTTCCTTGGTGCATGGTGCTGGTGAATGCTGTCCAATTTACAATACATGCATATTTGAGGTTTGAAGCATAAGTTGAAATCTGTAGAAATGCATAATGATTAAGTGTCAATGATCACCTCTAAGTACAGAAGGCCAGTTTTGCCATTTTTGCTGTTTGAAACCATAGAATTAAGTGTGGGTAAGATACCACAGCTGCAGCATCAGACATGTTGGACTTACAGGTCAAAAATGGAAACATTTTTTTTGAATGCTATGAGGTGAAGACAGCAAGATAGTGATGTTTTTTACAAAGGTGGAATTTGGTAGTATTTGAGGGGCCCTCAGTTTGAACAGGAAACTTGAAGTGCTCATTAAGTGCTGGTTAAGAGTAATAAGATAAAAGAATGCAAGCTGCTGCAGTGGAGCTGCAATGGAGGAAACGGACAGTGGGATCCTAGCTATCTTTAGTAATAAGACTAGGTTACAAAAGTTAATTGTCACTGGAATTGTTGCTCACCTATTGTTGGTCCACCCAAGTCTAGGGAGTAACAGTGCACATTGGAAAATGGTGAGCTTGGTTCTGAGTACTGGAAATTGTTGCGTATCAGAAACTGTTTGCAGGAAAAAGTAGTGACAGTGACTTAACTCACAGCAAAATTAGATGCAACTGCAAAATCGTATAGAAACTAGCCAATGAATGAAGTTCGTATATACCCTTTGCAACCTGGGGGAAGAGTTGAGTGTGTGATAACAAAGAGAATTTATTATGCATCCACATATCTTGCTGTAAATACATTTGTTATGCTGGGCTAAGGAAAGACTTGAAAACAGCTAGGTGGAAAAAAAAAAAACAACCTCTTAACAGTTTTGAGCAGAGCTAAGAGATGGTATCAAGTGGCAAGGTTTGAAAGAGTTTTGGCTACCTCAGCCCTTAAAATTTAAAAAAAAAAAAAAAAAAAGTTCAGCTTATGTGTACTGCTTTGGCAGCAGAGATTCTTCATGCAGCCAGCAGGACAGAAGAAAGGTGTAGTAAGCCGGCTCATGGGTGAAGGGCGTCCTTGTTGTCACAAGTGGAAAAATGGCAGCACCGTTTGCCTTTGGGGTAGTTTACTGTGGAACTTTTGGTGGGCAGCATGAAACTTGCACAATGCCCAGTCTGTTTAGCATTTGAGTATCTTGTGAAGGGACTGGCACAGGCCTTCCCTTCCAGAAAACAGGAGTAGCCTCAGAAGAGACTTAGGCTGCTAGTACACACCTTTGTGTGTTTGTCTCTCATCCCTTAAGGTAGTATTGATGGATTTGAGGAGACAAGTGGAGGGAGAGAATCTCACTGTGGAAGCAGACTCTGTTCTAGCTGCTGTGGCTCTGTTAAGTAGAACATAGCCCAAAAGGCCACTGATTAATCCTGCTCTTGTACTCTTCACAGATGTCACAGCATTGCTTTTGCTAGGCACTAATGGCAAAGAGAGAAGTTTGAAACATCTGTGTTACAGGTGACGCCAGAACAGCAACTTCTAGACCAATGGATAACTTTTAAGTGCTCAAGTGTTTACCCCCCAAAAAATAAAGGTGAAAGGGGGTTAATTTTCAGGCTTTCTTGGAAGATCCAGGTGTGGGTCCTGTCTTCTCATTATCACTTTTCCTGTGAAATTATCCACTGCCTTGACATTATGAAATAATTCCTGAAGTTCATGCAAGGGCAGGCTAGCTTTCTCAGACAGCATCATGCTGTGTTTCACAAGAGCCTCAGGATGTCTGACCTCCTTGTTACTTGCAGTTCTCTGCCTATTTATTTTTTGTAACATGTTTTCAATATGGATTTTTTCCAAGAACGATGTGCAACTGCAGGATGTTCCTGAGCTGTAATCAAGGGACATAATATACCCATGAAGACAGGCCACATGAATTCACACAGAAGTACTTAAATTAACAATCTTGTTTTCTTGGCTGCTGAATAATTATGTTGATGACGTTTCCCACTTAGAGGCACTCAAATGTCTAAGCAATATGCTCGGCAGCTAGTACAAATTCTTTGGTGTGGTCAGCAAAAGTTACTCATTTTCATAAATCCTGCATCCTCTTGAAATGTCTCAACTACACAGAGATGACTGGCATGGAAATACATGTTACTACATTGATGTGGTGTTTGTTATCCTTCCCATAGTACAGGCGATTAGGAAAAGTGTTCTGCAGCAGAGAGAATGTTTCCTTTGTTAAAGAAAATATTTCACTGCTTCTGGTAAGTAAAAATAAATGGAAATGCCTATTTTTTGTGTATATGAGAGAGAAAACACACTTTTTTTCCTTCCCCTCACTCGTATCTCAAATTTTTCTTACACCAATATGAATGACCCCCTATGGAAAAACATGTTTAGCATTGAAGACAGTGCAGTTAAAACTTCACCGGCCTTTAATAAGCGGCTGCTTTCTGAAGACATATATACATGTGTATTTTGTTTAGGGATCTGTAAAAAGAAGCGTATAATCTTGCACGCTATCAACAGCTGAAATTTCTCATTTTGAAGCTGGGCCTCAGGTATGTAGGTTTGCCAAAGAAATCTTCAGCAAATGGTTGTAGAGAGGTAGCAGGCTGTCAGTTCAGTCATACCGGAAAAGAGAAACTTTTAAAGCTAGTAATGAGATCACATGTTGTTTTCTTCATATTTATGTTCACTTCAAATTACAGGGTTTGTGTTTATAAACCAGTCTCTTTAACATTAGCTTTTATTTTGTGTTAAAGCTTATTTTAAAGTACTAATAAATACCAAATTTTTCATTAGCATGGGAAAATCGTTAAAACATAGTATAAGGAAGTGTTTTGACTTTTTGAAAGAGTTTCATTTTAGTGTTGTTTTACATATGAGCACATGAAGCATGATAATGGAAAGCCTTTGACTCACACCTGTGTCATTATCTTTAAAATTCAGGTCCTTGACTGCTGTTTCTGACTGGCATAGGAGTACTACTATCCAGAGCCTGCAAAGAGTAACAGGATGCTTTGTGAGAGAACTGCATGAAACTATGGTAACTTGCATGACTTTTTTTTTTTATTATTATTATTAGACAGAAACATTTTATTTGTTTCCAGTGTCAGCCAGGTAAGCTCTCTGGTGTCAGTACTATAGAGAGCACCTAAAATGTGAGGTACCCCAGGCAAGTTTGGTGCACCACATAACGATAATACTAAGTGTGTAGAATCGCTGCCTCATGCAAGTGAGAGTACTGGTTTCCACTGAAGTCATGGTTTCACTGACTTTTTGCCTTTGTTACTGCTAATACTCACTCCGTAAGGGAAGTAAACTGGTGACCTTGTTGTGTGAATAAATTACTGGTTTTCGTCTGTCCGTACACCGTTTTAGCTAGGTAAACCATATATAAACCTAATACTCTAGGATTAGAGCATTTTTGTTGATAGTCTGATCCTAATCCTGAAACTGTAGCTAAGACCAGTTGTTTTGAGTATTAATGTTGCTTTTTACCATCAGAATACAAATGTGTCTAATTCTGACTGGGAGATGTGAGCCATCTTGGCCAACTGACCGATGTTGAATCTCTAAAGGCCTACTCAGCATACTTGTTTCCTTTTCCTTGGGTTTTGGCCTGTTGCGATTATTTATCAGCCTGAGTTAGAATAGCTTTTCACTCAAGTGAGCAACACTAGACTTACTTTTTAGGAGATTAGTCAAAAGTTGCTGAGAATATTGAAGGATATGGGCAAATTGGTGTAGAATATTTTGTTGAATCCTGTTGGTATTAACTGCTGCATTGGTTGGCTTGAGAACTGTAATATGGGAGGCAACTGTAGTGTAAGAGCTAGATCAAGAAAGCAGTACTTTTACCCTCAGGCAGGTGGTTGTGTTTTTGACCCAATATAGCTTCTTTAATCATTTAGCTACACAGCAGATCTGAGAAGGCTCCAGATGGAGGCTGAACCTACGACCCCCTGACATAAAAACATCTATGATACCAATTACACCATCTGTTGGTCATAAAACCACATTCTCTATCTTTTCTTGGCTCTTGTGTTATACAAAAGCTGAAGGGTGATATTTGGAGCTGTTCTAGTTTATCCATGCAATTTAATGCAGAACACATTTTCACAGAGAGGGAGAACAAAGCACAATAGCAGTAAAGTTCAATTTACATTCTCAGTCAGTGAAAACAAAAATGAAAATAAAAAACAGTTGTCTGAGTCATTATTTATACCCAAACTATGGCTTCAATTGTAGTTTTTTCCCAGTGCCTGTGATTTTAAAAAACCTAAAGAACAACTTCTACCACCACCCTCCCAGCTTCTGAGGGCCCTGAATTGAAAGAAGATCTGTAATGGTAAAAATGAAGTTATGGCAGTATTGAGGTATACATAGATCACATTAGTAGACAATGTGTGCCTAATACTAACTTTTACACTTATTTAGGGATTTGTGTTTGGTAGTGTTTGGGAATGTACAATGCCTATCTGAGCATGGAGTCTTGTTTAAGCTGGAGATTCAACCAGTCCGCCGCGCGTACCCTTAGAATCCCTCTGGATATAAGTCTCTCCTGTCTGAACTGCCCACTCAGGCTCATCAAACTGGTATTCTGAAATACTTTATAGACTTTGAAATTGGATCTCAAATTTTGTCCTCTTGTGGGTATGCACGTTGGTAGACGTGTATTTGATACAGCATAATGATTCTGTTGATGGAAGACTTCAGAAAAGCCGAAAAGGAGTTGCTTTATCAGAGAGGAGTCTGAATAACGTAGAGTAAATAAGGCCAGGCTTTTACAACAAATGCTGAAAATAAACAAAATATGAAATGACTGTTTGTTAAGTAAGCAGAATCTATCCTGCGGGTGACATTTTATGTAGAAAAGACTGGCATGATATATTTATAGACTACCATGGTACGTATGCGCAAGACAACTGAATTAAGATTGCACAGTCAACTTAAATCCTGCAGTTCTCTCTTTCAGTTCTTTACTTTGCAACCTGAATAGTGTTTATATACATATGTGGGTAAAAAAAAAACCAGAAATGTCACCCTGTCCATCATACTGACTCCTCATTTTTGTCCTTGTGAGAACCTCGCATCCAGCTGCACTGATTTCTGTCCCTTTCTGCCTATAGGAGTATAGCTGTAGGTTGCTGCCCTCTCATCACCCTGGAGAGAGAGAGAGAATAGTCAGGGTGCTGCAGAGGGAGGGCATATTTTTTTCCTAAGCTGTTTTCCCTGTTTGCCCATCTCCACCAGTCAATTCATGGCTTGTCTATACTGTTAATGGTCGTCTTGTCTTAGTGCCTTTTTTCCCACTGAACTGGTTCTGGTCTCCACTTTTCAGTGGATGCCAGCACTCTCTGCTTGTCTTCATCTTGCTCTTCTAGACTATCAGTTCAAGTTTTTCATATTCCCCATTTGTCCTATAGCAGCCCCGTTACCTTCTCATGTTATTCATCTCCCCTAGCTCCAGATGTCAGAAATCCTCCTGTCCTGGTTCTGCAGTCTTCTCACTTTCCTGATGGTATCCCACAGCACCTCGTTCCACTGTTGTTTTTAGTAATCTAACAACTCTCTTGTTTCTCTCACCCACCACGTTTAGCGGCTCCGAAAGCCACGCTCCCGCTCTGCCTTGGCGTGGGCCCTGACTGCAAAGGCGAGCCCACCTCCCCATAGGTGCCTGGGGCTCGGGGATGCTCAGGGCTCTGTGCAAGCACAGCCTGGTCAGCCTTGGGCATCAGGCATGGCAGGCGTCTGCCCACTGAAGGCAGGATCTTAAAACTACTTTTTTTTTTTTAAACTGAGAATATTTTTTTAGTCTTGTCTCTATTTGTAAAGACTCAGACATTTTCTGGTAAGTTTGCCTAACTCCCTCTCCAGGTTTGTGTTGTTAGCACTAACAAATTAATTTGCTAAAGTTATTATATTAAGAAACTGAAGTTCTCCTGCTTTCCTTTTTGTTACTATGTATACCTCCTAAAATCTGTCAAAAAATATGTCTTTTTGAAGCTATACAAAAATACCGTTGCTTTCAATAGTGCTACCATTTCATTCTTGGAATATCATACAGCTTTGCTGCTTTCAGGATTCATTTGGCTACCTTTTTCTAAGCTGAGCCGTGACTCATAACAATTAGCATTACATATGTACTAAACTGATTTCTCAGAGATGCTTTTCTGAGGGGGATTTTACTTCCCAAGCATTCTCGCCAACTGAGACTGCTCATGTGCTGGGGTATTAGGTAACAGAGGGTCAGAGTCTATCCTCCAATCCAACCTCATTCAAAAATAAACAAAACCAAACTGATGAGGTTTTTCAGTATTTTACTTGAATCCAAAGAGTTGTATTTCCAGATAAAGTTAAAGTTCCTACATTTCTGAGTTATTGTAACATAAAATATTAACTGCCCTCCTAGAGCTATACACTCTTTCAGTTCTTTTTCAGCATATCATTTCTCTTTTTAGATATCTGACCTTTCTGTAATTCTTCGAATCCATGCAATAGTGCAATTTGTCTTTTCTTTACACATCATCTTACTTAGGGTGGCTGAGTGGAGGGATGGAGGGGATGCATATATCTTCCTGTTACTTTTTTCTGACTCAGTGTTTAGTCATTATTTCCAGTATCATTTAATCTGTGGAAAGTGTCCCCATATGTCAGGTGTATTTTAAACATGCAGCTGAGATCTATGCTACAGTAATCCCCTTTCAGATATGATGCTTAGCAAAGGGCAGAGTTCAATCTACAGCATTTATGGAAGTGAAGCTTTTTCAAATGCTGTTATTTCAATAAATACCAAAACTGTGTTCTTGTTTTGTTAAACATGTAAATCAGGTTTTCCTATGTACCTCATTTCCCTTAGTAGTGCATTTCTTTGTGTTGTCTACAGAAACAGAAGTATTATGTGAGCGTACCTAAACTGTGGTACCCTTTGTTACAACCTATTCTAAGTACTAAAAGTTCCTGCAAGAATCCGTTAAGTACTGTTAAGCATAGAGATGCACCCTGTGGCTGAGGAAGTTCCCATGTCAGATATCCCTCCATGCTTGTAGATGGTATATTGAGTATTACGGTATGTTTGTCCTCTCTGACCATCCGCTACACAGCACCGTTCGAGGCAGGCCACTGGACCAGGCAGGCCTTTGAGCTGACCCAGTAGGCTCGTTATGACGTCAGTAGAGTTGGATATGTTGACAATTATCAGATGGTTGTAAATTGATAATGTGGTTTTGTACCCACCTCTTGTTCTTCTGATATATTTGTAATAAATCCTGTAGGGTCTACTGTCCAGATTCCACGTTTGTATGTGTGTACATACGTACAAGAATACGTGAGTGTTTCTGTGAATGTCTGCTACATTACAAGCCTATGAGGTCCTGATTCAGGGTGCACACAATTCAGAGTAGTCTTCCCCAAGATTTCAGTGCATATTGACTCTCAAACTTGTCAATAATTCTTTTAAAAATGTGGCCTCGATGTCAAAGAGTTTACAGGAGGAACATAAAAAAATACAGCAAGCAACTGTAAGAATAATCTCAAAATTATACCACAGAAGCTGTGATTATTGTTTGTTGCCTGCAGAAGTTTGCTATTAGTTTCTTGAGAATGTTGGACCTAAGAGTATTTAGTTTTCTTTAGCAAATATGTTTGGGTGTTTAATTGAATGTAGTGGATTTTGTATGATGATGGGATGGAGATGACAGGAAAATAGGTATTCCTTAACCTTCCTCTTTGCTGTAATTACTGAATAATTCTATTTATGGTAAGGTTGTGTGTGTGTGCATGTCTTGGGAGAAAGATATGGGATTACTTTTGAACAAAGAAATGGAATTCCTTTTCAGGGAATTAGAATTGTGACTCTAGACTTGCTAATTTAAATAACTTGCTGGCTAAACAGACTTTTTATAAAGCATTAAATGCTATTATGTTTTGTGAACATTAAACACATTTTCTGAAAATACTAATTTCCCACTGGTTTTCTTGCCTCCTTGTTGCTTTTATTTGATACTGGCTGATAATCCACCCTCCAAACACCAGAGATTGAGGATTTCCGAGACTGCTCTGGTGCCTGGTTTTAGCAGTACTCTTCCCCTCTCCTATTGCTTTTGCCTCTGTTCTCGTGAACAGTAGATGTTCACTATGTGGACTGATTCAGGATGAGGGAGCCAACTGGTAATGAGTTTGCAGCAACCTGACATCCTTGGTGATGGTGTAAACTGTGTGTGTGGTACCCTAGCAGCTGTGAGCCTGGGTCTTCCTGAATTCCAAAAAACCTGGTAGCTAGCTCTTTCTAAACTCTGAAGATCAGTGCAGAAAGATGATGAGAGAACAACAGATAATCTTGGATTTTTATGAAAAATCAGTAACAAATGTTCAGCTCCAGAGACTGAGACACGTCAGTCTGCTGATGTATTTTCTAGACTAGTTGGCCAAAGAAAGGGTTGATTTTTTTTTTTTTTTTTAATGAGTAGGTGGTTTGTTGTTTTTGTTTTTATTTTGGGGGGGGGGGGCAGAGGAAGAAGGGGCTAAAATAAGTTGAAATTCCATTTTTATAACTACATTTTCAACACCTACAAGCTTGACAAATTTGATTCTGATCTTAACTGTTAGTGTGTGGAGGTTTTATGACTGCCATTTTTCACAGAACAGCCCAAGTTGAAAGGGACCTCGAAAAATCATCTGGTCCAGCCTTTCTCATTAAGAGTTTTAAGCTGAGATGTTTCTTGGGCAATCCACCATGGCAAGCAGTTTTGTGTATGAAGAAAAATACGCTTTAAAATTGAACACTACAGCTAGTGCTTATCCTTAAGTCAAATAGTACTGTAGCCCATGCTCCATCCTGACAGGTTTTAGAAAGTTTGAATGAAATATGAGTGTTATCTTGAACATTGGTTATATAGCTCCTATTAACTCATATTGGCTACTGATTATGCAATTTCTGTGCTGGTCACTTCGATTAGCCTTGATCGTTGGAAAAAAAAAAATCAATTCACTCTCCTGGTTTTAATTTTGATAATTCAAATTCACGGTGTTCTTCATCTGCTTTGTTTGATGCTATACATAAATCAAGGTTATAGACGAAACCAATTCATGAATGAAAAGTTTCAATTTTCTTTTCTTTTTGGCTACAACTACGCAAAGAAGTCATCATTTGGGCAACTAATATGCCTAAGTATCCTTCAAAAGGAACTGTGATATATTAGAGCTGTTCAAACGTCCTCACAAATCATTTTGCCTTACAGCTTTGATCCTGAAATATGTGAAATGATGTCTGATTTATGCCACTGATCCTTCTTTTAGATAGTTAAGTGTTCTTGCTTAATGTTATTAAATAAGTTCAAAGCAGCAAATAGGCCATCCTGGGCTGAGGACATTTGAAAAATAGCATTCTCAGCAGGCTGCATATACAATACATGTTCTTTCATTATTTCCTTTGCTTTTTTGTGTACAGCAAGCTACTGGAACTTTCTTCTGCTCACATCTTTGGTTACGATGGCTCTGGTTTGGGGTTTGTGCTTTGGGGTTTTGTTTTGTTTTATTTTGAGTTTCACTTCCCCTCTTGATAGCTTTCTCCTGCCTGTGCTTTGTTTTCATTTGGGGTATTTTGGAGGCAAGGGGGTGGGCAGAAACGACGTCGGGACAATATGGGAAAATGGAAAAGACATCACAGTCTCCCCTAACTGGGAGGCTGGTAACATGTGCTAGCAATGGTGTAAAACAAGCTATGTGACCCAGCTGAAGCAGTATGAGGAAGAAAAACCCCAAAACTCTGAGGGTATAAATAAGTGGGTTAAATTCACACTCTAAGGAGCAGAGTAAGTTTGACCTATTTTAATGAAAAACTATCGATATGTTGTGATTTCTGTTTTAACAGGCAAAAGGAAAGAGATGAGAAAACTCTTGATTCTAAAGTATTTATCAGTAGAAATTTTCCAAATTTGCATCGGAATACCAAAGTGCGAATCTCTTCAGGCATAAGGATTGCATAGGAATCACATCAGCTCTAAATTTAGTAAACCTTTTAATGGAGATGTCACACAGTTCAGACACAAGATTTAGGTAATTCAGTATGTTATATGAGCTTTATAACCAGTATTATTCTTGTGAAGTTTCAGTAGGAAATATTAAATCAGCATTTCCAGTCTGGTCTGATTCTTGTTGAAACAATGAGAGCCATCTTGGTCACCTGCTGCTGGAGAAGAGCTATTAGCTAGAGGGAACTTCTTCCCAAAGCTAGGTCTTCAGCAATACCAGCCGCTAAACATCAGGCTTTCAGATATAAGACCGAAAACAAAGATTACATTTCAATATGAGACGCCATTCCAGTACCTCTCTAGTTGTGTTGACTTTCACATCTAGATTTGGGAATTGAAAGTTGACAATGTGATCTTGTCCTCACTTGCATGCCTTCCCAGCTTTTGAACTGGTTTTATGTCTCTCTCTTCCTCACTTACATACTCCTGGGGTACAAATGTAAACACATACAATGGCTTTCTAGAGTCAGCCCACTTTAATAGATATTGTGGGTTTTGTTGTTCACAACTCATTGTACATGGATGGCATTAAATGATATAAGCGGCTGTTTCTGAGCTGGCTGTATTGGACATGTCATGGTTATTTCCTCTGTGACTTTAACAGACTAGCTGACTGTTCCCATCCTAAATTGCTTTCTGGAGGTTCCTGATAGGTTTTTGTAAAATATTATTCTGGATGCTGGTTACACATACACTTAAGCTTGTGGTTCCTGTTACCCTACAAGCTTTTCACAGAGACCACTGACAGTAAGCCAGTAATATAAATGAGACAGTTTTGGCCTCGTGACACTTGCCATCGGTTTTAGATAACTGCTGCTGCTGGCGGCATAGATAATAATTCATGTACACTCCTTGGTAAGGAGGCTAGCCACTGCTGAGTTCTGGTACTCCAGCTGGTCAGTTTATGCATAGTTTGGCCATCTCCGCATAATGCTACTACACCCTTCAGTAAGTTCTAACTTTGAACAGTCCCATGTTGCTTGGTGTTAGCTGCTGGTGTTAGCAGCTGTGAAAAACACAGTGACAGCACTCTCTAGGAATGCTTTTCTGAGGTGCAGTCCTCAAAAAGATGGCCATCAGATTGCTTCGGAGAGAAGGCCAGATGGGTTGCTGCTAGGTGTGGTGTTAAAGCCACTGTTTCTTAATGCTAACCTAAATCAAGATTAGTCCGTTACCCAGGTGCGATAACATTGCACTGGTGAATGAGAACCAGAAGGTTTCATGTAAGCAAGAGAGAAACTGGCTGAAGTCTATCAGTGCTATATTTCAAATTCGCAACTTTTCTTTGTTTAGCTTTTCTGTCATGAGCACTGCTTATAAAGTTCTCAGTCTTCAAATTATTTGTCTACTAAGCTTCCATGAAAAAAAAAAAAAAGTGGGACAGCAGAAACAAAGGTAATAATACAAATATTTAAATGTCATGAGTACAAAAATATTTTTAATGAATAAATATGTATGTATGGACTTGCTCTTCCTGTATTTTTATATAGCATCCTGAAGAAATCTGCGTGACTAGGATAGCAGGCAGAGGCTCACCAGTTGGTTGTTTTGGTGGTTGTGTCTGTTCTTCTTCATGCCAGCTATTTCATTTTTCTTTCACCTGCTTCAAATAAGTTACTACCCTAGGATTTAGGATGTCTGGATTGATAGTCATTCTCTGCCATGAAAAAGCATAATCGTTGATAAATCGTTTGATGTCTTCATTACTTGGGGTCGGGGGTGGGTGTGCTAAAATCACTTCAAACTTTTGTGCTTGTACCTCCCTAAAGTGTAGGAGGGATTCAGGTACTAGTGTGGCTTTAAAGAGCAGTGGAAGCCAGAGGTGCTTCAGAGGGATTAAAACAAATGCTCGTGTCTCTGACTTTGTGCAAAATACTGTAGTATTCTGGTTATGTTCCCAAAGGGTGCAATTTGCAATCATGTTTTCACAAGGTTTTAGACCATTACGTTCATGGAGAGATGGGTTGTATTGTTTTTCATGTTTGCTTTTTGTATTTCTTTTAAAGGAAGAAATTCTTAAATAATAAATGAAAACACAAAAGAAGGCGAGAAGTGTTTTGTGGTGGGGGCCGGTTTTTTTGATGTTGTCGGGAAGCTGCATTTCTGACACCCAAATGTCTCTGAGCATTGGACTTTTGCCGTGTATGGACAGACAGATCTAATCATTAGTGAACACCAGAAAGCAGGAGAGCTGGGGAGAGAGAGAGTGTGCAAGAGGGAGAGTAGTTTATTTCTGCGGTGTCACATCAATCTGCCCAGTTAAGTGATTGAAGGGGAGAAACGCAGGCTGCAAAAGAAACTGGGCCCTGATTTGTTCAGGGTCACCAGCAGTGGTTTGAAACCATCTTGTTTGCAGATACCTCTTTCATGTTATTAGGCTGTCAGTTGAGTGACTTTGTAAGATTTATGGCTCGAAGCTGGAGCGTGTGCGTGTGTGCGTGCGGCGATGGCAGTGATGGGCAGCGGGCAGGGGGGAACAGACATGTTATTGAGAAGACAGTGATCCATGCCTGCCTTGATTGAGCTTTGCAGCCTTTTGTCTAGTCCTAGTTAACCTCCTTATGCATTTTTTTCACATGCCGCGTAAGTAGCTCAAGCAGAAGGTGAAGCAACAAGTGCTAAAAGGTTGCTCGTAACAACATAGAACTGCAATAGACTTGGTGTGGACTTATTGACTGTGTAATGATGGAATAAAGCTGTTTATTGTTCAGGTCCCAGGTTTAACTTACTAACGTCTTTCAAATAGTTTTATTTACTGTAATGTTGTCAAAGCCATTGGCTGAGTGTTCCCTTGTCACTGGTAGCCTAGTATGGAAATGTAATCTTTGAGAGAGAATTTAGAGACATCACTGGCTTATACTGAGAGAGAAAATGTTTTGGGTTTTGTTGTTTGGGGTTTTTTTTTCTTCTTTTGTTTAAAAAAACAACCCAAACAAACCCCAAGCACCAAACCAAAAAAAAAAAAAATTAAAAAAAAAAAGGAGGGGGTATGACTTTATCACAGCAACATATAATTTAAATTACTTTGTCTGTTAAGTAGTACTGGGAGATTTTATTTTACATAACTTTGAAACTTTTAAAATACTGGATTTTGAGACACTTGAATTTTATTTTTTTAGAAGTTCATTATAGTTCAGAAAATAGCGCTTTCTGCTCTTCTGTTTATACAGTTCCTAGTTGTGCCAAGATCAAGGCGTATCTTTTTTTTAAATATGAGTAAGATTTTCAGTATTAACTAGATTGTTTCAATTGTGGTGATTTAAAGTCAACAAAACAGAGTCCAAAAGTACAGGAGTTGGAGAACCTTTTTGAAACAAATTGTCGCAGGGTTCTGCCATTTGAAGTTTAATTACAAATAAATTCTTTCTGTTATACTTATCCATAGGTTAAAGGAGTGAATAGAAATTGCTGTTCTGTAGTCATTCACTTAAAAAGCAAGCTAGATTACCGATCTGGCATAATTTGTATGTTGGTTTTCTGTTTTCAGCCTTTTCTAACTTAGAAAAATAGACTTGGTTGTAAATGCTTTGTAAGGATCTGCCAACATCTTTGGTATCATGGTATCATGAAATGCAAGTGCTGCTTCATGAAGGTGTTCTACCACACTGTTGTTTGCTAATTGATATAGTAGTGTGAAAGCTTACAGTAGTTCTGCAGAATTGAAAAAGGACCTAATATTTGTCTATGAGATTATTGCTTGCCTCCCAAGTTTGAAAATGAGCCCCACAGACTTCCTAGGCAGTTGTTGCTCCCATGTTGAAACATCCAGCAGGAAGGATGCAGCGTGAGACTTGCAGGGAAAAGAGTATAGCTGCCTGCTTTCCCCCTTCCGTATTACAGCAAGAAATGCTTACTGCATCACTTTTACAGCCTTTCAAAATTATGTATTACATAGTGTATAATTTCTGAGAAATTTTAAAATATAAACTGAAAATTAAGTTCTGCATTTTTTCAAAAACAAACCCTAAAATCCTTACCTAGTTCTTTTTTTTTTTTTTAATTAGGTCACCAAGAAAACACCTGTTCTTTTCATCTGTGATGACTGTGCACATTTTGACCATATAGTAATCTGATACATTTTAGTATAAATGGGATTTTGATTGTACAGACACAAAGATGCCATTCTTTCTCTATTAATGGAAGGATATTGATGAAAATCTGAGATTATTAAGATGAATAAAATACTGCTTTCAGTGGAAAATTCTATAACAAAGACCTGCCATAATCCCTGGAAAAAAAAGATGATACTGTCTTTAAGTCACAGAAGTGGGTCTTGGCAGACTGTCACCTTGCCCCGTGCCTGGCATGGCAGCAGCCATGCTGTGTGACCTTGCGCCAGACCCATGCTCCCATCTGCTGTCCATACTCCTGCTGCAAAATGCATGATGCGTTGGAAAATGCCCGAGATCCTTGAGTGGAAAACAATCTGTAGTATAACTGGACTATGAATTATGCTGCAAAGTTAGTAGCTAATTTGATTGATAGAATATCTTGCAAATAAAACCTCAGATTTCTTCTTCCCCTCCCACCCCCTTCACTTTTGGTCAAAAGGTAGATGAGATTTTGGAGAGTTTTTGACAAAAATGTTAACATTTATCATGACGAGAATTTCATTTACTCTGTTTGGCAGAATTCAGGATTTCTTTAGCTACTTCTTTTAAAAGAATGAAGTCATTCTGATCAACTGTAGTTAAACACGATTTTAGGAAGTACAAAGAAGGACCTTAAGAGACATTGCCTGGGCACACAGGGATGGTGTCAGGAATGCCAAAACTCGGCCAGAGGCAAGACTTGCAAGGAGCATCAAGGGCTGCAAAGGGCAGGCTGGTGGGCAGCGAGCTGGGCACGAGCCAGCAGTGCCCCGGCAGCAGAGAGGGCCTGCAGCCTCCCGGGCCGCACCA
>JAVKLA010000024.1:11233237-11309657 GCA_034782735.1 Sagittarius serpentarius | reverse complement strand
ACAGGCTGCCCAGGGAAGTGGTTGAGTCACTATCCCTGAAGGTATTTAAAAGGTGTGTAGATGTGGCACTTAGGGACCTGGTTTAGTGGTGGACTTGGCCGTGCTAGCTTAACGGTTGTACTCGATAATCTTAAAGGTCTTTTCCAACCTAACCAATTCTATGATTCTACACAATTCAGCAGACAGAAAAACTCCCTGGAGTGAGCCATCGCTAAGCAATATAATCTTTTATTTTACTGAACTGGAAATTGTCCCGTGCAATATCTAATGAAAATACTGTTCAAAGGAAAGACTTGTGGTGTGATCCTATGATGAGAAATTGTCTTCACTGAATTAAGTTACTGTATCAAGCTTCTTAGGTACTTCAGGAAAATAAAACTTATTTCATCATTGTCTGGATGGCCATTAATATTGATATGTGAGGAATTTTTTTTTTAAATAGTTTCATTTTGCCTTCTACAATATCCCTACAAAGAATGTTCTTGGGAAAGTAACCAAAACACACAGGCCCTTTAAAATGATCATCTGTCCCCTCAAACTGACTCTCTAACTCCCTCACATATCAACTCCTCTCCTCACAGCCCCCAAAAAGGAACTCACCCAGCCGACTGCAAAAGTCATAAAGAAAAATCCCCTCAAGCCATAGAAAAATAACCATTAAGCCCATTCAGTCAGGGCTAAATTGTGACTTAAAGCACAACCCTATTGAAGATGTATGGCAAAAAGCTTAGTGTAGAGAGACTGCACAAGTGTCTCAACAACAAGACTAACACGTCTCCAGCTTGAGTGTGTTTCTCTTTCTTTCTCAAGATTACAGGAAATTGCTTTAATTTACGCTGAAGAAGGAGACCCCTACTCATGAGTTTCAGCAATGGATGTGATGCCCACCCCTCCACTCCCCCACTCCGAATTCCCTGCTCACTTGATTGAAGGCACATCAAAGAGGAAGATGATAAGTACAGCAATTTGTTAAACATGAGCTCTAGGACTTAGAAGATTTCCTACAGAATGTTAAGGGAAATTTTCCACATTCTCAAGCAAGTTTGTGGTCAATTCACAGCTAAGCCTTTACAGTGAGGGCCACATGTTAATGAGCAAGTAGGAAGCAAAAAGCATACCACTGAAACAGGCTGAGACCTACGAGTATCTCACCAGTAAAGGTGATAGTATTTTCCTCCATTTCCTGAACTTGTCCAGCTATCTTACAATAATCCTCCCTTAAAATTATGCTCAGGCTTCAGTGTCTTCTGATGCTGCATCTTCAGCCTCTGCTGCAGGCCAACAGCACTGTTAATATCATGGCTTCTAACTTGTCTCAGAAATAAGGTAGGGGGAAAAGAAATGGAAAAAGGACTGTCTAGCTCACAAAGCTCCCATTCCTGCTATCAACAAGCTAAGCCATAGCAATGACAAGTAGCAGGAGGTCTGGTAAAAGACTGCTGTGTGTAGAAAGCTGAAGAACAGAAATAGTACCATGGGAACTCAAGCTCAGGTTGCTTCAAAGGACAGTGAAAGAAAGTGATTCATAGAGCAAGGTTTCAACCATTTGCAAATTTCAAGCCAAGCACGTAACCACTTACTGGTGCAAGTCTCTTCATTAACATAAACAAAACCATACATCATACACACACATATGGAATAGTTTGTGTGTTTAAGATAATTTTTGGTTTCTCTTTAAGGGAATTCAATCATAGCTGACACTTCAGAGCTGCTAGGAGGTGACCTTACATAGCATCTGTGTTGCAATGCCTAAATGTGTTGCTAGGGTGAGCTAAGGATAGGAGTTAAGCCTCAGCTCTAAATTTCCTGGCTTTTTTCAGCTCATGTCAGCCCTTATTGTTATTTCCACATAGGGAGAGGAAGGTGCGATTAAGAGAAAGAATATTGTTGCTCTGCTTGACTGTTTCTTGGCAGTTGGCGGATTCTGCTAAAAACCTTATCAGAATAAACCTCCCTCTCACTTCTGTGGCATGCAGTGGAAACATTTTCATCTACCGAAAAAGATAGGCTGTAACAAACCGTTCCCCACCCCAACATTACAGTCAGCCTGCCTGTCAGCACAGGCTTGATCCTTCTAACCTGCACACAGGAACAGAAGGGAAGACTGAAGTTGAATCCCTTTGAAGTAGCCTTTTACCTCAAGTTCAAGTACTTATTGGGAAACAAAACAAACTAGCACACTTAGCCCGACAGATGATTCACTCCCAGCTCTACCACTACCTCGTTTTACCTTTCCTGGAAACACAACTCACCCCCTATTTTTTCTTCCTTCCCTACTCCCAGAAGCCCAGCTAATACTTATTCAATTGCAGATGCCTGTATTCCCCAACAACAAGAACCGCAAGATGTATTATGAACAATTTTGAAGTCTACAGACGATGCTTGTTATTCCTGGTAGATGATAAAGAAGGTCAGCCATTAATCACTGTCTGCTATCTGCACTTGAAAAGTGGCAATTATTGATAAACATGTTGCAACTTCAAGCACATTACTGAGAACTGCAGCTGGTGAGAAGCCTGGCCTACTACAAAACCTTAAAACATTAACTGGTCAAAGAGCTTTTGAGGCCAGAGCACAAATACCAACTTCACTAATTGAAAAGATGACGTCATTAGACTGATTTATGAAAGGCACCGCTGATGTTTAGATTAGGAAAATTTACTTGAGATGGCCAAAGTAAACTTCATGGCCTTTGTTTTGGATACTTCAGTTTATGAAGCTGTCATTTAAAAGAGCCATTAGAAATAAACAGATACATGGTGATATAACCTACTGAAGAGGTCGGGGCAGGGGGTGGGGGTGGTGCTGGGATTGTTTTGTTTTTAAACCCACATACAACTGGCACAGCAGTGTCGCTCCAGGCTCCCACTCTTGTCCCCTCTCTAAAGTGAAAAGTTTCCAATACAGCTTTCTGCCTAAAATACCATTAACGATAGCAGCATATGTTGTTTACAATATGGGTCCACTCAGTGATCCAACAACTAAGAAGTAGGGAATATTCTATATTCCCAAGACAAACAGGCTGAAAACGTTCTCCCCAAGTCACAAATATTCCCTAGGCCACAATTCAGGTAGTTTCCACAGACTTCAAACTGTGGCTGAAATAATTTATAGTCAGACCGGTAAATTAAAACACGCGATGCTTGGAATTATTATTGGTTTACGGAATTTAATTACAAGTTGTTTCCTTTTCTTAGAAATTTTGGGGTTTGCGTATTTAATGTATTTGACATTTACTACTTTATCCCGGCTGCAGACCAGACAGCAAGCATGTTCTAAGGCACTCTACCCCAAAACCTTGGAGCTTTCCTTGTTTCCTTGTGCGACAACAAAACACATGCCCTCCCATACACTGCAAAACAGACTGCATTGAAACAGGGCCAGGAACAGAAGCAACCAAGTGGCATCCATCCCCACAAGAAAAAGCAGAAACTAATCCAACATCTGAATGCCAGACACTGGTGTGCACATACGAAGAGAGAGAATAATACAGTGAACTCAATTTTCTTCTGCATTTACATAGGCTTACCTGTCTAAGACAAACACATAACATTACTGTGCAAAAGCTGCTGTCCAGCTGAATGGGGGCTGCTATAATCTACTAGTGGTATCAGTGGATCCAAAAATTTATAATAAAGGACAGACAAGGTATCAGGCTCAGCTGCTCAACACAAAGAAAGAACAAAAAAGATTTTAAAATGCCTGATTGCTCACACAGAACGAGGGCTTCAGATGAAGTCACCTCTAAAAAGCATCTATAAGGAGTTGAAAGAATTATACAAAGTTTTGGGTGAGATTGCAGCAGAAGGATAAATATTCAGAAGAATACAGGACTAAAGAGCATAGCTGCTTCATAATAAGGGAAAGAAAAAAAAGCATAAGGGAATAGGAAAAGCAGCTGAAGGAGGACATGTGTTTCCATCATTTCAAAGGGCATCAGAAATAGAAATTATCTAAATGCTGGTTTGGGAGCCAGAAGCTCTTGCATATGGTGGGACCCGAGACCCTGTTAGTCATGGCCAGAATGAAAATGAGATGAACTAGAAGCCTGTTAAGTATCACATGATTAGATTTAACCTGGAATAATCTATTAATACTGCAATGATAAAACCAAAACAGTGCTGTGAAAATGGACAATTTTAATTATGTAACATACCACTCCACTGGCTTCAGGAAGTTTCAGGTCTACCAAACTCCCTCCTTGCCTAAAATAATTAGATACATATTGATTTTAAATGGTCCTTAATAGCCAGACAACTAGAAAATAATAAATATGGTACAGCTTTGTATTTTTCTACAATGAGCCTCCAACACCAGCATGCACAATCTCCCTTTACGCTACCGAAACATCTGTGTCCCCAGTCTATAGGCTTACTTATAGATCTCAACACTGCAGTAGCTTACAGAGGAAGTATACATTGTATTCACTTATATTTACCAACCTCACAATGTATTGCTTACATTCTCAGTATGCACTCAATATATCGTAGTCAAAGGTAGGTACCATCTTAGTTTACATAATGTTAGAAAAAAGGAACCAATGAAACAACCCAAGTCATACTGGGATGCTCATGAATACATCTGAAACAGTATATTCTCTTGACAGGCATATCAAATTAATTAAAAGCCTCAGCCTTCCAGGTGTTGCACTCTAACGTATGAGGAACCCTAAAATAGTGTCGTTTGTATGCTCATGAATGCTCTTCGCCACAAAAACATCAAATGTTTTTTGAAATTATTAAAAAAGTATTGCTATTTTGAATTTCCAAAGACATTCACCTGTCCTTGGTGGGGGTTCTCTTCAGGCAAAAGGGAGAGGCGTATTTGTGTAAGGGAAAGTTTCCACCTTATTATAAATGCAACCAAAAAGCAAGCAGACCTCAAAATTTCCACCTTTTATAATGCTTAGTAGAATTTAAATCACCACATAATAATTCCCAGGAATTTTAGATAAGTTAAGCATTTAACTGCTGAGGGGAAACCAGACTTGTCCAGAGAGGATTGCTGTGTTCTCCTCCCTTTGAACCACAGCAGTGCAGACACTGCCCTGTAACAAGTAGAAGTAACTCCCGTTAGCTTCAGTGGTTTATACTGAATTTTTAATCAACATATCTATATTAATCAATCAGTAAGCAGCTTGCCAAGTTCTAGTACAGTACAAGAAATTTCATACAAGTTATTCCAAATAGGAATTAAATAAAAGGGAGAAAATCTAAACAAAACCAGACACAACCAAGCAAAACCCCCCCACAACTTCCCAAAAATGAGGTCTAAGGGAGTACAAAAAGCAACTTCAATTATTAAAAAAAGCACCACCCAAAAAAAACCCAACCCAGAACCCCCCAAAACCAAACAAAAAACACGCAGGAAGAGCCCTCAGTTGGAAAGAGACAATGTACCAAGTGTCTGATCAGTTTTTTTCAGTACTACAATCTGTGTGGCTGTGACAGTGAACGTTACAGGACAAAGATGATGTCTCTGCTACTGAAAGCGCTGGCAATGTTATGCCACTGGCAGTTGCCATGCAGTGACATCTCAAAAGTCTCTCTCAGGATCACAGTAAACTGACAGGTTTGTCAGTTCCAGCACCTATGAGTAAGCGACAGCCCAGACTACAAATCAGGGTGTAGTTTAATTTTCTTCTTTAAAAATACATCTGTCAATCAAAATTCGTGAGAATAGACAAGGTAAAGAAGTCTAGCATTTGGTTCACACGTTCATTTAACATGACTCTTTAAAGCAGAGTCAAAAATCTAAATCTAATCTAACTTAAACTTTACTTGGACACAAGTGTGATAAAAAGAAAAGAAAAAACAACAAACAAAAAAATCCCTAACAAACCAAAACCAACAAAAAAAGGCATCACAAACCAACTGAGCAGCTGTAGCATTTCCTGAGCTCAAATGAATAAAGCAACATCTCAAAGGATCTGAGCAACGCAGCAAGTTGCTTCCATTAGAAGGTTATGAGCTTAGAAGTTTTTTAAAGAAGCGCTGGAGCTAGAAAGCCTAATGTATCACAAAGTGGAATCACAGGTCAAATCTGGCAGGGTCCCACCAAACAAGGAAGACCAGTTCCCCTTGTGTTTGGCTCACAAGGGCCTGTTGCATTTGCTGCCGAGGGTAATCCAAGCGCTTACTGAAGTTTGCGCCATGGGGCCATTTAAAACACCACTTGCTTGTGGATTCTCTGCTGTCTGATAAGTAGTGCCCTCCCAATGCTTCTTCTTCGCTATCTCCAAACTTCAAACATAATGTGTATTTCCCTCCTCTACCTGGCCACCTGGATTTAAGAAACTGACAGACATTTAAGACCTCTACCATTCTCTTCAGGGCAACTAAAACTGCCTAACAGACTAAAAGACAGGCTTTTGTTTGCTTTTTGGATGAGGAGAGGGAAAATAATCAGGCATCTTCATTCAAGGCAAACAGTTCAATAGTACGGCTTTATTTGGAGTGACATTGTGTTATTTACACAGAAAATTAGATATTTAAAAATAGCACACAAAACAATTGACATGCATAGAGGAGTTACTTATCTTCTAGAAACCGTAGTCATTTATATAACGAAACAACTTCCCTCAACAAACTCCACCTCCTGATATTTCACCTCAGTTTCAACAGAAGATAAGTAGCAGCAATGTATTCCTGATTTCTGCTTTTGCAAAAAGTCCTTAAGATGAGGATTTAAAGTTCCAGTATTACCTATAAAAGATTATGCTGAAATACCTTTGCATATACCTATAAAACTTCTTTGTAGACATTTAATAATTTATCCCTACAACAGGAAGACAGAAGACCTTTTCAAGCCTACCCAGCAAATCATTGGCAGAGCCAAGATTAAAGCTTTCACTCTCCTAATGCTGTGAATTTAGGAAATTCACTGTTAGAATGGAATGGTTAAAAAAAAAAAGTCTCCTTCAAAACAGACATGCACACTCACTCCCATCAAAAAATGCCAAACAGCATTCCATTAAACTTTCCAAAAAAACCTTCTGGAGTGAGAATAAGGAAAAATTTCAGCTCTGAATTGCTTGCAAGTTCACAGCTCCTGTTTTCACATACTTCTAACAAAAAACTTCATTACATAACTGCAGTGCTGTTCTTGCCATAGGAAATCTTTCAAATGACTTCCACGTTGCATGTGGCAGGTCATGCCCTTGCTGGAACAAACACAGACAGCTCCGGCAAAGCTGTGCTTCGGCTAACAGCAAACGATCATCGACCTCCATAGCCCTCAAAAGCTTTCGCAGTAATGTCACAGATACGCTGCAGTTGCGCCTGCTGCAGTCTAACAAACCTCAGCTACTGCACAAGATTTTCCTCACTTCCCAGTAAAAGGAAAAGCCCTGCTCGATCGACTACACTTACCCACTACAACCAATACACTAAATCACGAAGCAATTGGTGTCAACGGACATTGTAGTACAGCTGCATCCATTTAAAAGCACAGCTGCTCAAAAAATAAAAGCACAGTCTTTTAATCCAGCCACAAAACTTTCAGGCAGATTTGTCACTCGTGTTTCTAAGTGGATATTTATTAGCAACACTAAGGGCTCCTCCTTAGATCCCCAGTGTTTTGTTCCAAGCCCAAATCTTCTCTCAGCATAAAATTACTCTTTTTTGTCACTGTCCCGGCTGCTACAAGCAGCTGCTTTTGCCAACCATCGACAATAACTATTTGTATTCAAATTGATCATATATTAAGTGTTGACCATACACTTAAGTGTGCTGTATAAGGCCTCCAAATGGCAGCTGCTCTTTATAGCTGTTGTTATGCCTACATGGAGCCCACCTCACCAAGGCCTACGATGCTACAGTCTGAAAGCCCAGCTTTAGTGCGAACATCTGGGTTTGCGGCAAAGGAGGAGATTTTACTTTTTCCCATGGCCTCTGTGTCATATCCTGTTTCTCAGAGTCCTCCCATTCCCCTAATCATGACTTATCTCTCCAGCACTTCTCTTTCTCAGACTCCAGCCTGACTATCCTGCTGACGGTGAAGCAGCATGAATGCCAGCTTTGCATATAATTAGATAAAGATTTCAAACCATGCTCCACCTTTTCCTGGCTTTCAAGTACAGTAATTCTAACAAAAAAAACCTTGAGAATTTGAGGTTTGTAAAGTGTTTTGCTGTCGTAAGATAAAAAATATTATGCAGAAGTACTGTTTATATTTGTTTGTTGTAACTGAATTTAGTTCAAATAAACCTTGTATGTGCTGGAAGTAAAAAAGTATTTGTTTGGAAGACTACGCTCTAAAATGACTAAAATACGTTTCCAGATTAAAAGTTACAGATGTGCAAGCACAAGCCAGGACCAAATTTTGCTGTCCTTAATCAAGCAAGCTGACCCCAAAGCTACTGCAAATCTAAGATGGTTTACAAGAGGAAGAAACTGGAGCTTTGACTTGTCAGTGTGTGGAAGCTGTATGGCAATCGCCCCATATAAAGGTACTTACGTACGAATCTGAGAACAGATGCTGCAACAGCACCGAAGCTGGGATGAGATCTGGTGGGTTTGGCTTGGTTGGAGTTTTTTTGGTGGTTTCTTTTCTTCCCTGGAAATAATCCAGGGACAGCATATGGAAAATAGAACAGAGATTACAAAAAGGAAGGATTGTTCCTGAGAAAAATAGTATTCTCAACAGAGCTATGCATGGCTCAGGAAATGGACAACTGACCCCTGCTCAGGAAAGATTTTATCAATGAATAGCTTTTTGATTTTACAATCAACATTATTGCAGAAGGGTGGAGGAAGGTGACGCAGGTTATGGTATCTGCTGTATTATTTCTCAACTTTACACAAGAGATTTAAAATACCGCTATGTAAATGCTGGCCATTAGTATGCAAAAACCTTTTAAGGAGGAACACAGAGCAGGGGTGAGTATCTGCTAAGCAGTTCCATCTGCTGAAGCCAGTGGTCCAAGCAGCCTCTGTGTAACCTGAAGCCTTTTCCAAACACACACTTTGCCCTGCTAGCCAAAAAATAAATAGAAGATGTGCTCACATTTGGCCCCAAATTAAAGCCTAGAAATTATTAAGTTATAGTGAATATCAGTAAAAACAATTTTTTTTTTCTTTTTAAACATTCCTCCCCCAAACACCTCTCAGGAACAAAGGCTAGAGCAAAAATTGTCTCAGAAGCATAC
Source organism: Sagittarius serpentarius (assembly GCA_034782735.1). Lineage (NCBI taxonomy): Eukaryota > Metazoa > Chordata > Aves > Accipitriformes > Sagittariidae > Sagittarius > Sagittarius serpentarius. The sequence goes on along the minus strand of JAVKLA010000024.1, from coordinate 11,300,509 downwards.
AAAAAATTGTGTATAAGCCTGCCAAAACCAGGTGATCAAGTAGTCCCAGAACAGGGGAACCACTGGGTAAAGTCCTGGAAGAGAGAAGATAAGATGGGGAAGGGGTTTGGGGAGCACAAGTGGCTAAAATCAGGGCTCAGTGCTAAGGCTGAGCTCAGTTCTGTTCTCCAGTACATAGGCGCACAACATTACTTCGTAGAATGGACTACTGCATTTACACACCAGAGCAGCAGTAGCTAGCTTCAGAAGATTCACTAATAAATATGCCAGAAGATGCATTCAAATTCGATGCTATACAGAGCCCTTTCTGGACTCAAGGGTGAAGTGAACAACTTGCTTTCCACTAAACAGCTGTATCAGAACTGCACAGACAGCACACAGAGTAATGGTTCCCTATTTTCCTATTCTGAACTGACAGAAGAAGGTGTTGGCTACAAACTTAAGGCTCACATTTTTTTGGCTCAGTTCAAATATTCCCCAAGTTCAGACCGCAGACCTCAGAAATCGGTCTCCTCATTTTTCTTTCCCTCTTTTTTGAAAATACAAGGCAGTAAGTCAGACATGCAAATGTAAAAACTAGTTAACTTTTTAAAGTATTTTTCATAGCACAAGGTACCACAAGAGGTTTCAAAACTGCTTTTCCAACACGCATTGTTACCAACTTTCAGAAGCGTACCATTTCCATGGTGCTCCAGATACAGAGACAGGAGATGATACTACTTTTTTAATTGGATGATCTGATGCAGTGGAGGTGTTGAATAAAGAAAAAAGCAAGACTACAAACTGGGCTCTCTCTAGGACACAAAAGTCCTTTTACACCCTCAGATCGCCACAGCCACTTCTCCAACCACTTTGGGATCTCTTTCAAACACACAGATCCACTCTAAACGCATTTGCTACCTTTGAAAATTAAATTAATTCCATTTGCCAAATAAAACCCCAACAACTTACAACTGAATTGCTGAGAATGGAGACTGAATAGATGGATAGCACGTATGCTCAGAAACAACTGCTAATCAATAACTTTATTCCTCAAAAGGGAATGTGGTTCATCCTAGGACAAAAATCAGCATGTCAGTTCAATAGCAATTTTACACATACTGCAAAAAACGTATATTCCAATGGGATTATGAGGAATGAGTTAAGAGTCTAGAGCTCTTGAACAAAGATGAAATTTTTTATGAAGAAAAGTACTGAAGTACTAAGAAATTGTCTTTGCCTTGAAAAGGGATCTAGCAGGAATGTAAAAACAGGCAGAACAAAGCAGTTAAGAAGTAAACAGTAAAACGTGTATTATATTCAACCTCATCTAACTCTCTGAGTCAGTGAACAGACACAAACCATTACTGTCAGTGGCACATTATACATGAAATTTTTTGTCATCTTAGTCTATGAAATCCAGGATAAAATTCTCTCTTAAGGAAATGCCACATTTAAAAATAAATGTTTCTACACCACAGCTCCACATAGGTAGAACTGGGTTCAATCATCCCTGGCAGAGTGAAAAGGCTGTGGACATTTGTTGTCAGCCCACTTTTTCCAACACACATGTTTTACAAGCAGTGGTAGCAATCCCCTGAGGGTTTAAAATTCGCAGTTCCAATAAAATTGCATCTACAGTACATTTGGACCAGTACGCAAGCCATTTGAAAACTCTTGGGGAAGATTTTCAAGCTCTCTTTGTTACATTTACTTGGGTGGCTGTTGTTTAAATTCAGTCTTGAAGGCTTTGGCACTCCGGGAACTCATCGGAGTTTGGCACGGGGTCACTCCTGCTGCAAGCCGCTGCCACAGGTTCGGCTGGAGAGCCAGCAGGGAGAGACCTCTCGCCATCTGGAGACAGGCAAACAGCCGAAACCCGCACCCACCCATTCACACATTTCAAGGACAACCCAGCCAGCTACCATTTTTCCGGTTGTGCTTTAGAACAGGACTGACTTTTTAATGGTTTTACCAAAATAAAAGCAAAAAGCTGTTAAGTCACGTTTGAGATCACCACTGTCACAATCTGAGACTGCGTACTCCATTATTCCTGCTATTTGACATGTTTTCCCTTTGCCCTGAGACATTCTTTCCATTGAATTTGCAGCAGAATGAACATAAAACAGACCTTAAAAAAAAAACAAACCACAATTACTCTGAAATAATAACAAACAGACAAAGCCATAGTAATTTCTGTTGGCATAAGAAAAATTAGTGGAATTTAACACATAGCCTGATGAGTACCTCCCACCAAAGAATTAACCATACACAGATGGAAAGATAAGGACTAACCATTGCCAGATAAAAATTCTTATTGAAGCTAAAAGAAATCAAGTTTCAAGGAAAGATTCAAGCAAGCACTAAAAGCATTGCAATGCTTGCAGAGTTCCATGCTTTTTCAGTAAGTCAGGAACTAGAAACTTGTTTGGTTTATGAAGAGGAATGCATAACATGCTTGACCATGATAGGGAAGAACTGGAACAGATCACACCATATGTCCTTTCCAGACCTAAGGTTTTAAAATGACTGGATACTGAAAGCAAGATGATCCCGATGGTTATTTGTCAGGCTGCTATCCTGCCATCGTGATTCCTCCTTTTCTTCCCAATTTAGTGTATTTTCTCCCAGCTTCTATTGTTCTTTCAATCTCAAATGAAACGTGGTCTCAGAAAACAGTACATTATTTCAGAGGTCTAAGTTTGATGTAATTTGTTGGTGAAACATAATAATATTTTTAGTGATCAATTAATCTGCTTAGCATTCTGAAATGCCCAATTATATGGTTAACATAAGCATGTTAAGGGCTTGAAAGCAGAGCTACATGAGTAATGAAATTCTCTGGCTTGGTGGCTCAGTTAAAATAAAGAAGGGAAGGGGGGAAGGAGAAATCACCTTAAGCCAAGAAACAGCAACATTTCAAATTAACCCCAAGAGTAGGTTCATCTCAGGATAAAGTTCTTTATGTCATTTTTCATTAGCACATTTTTTTATTAATCCTTAAAAAGTGAAACATAATTTAACATCTAAGCACAAATGACAAAGTCTGTTCTGAAATAAGGTCTGACAAATTCTTCAACTAGCTTAGTCTAGTATTTCTAGAATTCCTCCTATTGTCATCTTTAATTCTTTGGCTGAAACTATTTAAATCATGTTAGTCCTCTTACTTTTCTTGAGTCTTTGCTCCCCATTAAGGGGGTGCTTTTATAACGAATGTGCCACTTGCTGGTAATGAGCATTTCTGTGTCACACAATATAATATGAAATACTGAACTCAGAAGTACAGCAGCAGAATTTAGGAAGCTTCTGAGAATTTCCTACTTCAAGCTACAGATGCATTTTACAGAACAAAGAAATGGGTTTGTTTGACAGGGTGACAGAAGGGATGTGCTTCTCCACGAACTATACTTTTCTTTGCACAAGTCAGCAAACACTACTAAGATGACACAGGAGTCTTAAAGACTTCACTCCCAGAACTATGCACACACAGCTGATGACGTCAATGTACAAAAAACAGGGGAACATGAAAAGACAGCTCATCCCCATCTTGTGTTCCAAAATGGCTTCACGAGGGAACTACAGAGAGGGAAGCTCAAAAGAAAACATGAATTTCTAATTAAAATATTTTATAATCATAGAATAACTTAGGTTGGAAGGGACCTTTGGAGGTCATTTGGTCCAACTCTACCCAAAGCACAGCCAACATAGTAACTTCATGTTTTTCTCATACTTTTCTTTCAAAGAGAAAACAAGAATAAGCACAACCATAATCATTTACAAAGGGATATCAAAAGTCTTTGTGACTTACATAAAAACATAGCATGCAAGTCAACCACATTAAACAAAAAAAGGAATAAACCTCAAACCCTCTGAAGTGCCTTCTAGGCTATCTGCTGTAGATTCAACACTCTCCCTTTACAAAACACCTTTAAGATCCAAGAGGAGGCATAATATAGAACCTAGACAGGAATATAAGATGCTGGCAGATGAATGAAGGTGCCTCAAAATTCCTGTTTTCTCTTAATGTATTTTTTTCACTCTACTGAGGTCCAAAATGCAGACATTTTACATCATTCTTTGAAAACCGATAAAATACACCAAAAAAAGGGACTATCTTTAAATACTAAGTTCCTCCACGTTGGGAGCCTCTGAAAGCCACACTTCTGGCATGGGCAAGACACTGAACAGTTCTTTAGTGTTTCAGTTCAGTGTACGTCACCCAGCTGGTATCAGATACTCAAGAGGATGGTGCAAGAGCTCCCTGACAGGCAGATACGGTACTCTCTAGCCTCTGGGAAGGTCTTTTCCTAAGCCCTGGGAGTCTGGATGTAGTTCTCAAAAACACTGTTCTGTGCTCCCTTCCAAGACACTTTTTCTTTTTTTTTTTCCCCACCTTTTTTTTTAATAAAAACCCTAAACATTATTTTTTCTAGTTAAACTCAGACCACCATAGTTGAGAGAGACCAAGAAGCTCACATATAACATGATAAATTTATCTGTACATCATAAGGTCAACAAAGGCACAAATAGGCTGAAGTCTAAGATGCATGCACCTGGGCTTTTGTCAGTGCACCATGCCTGCTAGTGACCCACGGGAAAAAATCACAGTCCTCCTATGCGACCTTTAACAGGAATCTCAAGTGGGATCCTTTCATACAAGTTGAGCTGACTAAGCATGAGGATTAGATTAAGTCAGACAGCCAAGACTCTTCTATACTCAGCAGAGACAGGAAACTCCAGAAAGTAATTCACATTAGTGTAAAACAAGGAGAGAACTGAGAGGAAAAGAAAGTGGAGGAGACTAACAGAAGTTTTCTGAATAGGATTTAGGAAAGTATCACACCTCATTTTCCCTGCAGCCTTCTAAACTCCTTAAAAGCAACATGATTAAAACACACATATATTGAAGGAGCCCTGAGAACAAAGTTAATATGGCCCTAAGGAAATGCTAAGGCTAGATCTCAAGAACTGTTGTTTCTGAAAATTCTCTCTTCCATATGAGAGATGTATATGTATTTTATTGAAAACAAACAATACTCACTGTGTAATTTCATATTCTGTAAAACTTGAGACTGTACTGTTAAATACGTATTTCTGGTGCAATTAATTTTGGATACCAGAGAACAAAAAACTGCCTTGGAACATGAATGGCAGCAGGGTGCACTTCACACTATTTCTCCTTTTCAAACATATCTTTACACTTCACTTAAAAATGTAGAATGGGAGCATAATACCTCATTCATTGCTAACAGCACTATGAATGAAAGGCTCTTCGAACATCTGTTAAATGATATTTAATGCATGGTCTAATAAGCATTGGCATTTCCCGCTCACAGATTGGTAGGAATTACATATGGGCTACAGTTCTGTTGACAGATCCTTGCTCTTCTGGAAAGATTCTTTGCCCAGTCCTCAAGGCTTTAGTTTAATTCCTTATGGACATTACCATATGCTTGCAACTCTGGCTAGTTATGCTAAGCCAGGTTTGATCATGGCACTGGATAATACACAGTCTAAATACCATACAGCATCAAAAGCCACTTCCCAAATTAGCTGCTGCTAGGAGAGAAAGAAATGACACAGAAACAGAACATGAACCAAAACGAACCAGAATACATTTTTCAAAGGAAACAGAAACATTGGGATTTCTTCACAGAGCTGGCATTTATGAGGCATTAACATAGCGTTTATATAGTCATGTCCACAGCCTCTTCCCAGCCACAGTCCCTTTAACTCATAGCAGAGTTAAAGCAGCTATCACAGACAAACAGCAGGGAAGCTCAGAAATCCCTTTCCTTATTCTTATCATACAATGGAGTTCTTTACTTGGAACTGCAAAACACACAAGTTAGTTTTGATTTGTAAATGAAAGTATACTCTCTATTTAATCTTTTAAAATCCAGTAGGGGAAGTTATGTCAAAGTTTTACTTCCGGGTAGTGGAAGGACAAATACAGAAAGTTTTTCGAGGTTTATTCCTTGCGTTTGAGCATGCATGGAGATGAAAATATCTGAAACTTGTGCAATATTAGTCACACTGAAGAGGTCCAAGATAATGACAATGCAAGAGCTAACACAACATCTGCGTGAAAAGAAACCTGACCCAGCATAAGTAATATCTTTCTTGGTTTGTAAAGCTCCCTATGGACTTCATCCAACAAACTTCATAGATCTGCTCTCTTTCTATTCCCCTGCTACAAACTTGCACTCATCTCAAGCTGGCTGCCTTCTCTGCTCTCCACATAACCTCAGCGCTTCTGCTATGCAAGCCAACTCCTCTGCAGCTCTTGCTATCTGGAGCAATCTTCCTGTATCTACACCTGTACAGCTCTTCTCCTCCCCCATCCTCCCCCTCTCCAATTATTCAGCTTCATGAATGGTATTACACAGCCTTGCAGTATTGAAATACAATTCAAACCAAGAAAAAATAAAACCTTCAGTGAAAATAAAGCCATTGGAAACAATGTGGTATTATCCAGCATACACAGCTGTATGTAGAAATGACTGAACAGGAAAAATACAATGATGAAAGCATGAGTGCATGCAACTTTCAGAATGAGGAAAAGCTGAGAAATGAGCCAGCTGAAAGTCCTTACCAGATGCAGAGGCTGCTGCATTAATCCACACTGCTCAATGCTTGTTATCCTGCTGGGCCCTGTATATCATTTCCAGAAAAGAACCTTAGAAACTTTCACTAGATAAACATGCCGTTTAAAAATCAGCAAACTATTCTGTATACTTAATACAGGGTTTTTTTTTATGGTGACTGGCTGCCTGAACAGCCTGGTACAAGGCCATCCTGCTTGTGGTTCAGATTTGGAAATGGTGTGACCGTCACCCTACACGTGTGCCACCCATATTTACTTCTCGCTGACCAAATACCAAATCTGGTTGGCCAATCAAATGCAGATAAATTGTTGAGGACTATATGGGCAATGGGGAGCACCCCACCTTTTGAGCAACAGCCCCACTATGCTTAGGTCAAGCTTGAAGCACAAGGAGGAAAGCTTTGCACTTCCCCTCATCCATATGTGAGATTACCCCTCTCTGTTAGTATCTCTCCCTGCTAATGATTTCTTGTGAGGTAGGACAACATACGTTAGCATTGCCTAGCAAAGCCACTCCCAGACTACATACTTTCTAAAGAGCAATAATAATTCTTTGTACTTTCAGGAAAATAATATTATTTTTTTTCTTTTTTTCTTTGGGGGTGTGTGTGTAATTAAAACAGTATAGTTACTTTTTAGTTAAATATATAAGAAGAATGCTAAAGTTGCACAATTAAGCAAATCAAAGTGACAGCCTGAATTATACTTCTCAGAACCAGGTTTGTGTAAATATCACATATCATTCCTCAAATAACACAGTACTGTTCATTTTTGCTACAGTATATTGTAGCCCTGTGCATTCATGAAAAGAAAAGATCCCACGGAAATCCATAGGGAAGCACAAGACAACCACTACTTACACTTAGTCTTCCACATACACTACAAAGCAACAGTGAAATTTTGGGGAGATAATTCTCTTACATAGACACCTAATGAGCCACTTCAAACCTCTTGCGTCTGTTCATGAAAATACTGTAAGTGGGGAAAAAAAAAAAATCTAGTTCTTCTTAAGTCCTTCCTAAGGGAGCCAATATAACCGGAGAACATGAAATAATGCACCAAATAATGGTGATCTGACAGTGGGGAACAAGCTGCAAAAGTGAGGGGCACACAGCCAACTCAGCACTAAGACCTGAGGCACCCAGTTGAAGTACCAGACCACGTACACATACTGATCTTGAACATGGCAAGGAGAAAAGTAATGGAAAATGTTAACAAACGTCCCCCCAGTTCTGCCTGCTTGGAACAAATCTGTATTTCCCTAGACAGCAATATAGATTAATAAAAACACGCCTTCCAGAAAACATCTAGATTATGAAACACTTTAGACAACCAACCTTGGTAAGAACAGTGGATTTTTACAAATTAGCTTTGAATTCACAAAACTCATGTCAACTATTTAAATGTTAGCCTCTGGTTTATTCCAAGCCACCAGGTATGAAAAGAATGGTAGAAACCTTAAATGTTTGGTCACCGGGCCCTGCATATTTTGTAAGCAGCAGGCATTTGCATAAGCCTATTAATCTCTTGACACGAAGGATCACTTACGGCATGTAAGAAGCCTTTCCAATCCATCTTTTTTCTTTCAAATTAAATTAAAGAATAACACCTAACAAAACGAAAGAAAGTGATATAGCAGTCTTTTCCCTTTACACTTGATATTCATGCAGTGATCAGGATACATTAAACAATGGTTTGCTTCACAGAGGTTGAGTAACTGGATGCCTTATAAGGACAGGTAAAACATCAAGCCATTCATATCTAAAAGACCAAAATAAATTCCACAGTTGCACTAGTAAAATCTGAGAAATGGAAAAATACAAACACTTGCTGAATATTTCAAACAAAGGGGATGGGAAAAGAAATCAAATGAAAATATACTCTGGAAAGCGAATGGTAATGTACAACAATCAAAATAATTGAGTAAACATTTTAGCATTATTCAACCTATTCCAATTGCTATTACTATATTGAAATATGTTTTTTTAGACCATCTACAATTTCACCACAGCTAAAATTAAGTGAAATGAATTCCCTCAGTCAGCACTACAACAGACAGCTCACCAGACTCTCATCCGCCCTGCAGCATGAACGCACTACCAAGACCTTAATCTTGCAAGAACCTATAAACATCCTAAAGCCATAAGCTTAAGCAAATGTTCTCATGATAGCCTGGAGAACTGAAGCTAACTCAATAAAGCAAATATGCTCTTCTTGCTAGTTGGGTAGTGGGGAATTGCTTGTGTCATTCCAGTTCACATGACTTTCCTCTCAAAAAAAATTGTCTTGCTCATGTCAAGATCCAAAGTTTCTGACAAAAGGAGAAGTCATAATCTTCCTAAAGCCAAAGTCTTGATGCTGTCAAAAAAGCAAGAGCAATTCAGAAGGCAAGGCAAAAACCACCAGTTCAATGGGGAACGAGAATACGAACAGGACTGAATATGCATCAGTCGGGTTTAAGCACTATTCAAGTAATTAGAAAACTGTAGAAAGGAGTGGCATGCAAGGAGGCTGTGTTCTCAAAGAAAACTGAAAATCTTTGTCACTGTATTAGAGACATGAATGTTAACCCCAAAACATGTTGCACCTCACAGAAGCAGAATGGCTCCTGGCAAACGGGATCACTAAAACAGCCCATGACACTGCTGCTGTGTGCCTGGTATTTGCTAAGACACCTCTACACGATCACCATCAGTTCTTACTGCAAATACTGCCACAAGGGAAAGAGAAAAAGCAGGCAGTAGGACATATAGTCATAGCTACTACTAAAAATGTGAACAGAATGAAAATTGTATGTAAAATGGAACAAAAAAGGAAAAGCAACAGTATTTTTAATTAGAAAGTGTTTAAAAAAAAAAACAAACCAACAAAAAAACCAAACAAATGACACACCCACACACCAAAATCTTTGACATGAACAGCGAAGAGGTTCAGCGTTCATTTAAAGGTTTCATCTTCAACCATCTGTGCTTAACTTATTATTTTATAGTCATATATCATTTATTGCTACATACTGTGAGGAGTAGGGGAGGAGGGCTGGGGGAAAGACATTTAATGACAGTAAGCAGAGTACTTACGAATTTGAATAACTCCCAGAAATGTTCTTATCTACTGAACAAACATTCCAGTGTTTTAATTAAGTCAAGCAGACAGAGATCAAATGAGCATGTATATAGCAATTTAGGAGTAACTCACAGCAGTGTAAGATACATTTTTGTTCCTGAGGCCAAGCTGAGCCTTTGAGTCTTTTTCCCCTCTTTAAGTTAAAATACACGGGGAAAAACATTCTAGAAAACATGTTGCATGGAGGCTTTTAAGCTACTTTGTTATTTACTCTAAAATTAAATGTTTTCACTGTTTAGTTCAGTAGATAAATCACTAGTAACACATTTAAAAATAAATCTGCTGCTAGGGAGGTAGAGCATCCAGTAGTACACATTTCAAAGATTTAGCCAGAGTTACAACAACTAATAAAAAGGAAGGGTTAACATCACAAGAATCAACATCTACTTACATTGCTTCTGTCCATTAGTGCAAGAAGCTGGAGACCAGACTGAGCTGCAGTGGCCTCCCTGACACGGATCTGCACAACACAATGCCTTTGAACATGCATCATCAGGCTTTCGTAGGAAGGAGTCGCGCTGATTTGTTTGCTCAGCATCTGTCGCTGCTAGACATCCAACACTAGAATTACATATGGGTGCAAAATGCAAGGCTCAGATGGGCCATCAAACGGCTCTACCAGTCTGCCTATACAGCTGGTGAGGAAGCACGGAGACCACACCGAGGTTCAGATCTTCTTCCTTACTGTGCTTTTGTGCTTAACTAAAGACAAAGCAGTTTGGATATGAGGATAACATGGGCTTAAGAACAAGCAAGACTGACAAGCATGCCCATGTAGCTGCCAGACGGTGGGTCATTTGATTACAATAGGGCAGAGAGGGGAAGAATTATCTGTTTCTGAGATGGGAAGAACAAGAACATGATTTGAGCCTCTTGGACTTCATCCCCAACTAAACTTCTGCCTTATGTGTAAGACACTTAAACTCTACTAAAGGTAATCCACAAGTAAATGCAGCAGCCCTAGATTGCTTGAGTATTCCTAAACACTTTTGATCTTCTACGTGAATTTTCTGTCTTTGAAAATATTGTTTCTATTGATTTTTTTTAAGACAAAAGGTTTATCTTTACAAAGCACAAGTGGCATAACACATCATTGGTTGCAACCTCTCATGACTCCTTGAGTCTCAAACTGAGTCAACAAGCAATGCATTACAGAAAATAAATGTGCGTGGGTGGGTGCACCTTACAGCAACTATTTTTCCATGTTATGGAAAAACAAATTAACAGGCATTCTGAAACGTGAGCAAAGAGCTGAAGGTGCCAAGAGGTTGCAGTAAGACCATAGTCATGCGAGAACGGAGCCATGCCCTTAAATGACAGAATAAGGAAATGACAGAACAAGTCTAGGTATAGAAATATTTTCTTAAAGTAGCCTTCCAAATGATCTGTTCCTCATAATGTAGAGCAATGGAAGAATCTTCCATCCCAAAAAAATCTAAGAATGTACTTCAGAAATTGACTTCAGCGAGAAACCATGATGGGATAAAGAACAGTGTATTTCTTCCATTATTTGACAGCACAGTTCTTTCCCCTCCAGAGCAGCAAAGACAGTTTTGCAAAACTGCTCCATTACATCACAAAACTGTTACGGAATACTCCACTTCCTAGATATATGTCTGCTCTCCCACATCAGCATAATAATTTCAGTCGAAACCAAGGCAGACAACTCATAACCAGCAAATTTATGTCTTACAGCTGTCTTTACCTTATCACCAATCATATAAATATCTGGGGCCTTTATTTCAAAACAGATTTTAAATACTTCAACTAGTCAATCAAAAATTTATAGGAAAATACTCACTATAAATATACCAATTTTAAACCCATAGCTCTAGACAAATTTCACTGTGATTACTTAGAAAGCATCAAAATGCTGTAGAATCTGTTGGCTGTATACATCCGAAGAGGAGGATAAAAACAAGCCCAAGGAATTACAGAATGCATCTGGAAAATGGAGACTGATGACTCATGAAGATAATTCATGTTTATGTTTAAGATTCAGGAGTCAAGAATAAGGAACCAAACTCTTTGCATTTAAGTCTAGGCTTAGGGAAAGGATTTGGAAGAGGGGAACAGGACCCCAGCAACAAAGAAAACACACATTGATGCCAAACAGTTCTCCCTGAGTCTGTGAACTCAGGCTAATATCAGCAAGAGCTGCTAAATGCTCACTCCCGCAGGTGTTGACCCTCATTTTGTATTGGTCCTTCATTTAAGTTCACCTACCCTTTTTTTAAGCTCCTAAATTAATGTGTTCACATATTCCCCATTTTCAAGAACTCAAGAGAAAAAGCAAGCATGAATATAATTATTAAAATCCCCTGAAGTTACACATAAAACTTCTTTTCAAGCAAGAGACCCAAGCAACCATCTTCTAAAGTTTGAAACAAAAAAAGACTGTATCACTCCCATTCCTAATAAGTATGTAGAAGTCTAAAATTAGCATTACTTTTTAAATAATGTTTAACTAAAAAGATGTTGGGCAAATTAAACGGGAGAAAAAGAGTATTTTAAATCTTCACATGTAAAAACTTACATGCATCATTTTCACAATGGCTTTTGCCTTTTGACTAGATAACTTGTCTCATTTCTCTGCAATTCTAACCCTTCATCCCTCAGTCATCATCATTACAAGACAGGTTGCTAACAGCAGAAGAGGCTAATAGGTTATACAGCTCAATAGGACCCCTGCAGTGGAAAGGACAAATCAGCAACCATGTAAGATAAGCATGTAAGTAAGCATGGAGATAACCTTGCGTGGGAAAATTTTCAGATAGCCAGCAGGAGGTGGTAGGAAAAGGGTAGAAACATCTCTTGGTAGAAACAGAGAAAGCAAAGCTTTTATTGGTTAAGGAAAAGAGAAGAGGTGGAAAATGAAGATTTCAAAGACCAAAGGTTGAAATAGGCAGCTTAAAAGAAGCATACAGAACTTCAGGAAATAGCTACATGAGGAAACAGTAGTAGGCAATGACACAGCTTCTTCTGTCTAACCACGCAGAAGAGCAAGCTACATGCTAAAGCATAAGTAAAACGACTTTAGGGAGTTCAGCAGGTTCTAGTCTCTCACATGCAAAGCAGGCATTTATGACAGGGAACAGATTTAATTGTGGGGACTAAAGAGAAAGCCACAAAAATTATGATGGTGCTCAATATTTCAGTGCTGAAGATAGAGATCACTAAATGGAAAGGGAGCTAGAAAGCTCCTGGGAAGCCACTTGGAGCACAGCAAGAAGAAATCACTTTAAAGGTAACAGGTCCTTCAGACAAAAATATAACACCACCTTCAGACAACAGAAACGCCCAGGGCGTGCTAAGAGCAAGCCCTTTGCGGAAAGCCGAGTAATGTCTATAGAGCTGTCTACAAAGCACTTCAGCACCCTTGTGAATCTCATCCTGAACACCTTGCCAACTGTCACACAAACGTCTTGCCAGGGCTGAAAAAAATGAGATTTCCCCAGTCCCAGTTGTGTTCTCCAGAATCCAGAAGTCAAGACACATGCATGTTCTTAAAAACCTCCAAGGAAAAGAACAGGTCATTAGTTTCTGGAGTAGTATTCATGCCTCTCTCTCCTCCTCCTCCCTCTCCATTCTGTGCCTAGGAAGCTTTTCTGTTATATTTTTCTCCATGAAAATAAAAGAACTACTGCTTGTATGAGACAGACACATGAGGAAAAAAATGAAGTAAAGGCTTTGCTGTTTTTGTAAAGGTAATGTATTGCATGAAAACAAGCACAAATGTTAAATTGCACTGCAAGCTTGCAAACCTGCCATAACATTCTCCAGTTACCTCAGTCTTGATATGAAGGAAGCATAATGTCTCCAGGGGACAAACTGATCCAGTCTCAGCCAAATCAAACCTTCATCAGCCAGAAGCTCCCAATTCATGTGCTAAATTATATGTAAAGATTTTATAATGTGAACTCCCAGGGTCAAAGCTGAAACTGAAACACTTCATTTTCGAGTCCCAAATTGGAGATAACCATGTATTTCCCCCCTCACCTCCAACACATACCTATTTCTGATTGCTTCTATGAATTTTCTTTTCCAGATACACCCCCCAGAACAATCCTAAGCAGAAGTGTCTCCTGCTGTTACAGGTTTTGCTCACAGTATCAAAAGGCCATCATTGATTCAAATTCCACTAGCTGGTAATTACTTTTACCGTATGTTAAATCAGCCCTAAATCTAAACAGTATGGAAATAAATGCACTGCAACAGCACACAGCTATGGTCCACCAATCCTATTCAGACCCCTTATCCTCACAATCTTTTTCCCAAGGAGTCAGAAATGCAATATATATGGCTACCCCAGCATCAACTCACTTACGATACCTGCAACTTTTAATCCAAAGGATGAAAACATTAAGGAATACGAATTAATGACTGGGAAGGGTTGATAGTTTTATGTTTTGATAATATTAATTTCAAACTCATTTATTTCTAGAGACTTGCTCTACAACCTTAGTTTCACTGCTCTAATTATCACATCCCATGCCATCCCATATGTCTATAGCAAATCCAGGGCAGAACCCAAAAGCAAACAAGCCTTGGTACATAATCCTTCCCATCCCATCCTGTTTTTTAGGACATACATATTCATTGCAAATCTTAGTACGCATGTATAAGGCAGTAACTAGTGTATTACAGAATACAAAGAAAAGGAAAATTTTGTAACCTGAAAGGCTTATTTCCAATCCACTCTGCCTCTTTCTTTATTGTGCTCATGAAAGCTTGTAGTGCAGTTTCTTTCAGATTCCCTAAAGGCAGGGCTAACTTGCTCATAATTAGGGAGAACTGGTAGGACTGATATCTCTTTACCCATCAATCTGAAGGAAATTATGGAGGGCACTATCAAGTTTGTAGATGGCACCAGTTCGGTGGGGGGAGCATGGGATGGGGGAAGATTGTTTAGCACACTTGGGGGCAGGGGCTGCCATACAGAGGGTCCCAGACAGGCCAAGAGGGAAGGGGCCACCCGGAGCCCGGTGACAGTGAGCAGGGCCGCAGGCAGAGCCCTGCCGCGGGGAGGACGAGCCCCGGCCGCCGCACAGGCTGGGGCCTGCCTGCCTGGGGAGCAGCTCTGCCGAAAGGCCCCGGGGCCTGGTGGGCAGCGAGCTGGGCACGAGCCAGCAGTGCCCCGGCAGCAGAGAGGGCCTGCAGCCTCCCGGGCCGCACCAGCGGGGACACGGCCGGCAGCTCGCCGGAACGGAGGGATCGTCCCCCTCTGCTCGGCACTTGTTAGATCAGTTTTGTTGCCCCCCAACAGAAGAAAGAGACTGATAAACTGTCACAAGTTCAGCAGAGGGCCGCCGAGACGGTCAGGGGCTGGAGCACCTGCCCCGTGGGGAGAGGCTGAGGGAGCTGGGCTGGTTCAGCCTGGAGAGGAGATGGCTTCGGGGGTCCTAACAGCAGCCTGCCTGGTTCTGTGGGGAGGAGACTGAGAAGACAGAGCCAGGGTCTTTAGGACGGCGCGTGGCAGGGTGAGGAAAAAGGCAACGGACACAGATGGAAACCGGAGGGGTTCAGACTGGACACAAGGAAAAAGGACTTCATACAGGACGGTCAGGCGGTGGGGCAGGTTGCCCAGAGAGGCTGTGTAGTCTCTGTCCTTGGGGGCTTTCAGGACCAGACAGGATAAAGCGCTGAGCAGCCTGGTCCGAGCTGACCCTGCTTTGTGCAGGAGGCTGGACTAGAGACCGCCTGAGGCCCCTTCCAGTCCAATTATTCAGAGTGGGATTCTGTGATTTCTTCAGAGGAATTGGTGCAGATTTATTATTCTGCATTTCATTTCTGTAATTTTAAGAAATTCTTCAGAGAAGCTTACTGATGTAGTAGTTTGTTGTGCTGACTGGCAAATACGATTCCTGGAATAAATAATATTCTGCTTGTTAAGAAACATTAAATGTAGAGTTTGGTAGAGTTTGGGAATATTCAGTATGTTTCTTAAACAGTGAAAACTATTTTAAAGGCAAAGTCTTTGGAAAACAGAAAAGGAACTCTATACCATGTGATTATTTTGGGCATTCTTGTTCTGCTTTTTCACTTGATTCAGTCCACTCTTGAAAGTTGCCCTGTCTTCTTTAAATCCATGGTGGCAGCTATGGTACTGCTTCGTTCCTCATTTTAAATGCCTTCTGCCTCTACTTTTCAGTCGCTCACACTTAGGTGAAATTAAGAAATCTAACTGTTGGGTATTACCTTTTAGACCTGCTGAAATAGCTCTTCCTGCTTGCATCCTTATGGTCTCATTAAGACGATGCTCACAGCATGCCTGACTCTAGTGAATATTTGCAGACCTCATTTGCCTACATTAGAGACAAAAAGCTTTAAAAAAATCCTTCTTGAGCAATAAACCGTTGAGTTTGTCAGTATCTGATCACAGAGCTGGTTTCTCCCAAGGCAAGGGCTGAATGCTGTCCTTTTTGTTGAGTAACTGTTGAAACGCTTCATCCGAGCCTTTTTCGCTGCTGTGGTAATACACTTGGTCCATGTCTTTGAGCAGTGGTTTTAAAGTGTGAAGGCTGCTAAAATCAGTGAGAAGTGAAGGTATGTGCCACTGTTCTAGCAAGCCCTGTAAGTCAAGAAGTTATGTAGGCAGTATTATCATTCCCATTCCTACTTTTTTATGCCATTTACAGAGTTTTGGAATTTTTTTATTTATTTATTTATTTTAATGAGTCCCATTTTATTGAGCCAAGTTATGGTAGCTCATCATAAAGCAAGATCTAAGGTCTTTGGAGCAAAACTCAGATTCTACCAAGTGTTGAGTCATCCTTGTGGTTTACCTTTACAATTGTGACTCAACTGTTTTGTTTTCTCTGTGCTCACTTTCAGGCTGAGACTTCAGTTCTCTGGGGATTTAAGAAATCCTTGACCTGTTCTGTGAGATTGAGGTCATGCTTTAAAGCCAGCCAAAATTTCCATTATCTCTCCACTTCATTTATGCATTGTGTTGTGCTTCAGCTGTTCACCTGCCCGCCACAGGTGGTCCATTTCATTGTTGAGTTGACAGTGATATGTAATGGATATGTTTTTTTAAAGCATGTTAGAATCACTTTGCAATGAAAGATGTCATCTAAATCTGAAGTAATACTGATGTTATATTTTTATACAACAAAGTGGAACTAGAATTAATTGCAAAATCATTACTCACAGGTGATAACTGTCATGTTAATGAGAAGTGCTTGAAGTTTACTATCTATTTATAGTAGAGTTCAGTAATCTCATGGATTTCCAACCCTTATTTACTCTATTTTAAATTTCATGGTCCTGAAGACCTGGGCCAGAAAACTTAAGATGGGAGATTTTCCCTTGGAGCTACTGAATTTTCCTGACAAAACAGTTTTTGGAGAACTTTCTCAGTTTACATATGTATTACCATGAAAATAACCTTTTTCATTATATTTGAATTATTTTTCTACTCTTGTGACTATAGAAATGAGAAGCCATTAAAAAATGGCAGTCTTCATTAGAGGGATAGTTTTCTTGGTGAAATGTCAAAACAATCATCAAATTTTTAGAGAAAACATGGATTAGCTTTTTTGATGGAATCACTAATAGAACTGAAGAAAGGAAGGTAAAAAGGATTTTCTCCATCTAAAGATGGGTAAAGTGCCTCTTCTGGTTTTTTGTGGGTTTGTTTTTTTTTTTTTAGATGTTCATGTTATGAAACTCTGGTAGGAATCAAAATAAGTTATAAATTTCTGCAAAACTGTTTCTTCTCTACCTCAATTTTGTTGGTTTTTTTTTTCGTTTGAAAAGTTCATCCCAGACATCATGGAGAGGAGGGCTACAGAAAAAAAAATTGTTTGTCTATGTTCAATTTTGGAAAATTTTTGTTTCTTTGGATAATTGTCATCCTTCCCTTTTGAAGCAGTAACCTGAGATTTAATAATTGTGGGTCTTTGAATGGATATGTGGCTTCTATGTCAGGGATGTTCCTTATGCTGTTCCTATGAGCATATAATTCATTTTTAACCCATGTTTAATCAGCCTATAAAAATCAATTTGCAAATATTCATTAGAGTTTTCCAGATTTTTGCTGATCAACCTCCAGTGCACCCAGTCTTGCAAGGCTTGTTCGAGCCTTGCACAGGGCACAGCAGTGATATTTTTATCTCAGCAGTCTCACAGGACTGTAGGTCATAAGCCATTTCACCCTTAGTTTGAGTAGGTAACCAGACCTCAGACATGTCATTCTCAGGTGGTAGCAGTTAAAAATACTCAAACTGTTTACAGTTTCCAGTTGTTCCTGGACTAGAGATGCACCTTCCATACAGTATGAAATGCAGTTGCACAAAAACCAGTATTTCCTCATTTTTGAGAGGTTGACTTGCAATTTCCATCATTAACTTTTCTGTTGCTATCTTCAGGTTTAGCCTTTCGTTTTTATGTGCAACAGCTATCGCTGAAGCAATTCTCTGCAGCTGTCCAATCACTTTTGTTTATTTCCATTAGCTGGAAAAATTATTGAAGATAACTGGATGGCGATGTGCTTCTCTTGAGTTATCTTTTTAGTAGATATAGGACTATTATAAGGTCTGTGTAACCAACCTCTTCCACCTTTGATCAGTGTGCCTTGTTCAAAGAACACCGGGATCTGGCACTGCCTGGCTCATGAGAGGACCAAATGAGAGAGCACTGGCCAAGATTTTTGTGTTTTCTTGTTGCTTGAATTACCAGTAATGCCATCAGCATTGGCACCATTCGGGTTACAATGGGAGCAATGCATGTTTATGCTGCACACAGGTGCTGCAAAAGAAATTAGAGGAAATTTTATCTAGAACGTCCCCCTAAGAGTGTGCGGGCATTTCCCAAACTATTGACTTACGATAGAAGAGCTGTTACTAGATGCATCATTCCTGAGGACATCAGTGAGCATTGCAAAACACAGTTTTTCCTCTGTAGCAGGGTTAACCCATCTATAGTCTGTGGGGCACATGCAGCCTGCCAGGACAATTCGTCTGACCCGTGGTCCTCTTTGTGTACGCTGAGCCCATTTCAGGGGTGGGCTGCAGGCTGGATGACTTATTGTGGTGATGGGAGGAGTCATGCAGCAGAAGAGGGGTGTGGCATATGGCCCCACTACCTTTATTAGAAAAACCTCGGTTGCTTACACAGCTGCTAGATTGGGCTGTGCTGTTTAAGAAGATAGAGTTCTGGGCAGAAGATTCCCTCTTTGTGTGTGATCTCCTGTCTCCTGTCAGATGACTTCTTTTTTTATATGAACTGAGGCATTTAACCAAAGAGAGTGCTTCATCTTAGGTTTCCTGTTTCTAGTCCATGATCATGAATTTGAATAATACTTCTGGAATTTGCTATGTACACTCACTAAAAATTCCAGTTCATCTCTTCCCACCTTCATTTCAGCTAGCTGTTAGCAAGTTAGGAAAGATGGCTTGCGTGCTCCCTAGCTATTTTCACTTCCACTTTATTCTGTGTGTATCAGTGCAGATATAATCACTGCAGTGTCCATAACTACCACAGCTTAAAGTTAAAGTTTAGTCACAATTTTTTTTCATCTGTAAAACTTATTTTCTTCTGGATTTTTTCTAATGAAACCATATGTTTTTGTTGGAGTATGTCAAGAACAGTCAAACTTTTGTGGAGAAAGGTTGCTTAGCTCCAGGTTCGATTTTTCTCATCAAAACTACGTGAGAAAACCTGTAAGTTATTCTAATCGGAGTAAGTTACGGGAACTCGCTTGTGACTTTACTGATCTGGCTAAAATCTTACCCTGCCTGTTTCAAACTTCAGACTTGCTTCTCAGTTTCTTTCGTAACAGATGAAAGCCTTTCCCTCTTGCTTGTTTGGCTGGCTGGCTGTTACAGGAGGGACCAAGAGACCCAGTGTGCATGCTCCCAGTAGCCTGCTGGGAAGCACACACACTTATACAGTGTGTGAGAGACTGTGGTAAAGACCTTCATCTGAAGCTTGTGTCATATGTTCAAAGTGAACGCTTTAAGCACTGGTGTCAAGGCAGTTGATTTATCTGTTTGCTCAGGTATGTTGTACTTTTAATGGTGCTGGCATTGTCCCATTTTGGAACTTGAAAATAGTTTGAAATTGCACAGTTTTTCTCAAGAATGGGAAAACTATTCCCTGCTCAGCTAAATTTGAGAATTTTGAGAAAAATTGTGTGCAGGTCTCTTATGTACTGTAATAATACATGGACTTACTAAACAAGAGAAATGAGTTTTTTCATTTGTTGCCAGCATAAACAGGTGTTTTGTCCGTGGAGGATTGTGATAAGAGAGCTGGCTGCTATAAAGCTTTCAGGTTTTGCTATTTTATGTGCAATCAGTAGTGGTCTTGTCTTTTCTCTTAGGAGTTTTTGGTAACAGTAGTAGTGGGCAAGTCATCTAAAGGTCTCCAGTTGTGTCCCAAGAGTTGAGAGTTCAGAAATGTTATAAATCTCAAAGTATTTCTTTTGGATGTGATGTTAGTGTTTTTATAATAATATCAAGCCTTTATATATGGCACCTTTCATTCTATAGCACCCTAAAGCACTGTATAGAATTATGAAAAAGCCTCCCTCCTTATCCCTTCCTCCACACCCCAAACCTATGGGCAGTGATTGTTTCCTTCAGTGAATTTATTCTGTTTGCTTCAGTTCCCATCTGCTGTGTTCCCCTCTGTCAGACGGCCTGGAAGGGAGCGAGGAGGAGGAAGAAGGGCTCAAAGTCCCATGAAGGAAGGAGAATTAATGTAGTAAACTCCCATGTGCTCTCAAGTTTCCAGACACCTTCCTATCCTGTTTGCATAAAGCTTTGTGGATTTTTAGGGACCATGAAGGGAAAGCCAGAACCACTCACTCCAGCAAATATTCTTGTCAAAACCATGCACATATCTAAACAGGATTTAATGCCTGTAAAAAAGCAGAATTCTCTCCTAGGATATTTAAGGGCTTTCAGAAAAGGAAGCATGGGGTGGGGGCAGGGAGGAGCTTTGGTGAGCTGCGAATTTTTAGGCACAGACTCCTAAAGATTGATTTCTGGTATATAACCACATGGATGAAAAGCAAGCAACAATAAATTATCCTGATGTGCTGGGATGGTATACAGGTTTACATTAGCCCGTTTTGAGTAGGGTGTTTGGTGTATAGCACCAGTATAAGGCATGTAACATACGAGTAAATAATCTAACCTTTATTAGAAATAGAAGTAAAAATATGCCAAGTAAATCACTTAATATTGGAGCTATTAGGGACTGTGCAAAGGACCCAAAACAATTCAGTTAAGTATGGAATATTTCAGTGATTTGTTTTTTAGGGGCAGAAGACCAATCTGATTCACATTTTGTGCAACTGTAGTATTACAGAATAATTTAGGTGGGAAGGGACCTCTGGAGATCGTTTTGTCTAACTTCCTACAGCAGGTTGTTCAGGGCTGTGTCCAGTTGTGTTTAGAATGTTTGCAAGGGTGGAGAATTCACAAGCTCTCTGGTCAGATTCTGGCATAGGTGACCATCCTCCTGGTAAAAAATACCAACCTGGCATTTCTATTGCCTCCTGTCCTATTGCTGTGTGACTCTGAGAAAACTCTGACTTTGCCTTCTCTCTCCCCTCACACTGAGTAGCTTTATGCAGCAACTCTGCCTCTGGGCTTCCCTTTGCTTTCTCTTCTTTAATGCTGAACAGACCCCATTCCCTGAGCCTCTCCTCACATGCTGTGTGTTCCAGCGCCCAACCGTCTTGGCAGCCCTTCACTAGGCTCACTCCAGTGTATCAGTGTTTTGTGCTGGGAACCTTAAAGCTGGACATGGTGCTCCAGGTGAGGTCCCACAAGTGCCTGCTGACAGCACTCCTGCTTGCACAGCCCAGGAGGCTGTTGGCTGGCTTTGCTGCCAGGGCCATGCTGGCTCATGCTCGGCTTGCCATCTGACTCCTTCAGTTGCCCTGACCCTTCAGAGATGATACAGTGGGACCTTGCTGTAATATCAGCCAGCTCCCTGAGATGGAGCTTGTCTGGTCCTACAGTATGTGTCCCATTGGCTTAAGTGATCCCAAACTTGACTTTCATCTGATGCGGGCACTGCTTTGCACTTACAGAGTGCAAGCAGGCTTGGAGACCTGGGAGGGGTCTGAGGGCAAACCTTACCAGTGAAAATGAGGGGAAAAATGGGTTGCGTACCTCAGTCTTTTCCATGTCTTGTGTCACTACCTCCCCTCCCCCTCTGACCAGTGGGACCATACTTTCTTTACCCCTCCTTTTGGTGCTAAGGTACTTACAGAAGCTCTGCTTACTGCTTTTCACATACTCTGCTAGTTCCACCTCCAGCTGAGCTCTTCCATGTCCAACTCCCTCCCTGTGTGCTCAGCCAATGCCTCTATTTCTCCTGTGTACCTTCTTCCATTATCTATAGACTACTTCTTGTGTTTGAGCTAGCTGAGGAGTTTGTTCACCTGTGCTGGCCTTCTGCCACCCTTGCTTGACCTTCTGCACATAGGAATAGACTGTGTTTTGAGGAGGCTGTGGTTTGGAAATCAAGCAGCTCTCCTGAGCCCCTTTGCCTTCCAAAGCAGTCTCCCTGGGATCCTGACAAGCAGATCCCTGAACAAGCTGAAACCTGCTCTCCTGTGAGGACCAAGGCAGTGGTTCTACTACGTCTTCCTCATTCCCCCATGAAGCTTAAAATCCTGAATGTCATGGTCACTGTGGCCAAGATTCCCCTTGACCATTTCTTGCTGCTTCTTCAGGCCCAGCAGAGCATCTTCCTTAGTTGGCTTGTCCATTTCTAATTAATTCTTTGGATGTTTTGCAGAAAATTTCAAAATATGTCCCCAATGCTATATACGTTCCTGAAAGAATCAAGGACTTTAGTTCCATTTAAATGATTTAATATTTATATTGTGTTAGTTGTAAAGTGAATCAATAAAATAATGCACAACCTCCATGCATGGCAGTGTTAGAATGACCTACAGATTAATCAAGTTTAGCAGAACAGTGTGAAAGGCTTTGGTTATTGGAATGGGATGGAGAGTTTTGCTTGGTTTGTTTTGTTTTTTCTCTTGCAGGGAAAAAAAGTGACCTTGGTAGGAAGACCCTTTTTGTCTTTCTTTGATGAGTGTTCTCACTTGGGTTTTCAAACCTCTCTGTTTAAGCATATAAAGTAAAATAATACCAAATATACATTATGTACACATAGACGTAAATGCAAAAAGCATCCTTTGTCATGTGGGAGTCAGCACCTTGGTATCCTACAAAAGCTGATACACAATAGCCACACGTTTAGACTCTCTGCGAGTAACTCTGCTATTGCAGAATATCTTCTCCAGAGCATAGCTGCTTTTCGTGGAGTGTCTTTGACGCACTTGTGCTGTGTTGGTCGACCACCTTATCTGTATGGCGTGTGGGAGCCATAACATTATCGACTGCGCCAAGGTTTTAGATCACTGCTATTGTACTAATGTTTGCTTTGTTTTTTTCTGCATAATCTTTTTTTGCATCCACGGCCCACTGATCTGGTAACACCTGTGTGCTAATAGAATTGGAGTTAGCAATTAGCAAAGGTGTCTTTGTTTTATACCCTCTTCTCTCTTTATGCTTTATTAAAGAGGATTTTAGTACAGATGCTGGGACTTTTTTCCTCTGCTTCCTCCCACGCCATAACAGAATTTCAGCCTGTGAAGTCTTGCTTTGTTATTCCATGAATATGGACAAGGGCATTCCTCCCCTAGATATTAAATGAAAAAATAAACATGTAAGGAATCATCTTTCTCCCAGAGTTTTAGCTGAGAGTACACACTTTCAAGGAGACTAACTCGGGCTGTGCATGTAGTTAAAGGTTCTAAATTCAGGTATAGTTCAAGGAAGCAATCAAGATTTTTATCCAGCTCCTTACAGTTTGTAGTATGCTGACAGAAACCTTATGCCAACATTTTCTGTCACAGGAAATTTCTTGTTCTGGTTTCTGGAAACAGAGAACAAAAAAATCCTTTAACAAAACATTTCAGGGTTTAAAAACTACTACTGACTGTAGAAAGTTATTAGTTTATTTTGCTAATCTAAACCAATTAATGCATCTTCACTGTCAGTGTTCCTGACCAAAAATAATATTTTAACTCAGTCCTTATGCAGCTGAAATTCCAAATTACACTAGTAACTTTCACCTGTTTCTAGCTTGCTGGGCGAAGCTTGTTCTAGTTATGCATCTCTAGTGATTTTGTCCCAGTGTGCTAATGAGGGGTTAAACTAGCAGCAAATTTTCCATCATCTGGCCATCCCTGTTGTTAAAGGGATCTATACTGTATTGTGAAGTAAACCTGTCTACAATTGGCACGCAGCAAGAGAACAACACTGCTCGTAAGAGAAAGTCTTGGTACACCACAACATTTGAACAGGAACTCAGAAGAAATAGTGAAGTTTTAGATATTTTAACACTTTGACCTTTTTCAGAAAATGAACATATTCTCCAAAGCACAGAATATGTTGAATCAGCAGCAGGCGATGTGAAACCAGATTGTGATGTAATCTTCAAGAAAACCATATTTGTAATAAGGTTAATTAAATTTGCTGCAAGCTTGTGACAAGCATGTTGTAAGTTTGCCAGTAAATCTGGTCTTGCTTTATCAAACTGAAGGGCAAGAATTTAAAAAAAAAAAAAAAGACAGAAAAGGGGGTGGGGGGTGGGGGGGGGAAGAATAAGCTTCCCTCCTCCAGAACAAGTAGTGTGTTGCCAGAGGACATGCAGACTGGCAACAATAACTAATACGTTATGAGAGGTTGAACAAGTTTAAATGGGTTTGTCTCTGAACTGAAAGGCATATTGTAAGAAATTTCTTTGTCTCCTTGTGATGCTGTTAAATTGAAAGCACGATGGGAGGCTTCAGTAGAGGCAACAAAGGTTGAAATGATAGCCTGCTGTTTGCAGC
Source organism: Sagittarius serpentarius (assembly GCA_034782735.1). Lineage (NCBI taxonomy): Eukaryota > Metazoa > Chordata > Aves > Accipitriformes > Sagittariidae > Sagittarius > Sagittarius serpentarius. The sequence goes on along the minus strand of JAVKLA010000024.1, from coordinate 11,275,928 downwards.
AAGCATCATGGTTCCACTGATGGTCCAGACATCTGGTAACAACAGCCACTCCTTGTCAGGTTTTGCCCCACACTGGGCGCCTGAGCACTTTGCACTGTTTAACTCATCAGACTCTTCTAGCTCAGTGTGCTCTGCATCAAGAATGTTTATGTAATAAAACAGAGCTAATTAAACATTTCAAAGGGAAACATTATTTTAACTCTAATTAGATATGATTACGGTTTCCTTACGCCTGCGCTGGATTGGTACTGAAGCTCTCTTGTTTCGCCTCCTTACCAAATTCTGCAGCATTGTTGTTTCAAAATAATTTTTGTATCTGCTTAAATAGCCTTTCTATTCCCCTTGCCCGGAAACAAACTCAAAATCTTTGATCCAAGATCCATGTATTTAAAGTAACAGTATATGACTCTGAGATACATGGGGGTAAGTCGATACCCCAGGCAGTCAGGGAAATAGGAAAAGCCCCCTCCCTTGAAAAGTTTGAGGATATTCCAGACAACCACGAATGCTGGCAGGTGAGTGCAAGCAATGTACGCAACATCTACTTTCCAGCTATTTGTGCTGTGATTCAAACTTTTCGTAATTATTAAATCTAGCATGAGTGGAGACAGTCAGGTACTGCAGAGCTGTTGTGGCGTGCACAGATGGGCACAGGTTCTGTGACCTTCCTGGAAGTGCATCGTTAAACAAGACACTTGTCACAGGCAAATATAAAGCATATCCTTCTGTATGTATTTAATCTAGAAAGATAGCATCTGACAAAGCTTTGGAGACACATCATGTCAGGATACTAAACATCCAAAATGCTGAGAAACAAATACATAGGGAAATCAAAAAGAACAGGCTAATGGCAGTAATAATCAGTGAATATTTTGTCAGTTAAGCAAATGCTGTATAACTTGTTTAGTGTTTTCTAGCTTTTATGACAGAGCCAGTCTGCAGATCATATGGGAGAAGCAGACTGAATATAAGAACCCATCCTTTCTTTGTCATACCTAAATCCAAGTTTTTATGGGGAATTTCTTCAGCTAAAGGACCTTCAAATGCAAGTTTACTTCAGCTTTTCACTTGATTTTCACCCCTACCCAAGAATTTTTTAAACTCTAGCTTGGGTTTCAAAAAGAAAAAAAGGAGGGGGTGGGGGAAAAGGCAGGCTTTCATTCAAACTGGTTCTCTGCAGTCCTAATTAAAATAGACTTCAATGAGAAGTTTTCTTTTCCTCTTCCAACTGAAGCTTAAGGGCACAGTTCTAGCTGGAGAGTATATTGTGTTCATTTTACTGTTTGAGTGGTTTGGTAGAGAAGCTGTCTTTCAAACGCAGAGCGACTACTACGATGCCTCAGGACTCAGCTGTCACATCAAGGCTGTTTTCCACATATATGTATTATATAATGTGCATATATCATCACCGTCAGGTAGCTGAAGTTTGTACATCTTACATGGAAGCAACTTTTTCTCAGGTTTAAGTAGTTCTCTCTACAGTAGGATTAGAGGTAAACGTATCATATATTTTAAAGGGAATAATGACATGGGTTGTCCCTTTAAAAAGAAAAGAATGATGCAAATCGAAAGACATATGTATAAATCTCTCTACATAAATTGAGCTGCAGTACTGGTGCAGTATTCTTTCCTTTGTGCTAAGAAAACTGAAGGGGGGAATTATTTCCTTTAAATGTTACAGTCAACTTAAGTGACTGCAAAAGTTAGTAGACTGAGAGCAGCACTGGAAAAAGAAACCTCCCATTTAGCCACAGAGGAAATCTTCCATTTAGCTGTTTAATTAAATAGGAAATGGCAGTGCATAGCCCAGTCATTGTCTCAGCCCTCGTGGAGAGGATCAGAAGAAGGTCAGGAGCTTGTTCATTTTTCATGCGTATGGCCTCTGTCCTGAGACCACCAGCACGGATGGCCAATTAATACGAAGTGCTTTAGGGGGTTTTGGGTTGTGGGGTGTGGGATTTTTTTTTTTTTTTTTTTGTCCACTAGGATCTAGACCGAGGTTGCACGTTCATTTCGGAGAAGCTGCTACACAGTTGGTGACAATGATTTCAATCACTGCATCTCTGAGTAAGAATGAGATTAGTCAATGAAAAGTGAAAAATCAGTGCCTCAGCTTTTTTGTAACTAGCACTGCCACACCACCAAAAGACACTTTCTTGAAATCTCCTGCAAAGTTTTGGTTTCAAAATTCAGTCTCCTGCCCAGTGCACTGAAAATGCAGACAATGTCAAAATGCAACACAGAAAACCCCCAAATTTTCTCAGCTTCGAAGAGCTATTTTTAAATTTTGTTGTCATACTCATTTTCTGAATCACCTCTGCCTCTGAGGAGTCTGTACAAAGCTATCACTGCTTGCTGGTGAACTTTTAAAATCGTACTGAAACAGCATTACTGCTGCTGGGCATTCCTTTGCTTTATCCCATTATCTCTGATTATTTAAAGACTCAAGTTGGTGCAGTGAAATTCTGGCAAATTTGAGCACTGGGAGTATCTGCAAGCCAGACAGCACACTGTCATTGGTAGTGTGAGCATCACCTGTAGCAGTCTGCTTGAGATAGTATTTATGATGATATCTCCTGGAAATTAGACTGGCAACCCTAGTTTGTGTTGCATGCTGTAAATCACCCAGCAGATTTCAAAATGCAGCATTTTTTTTTTGCTTGCAGTTGACTTCAGCTGGATTCACTGTCTCTGAGAAGTGAAAGTCTGAGTGATATTACTGAAGAAGGATGCCTGTGTTTTGCTGGCTGCTGGCCTCTTCTTGCCTGATCTAGGCAGCAGTGCTGGTGCTCGCCTTGCCTCCCCGCTGCGGCCGCGGCAGCCAGGTCTGGTGCTGCGGTTCAGGGCTGGCTCGTCCCCGCGTGAGTCGCACAGACCTGAATGCTCTCAGCTGGAGGTCTGGAAATCGGTGAAGTATCGGGCAGATAACTAAGAATTTAGGAACCTGTCCAACTCCCACAACAGCCACTGAGTCTTCTGTTGATTTCAGTGGGAGATGCGTTTTCAGTGCTTTTTTCAAAATGTTCTATGATTTCAGTCGGTAAGTGCTTGGCTACCTGTGGCTATATGTTTTGCTGTGTATGAGGATCTAGGTACTACTTAACTCATAAACTTATTTTGAACAAGTATGTGATGGTAGAGATAATGCTGACTTCCTACCAGGATAGACAATACATACAGAAAGAAAATATTGTGAAGACTTGTAATACACACAGGGTTTTTCAGGAGCTGGATTGCCTTCCACCCTGTAGTGTGATTCATTGGCGGTGTGCGGCTGTGCACACACACACTAAGTGTACATATATTTCCAGTTTCAGTGGTGGTGAGCAGAGGTTTGGAGATAACTGGGATTTTTTTTAAAAAAATAATTAAGGTTTCAAGGAACCATCTGATGTGTAAGAAAGGCAGAGGCAGTGTGTGGTAGTTTCATCTGAGCAGAGCATAAGGTTAGCTGTTATCTTTCATTGCCCATATTTAAAAACTAGTTCTAGTAGCCTATCTTTACAGCTAACCTTTATATTACATTTAAATTCCCTGTTGGGAAACTCAACTTCACTTATGAACGTATCTAAATGATAAATCATTAGAATATAAAAAGGGAGGGAGCATCGGGGAGATCCCCTGCTCACCTGCGCTTGTGTAACTCAAAGGCGGTTTTGGCTGTGGAAGTACGTAGGTTAGTTTTGTACGGGTCCAGCCTGCAGCGAGGTCTGGGGTCAATCGGTGGGCTTGCAGCGGGATTGTCTCGGTGAGATGGAAGGAGATGGTGAGCCACGGCTTGCTGCCTTGCTCGTCCGCAGGGCCGCTGAGCTCTGCCCAGCACCCCGAAGGGTGTGGGACCGACCGTTACCTGCCCTACTTGCATGTTTTACTTCAACATCCGCTGGCATCGGCCGAAAGCAGTTTGCGGCTGTGAGGCTTGGTGCCGGGGAGCGGTGCGGCCGTGCCCAGGCCCTTTGCAGCCCCCCACGGCAGGGTGCGGGGTGCTGTGCTGCCGGCCAGCGGGAGCTGGGGGAGAGGACGCCAGGATGACCCTTCCTCCTGTCCGTGCACTCACAGAATAGAAACACAGCCTGATGAGTCTGAAGCTGTATATAGAAAGAGAAAGATAAACTCTGTTAACCACAGGAGCAGGTTTTAAATACATTAAAATATTTTATCCCATTATTTGTTTTGACCAATTGACCACAATATTAAAAATTCAATCATAGAGCAGCTGACAAGTGCAGTTGCCTAATTTTATTTAAGGGTTCTTTTTTCCCCCCCCTTTCCATTTTTCCATCCTGTTAACGCTGCTGCCTGTGCCCAGACAGTAATGGGCTTCTTGTATGCCCACGACTGTTATGATCATGTAAATTTATTGGTGCTTAGAAGAAGCGAGCTATTAAAACATTACAACAACCATTACAGCCAGGCTCGTGTTGGCTTTCGCTCCCAATGAACATATGCTTCCGAGTGAATGCCTAAACTCTTATTTATGGATTTAATTTAATATGCGGAAAGAATTCAAAATTAAATTTTGTGTCTGCCTCCAGAGAGTGTCAGTGTATAATAACATGGTAATTTTTACACATCTTTATGAGAAATGGGAAAATTAATTCTTTCTGACAAGTTGTAATTATTCGACTTGGAACAGTTGCAGCTGAGCAGTTTGCATGCCTGTTGTCTGTTGTTCCACAGCGTAAGGGGAAAACGTGGGGATGGAGATATATTGTGTGTCTGAGAGTTTCTAATAGCTTCTGACATTTTAGCCCTGCACATTATCAGGGTGCTCTTTAAAGGAGTGGGGAGTGTAATCTGCTACCTGGCTGGGGACACACATGCAGCAGTGGACCTGGTGTCAGGAGATGGGGTGGGAATTATTTTAGTCTTTCTGAGGCTGAGGAAGGGTCTCTCTCCATTACTTTGCTAATGGTTAAAGATGAAAGTGAGGTAACATTCTTTGTACTCTTTGGCCGCACATGTTTTTGTCCCCTTTAATGAAGATACAGGTGGAGGAGAAGTGTTTATTTTAGCTGCACACAAGCAGAGCTATCCTGTTTAAGTGTCTTCTCTTTCTCAGCAAAATAAATGACAGTTGAAGGCACTTAGCACCTCTCAACCTCTAGGGACTGACTCCCCAAAAAGTTAGTGGTCTTTTACAGTAAGAATATTTAAAAATAAAACATACCTCTTGTTGAAACTTGAGCTTTCGTGGCAAATATTTTCATGAGGGTAACTTTGTTCTTAGCTGACTTAACTTCTGTTTCAGAGTTTCTGCTGAAAGGTAGGACATGTTCATCAAGCACAAGCCTGAAGCATCACTGGATGTATTAGATAAAAAGGAAATTTATTCAAGCGAATGAAGTGTATATTCATGGCTTTGAAGGCAAACCTGGCAGTAGTGGGTGCTGCATTTTTTGTCTTCCTAGAATGGTCCCTTTGGGATAAACACATACTAAAGGCAATGCTTACAAAACATTTTATCAGACACACATTAAAGGAAATAAAAGTGCCACAAATAAAACAGCACTGTGCTTACTTTTATTCCTAGTGACTTACCATAGTTGTGCTAGCTAGAAGGGTGCTAATGGTTTAGAAGGTGCTACTCTTTCCTGTAAGACACTGAGGAGGTTTTGTTGATGTAGGTACTTGGCATGTGAAGATATCACAGTTTAGAAATATCTATTTCTCCAAAATGTAGCGTGCTAGCTCTGATTTATGTCCTGGTTGCAATCTGCGTTATTGCTGAAGCTAGGTAATTAGTGCAAAAGCCTGTGAGTTCACAACTACTTGGTTTTTGTAGGCATTTACCTTGAACCAAAGAATAACTCAATGTCTAAGGTCTCAGGAGTCCCTTTGTGTCTAGTGGACACCTTGGCCTGGCAAGACACCAGCAGCTCTGTGGGAGGATGCTAACAGCCACTGCAGCACAGTGGGGCTTAGCTGGGACCTGGAAACTGCTGGGGAAGAGTAGAAAATGCCACTGGTTTCATCCCAGCAAATGTCTTTAGGGAGTCTGGGGCTTTGGGGTATTGTATGGATGAGTGGGTCCAAGGAGTTCTTGTACAAGGTAACATGCTTGTAAGAGGGACTGGTGTAAATCAAATTTCACTGGGAGCGATTCATGCCCAGAGATCCCAAATGCTTGGGGTATCACTTATTTTGTCTAGACCTGTATAGTGGGCTAATAAGCAAATGTTAAAGTTGGGGATGGTAGTGAAGGAAATGCTTCCCAGCTGGCGCAGCCAGAGCACAGGGTGCTTCCCTAGGGAGCTGCTCCACTCCCTGCCAGGCTCACCCGTGGGCCTGGAGAACAGCCTCGGCAGCACACCCCGGCCTCACTGGCCGTACACTCGTGGTGCCATTCTTCCAAACTCAGCAGTGTGAGCCTCTACCCTGAGATGGTTGTCGGGACTCCCTGTTACTCAATGGGGAGAACAGGTAGTTTGCAAGTTCATCTAATCAATGTTGGATGCTAAAACAGCCCAGGTGAATCATACCTGAAATTGCTTATTTCTCTACCTTTTAACTCCCCAGGGAGTTATAGAACTGTAGAAGTCAGATGGATCCTGTATTGAGAGACCGGAGAGAACAGGAAAAGTTGAATCTTCCCTGTGAAGATGTCCCCTCTCTTCCCCCTCCCCCCCCCCCCCCAAACCAGCAAAGGTTTTATTTCTAGTTGCAGCAAGTCAAGCATTGCACAAAGAGAAAGTGTCTCTTTCACCAGCATAATAAATAATCTCCAAAAAATCTAACTTGTTATGAGGATTACTCCTTGGCAAGACTGCATGTAACTCTTGGGGTATACCTCCACATCTTCATTTCTCTTTCCTTCCAGGAAGGGCTGCAGTTTATTCCTGCTCTGGAGAAACCTCTCGTGACTGCTGTCATCTGGCACTCTGAGCTCTCTTATTCACTCTTTGCCACTTCTAAGGAAATGGCTGCTCAGACCTCTTTTCTTCCTGAGAACATGTTCTTCTCACACTGTACTGAGCCACTGCGTTCAGGAAGACAAGAGTACCAAGAGATATTGTCAGTTTTCTTCCAGTTCATTTTGAACCACAACAAGAGACAAAGTTAATGGTAAGGCTAAGCCTGGTCTTATTTAGGAAGGCTTAGGAGCAGTCTTGTAATTACAAATTGGAAACAGAAAATAAAAAAGGCAAAGAAATACTGCAATTCTGTCTTAACAGCTGGATATATTTATATATTGGCTACATAGAATATATACAGCATATATATGCATATATTTCTGTAGCTGGTTGACTTCTTACCTAATCTAGAATCACCTCGAAAGGTCTCAAGTTGGTGAGAACTCGAGTCTCGATAATATCCCATAACCTGCAAGTGCTTCCTTCAGTTTTCACTGCCCTTGTCTTTTGTTTTCTCCTTCTACTCTTACTCTTCTTTAGAATTAAATGTTGGGCTGCCAATGTGGGGCTTGTGTTGTTTAATAGTTCTAAGTATTTAACAGTGACTTGCCCTGGTTCACAGAGACTAGCCAAGGATATCTGTGAGCTATGCAATTGCAAAACCACTTTGACCACATTTAGCTTGGAGCTGACTAACTGCTTTCCACCTACTCTTACCTATTCCCCTTATAAGTCTATAAATGCATCCACATTAAGGATGTACATAACAAAACATCTGGTGACCAGATTTTATAGTTTTTATCAATGAGATGAAATGGCTGGTTAGTGAGTCGTCCAGCCAGTCACACCTGAAAATAGGTGTGCAGTTGCACTGCACTGCTGTAGCACCTCAGCCCTTTTTCTAGTAGTCTTTCCACATTTTCGCTGTGAATGAGGAGGCTGGGGTTGCGGTCTGTGAATTCCCTTTGGCTGACAATTGTGCTGGCTGTGCTGCCTGAGAGGTGTAAGGAGGATGGTTGAGCCATGCTCTTGTTTGCTGGGAGGCATTGGGAGCCCAGGGAGCGTTTGCTGTGCCGTCCTGTTGCCTGTCATGCGTAGGTGCTACTAGTCATGTCCAAGAATTGGTGAAAGAGGGGTGTGTCTCATGGGAATCCAATTCAGGAGGATACGTTTTGTGCTGGTTTTGATCTTGCAGTGCACATGAGTTAGGTATAGAAGTATTATGGAGAAATCTACCTCAGAGTATCATGATTTTTGTCAAATGGCTTCTCCTAATAAAAGCTTGGTCAGCTTAGATCTCACCTTATTACCGCTGCTCTCATGAGACTTGTGCTGGATGGTATTTCCTTTCAACCCCTTTCCCTTCCCAAAACAACAAAAAAACCCACCACCCCACCCCACTCCCCAAAACCCAGCCCTAAAATACTCCAAAACATCTTTCAGCACTGAACTCCTTTTAGGTGGTAGCTTGAATGATGGCCTTGTTTCCTTAAGACAAATACAGCTTCTGGAGAGGTCACTGCTCATTAAATAACACACATTTTTCTTAAAATAGGGGAGCTTGCCTTTCCCGTATGAGCATGGGTGAAAAGGAACACTTTGAGAGATCTTCAGGCAGTTCTGCAAAGCTTGTTCTAGAAAATAGTCCCGCGTTTGTAATCCCTAGCCTGGGTGCAGATGATAGAGAAGTAAGCAAAGGCAAATCACTAAATGTGCTTAATTTTATTTATTTGTTTATTTAATTTCTTACTATCACCAAGCTCATTTTGAAATGTATTTTCATACATGTTGCCCAATATACTGATTTTCTACTTATGAAAAAGGAAAAAACTGTTTTGTATTATTTCTTAAGGAAAAGAGGGGAGAAGAGGAGGGATTATTTTTCTTTTAGTCCCATAGTCCCCCAAACTATCAGCCATATGGGGTGTTTATGCTGTTTCTGATATTAACATGGCGCTATTCAGTGTGCTAAGTCCAGAGAGTTTTCAAATGTTGTTTATTTGTCCTATCTAGAACCATATCTCACAAGTGCAAGTTTTGCAAAATGGTCCTCATTGCAGCATTTCTTCCCTTAATTTGTTCAAATTATTTGGGGAACAAACAGTGGTTTAGAACGAGGTGCGGGGGCTTCATAATTTTCCATAGTTCATGAAACATAGAAATTGCTACTTAAACATAAGTGAGCTTTTATCTGTAATAATGCCTCCCTTCTGTGGGGCATTTTCCACAAACCCAGTTTCTCCGCACCACTTCTCTCTTTTACAGATGGCAAAATGAGACTCAGAGCTTAATTACTCCAGGACTCACAGAAAGATAGCAGCAGATTAAGGAATAAATCATGTTTCTTAAATTGCAGTCCAGTGTTTGAAAATAACAGCATCTTTCTTTACTGTGCTAGATCAAGCTTAGTGATGAGTGAATAAAATAATCACCAATACAATAAAGGGATCTGGTTCAAATACACATTCAGAAATTGGGATTTATTTTTTTGGGAAGTTGCCAGCCTTATTGGAGATTGTTACATCTGCAAATACATGCTTGTGCTCTTCTGGAGTGATCCCCTTCAGAGACTTTCCTGTACTAACGACATCCAATAAAATATTATTCGTATTGCAAGAACTGGCCGTCTTCTGGTGGGTTTTGCTGGCTGAGCCGCAGACTCACTGCAGAAGTTGGGTAGACAGCTGATCATTGCTACTGATCGTTCTGTGGCTTACGGCTGCTAAATTAATCTATCAGTTTTCCTTCTGTGAAACAGAAGTAACACCTCCTACTTTGGTGTGCGAGGTTTAATGAGTTGTATTGTGTTCGATGAGGTAAAGCACTGTAACAGTTTTATCATGATGCATCTGCTTCTAGTTTTGGCATGATTCAGGCATGCTACAGAGGAGCTTCGCTGTGCAATAGCAGTTATAGGAAAGGATGGAGAAACTTTTAAGCATGCTGCTAAAATTTGGTCTGGGTTCGGAGGAACACATCTGTATATCCTTATCTATTTATGCATGGGACCAAGCACCGTCCTGGCTCCTTCCTAGTCTGAAGCTTTGTAATTTGACCCAAATTTTTATCCAGTCACAAACCTTGAAATTCAGGCCCAGTTAGGATTTCAGTGCACCAAACCAGTCCACTCTTCCTTGCTTGATAGGTAGCATTTCCGCCAGCCTCCCAGTGCTGCCTGGATTGTGTTTCCCTTCTCCGTCTTTTTTGGTTCGGCGTATCAGAACGTGATTAAAATCATTATATCCCTATCTATATCTTGCTGTCTGTTTTCCTTTTAATTAGGTTGTAAAACAATTAGTTACCACCATGTCTCTCTCTTCCCTCTCTCCATCTCTTTTTTTTTTTGCGACTCCCTCAGTATGCCCAGAGCTGTTTGTTCTCCCCGGGCGGGGAGGAGGGGGCCCTACCGTCTTGCTTTATTTACAGCAGGGTGAAGGTCAGATATAAACAGTTTTTGTTCTTGTGCTGTTGCTTTCTTTTGTGACCTATCCTGCATTGTTTGGCTTTTTTCCTCCCCCGTGCTTTGAAGTGCCGCACACCAGGTGTTCCTGTTCTGAATTACACATGAAAGGACCACATCCCTGGACTAATTAACTAGTAAACTGCACCCTCCTCCCCTGGGTTTAATTGATGCTGCTCTTAAAAGGGGAAGCCAGTTTCTTATTCCTCCTGATTTCACACTGTAGTCATCTCCTCTTTATCTCCCTAAATACGGAAGATACTCTTGAATTTCTCACTCCCGGGCCATGTGGTGCTTAATATGTCTTCTCATTTCACAATTAATAAAACAATTATCCGGTACAAAATTTTTGAAAGAAATCCTCCACGTTCCTTTTTTTTTTTTTTTTTTCCTTGGCTCCTCATTTCTTTGTGCCTGACGGTCGCAGCCTCTCTGGGGAGCACAGCGTGTAGAACCGCACAGCTTCCTGAGAGCTGGAAGATCCAGTATCTTGCTGCTAATTATTTTGCTTGATTGTCTTGACCCAACAAAAGCATTGGTGTATACCGACATCTTCCATGGCTCACAGTTTCTTTCCTGGGGCAACATTTCTTGCAGTGTAATGAGCAGGAGCTTTCATGATTTCTTTGTTAGGCCCCGTGGTAGCACACCGATATGCATCTAGCTTGTCTCTGTGGTGGGGTGGGCCTTGTTGATGGCAGAAAACTGCACGAAGCGATCAAAGCCAGTTTAAAATCAGCGAGCCTAAATCCGATGAAGCTCATGTCTGTGGGCCCTCCAAAACTGCTTGGTGCAGATTTATCTTAAGTTGATAAAGACCCATCTTTGGCTGAATCGGGGCAGAGCACCAGGGGAAACAGAGAAGGTTGTCATGTGGTGGTTGCATTCCACCCCGCCATGTGAAATTGGTGGGGGGTGGGGGGGGTGGGGTGTATGTATATGTATGTATATTATACTTCCCGCACTTCAGCTGTGTCCTGCACCAGCCTAAAGGATGTTTTGGGCTGAGGCACAGCCAGCGGCCCCTTGTGTGTTCAGTGGGTGCTCCCAGTGCACCCAGACCTCTGGCTGACTTCCCCACGCTGGGCAGACGTGCAGCGGGAGCTGCGGTGGTCCCCGTGGGCAGCAGCCCAGACAGTAACTCGGCACATCACAAATGATATGCCGTATTGCGGAGCTGTGCAAAAACGAGCGTTGTAGTCAGGCTTGAGGGCCTTGCATGCTGTTGGGGCTGTGTCGGTGCTGGGGTGCAGGGATGTCCCAGCCTGGTGGTGCTGGCAGGAGGAGTTGCAGCAGGTGGAGACATACATATACATATACATACTTATACAAACATTTGTATAATGGTTTCTAAATTTCAGACTTTCTTGCCCTGGAATGCAGTGTTTGTGTCTTGCCAGTGCTTTGATGTTTTGAGGTGCTGGCGATGATTTCATTTCCAGTTTTTCTTTAGCTCAAATAGGTAATTTCTTCAAAGGGTACTGGTTTAAGTTTATGGTCAGGTTATGCTTGTCCATCTGTCTGAAGTACTTACTCACCATGAGCATCCTGTATCCTCTTTTAATTGAAGTCCTTGTTAAGTCCAGTGAAGTCTTTCCACTGACTTCAGTGGGAGCCAGTCCCTATTCATTTGATTCAAGTTGTTTTCAACTTGAAATGGAATTTCAAACTTAACAGTTTTACAAAATAGAGGAGAAGGATTCAGGATATTACCAGAAAGTAAGTGGGATGCAGCAACATTTTTATTTACTTGAAAGACATTTTCCTCTCTGGGTAGATGCCACAGTGTAGGTATTAGCGTATCACATACCTGCCTGTTTCTTGGATACCTGGCAGAGGGAAAACTGAAACACTTTGCTGTGTGTGAGCATTTGGTTTCAGAGGTGGGACCTGAATATTAGTCAGATGTGTTTCTCTTCAAGGCAAAGGATATTTCTTGAAGACGATGCCTAGTTGGTAACAGCTTGGGGCCAGATTCAGGGTGGCCAAGAGAAATGGGAGCTTTGCTGTTAATGCCACAGGGTTTTGGATTAGGGATTTGGTGGTGTTGACATAAAACATAGAAAGGAGAACATGCTGCTTTCCTTCGAAATCACGGCTGTTCAGTGCTAATGTGAATTAGGACTGCAGTGGGGCTGCCATCAGTTTCTGTTGTTCAAGATCCAACAAGATTCCCCGCTCTTCCTCCCTACCATGCAGAAGTTCTCTACTCTTGAAAAAATATGTCGGTGGTGTTTGTTTTTTTTTTTCCTGGCAACAGCCAGCAAAAGCATCACTCTGTTCTCCCCAAGGAGGGTAAATTTTGCACTTTTCTAGGGTGCAAAGTGACTTCTGTGGATCATGCCATTTTACAGAGCACAATGGGACCTGGCTTTGGAGTAAGCCAGCTAGCTGACACTAGAGAACAGACCTCAGAGCAATTAATTGTAAACTGACTGAAGTTTATATGTCAAAGACAGTCTGAACTTTAATTAACGTGCAGCTTAAGACAGACATTTCTGTACTCTAAAGCAGCTAGTGAGCAGTGAACTCACTCAATTTTAGCAGAAGGTAAAGGTAGAACTTTAGCCTTTTTAAGCTTCATAGCTCCATTGAAATCCATGCCTTGCTGTCTTGATTTAAATAGCTTAAAATCTGGAGCCTCTTTTGCATTGCATTTGATTGGTTAGGTTTAGTATTTCCTGAATTCTTGAATTTATTTTAATCAGTTTTTGCTAACATTTGCAATAAATTCCTTTTCAGGGAAATTTTGCTTTAAAAATACCTTCAACCTGGTTTTGCTTATTTCCTATCTTATTTTCTAGCAAAGATGTTTTCAGCTTAGGGCAGATACAAATGAAAACTCAAAAAAAGACATTTTATTGCCAAAAAGCACTGGTATAATTCAAAAGCACCTCTTGCTAAATCATTTGTGAGTGTCTCATCAAAAGCATAGGATATGGTTTTGTTAGCGCAGATCAGGTCTTTGAGAATGGTTGTCATGCACTTTCTTAATCTTAGTCATTTTAACCCTTTTACAGTTCTTTCTACCTTTCTCTCCGAGCTCTGATGTTCTGTATTTTTTTGCTGCCTTCCCCTTCAAAGGCAAGTTTGCCAGTGTTTTTGTGATTAACTTTTTTATGTCTGAGTTTTTCAAAACACTATCAGGTTATAACATACTGTTTAAAAGCCCATGCTCATCTTTTTTATTAATCTTACCTTTCTTTATCAAAACTGAAAGTCTTGTCATAGCCTGTTTACATTTCAGCTTTTATTTTATTTCATCCTTCAGAAAAAGGAAAAAAATACTGGGGTAGAATCTGAAATCTAAGAGAGAATTTGCAGCGGCCCCTGTTGTTTAAGCAATCTGGCACCTAGCTGGGTTACCCCACTTCATTTCAAAGAAATAGCAGTCACGGCTAACTTTTTTTTTTTAATTGTTTTACATTTCCTTATGTCTCAATTATAATATATAGAGATATGACACAATGGCATTAAAAGCTTAAGGGAAAAGGACATACGGATTTTGTTGCTGGTGTTGTTTAAAGAAGATGCTGGCAATGTTTCTGCTCGTAAGACATAAATAACATTTCTTTTTAAAAACTTCCCTTGTTCCATAGGTTTAGATGTTGGGCTTAAAAATGTTTGGCATTACCATTTTTATGACAGTTGCAGAACAGGAAAAGGCTAGTATAACTTAATGTGTAGAAAAACAAGGCATAGTTACTGTTGTGCTGCTATATTTAAATGAATAAGAGTTAATATTTTTATATATAATTGTATTTCAGCACTTCACTCTTTCCAGCTGGCCCTTCTCCATGAATGTGTCCTATCTCCTTCTCATCTTTGCTCTCTCCCAGCACCCGCCCTCCGAATCTCCAGGCTGTAGGAGATCAGGAGGAGAATGCACTGAGCTCTCACTTGCCCTTGAATGCAAGAATTGATTTGTCAATTTGATCTCTTTTTAAAAATAAGACTAAATTAAGCATTATCTTAATCAGCAATAAAATACATTCTTTCAATTACTTGTTTTTCTAACTTAAGAGAATTCTAAATAGTTTCAGCGAGTACTGTTGTAATTATTTCCTCCTTTGATTTTCATTTCCTTAGTTGTCATCATCTCCTGGCAGTGGCAGCAGCTGTAAAGCAGATCTTTCAACAGCCTTGTTAATTGTGTAGAAATTAATCTGATTTTAAAAACCTTATTGATATACGGATCCGTGTGCCTTAATGTGCATGTGCATATGCCTGCTCACCTCTCTTACTCAGTGTATTCTTCTGCATCTTGTGCCAGCCTAACGCGCAGGTTGGGTCATTATCTCTGCTTGCCCATAAGGCCTTGTATGTTCCTGTGGGGTCAGATTTCATTTTGGTGTTCCTGTCAAGTGCACTGGGTACCTCCACTGAAATACAGAAGCTTGCGTGAAATACGCTCATGGCTTTTTTGTGTGTAAGAAATGTTTTTCAGCCAATCTGTCTTCCTTTTATTTAATTCCATTATGTGTGTGCAAAGGGAGATAATCTAAGTTATATACGTACAACTTCATCAACGTGTGTCACTATTGTCTTGTCCAGTTACCTATTGCCATAAATCAGGAGATATACTTGGAAGGAGCTAGGAGCCCCACACCCACATCCTCTGAAATACTGACCAGCTAGTGGCCAAAGGATGTTACCAAAATAGACGTGAGGTTTCATTCTTGAGAGGCTTTCAGATGAGCTGAAAGTACATAATGCCCAATATTCATGTCGTGCAGGCAACCATCTATGTTTTCCTCAGAGGAAAGATAAGGCTCCTTTCTGGAATAAAAAAAATAGTAAAAATAAATTAACATATTAAACAATCTTTTGTAATACGGAAAAAAAAATACTATGATAGCTTTCCACAACTCTACAAAGAATACTGGAAAAAAAAAATTTTCTGTGGTTTGTACTTACTGGCATAGGCCACTAAGCAAATGAGAAGGTTATTGTTCAATAGTGTAAGTATTAATGTAAGTTGTATACAACTGAACAGTAGATTCTCTTTGTGAGCCTGCTTGTGCTCGTTACAGCTTTTGTGGTACTGCTTATTAATTTTAGCATTCTACCTTAATTTCCAGACTGTAATCTGTATACCTTAACTGTGCTGTCTACAATAAAAAGTTACCTCTTCCTGTCTTGATATGTCAGCAGTCTGGGAAAGAGCAGCATCCTCTCAGCATGTTGGTGAAATGGTAACTTACACATCATTATGTAAAGTGCTGCAAAGTGCTTTGCATTTCTTTAGGATAAGCAGCGACATAGAAGGATAAAATTTTATCATTTTAGAGATGGTAAAACAACAGGTTCTCTATGCCAATACAAGTGGTGGAGGCAGGCGTAACTTTTTCAACTTCAGTGAGATTTGGGTCAAGTTCTTAAAAGAAATTCAAATTGAAGCTGTCCGTTCTACATATGTATCTTGTCAGTAAAATGAATAGCAATTCTGTTGTGTAGAGGAACTTAAGGTGTGGAGCCCCTGCACTTGCTGGCTGATGGCTAGAGCTAGATTAGTGTTTTTGTTCTTTGAAGCTGCTATTCAGTGAGCTAACAGACAATGACAGATGTTTTCTTCCTCTCATGCTGTCCTGTAAAGTCAGGAGTCTGGGGAAGAAATTTCACATGCAGTTCAGGCTTGCGAATAACTAAAAAGAAGTTACGATGATTATTTTGTTTGTAGAGTTGCTCTTCATCTCATTGCCTGCAATGCTAAACAACAACATAAGAAAAAAATTACAAAAAATGTAGTGAAAATGCTGTTTGGTATTCATAAATAAACTCTCCATGAGAACCCCAGACTCAAGTCCCAGCAGAATAGGCTTAGCCTTTCATCCCTATGAGACAGATAAATTGACTATCATGCAGCTTACAACTAGCGTTTCTTCTGGATGAGAGTTATAAAATCAGCATCCCATCTTTCATGCGTTGACACCAGACTGCTTGATATTTTAACAATGATGATTTTTATTTGGGAGACTAACAGTTCTTCTTCCTTATACTAGCTGAGAGTTTTATTATGGTGGTTGTATATGTGCTCTATATATTTGCAAAAGACTTTGCATTTGTTCAGATGAAAAGATATGCCATAGTATTAAATTATATATATAAAACATAAGACCAACTGAAAAGTCATTCCTATTCTGAAATGCAGTCTTTTGCCAGTGACTGCTCATTTAGGCTCTGCACATCTAACTTGAACAGAAACACAAAAATGGAGACCCCTGTGCTAAGGCATGTCTTCGGTCACTGTGCTGAACTAGCGTGCATATTCAAGCAAGCCTTGAATTCATTAGTTCAGCGCTGGTAGCGATGTAGGCGTGGCTGCAGTCTGATGCATGCAGAGGCAACTTTCTTTTAGAAGTGATAAAAGAATTAAGGGCAATGCTGGAGTATTAAACTTGCAGCCATGGGTGAGACTACGTAGGTACACATGTATGCACAGATTGGCTTAAGGTTGCTTTCTAAGAGTAGATGACTTGGGCTGCAGGAATTTTTTTCATAAAGTGTTTGGGTTGATGAAAATGCTACAAGGCAGTCTTGCTGAGAATGAGACGCCTCTTTTCCTCAGCTTCCAGGGACTTTTAATTCTGTCCCGTATGAACCAAAAATATTACTGCTCTTGTGTTTATGGTGCTGTAAGGTGGCAGAAATGAGGAGACGTTCCAGGGTGCTGCCTACATGTCAGTTCTCACTTGTCGAGTGGGATTCATCCCTCATTGATCCAGCAACTTCTCTTTTAGGTGCTTGAGCTAAGCTAATAATTTAAACTTCTTTTAGCACAAATAGATACAGATGTGTACGTGAACGGTTTTTCCCGTCTATCTTAGATGCCTGTTTTCAGGGAGGCTGTCTCTCTCCATTCATTGAAGGGATAATTGATTGAAACTAGGCACTAACTTTCAGATTGTGAGTTAGATGGGACCAGAAAAATCCTTCAGGTTTTTCGTCTCAAGTCTTCCTATCTCTATTTATACTACCTCGTAGCTGCCACTTCTGTATTACAAGGCAAAGAGTCTAAAACAGGTTTTAAAATCATTTCATTTTTCAGGTAGGAAAGCGTGTATTTTATTTTGCCATTTTTTCATTAAATGTATCTCAAAACCGGAGTTGGACAACCACACACAGCAAGTCCACCCAGGCAACACCCTTGTGGAAAGGCAAAGTGCTATTTTGAGACTAACCCTCTCTCCGGAGGGTTTAGGGAAGAGTAGGAGTCAAAATTCTTGGATACTTTGAAACTCCTTCAACACATGGATAGTTTGAAACTCTTCTTATAAGGGGGTTTATCCACCACGGCCTATGTTAATACCCTGCCTCCTCCTGGCAAATGCCTGCTTGGTGTCTCTGTGGAACACTTGGAAAATACAAAGTATCTCCGAAGGGATCATGAGGGCTGCCAGATGATATCAGATGAGTCAGAGGTCTGTTACTTAAAAGGAATCCTGCAGGACCCTTGTTTCACTGGTTTCCATTCTCCTCTGGTCTCCACTGGAGACTAATGGACTAATTGAGCTAAAATATTACTCAAATGAAGCTGCTGCCCTTTCCTAAACTAAAAGGGGTTACTGAGCCACTGTTGTAATTTAGTTATTCAACACAGAAGAAATGAAGAATAAATTAGTTATAAATATGCGTAGGATGGCTTTTTAATATACAGTCTGCTCAGTGTTATTTTGCAGTAGGTGCTCTGTTGAAAAAGGAGGAACTTTGTGAAACAGAGCTGGCGCAAAGTGCCGATCTGGGATCTGCGTGACAAAACCTGCAGGGATTGAAGCTTTGCTGACCAGTGCCGGTATCTTGCATACAGCATGCTTGGCTTGTGCAAAAGGCAGGAGTAATTTTCAGATTTTTAATTTTACATCTAGGCTTAGATTTTGAATGCCCGGATTTGGTTTTGTCTGTATTGGGGAGGGTCTTGTCTGTTTATCTGAGTGTGTGTGGGATGCAGCAGATGAGACTATACAGGATGATCACATGAACACAAATCTGCTTTTACTGCTGACAGAAAATATTCTGGATGTTGCCTGCCAGAACCATTCTTTACTGGGCAAATGAGAGGTGGGGGATGTGTCACGGGATCTGACTTAACTTCCAGTGTCAGTAGGAAAGGACAGAATACATTAACAAAATGTGGAATATCAAATTGCCAGGACCAGACAGCATTCATTCACGAGCTCTCAAAGAATTCAAATGGGAAATAGACACCGTAACAGACCATTTGGAGGAAACAACAGAGAAGAATAGGGTTAGTAAACACAAAGATAAATATGCTGTATTGCAGAAGAGTTAATGTGGTTTCTGTTACCAGAAGTTGTGTTTCACAGATTACTGCAGTTCTGTAGAGGAGTCAAGGAGAGATCCTGGTGTTATCTACTTTGATTTGAAAAGGCATTCAACAGGTCCCTTGCCAAAGGCCAAAACTTAGCTGTCATGAGATAAGGAGTAAGAGTCTCTATGGATAAATAATTGGCTAAAGGGTAGAAAACAAAGGGCAGGAATAAATAGACAGTTTTGACAGTGTAAGGAAGCCAGTGGTGTAGTCTCATAGGACGCCTGTGCTGCTAGGATATCTGTTGCTCAACATATTGTAAATGATCTGAGAAAGGAAAATTGAAAAAAAGATTGCAGCTGCTAATAGGTTATTCAAGGAGTTGAAACCAAAACAGATTACAGAGAAGGATCTCACGTTAGTGAGTGACTGGTTGGTAAAATTAATGGCGGGTAAAAATCAGTGTGTATAAATTGTGAAGTAAGGCATATGGGGGGAAAAAATAACTCTAATTTTGCATACAAAGTGGTGAAATATAAACTAGCTTACCACTCGAGTGTCAGCTCAATGCTTAGTACCAATGAATAAAACAAGTAGTATGCTAAGAGTTATTAGGAAAGGAACAGAGAACAGTACTGTATTATGCCACTGTATTTACATTATTATTATGTCATTAGTGTTGTATCCATGGTTCAACCACATATGGAGGACTCTGTTCCTTTCTAGTTGTTCTCTCTCCTCCCCTCATCTCCAAAGCAGAAAAGATGTAAAAAAGGATGGCAACTAAAATCAACTGTACAAAGTGACTTCCACATGAGGAAGAGTAGATTGAGATCCTTAAGTCGTCAGGAGAGAAATTATAGCAGCCTCTGAAATTGTGAGTGGCTCCAGAGAAAGTGAATAGCAAATGCTTGTTCATGCTTTCTTTTAGTACAGAACTAGGGGACAGCAAAAGGATCTAGCACATCAAGGAGTTGGAACTGCTTTTACTTGCTTGCAACACGTAGTTAAACTGTCAATCATGCTGCTGTGAGATGTCATGGGCGCCAAGCACTGGCATGGGTCAAAAAAGGGGTTAGACAAATTAATGGAAGAAAAATCCATCAAGGACACCAACATAACCACCAGCAAGTTGCTGGAGGGTAGGAGAAATATACTGAAGAAATGCTGCCCTGTGATGGCCCTATTTTTCTATTCTCCCCTTAGCATCTCTCTGTGGCACTGTGTAAGGCAGAAGACAGAGCTGAACTGAGCAGATCTGTGGTCTGGTCTGGTACAGTTGTTCCTGTGTTATCATTTCATGTAAGATGTCAGAAGTTTTGGGTGCATGTGTGTATTCAAAGTCTTTTTTAATTTACCAGTTTGTAGACAGGAAAGTATTTAATGATTTGCAGTTTTGGGGGCTTGACAGGAAAGGAACTGTAAAAACATAGGAAAGTGCGAATAGGTATGAGACTTCACTGATGTCCTCCTGATAACAGAGGTCTTTCATGATCCCCCTGTAGTTGCCTGCTCCGTAGTTTCAAGCAGTATTTGTGGGGAGATTAAACTGCCAAAAGCTGTGGTATAGACTTTTCTTTTTTCCGTCAGCTTCACAAATTGTACTGCCCCAGCAGCTGTATGGCCATAGGGGCAGGGGCTTATGTTAGAAAGAGGGTCAACCCTACTAATATATAATGCCAGAGCTACTGAGAGAGTCACTGCACTTCCATTTACCATGCTCTAGATAATTTCTCAGTGGAAATAGTAGACTCCTAGTCTTGCTAAAAACTGTGAGCTTTTTCCAGTTGATGGATTCTCTCTCTCTTTTGTTCTTTCTTCTAGCTTGAGTATGATCTAATTTGTTCAAACAGAAGTTGTGTTGTATATTTTCCCTACACTTTCTCCTATTTCCTTAAGCAGTGGCTGGGAGCCTTGAAGGAACGTAAGAGTGATCTGTTTCAGTGGGACTGTGTATCTAACTCCATCAAGATTTTTGCTAAGTCCTTGGCAATGGATTACAATTATCAGATTGCTTAGCTTGGTGTTTAATGTACCTACATGTGCATAGTCAGAAAAGCACCAATAGTTTATAGCTAGTGCAGCCCTTTAGATAAAAACAAATGTTAGACTATATTACTTTTCAACTTCTGATGCACCTGTATTTGTTTGGAAATTTAGATGCTTCAAATGTAAGGTAACACACACAGACTAAAAGTTAAATGATTTATTTTTGTGGCTAGATGCGTTATAATAGCCACAGTCAAGAAACGTGAACTAATCAAGGATTAGATCCAAGAGTTTGTTAGAGCACCAGAGATAAATGACCAGGAGATCTAAGAGAGATCTAAGCTGAGGGAGGCCAGGTACAAGTTAAAATAGCTCATTAAAAACATCTATGTTAACAGGACATTTCATTGCCTAACTGAAAATGTCTCTTCTCTTTTACATAGTCATTAACTCAATTGTTCATGATTCTGCTCCTGGTGTAATGGGGGCTTTTAACAGGTTCTTTTTGGAAGGGAACATCATTTGTGCTTTGTTCACATAATACTATAGGATAATATACATCCCCATAATCTTGTTAATGTATTGTCATATTTAAAAGGTAAGATGTTGAAACTGTGTATGAAAATACAAGAATGGAAGGATCATCGCTAGGTTGGCATACAGTGAATCTTATTTCCTGTTCCCTGAGTCCCCAGGCTCTAAATGGTGAGGGCTTCAGAGACTTTGGGATACATACATGCAGTGTGGTTGATTCTGATACAGACAGGTCTCAAGCTGAGAGAAGAAATGATGTTGAGAAATAGTTTTCAAGGAATAAAATACCTAGACATTTTTAATTCTAAAGTAAAATGTGTGATGGGGTCTCAACTGCAGGACTGTATGTTAATTTACAAAATGTATTAGACATTTTTTACTCTAATTGCACTGATATTACTTTAGTCTGTTATCAGTTGTGTGTTGTTATTTTAGTACTGCAGTTTGAAGAAGATGCAAGCAATCATACAAATAATTCTTGAAACCAGAAGGGGGAAAAAAAAGACCTACATCTCTGGACAAAACTCTTGTCATTGCTGATACTGCAAGAAGTACTTCAAGAGGAAGTAGAAAAAGCAGGGAGTGCAGCTGTCTGTAATTAATTGAAGGAATAATATAATAACTGTTATTAGAACGAACCAAACAACAGTTTTGGCAAATATTTTTGTAGCGTCTTAAATCAGCAATGAAGATGATAAGCAACCGTTGTAGGGGCAGCAGTAGTGTACTAATGACGATCAAAGGCAGCAGTCAGCACCGGGTGACTGGCAGGCAACCACAGCAGAAACCTGCCGAAACCCCTCCTCGCCCTCACCTCCCCTCATCCTCCCCGCTCCCGACGTGACATTTCTAGACTTTCATCCCGGGAAGGCTCCCCTCGCCGGCCGCCAGCCAAAGCGATGCGGGGTGGGGTACGGAACGCGCGCCCGTACAGACAGGCTCAGCCCTTTTCGCCGGCTGAGAAGTCCTCCCGCGTCCCGGGGCAGCAGCCGAGGGGCCTCGCCGGCCCTTTGGTGGACCCGTACCTGCTCTGCTCGTGGCCGATCCCGCTCCACAGTGAGCGGGCAGCCAGTTCCAGCTGCGTGGCGTTTAAACGTTACCATAGTGATGAGTAGTGGACACTGCCACCTTTCTCTTTTTAATTAAAGAACAGATGCAGGGAAAGCTGATCTCTTGGTGACCCTCTTTAAGCCGACATCAACACGCTAATTGTTCTCAATTCTTTTCTCCCCTCAGCAGTCCCAGCTCTGTCCTTCGTTCCTATCGAGGTCTTGCCTCCGGTTAGGTTAAAGAAGCAGTAACTCTTTTCAGAGGCTCCCTTTAGGGACTGTTTCAAGCTGCGGCTGCTTCAGAGCGACTAAACTCTCTCCTCTCCGTCAGCGAGGCGGGTACAGAGGAGCTAACAGCAATCCTAGCAACAGCGCTAAGCGGGGATTTGCTTGGCGTATCCAGAAAAGTGTACGATCACGAAACGTAGGCATGCGTCCTTCCAACCTCCCCTCACTTCGCACCGTTTCAGTACAGCACAGCACAGCCCTTGCTAAACAAACAAGGCAGTTGTGCTGGGATGGATCTGGCTCAGGCAGAAGTCTCCTGCCTTTTAATCCCGCTTCACTCCTCGACTCGCAGGCTCAGCTTTTTGCCTTTAGTTTCCTCTTTTACACGATAGCAGTAGAATTGCCACTCACCTGTTGTAGAAAATAATTGTGCTTTGTCCAGGTGTTTTAATGCATAAAATATTTTATAAAGCACTGCTGCTAGAGCAGTCAGTCTTCATCAGCAATTGCTGTATGCCGATGTCAGAGATTGTTTCGGCTTTCCTTTAGGGACTGAAATTGCACGTGGTATTCATGTTAATGATAGGCAAAAAAAACATTATTTAATGGCTTCTGCTGTATTATCTGCCCTTTTTGCTTAGCTTCAGGCTAGAGTCAATAGGCAATTTAGCTTGAGAAAAACAGTCACTAAACAAGAAAAGGGATATTATTCATCCTATGCAGGTGTGTAAGTAAAACAAAAATAGTCTCGGATATCAAATTCAGACTTGCAGAAAGCACTTGCATCACTTTAAGTTAACTGGTGATTGCCACTGGATGTCCTCATTGCTGAAGTGTAGAGTTCGGCTACAAGATCCTAAAGATCATCAGTGACAAGAACCCTTGAAATGCAGGAGGCTATTCAGACTGTTTATACAGGGAGATGGAAGGGCTGATATTCTTTGTTGTTGTTGTCTCCTTTATCTCTGGGCTTGCTTGAGTTGGAGCAAGATCTCATTTTCATGATAACCTTACAAGGCAGGAGGTAATTTATACATATGAAATACATCATTCTAACACATTCACAACACTCAAAAAAATAATTACTTTAACTGTAGAGCCAAGCTATCTGATGAAGCAAGATTTACATTTGGGGTCATGAATTGCTTTGTATATAGTGCACATGGCGTCTTTCCTTAGCGTTTTGTCTATTGAAATGTAAAACAGAAACACAGAATCTGTCAGTTGGTCCCTGAAGTTCAGATCACTTTGTCCGTCATGTAAATACTCTTTCTCTGGCAGTTCTTGGTGTTTGTTGTCTAAGAGGAAGACAAAACCATCTGAAATACTGCTAAATATTTTGTTCCTGGAAGGAAAGACAAATTTTCTTTCTGCTGTTGTCAACCTCAACTGAGAATTGAGGTTGAAGAATAAAAGACCGACTGACCCTGTCATAACCCACCTAGCCACTGTTCTGCTACCTACAAACAGATGCGGTCATTTTTAAAATACACCATCAGTGTGGCCTCAAGAAATGTTTAAAACAAATGCTTCTCTACACGCAAATTTTCTTCGTATGAAATAGGCAGAAATTACATAGCAGTGTTGATGTGCACAGTACAAGCCCTAGTGAGCTTCCCCAGAGTTTGCAGAGTTTTAGGACGTAGGACTGTATTTTGCTGCATCGTGAGGATAAAGTGAAGGTGTGAAGTTCATATCTGAATGTCAACATCCCACAAGTAATCTTTTAATGCATTATGCTCCTACTTTAATTTGTCTGTAGGCATTTGAATTTTCTGTATCAAGTCAGGGAAAACTGACAGGCACAGCCAAAAATGCATGTTGGCCTTCTATTCAAGTGAGACAGTGTGGGGTTTCCTTTCCCAGCAGAATTTGGAGTCTTATTTATTTGACTGTAGCTGAAAAATGGCAGCCTATTCATTTAAACCAAAATGCTAATAATAATACTGATGCAGAAAGACCTTTAATAATTTTAAACAATGGTGATTTGTGACTTCATTTATGCCAAGAACATGACCACAGAGAGAAGTGCTGCATGCTGTAATGAAGTGCAGAACATAAGACCCAGCTTAAGCTAGGACTAAATGCTTGGTAGGTCAGTACGTTCTGTTTTAATTTGTGCTCGTCCACAGTAAGCCTTTTTTGTAGGATACATACCTGAACATACCTGAAAGGTCAAGGCTTCTCACGCCTCTTCTAGGGAGAGCATCTACATGCTTCTGGGGTTTTACTGGAAGTTATTTGATGCTAGATGTTTGCTTCATTATGACAGTGATTTTAACAATATTTTGGAATGAAAATGATTTGAGCAGATTAGTAATTGGACCACCCATTGCCTCAACATCGGAAGGCCAATTTCCATTTGAGAATTGTCAACTGTGAAGCCACGATGCTTGAAAATTTATCCGAAGTTACATATTTAGTTGTATTTATTTCCTCTGCCTGCAAATACTGGTTTGATATTTCCTTTGTTGTTGGCAACATGCCAAGGAAATAGGGTCACAGCTTATACGATGGCCCCAGGTTTTCTTACATTTTCTTTAAGGTCATTCCCGTTAAGCATCTGATTTTTGTCACATGCAAAGGTCCTGAAGTCACGTTCTTTAATATAATATACTTCCATATTCAACGTCTTACTGGCGGATTTCAGAAGGTTGTTTGCCGCTCTATAGTTAATAGAGATGTGATAGTGTATTTAAGCAGAAAGTTCTTGTGAACACAGTGCACATTTTAAACACTTGAAATGGAATTTGGATTTATGTGACTCTTGCCCCGTATAATATGAATTTCTAACAAAAGCACATAGAGCTAAAACTCTACATCCAGCTTTTGTCATGCACTGAGCATCGGGTCTGTAATCAGCTCCTGCCTTGTGCTCACCCACAGCTGCAGTTCTGTTTTGAGATGATGCGCTGTGTATCAGTACGGTCAACAGAGCGGCTGCTCCAGTGTTTTGACTCCTGGAGTCCATGGTCCTGCCCCGTCTTACCACCGGCGTAGCCAGCTTTGTTTCCTGGCCCACCTTCAACACGCACAATGCACGTCCGTCGCGGTACCCTGGTGCTCTAGAGGCCCTCCACGTTGTGTGCAGGGTCTCGTTCAGGGGGAGGAAGGAAACCTGGAAGGTGTGCATTAGCTTTTCCCAACTGAGGATTTTTTTTTTTTTTTTTAAATTGCTGGACCAGTAGGTCCTCAAATCCATATACAGCTGTTCAAATTGGCGCTCTGACTTCCTGGGAAGTTGTTGAACACTCTGGGGTCTTGAGAATTACCTTGGAGTGTGGGACTGGGAACCCGACTTTACATCATGCCTTTGAAAATACTGCACCTACGTGTAGTCAGTCCAACTGACTTCTGTGGTCTGAAAGGGAGTCCACGAGGCAGAGCAGGAGGAACATACTCTCCTTGTCTATCATAAAGTATTATCCTGTTCCTTGTCAGTATGGAAGCAGTACTACATAGATCCTCTGCCAAAAATAGGGTAGGTTGGCATGACAGAAGGGCGTTGTTCAGAATAACTGCTGGGGGTTTTCTGCGTAAGGTAGATTTGCTGTGGGATGTATAGAAGGATTTACTGCCGTAGCTATCAGGAAACAGGAATCCCAGTTAGGAAGCAGCCATTACACAAGCATGCGGTGAAAAGACAGAAACTCATAAAGCTGCAAGAATCCTTTTGTAAAATGTGTGTGAGTAGCCAAGTGGGACAATAGTAACACTGCTAATTCATTTAATTAATATGTAATTTACTTGGAGTAGTGTTCATTCTAGTCTGTCTTTCTTCAGAAAGATGTTTTCTGCTGTGGTGAAGCTGTGATTCATTTCCATTTCACTACTTTCATTTTCATGGTCTCTTTGTTAATTGTCAAGGCCTGTTTGATGATTACAGTGGCTAGTAAATGCATTGCTAAATTATGGTCATAAACAACAATGGAAAAAAAGGCCCATTCATTTAGGTTTTGTGGTGGTGGGTTTTTTTTTTCTGTCCTAAGCAAAAGACTGTGTTCTGGACTTTAGCAAAACCAAACAGTGTAGTATTTCTCCTATCCTGTTCACTTTGCAGCTTCTTTGTTGTTTTCACTTTCATATGCTTTTCCATGGGGTTATGTATATTTGCTGTATGACAGCCTGGAATGTGCAGTATGAAGTAGAGCAGGAGTTTGAGTACATGGAAACTCTGAGGATGCCAGGGGCGTGCAGGTATCTTGGTGCCCCTTAGAGGGAACTGCAAATCCCTGAAGCATCCTATCACTCCTGGTGTGTGCTCCTCAGAGGAGGTCCCCCTGAGGAGGATTTCCAGCGAGGCTTGAAAGACGCTAGCTAGCACATTAGATAATTTTGAACTTATGTCGGCTCTGCAGCAGAAAGGAAGGATGTCAGCTACTGGGTCAGAAGTTAGGGCACAAAAATTTGGGGGAAATGTAAGCACCGTCCTTGTTGAGTTTGTGCTCTGTGTGTGGTTGTATTAAGCTAAACTATGCAGAAGGAAATACAGCTTGAGACTTTTGCCAAGTTGGTGTCAGACTAGGCATTACCACAGGCACTTTAGTAAAAACTCTCCATAGAGGATGATATTTGTATGCAAGCTTTTAAATTTTTTTCCTTGGTTTTGCTTTTGATGTTTTGCTCCTGCTTAACACCACCAAGTATGAAAATAACTCCCTTCAGTCTGGCTCTAATTTCAGTCCTCCTCCTTTTTCTGCAGAATTGTGGCATTTTGAGCTTAAAACCATCTTCACTTCAGAATATATGAAAACTTTTTGCCCAGCGAAAGATGAAAGATTATTTTTGGCACACAGTCAAAATATGGCTTGATCCTGTCTAACCCATGAGAGTAGTTTGATCGGTTTAATTGTTACATAGGTAGCTTTCCCAACGCCATAGCTTTTCCTCTTATAGATAGAATCTGACTTGGTTTCAGTGTAATGGAATATTTATTTTGCCCGTTTTAGAAATGGTGTTCTTTGAGAATATGTCTTTGTAGCAGGGCTTCTATCATTCATTCTTTAAAGCAGCACAGTATTGGACAAATTTTAGATGTTACAGTTTAGGAGCTGGGTTTGTAAATGAAATTTTTTGTGCTTTCTATTAAATGCAGTTCTGATTGACTCAGCCAAAGTGATTAGTGCCCAACCTGTGTTATCCAGACATTTGTCAGATATTTTATTTCATTTCATACATCTTGAACTACCAAGGCAACCTTGTCATTGCAATTTTCACACCCTTTCTTTTTCTTTGTTCTATATGTCAGTGAAATCTTATCTCTGCAGTCTTCTGTCATAGGTTAATAGTCTGGAACAAACTTCATTTAAGACTCTTACATAGGAAAAATGGGGAGGGATTATAGAGAAAAAAGTTGGTGGCCACAGCCACTGTTAGATAGATGGTATCTCGCAGACACTGATAGTTTTGAAATGCCAACCAAAGTGTGCAAGAGGCAGAGGAGAGCCGACCTCAAAAGATTGACTTACTCAGTTCAGGTGCCTGGCTGAACCCCTGGGACCTCCTTTCATGTCACAAAGTTCAAGTTTTGAACAGGCAAAACTGGAAGTTGTTCAGGTCTTGCGAGGCTTGGCTTTTAAGGATGGAAAAAAGCTACAAAGGTCAGGCCTGGATTTATATTTGTTCAGTGTTGTTGTTGTTATTGTACATATAAACCTACAGAAGCATGCGTAGACTCCTGGAAAATCTGAGAGAGAAAGTTTTCTTATTTCACAGTCTTACAACAAGACCTGCACTTGTTTTTCTTCAGTACATCCTTCATTGACAGGTCCAGGTACCTCTTTTAAACACGGAACTGTCTTGTTTACACGTTCTTCTGTTTCTCCCGTTTCCAACTGCGGTCTCTGTTTAAACTGGCTCAGAACAGATTTGTAAAGGCAAAGCATTATTTTTGCACAGAAAGGTAAACCGCAAGCAGACAAAAATGTTAAAACAAAAAGGGAAGGTCTGGGATAAACCCAGTTTGACCTAGAATCCCTGCTTTTTGCCTGAGAGAAGCAGAAAGCCCCTGAGTAGCATCTTCCTCTGTCCCCTTCCAGTATCTGCTCGACTTCCCCCTGTGTTAAGGCTGTGGACTTTTACTATCCCCTTTGATCCTGTGTTCAGTCCTGGAAAGAATAAACTTTGCCAGCCTAGATTCAGACAGTGAGGAGGCATTCTCCAATTAATAACTCTTCTGCTGTTTCCTCCATGACATCATTACTGGTTTTAATGAATAATCTTTACTCTTGCTTCTTTTCCTGTTTGTCTCCCTGTCCATCCCCTTTGGTTTATTTGTTTGCAGTTAGCCAGCATAATAATAATGACACTGTGATTGACATCAGGTTCATAAAATGCAACATGAATTTTTTTTTTTTTTTCCTTTTTCATAAGATGCATCACAGACCACAGACTCAAGACTCTTGGAGTCTCTGGAGACCTTCATTCAGATCCTGGTAGAACAACCTTACATATTGCCTGGTCTAAAAAAAATTCA
This sequence comes from Sagittarius serpentarius, assembly GCA_034782735.1. Taxonomy (NCBI): domain Eukaryota; kingdom Metazoa; phylum Chordata; class Aves; order Accipitriformes; family Sagittariidae; genus Sagittarius; species Sagittarius serpentarius. The sequence continues at coordinate 11,247,070 of JAVKLA010000024.1, read as the reverse complement.
ACTCAAGTTGCTATTGAGACTTTGCTGAGATAAGACCTTATAAAACAAAGCCTCTCGGCTGGTCACTCGGTGGATGTTTGCAGATACAATTTGATAAGGAAGTCAGTAGTGTTATGCTGGTGACAGTATTGGTTTCCTGAAATGAGGGCCAATGTTTCCCAAAGCACCAAGAAGAACTTGGGAACCTCTGGCAGATACGAAGCCCAGATTTTTGAGCTGACCTTAACCTCCTGGTACTTGTAATTGTCCTCTAATCTGGACCCATAGCAGTCCTTGGCTGGGCGGCCAGCTGTGGTGTGAAGCGGGAAGAACTGCAGCAGCGGGTAGAGCGTCTGCACCCTGAGCGCCCAAACCCAGTGGAAAGCAAAACCCCAAGACTTTACACCAGCAGGCCCCCTGGGGGAGACCGGGGGAAAAAAGCATAAATCTGCTTTTCCATGGGATGTTTCTCACCTTTTCTTTATAAGGTTGGCTACAGTCTTCATAAAACACCAAGTCACATGTGAAAGAGATACTGGCAGACTCACTCGTCTTTCCCCCGTCCGCTCTTTGCCCTGCTTAGCCTCTCCTCCTCTCTCTCCAAATATTTCTAACCTGTCTCTCCTTTGAAGACACAGAACAGCGTGGTGCTGCTGGCCGGTGCGGTATCAAACACTGGCGTGCCGCCGCCACCGTCACACATCTCGCAAAGTTCGGGCGCTTTATGTGAGCGGCTGTGGAGGAGCAGCTGCCGGGGAATGAGTCCACAGCCCTGCTGAGACTACAGGTGCTTTATTTTCCTTCTGACCCCCCTGGTTTTATTTTATATATAGTTTCTCCCTCCCGCCTTTCTGCTCCATTTTCCCCTCATTTCTTGTATCTCTTATTTTGATTTATTTTAAAGAAGATTCAGTAGTTCATAGTGAATATTGAAAAATGTGTTACTTTGCTGGGTGGGCCAGGGTCAGTCAGAAATCACTCTAGGTTAACCAAGAACCTGGGGCCTTTGGGAACCACCTAATAGCGATAGTAGCTCAGGTTTGCAATTGTAATAATTTACCAATGTGGGTGAGTTTGCATCTTCAACATAAGAACGCATAATACAAAACCACAAGAAGGCCTCTTTCTTTGACAAACAGGCCTTTTTCTTTAAAACCAGGTCTGCATTAATTGTATGGGAGTAGAAAGATGAGGTGGAAGATGTATCTTGGGCAGGGAGACTGTAAGTTTTGATAAAAGTGAACTTCTTACCAGCATCTTTTGCACAAGCAGAAAAAATGACAGTCTTGGAAGGGTGGGTAATACACCAGAAGCATTATTGCTCATATTCCTTGAGGAACTGTATGTTTTCTCCTAGTACGTGTTACTATCTGGTCTCAGCAATTACAATCTCTCCAGCGGAATTTTGTGAATGTAACTAAGATTTATAGGGTGCTACAGAAGAAAAATATTTTTTAAGTTGTCAAACACTTCCTGTTATAAGACTGTAAAGTGTTGAATATCTGCCTCAGGCAGATTTATTGATTTATTTAAATTTGCTATTCCCTAGACATCTGCTTTGGTCACTCTCATAGAGAAGATGTTGGGCAAGATGGACTTTTGGTCTGACCTCACACTCTCATTCTTGTTTGTTTACTGCTCTTATATTGAATGATATGAGAGAAAATACTTGGTTCACCCATTTTAAAAAAAAAAAAGAGAAACTGGTAGGCTTTTATTCAAATAGTCTTAATACTCCGCAGCAATGAAGCAAATACAGAATTTCCCAAGCGATCATCTCTGAGTCAAGGATGTGCCTTTGCCATGACTTTGAGTTTGTGCCCATATATGTCTACTTTATGTGCTTTTGAGATATGCTGAGGTACAGGTGTGGAAGTAAAGGGCAAGATTTGGTCTTGGACGGTGAAGATTGTGAGTTAATACTGATAGACAGGAAGGCTAGGACTGAACTGAAAGAGGAGTGGAAGAAAGATAAAGTAGGAAGGGTTTAGGGAAGAGGGCAGAACAACTACCTTTAACCAGGAACCTGGAATGGATCCCCTTTTGTTGGCGTCAAATGTCTCTCAAACTCTGGTGGAAGATTCACTGGGTAAGAACTACACAGGTATGAGTTTATTTTTGCTCTTGGTTACTGCTATTGGCAGAAGAGCGGAGGTGCTGGAGGTGGAGCTGGAGGTCCTGAGCCAGATGAAGAATATATCATTGGCAGTGTGATAAATACGGTGAAACTGCTGTTTTCTCTGTTTGCCTTTTTGAAAAATGTAGGAAATTATGCGCACAAAAGCTCTGTTAAAATAACATTGCTTGCAAAGTCAAGCGCTCTAATTACATTGCTCAGCACTGTGTTGTCTGTGTAATTTCATTTCAGGATTCTTCTATCTGTACGTATGATACAGTCTACAATTATATGATCATGTACAATTTTTCTTCTACACAGAGCCTCATTGACCACACAGAATGAAGATGGTCAATTAATGAGCAACTGTTCAATTTTGCATTATTCCTTATTGTACAGTGTGTGCCACTGTTCCTACCGTTCAATTACATGGCGTTCTTGCTCTGAAGACAGAAATTTTTTTTTTTCATAGTCTTTTGTATGGCACTGTTCAAGGGAATAAGTGCATCACAAACTTTTAATCCATCTTTACAATAGGTGTGTTGGGAACCTGAGGAAGGGAGGTGTCTCCATTTTACAGATGGGAAACTAGGGAGCAGAAATTTTGCTAATATGGTGAATCCAAGACAATTTAAGAGACTAAAGATCACCTGGTTTTATTACGTATTCCTTTCCAGTAGTAAATCCTATATAGCTCTTCTTACGTTCAGAGTAATGCATCGAATGACTTGGCTTGAGCTGTGAGTGCTCAGTCATTCTGCATATCGGTTTTAAGTCCCACACCCAGAAAATGAGGAAGTCGGAGTTAGGGATACCTGGGAAAGTTCAGTTACACGGGTGACCTCACATAGGCTGTGGCAGGGAGGAGATCCAGCCCTCCTGAGCAGGACCCACCTGCCTGTCTGCTAACATGAGCTTTTGTTTCCTTCCATCCTTCACCTCCTTCACAACCATACCTTCACAATCTGCAGCAAACGAATCAAACCCCCAAAACTGCATCCTCGCTGACAATCCACACTTGATTCGTTCCGCAAGAAGATTTGTTCTGTGCAATGGTACAGGGATCTTGTGGAAAGATAATCTGTGATCATGCAATTATTGTATTGCATTTCGTCTACATGATGGGGCCAAACAAAGGTTGTATGGGCAGTTATAATTCTGCATGTCCTAACTTTTGAGCACCAGATTTTGAAGCCTTTGTAACATTTTGGGACTGTATTATTTTGTCTTTTCAGACTAGGCATGGTATATAAAACAAAACTTTCTTCTCCCTTTCATCTTCCTCTTCCCTTCTCTGGTCTCCCCCACCAGTATCAGGTGATTTTTTTTAATGTTGTTTTTTTGTTCTGTTTTGGTTTTTTTCCTACTTTTTACAGCTCTAGTACAGATATTTCAATGTCCTGTAATTTATTCTCTCTCTAAATGTCAATTTCCTTGCTGCTGCTGATTTGCTTTCAGATATAATGCCTACAGCAGGCTGTCAGCCATTCTGAAAGTATATGATTCTTCTCTCTCAATATCACACAGGCCAAGTCTGGCTGGAAGGACAGGGGAAAACTAAATTGTTCTCATAAAAAAGAAAACATAGCACTAATATATCTTTATACTTATGTTCAGGTATCCCCTTTGTTGTTATTAAGGGGACTCATGATCTTGTGCATTTTCTCTACAGGGGATCACATTAATTTATATTTATAAGGTCTCCCGTAATAGATGCTTTCCAGAAACATAAAACTAAGTCCGACAGTTCTTTGGATGCTATCAAACCAGAAATGAGCATTGCGTTGTATTATCCAGCAGCAAAAAAGGAGCTCCTCCGGATTCAAAAAATGAACTGATAAAGTCTGTATATTAACTAGGGGCTGATCCTGCCACCCTTGCAGACCTCTGATGATTTCAGTGCAAGGGAGCATTGAAATCAAGCATCTCTGAAAGCTTGGCTCTCCCTGAGACAGAAGGGGTCTAAGACATCAGGTATGTGGATGTATTTTTGTAGACACAAATATTTAAGTCAGATACAAACGATTTGCTGCAACTCAACAGGTTGCCGGGCTGAGCCAGTGCATAGTGAAGGTTATTGTTGGTCCCTGTCTGGATGCGGCAGCCCATCCCAAATGCAAGGTAATGAGACTTAGTGGAGTAAAAGTAGTTTAAACTAAGTTTTGTTACCTTCTGATTGTGGAGAGTTGCAAGTGCAAGTCATGTTGTTCTAGCTTGGCTGGTGGACTAACATACCCAGAAGCCATTCTAAGTTTGCACTTCGACACTCATAAATATCTTTTCACTTCAGAAAACTTGTTTATTTGGGTTTTTTAATTTAGAATATAACTTTCTTCATGTATCGCTCTGTATTGTGCATGTGTGATTTTAAAGGCGTCTCAGTGTTCCATACTATACTAACATCGTGAATGTAGACAGTTTGCAAAAAATCCATCAGTTTGTCTGCCTCTCTGTCTTTCTTGGTGGTGCTTGACATCCTTTTAGATTTTGCTGACTGTGTTTTAAGCAAAACAATGGGTTATTTTGCTCTCCCCCCCCCCCCCCAGGGCATATCAGATAGGTGCCTGAATCTCGTAACAATAAAGGTGTGACTCTTGAGTCTAATCCCAGTTTAAAAGGGCAGTAAAAATTGACTCAATTTCAGTGATTTCCAAGGTGTATCTAAGTAGATTATTATGAACAACTTAAAGGAAAATACAGTTCAGTCCCTGTTGTCCTCCCCTACAGGTTCCTGCCACTGGAACAGGCAACATTTTTCAAGCGTCACTTGCTGTTCTCCTATTGACGCTGCTCTTCTCAACTATGTGCACCCCATTTTTGCTTTCCTAGGAGTGATCCTTACTGCAAACCCATAACCGGCCTACAGTGGTTTCATCAAGCAACCTTGAAATACCAAGTAGCACTCACTCCAAGGCCGTATCAGGTGCCTGTATGTTTCACCTGGTAGAAGAGCATCAGAGTTCACCCCATTCTGTTGGTGCCCTCTGAAAAGTCTGTAACACTCCCACGTTGGCCCTGCCTGCTGGAACACAAGTTGTCGCTGCTGTGACAAGGGAGCAGCCATGTTGTCACACAGCCCTCTCCTTGCAGCTCCCAGCCTTGCCTGGCATCCATCCTCTCATGGGACTGTGACTCAGCTAGAGTTTGGGGGAGGACTTGACTTTAGTGAGCTTCCCAGAGGAATAGAAAAGGCTGTTAAACTCTGCATCGAGGTTTTTTCTTAAAGAAACAAAGACCTTTTTTTTGTGTGCGTGTATATTTTAAAAAAAATAGACGATACTCAGGAGAATTAGATTAAATGGTACAGAAAACCTGACTTAAGAGTATCTCTCTCCTGCCTAATGGCTCCTTATGGTTTAGGCTCTCCCCTTCAGTCTTGCTTTAAGCCTAGCAATGCTGTGACTCCTTTTCTGGTAGCAAACTGTCAACAGTCCGGTCTGAGACACCAAGAAAACCTCCTTCCATCACCCGAGGGTGAGGCTAAGCATCATCTCCTTGCTCTACCAGGGTATTGCTTCTGATGGTGGAGACTCCCCGGCAGTTGCACAGGCATAACCAGTGGAGGCTCTTCTCTCTCGCCCCCTCTGCCTGCCCCCCTGCAGTGTGCCCTTAGAAAGGGGATGCTTTTTCCCTCCAGGACAGGGCAAGAAGCACAGAGAAGCAACATTCCTTGCTGCCACCTGGCCCCAGCCTTTTCAAAGCAGCATAACTGTATAAGCACCCAGCCCGCAGTCCTTCAGCTGTAGGATACGAGCTGTGAAGGATGGAGGGATTTTTCTAGCAATGCTCTAATTAACCTGCATATGTGCAGCTACAGAAAGACATGATAAATTTTGGCCTAAAGATCATCAGTGCCCTGTGTCCTCATATCAGACGTTTGTTCAAGCAGTTGGTTGTGTTGCTAAGTTAATGATGTGCACTTCAGGTGGTGACAAAAATTGAGGATAACGGGAAATCTCCTACCGGAAGACAAAGCTGGACTTCTCACTCCTGCCTCCTTCCACTTGTTAAGCACTGTCATACAATGGGAAGAAGAGTTGGGTCCGAAACAGGAGAATTTGAATCTGAGTTCTAAAAACAGTTACAGTCTTGATGAAGGGCTGTATACTTTATTTAGTTCACTTGTAATTGGTTTTAATTTATTGCATCTTTTTTTAAAACACGTGTGATTTGAATATGAATGTGGTTCACATTAGCTTTTGATTATAAAAATAAATAATATCAGATTCAGTAGACTCAGCAGTTTCTTTGAGAGTGGTACTTCCTCAGCCCATCCAACAGTGGCTTTTTCCAGAATGAAGCATTTCAGCTTCTCAAGCCATGACTAGGAGGCCGTCACCTGGAGGGCTGCAGTCATCTTCAGGGCTGAGTACGCACAGCACCAGCAACGGCTGAAGAAATAAGCACCGCTTCTCTGGGTCGTCAGCCTATCTTCTGCTCGATCATTGCTAGTGAAAAGCAGGGATAGATACAGCTGTGATCCAGGGCTCGGTGTAAAAGGACTGGTTGCATATTTTTAGTAAATATTTTCAGATTCCTTCTGTGATATTAGATCAGTATCTGAAAAAAAAATACCCATTTATAGGGGGCTTAGAGTTGTACTCCATCTGTTTCTGTGTTTTCCTTCCTTTGTCCCTGTGGTTTTTGCTTGCTAGGTGGAGCGTTAGCTGCATAAGTTTCTTCTAAGACGCAGATTAACCTACTGGAGTTGAACAGATTTTTTTTTCTGTAAGTATGTTAGATCTAGTAAAAGTGTAGATCACAAAGAGTAGGGCTAAGTAATTATGGTTTTACCATGTGTTTGGGGGGTTCAGGAGAGATTTCAAAGTCAACTTATCCACTAGGTAGCAAACAAAAGCCCTTAATGTGACTTAAAAGAAGACCTAATATAGAAGCTCCAGAAATGAAGCTTCCAAAGAGTATATGGTCTATCTCTTGAAGATACTGAGATATCGTTTTATTTTTTATTAAGAAAAGTGAGTAATAACAAGTAAAATATGTTAAGAAAACACCTAAGCATATATATATATACACCTAGCTGAGCAATTTTAAAGGCAGGTTCGATGCAGTATGTGCACGTTAAATACTGTATTATATGTGTTTAAGTGTTTTGTTTTGGTTTTTTTTTTATTCTTGTATTCTTTCACTGCAGAATCTTTCTTTTCAAATGTGCTTCCTTAATTTTATTTATTTATTTATTTAAACACAGAAAGAAATGCTGTTGACCAGCAAACTTTCAAGAAGTCCTTTTTCTGGCCTCTTAAGTTGTTCATGCAGTTTGACATAGGCTTCCATTTGTAGGCAGAAACCCTTGGCTATCAGCCTATAGATGATGCTTACATGTATGGTCAGATAGTTAAGTTTTACTCTATCAAATAAGAATGCGCTAATGGTACTGACTCACGCATTTCTGGGTCTGCGTACAATCAAAATGTGGGGAGCAAATTTGGAAGTAACTTAGTGGTATTAAAAAACTGGCTGTCTTTTCCACGTCTGGAACCTATGAGTCAGTACTCCAACACATACATTTTGCTGTTTAAATAGAATATGCTATAGTTATTTTTTTTATATTAACAATATGGTTTATCATTCTATAGAACTTTTCATCTGTAGATCTCATGTAGGTTTACCAGTTGAGTAACTCATTCCTTGATGGATCCTGAGATTCTCTTAGACATTAATACACCCTTTGTTTCAGCCCGAATTAGATGTTTAGCCTCTCATTCAGATGAACATTCATACTGGGGAAGGTTCTTAAAATTAAGCCCATACTTATGGGATTTCCTAAAGTAGGTTGGGATTTAAGTACTTGTTTGTTTTCCTTGTGAGTGAAAGCAGAATTTGGTCCCTAGCATCATGCTAGTTCCTTGAGATAACTGTTCCAGGGAGGCTCAGTATCCTAATTCAGTTAAAGTACATATGATCCTGCGTGGGGAATCAAACCAGCCATCTAGTTGAAGCCCTTGTTCTGTAATTCTGTGCTGTCCTGGGTGATCATGTATTGAAGGTATGGCTGACTGTGCACGCGGGACCTTTTGAGAATGGGTACATACAGCGTTAGAGCACGCCTTGCCACACGGCTTTCGGGTTTGCTCACCATGGCTGTCTCCCTTCCAGCGGTGTGAGGGGTGGAGAGGGGGAAGCGAAACGCTTTCAAGTGCAGGAGCAGCTCCTAACACTAGTGGGATTTGTTCCATGAGGCTGAGGGTCAGTTTTTCAGGAAGGGAAGGCAGGAGTCTGCAGCAGCTTAATGCCATGAAAACAGCGTGGTGCAAAATAGAGAGAAAAATTTGCCATAAGGATCAGAAATAGAAATGAAGAAAACCCGTTGTCTGGTTATAGGGTGAATACTCTGAAATTATTCTCTAACGATGAGTTTAATGGCATTTGACTGTCTGCAGGTTAGGTTGCTGTGCTCCCTGTTGTCAGGCGGGGGGTGAGGGGGTTCACGATTTCTGATTAACTAAAAAAAGATGTATGTGTTTTGGAGGTGCGTGGGTGAGGCAGTGCAAATGTCAAGTTAAGTACTGGTTATAAACAGTCTTTTTAAACAGCAGCACATTTTCATTCAGATCTTTTTAGGTTGTGAAGAATACTGTATCTCTAGCGCATATTTAAAATAAAAATCTTTCTGGCAGCGAGCTCGCCGTATCTAGTGCAACGTTCTCACTCTGTCTCTCTCTCATCCTCATCTGTTGAAGGAGTAAAACTTCTGAGGTACATCTTCAGAAATAGCAGCAGTAGCCAGCACAAATGCACAGTAATTGATTTGCTGCTGTTGTTGTTTGCAGTTGAAGCAGTTAAACCTTTCCAAGCAAAACCAAATCGTGCGTGCAAGTTGCTGCATTGTTGTTCAAACAGTGAGTTTTCGAACGCGGCTAATGGCAAATGATACCATGAAAAATAATAGCTTTTGTTTTACCCTTCGTTTCCATTTTGTACTAAACTGTATACTCAGGCATGCATATGCAGGCTATAATGTAGCATATTTAATCTTCCACTTTGTCTCTGCAGCTTCTCCCTATATACCAAAATAGCAAGGACTGGAGTAGCTACTCTCAAACAGCACTTACTGTTCTTAGACGGGCTTTTTGTTGTTTTTAGAGTTTTCTGTTTTTAATCTGAGCTAAGTTTGAACAACTGTAATGGTGGGAAAATCTATCCAGGGTTCATTCTTTTTTACCACGGAATTGGCAAACCAGGAAGAATAGACTTTGTCATGTGCAAATATGGTGACCATAAATGGTGCTGGAGGCTTTCTCCATTGTCCTGTGACTTTGCCACGAGAGAAAGCGCGCGCGAGAAAGAAAGACACGTTTGATAGAGTTGTGAAGAATGCCTGAATGGCTATTGGGTGTTGGGCATTGTCTGGCGGTGACCTCAATTCGGTACAGTAGAGACCCTTGAAAGCACTGTCTGAAGTCACAATACCACTATTCTCCTCCGCTCCCCAAAAGGGATTAGTTAAAAGGGTGACGTTCCGTGCAGAGAGTTCCAAGTATTCCCTGAAACAAAGGGCCCTGAAATGTTTTTGAAGTTATTTTTAATTGAGTTGAACTAATTTAATAAAGGTCCGGGGGGGGGGGGGGGAGAAAAAAAATATAAAGGAATGTGATTGTTTTATGATTCCTCGCAGATGGAATGGACATTTATAGCATACTTCTTCTTTAGTCTTCCAGAGAACAGTAGCCCCATTTACAGCTACTGTTAGCAATTTAAAACTGCTCCAAAATGAAGTCTTTCAAGAAGTTGACAGCTTATAAATAAATCTGTCTGATAAAATTGAACATAAACTGCATCTGTGGTTAGTTTGCCAAAATTAATTCTACATTTAATTAGAGATAGCAGTCAAACATATTTAATAAAAAACAGTCTTGGAGAGTAAATCAAATGAAGTCAGATTTTAGCAGACGCTTTGCTTTCCCCCCGCTTTTTTCTTTTCTTTTTTTCCCTTTCCTCCCAAGGAGTGATGAAATGACCTCACCTCTGTGATCCTCAGATATTTAGAAGAGGAGGCTGAGGGGAGGCCTGGGCAGCCCAATGAGATTATGTAGGAGAAGCCATGAATGACTTGGCTCAGACAGAGGGGGATGATTATTATGCTGCAATTTTTTATTCTATAATTAGGATTTTCAGTCTACTGTAAATGTTAAAATGAATTAATGTGCTAATTATTAACCAAACGGCAAAAAGTGGGTTCAGTCTGGACTTAAACCCTCTGCAGTCCCAAAGCCGAGGCACGTTGGCACAGGTAGACTGGAAGTTAGGCTGCGCTGTAATTATTAATTACTGGCATTGTGAATGAAGTTTTATTGTTACATTTTCAAATCGAGGAACTGGGTCCTCGCATGCAAGATTTATATTCACTACTTTGCATTCTTTTTCATGTGCAGCTCATTCATGTCTCTTCAAAAATATTATTAGATAGACTCCTTACCCGGTGTAAATAGGTACATCTCCCACTGTGTAAAGGGAGTCTGGCTCTTGGCAACAACTTAAAAAATACGAGGAAATAAAATAATTCAGTGTCCCAGTTCACCAAATAAAGTCAGATGAGCTGTATCAAAAACATTTGATCCATTACATTTTAAAATTAAGTGGAACATTTTTCTTTTATAATCTTCCCTCTCAAAGCAGCTGTAACTCTACCGCAAAAAAACAAACCAAATTTTGTTTAAAGCTCAGACCTTGTGTAGGATATTTAAGCCCACACGGTAAAGACATTCAAAACTTGTTAAGCTTACTAGAGAAATCCTGTCTGCTTGGTTGTTTTTTTTTTTATGGTGTAGAAAATGACATGATTTTTAGGCATAAGGTTGAGTGCATGAGCTGATAATAGACTATCCTTCTTTCTGGAGTTTAGATTGCTTTTGTATATTTTGCATCCAAAAATAAATATTGTAGGAACTCACTGTTTCCCATGTGGAAGGTATTGTTTAACCGTAACTACAGCATTCTTCCTTCTCCTCTTCTTTTTTTTTTTCTTTTTTTTTTCTTTTTTTTTTTCTTTTTTAACTCTAGTAATTATTTTCAGCACAGTTTTAAGTTTGTAGAAATAAAAAAAAAAAAAACAACACCAAAACTCACACCACATACAGGAAACCCTGATAGGTAGCATGGCTTAGACATCCCTGGAGGGTCACGATTAAAACCTTATTTAGTTAACCTTGTTAAAGTTCTACTGTTACCAAAACCCCAGATGACCCAGCTATACATGGGCGCACCTAACTGAGTAAATGTGGAACATTGCTCGGTACACTTTTTTGTTACGTGCTGTTGCGGCAGCACCGTAACTTGGGGACTGAAATAAGTATTTGTTTCTGCTTTGAACTGCAACAGAAAGGGATCTCTTTGCTTTCCTTTTCACCCTTAAATTATGAATGGTAATGTAGTTCAGCAGGGACTGTTTTTTAATCTAGTTTATGAGGATATCATGCATGTACACATGTACATCTCATTTTAGGGAGGCTGCAACTTGCAAGTCTAACAAATCACAGTGCACCCAGTGCCTTAAAATAAACCGTAGCAGTGTTGACTTTAACTTTCTAGGAATTGTGGTTGAAATTTCCAGAGTCACCTAGGGAATTTGAAGTCACTAGCCTTTTTTAAATTACACGGGAATTTAGATATAAAATTTCACAGGCAGCTCTGAAATACTCAGCTTTTCATATTCAAGCAGCGAAGAACCATTTTCTTATTTCCAAAATACTTTGTATTAGCTAGGTCCTCAATCCTTAGAGCTAGCATGTTAAAACTTATATTGATTAAAAAAATTGGATTTGACCCTACTGACATCTGTTTATGGCATATGTGTAGTTATTTTCGAGAGCACTCCTTGAGTGAGACAGTTGACTTGAGCAGGACTTCATATGGTTAATTATGCTGAAACAAAAGCGCTTTGCTGAATCAGAGGCTTTAACACTACTGTTTTGTGAGCATTATCCTTGTAAGAGTTTTAAGAATTATATTTGTGCATACGTTCATTACCTGCAACACACATTAATACGAATACAGGTCTTTTTAAGAACAACTGATTCTCCAAGATCTAATGTATTTCTCTGAATATGGCCTAGTGATGGTATATATCATTCTTCTCTTTAGCCTTCATAATTACTTATTCAAATATTTCCTACTTAGCCACATTTTAAAGTTTTCAAAGGCTTATCTTTTTAATGTGATGTTCAAAAGTGCTATGTGAAGGTCATTAAGACTTAAAATTGCCATTTTGAAGCCAAGCTAGAGATTTTACTCTTCACTTAACACACAGTTACAGTTTGAATTTGGAAGAAAAAAAATACCACTTACATAAAGATGTCTTTAAAAGTAGAGCGCCTCCTTATAGAAATTAGCTCTTTCTTTTAATTGCATATCAGTGCTTGAATCTAGTGTGGATTTCTGAAGTAATAGGAGGCTTTGATGTTTTATTAAATATTTTTTAAAAGGTGGGACTTTCTGAGAATTAAGCATACCTATTGTAATTTGTGTACCAGGAGCATGGTAATTTCTTTCCCGTTACCAGTACTCCAGGACTAATTTGGGACTGGTTTTCCAATTTTTATAGTTTAGTTTTAACACTCGATGTGTAATAGCTGTTTTTCAAAGGGATTAACTTAATGTATGTAAAAGGTAAGGAGATTCTCTAAGTAAAAGAAAGCATGGATATGCTTTCCTTCCCCTCCCTCCCCCCCTCCCCACCCCCCAAAGTGAGAAAGCCCATCCTGTGGTGAAGAACGCTTTCTGCACAGGTTGCAATTTTAGGCAGGATGGTAAAGCTCAGAGTTTCAGTCACTCCTCTGCAAAGGAGTACGCTGCAGAATCTCTCAACATCTCAAGTTCTTCTGGTCCTTTGTCATTAGAATATGACTGAAAATTTCAGGAGGGTTTGGTTTGTGGGTTTGGGGTTTTTTTGTGTTTGTTTTTTTTTTTTTTTTTAATAATTTGGTACTTGTTAATCACATCCAGTATAGAAATAATATAGATCACTTAGCCTTTCCGTTGTGAGAAGAGGGCTGAGGATCATCAACAGCCACTTTCCCACCCTGTGCTTGTTTTGCGACGCCTTTGGGGCTCCATTGCTCTGTCTCCTTCATCTGCTTCATTCTGTTTTTATGCAGGTGGGATAACTGTTGGGTGTGTGGAAGGAAAGAGATATTTGCTGCTGTTTTCCTTTTATTGCTGTGGTTGAAAAAAAAAGGAAGAGGTTCTTCATTATGCTGTTCAGGGTGGGTACAGCTTGGAGTAGCAATAAGAATCTGTCCGAAGACTGGGATTAAAATTTTGGATAAATCTTTGGGTTAAGTGTGTGGAGGCTGCCCATAAAATCGTTCCCCACGTGGAGTTTGCTGTAATGAAGGCAAAGTAGGATGATGGCTTGTTCTGCAAGAAGCAAACAAAATGTGAATGAAAGCAGGAGGTATTATTACTCTACCTAGAGCCCGGTTTGGATATTTTGATAATAGTCTGAGTGGAGTCAGTGAAACCATTTTAGGGGCAGAAGATGCTGAGCTGGAAAACAAGGGTCTCTAATCCGCCAAGCTTTTCAGTAAGCTGCACTTCAAGAAAATGTGCCTGCAGGTGCAACAGAACTTGAACCTGATTGCTGTGTTATTCTCTCCAGAAAACTGGCTTTGAGTATTTTCACTGTCTTATTAGCTTTCCCTCCTGACTGGCATAATCTAAAAAGTTGCCAGAAGGGTAAGAGGAGGTTTGGGGGGGGGGGGGGGGGGGAACAATGAAAA
>JAVKLA010000024.1:11161567-11233227 GCA_034782735.1 Sagittarius serpentarius | reverse complement strand
CCCCCCCCCCCCCCCCCCCCCCCCCCCCCCCCCCCCCCCCCCCCCCCCCCCCCCCAAGAACGAAAACAGGCTCTCATGCTGGTTTAGCCACCCCACCAATCTTTATCACACTGTAAACACTTCTAACTTAAAACAAAACAAAAAAAAAAGCAAGGATTGAGTGGTTTGGGTGAAGATGCTCAACGTGTATCAGCAAACGGATTGAGTCAGATGAGTTTGCCCCTCCTACCAGAAGGTAAGGGTTTTCATGAACAGAGAGGAATTACAGGAGGAGGCAGAGTAATAGATGTAAGATCTGTGCATGTGCTGCTTATACTGGTTTTTTCGTCCTTCACCCTGTACCTTGCAAAAAAAGAAATGCTTTAAGTGGAGGATGGTATCCATTTACTCTTTCTAACTAACCGTCTGGTCAGAGTTCCTCAGGCTGAGAAAACCTACAGGCATCAAAATGAAGTGGTCCTGTCTTACAAACACGGCCGGGGAACCGCAGAGTAATGCCCAGAGACTGGATCTGATACTCAGCAAGACGTGATTTGCACCACTCGGAGGATCGGGAGGGCCAGTCAGCGTCCCACAGGGTCTGCGCAGGTGTAATTAGAGAGGCAGAAAGCACAGTTTGTTACTGAGGCCATCTCTAACTGAGGTGTGGGGGTTTTTTTTTCTTTCCATGTCATCTCTGAGACTATAAAAGATGATTCAAAATCAGAAAGGGGAAAAAAAAAGAGTCTGGAAAGCTTTACAGCTTTTTGTGCGAAATTTTTGGTCCCATTTAAAATCGCTGGAACATTTCAGTTCCTGTATGCGGGACACAAAAAAACAAGCAAAAACATTCCTCTGTAGCCCTGTTTGAGGGAACATGGTATTTACCACCTCTGGTGATTGCTGCCTAGCTTGGATGAAAGGGGAGGCAAAAAAGCAGTGGCTGCAGAGTTCTGCATGCTCCAGATTATCATCATTATAGACAGGTCACTACCAGCAAGTATTCGCGGGATATTATTGCCTAACATCTCTAAATCAAACAAGACTGTGTCACAGAAATGAGCTTAAGAGGACAATTTCAAATCTGAGTAAAGCTGGAGGTTTGTTTTAGATAAGAGGCCAATACCGCTGCAAACGCAGAACTGGTTTGGAGCTGAAAAAAGCAGAATTTTTGACTCGGACTGACTGAAGGTTTTCAGGACTAACAATTTTAATTAAATTTCTGCTGCTTCAGGAAGAGCTTTAATGAGAGGAACTTTTTTTTTTCTTCATCTATACCAGTGCTGGAAAATGAACCCGTTCTGGTCTTGGATATAGTCTGCATTCAGTAGGCTAATAAGGAGTTTGTATCGTGAGACCTTAGTGTTAAACCCATGATTTAATTCTGTGTAATCCTGTGGGGTCTGGGCTGTGGGTGGGATAACAGTTCTCAGCAGTTCCGTTTCAAAAACCTGTCAGGCAGCATTTCACGTAAAATGTCCTGTGTACCACTGGGCTTGGTTTGTCCATGGAGTCATTAGAGATGCCTCTGAAAACGAAACCAACCAGCAGCCACTTTTCATCAAGCCTCTGGAGGTTTGTTTTGTATTGCGGCTTCGCTTACCTTGCTTTTACCTGAGGAGAGCGCAAGTCTTAAGGCAGAGAAAGTACTGGTCCCGGTGCGAATAGCCGCAGCCAAAATGAACACCAGTTCAGCTACTGAATCCCTTTTCCGGGCTAGTATCCCAAGGGAAAGAAAAGTTTAGGTTATCACGGAAAACTTAACCGTGATATTGCGAATTTGCCCACAGTGGAAAACGCTAAAGAAGATTCTTGTTCAAAAAAAACCCCAAAGGCATTCTGTCCCTGAAGAAGCCTGTTTCTGAGCGATCCCCAGGTCTGAATCTTTCTGAAGGTTCAAAAGATTTATACAGCAGTCAGACTAAAGTTTGCCTAAGAACCCACATTTGGGCTTCCTTCTTTGAACTGACGAGAGCCTTCTGAGGATTGCTCATCGCACCTGGAAACCAGACAAATTTCCCTCCTCTGCGCTGGAAACTCCTATACTTTTGGCTTCTCTCCCATTCTGCATTTAATTATTTTGAATTCCAGCATGCCAAGCCAAGTTTAACTGCTACTTTCCTGCAAGTACGCTTTATTCTCCAGCTCTCGTGCTGCCCAGCCTGTCGTGGTGTGCAAGTGAGCAGCAGCAGTGTGACAGGGAAGAAGGTTTGTTAAATTAAGACTCTCTTAGTCCCAAAGGAAAAGGGTTACTCACTCTTCCATAGATGAAAAATGACCTCTTCCTCTCCCCTTGCCCCTGAGGGATATTTTCCTGATATAACAACATGAAAACTTGGCAGGCTCCATGTGTTAGATGACACTGTATGTTGATGAAGAACATTTCTGCGATATCTCAGCAGGGGCAGACAAGATGGTATTTGGAGAGCAAGAAGAAAAGAAATCGGATGGGGGGTAGAAGTGGGTTTGCAAGGGTCGTGCCGGCTGCTGGTTATAACTCGTAACCTGCCAAGACCCACGTGCGTGACAGGGGCCTCTAAAAATGTGTGACAAATACCTCAAATGAGGGACAGGACACCAAAGCACAGGGGAGGCAAAAAGCTTAGAATTAATGTGGAATTTGCGCCCTTAGTATATATATGAATTGTAACCTCGGCCTGAAAAATTTGTTATTTCTGATGTCCTTAAGCTTACAGGATTAAAAAGTGAGAGTGCCAACGCGAGGGGAATGGAGGGTAAATTGTTATTCTGAATTATTTATTTCTTGGGAAATGATGCTTGGGTACAATCAAGGATCAAATCCATTTGTGTGGAGCAATATACATTCACAGGCAGAGGAAAAAAAAAATGCAGTGGTCGCTGCTGCGGAGACACAGTAATCAAAATGCAGCTAAACAGAATTGGATATAAAGTTAGGGGTATACTTCATAGTGAGGGAGTGGAGAGCTGTGTGGCTCTCCTGCTAGTAGAGAATAATGCTGCTGACAGCAAATACTATTGAGTTAATGGAATTTCTTTCTTCCTTTTTTGTGGAGGCATGAATGAGAGATTGAAAGAGATATTCAGATTTTAATATATATTTAACGAGCTAGATTCACTCCTGGCACAGGTCCATTTACGCCAGATTTCACCCAGCAATTTTTTCCTTCCCCCCCCCCCCCCCACCCAGGTTTGTATCTCTACAGATCTTTCTGTCAGTCAGGTCCGATATACTGCATCAGTCTGGTTGCTAACAAAATGTGTGACTACGTATGTGGGGAGAAAACATTAATTGCCCAGGATGTGGAGTACAGGTGGATAGTTAGTCATCTAACTGCGACTTTGGGTTACACATCCCTTTTAACTCTCTTCCATTGTGTTTTTAAAGGAAATCATCAAAGCAAGAGGCAACAAAATAAGCTGAAGGCTCTGGTTTAGAAGTGGCACCATGAATGTGAGTTTGCTGTGCAGCATGCTGTGCAGGCTGGGCTGGGGAAGTGCCGCCCTCCGACCCGTGGTGCCGGCAGCGGGCTCCGCTTGTCCCCTGGCGCAGGCAGACTGGCAGCTGGAGGTGGCACAGCCGGAAGGTGGGGCTGTCTTAATGCTCATTTTGTTTATGAAAATACCCCTCTCCGGTTGTTATCAAGCAATCGCCACAATTTGCTGCCAACACGGCTCTGGGACCCGTCTAGCCCGTGGCTGTGCAGGGGCACGTCCCTGGCAAGAGCGGTTCAAGGTGGTGGACTGAGGAGTCTCATCACTGAGTGAAGGTGGGGGGGGAAATCACAGATATGCAGTTCATGTGAATTTCACAAGTTGAGGAAACCACTTTTTGCTAATAGTTGCTTTAACAGATGGTTGATAAAGGATTTTGTCCTGTGAGGCCCCTTCTAACCTGGGTAAGCAATTGGAAGTTGAGGTTTACACATTAGGATTTCCCCAAAATTCCTGACATTTATCAAGTCCTTTTGACATGATAATGGCAAACTGAGTTTTATTTCAAGTGTGGTTGAAAACCAGATGAACTCTTGCTATCCAACCACATCTGTTGTTTGCTCCTTCCAGAATAAATATTGCAGTTCCTGATGCTGAAACAGCTGGAAATCTTGCATTCATTTGTTTTCCTTGAGATGAAGTGTGTCCTGTGGGTTTACCTGGTGTCACTGCTTATGTGCAATTTATTTAAGATGGCTAGCTATAGAAAAAAGATACTCGGTGCAAGACTTCTAATGCTAGTATTTGACAGCCTGGACATCTAGAGTGATGTGCCTTGATCAATTTTACCTAAATGTCTCCAGGCACATTCAATTTTTGGAAGTGCTGAATATTTCTAATGCCAGTGGCTTTCTGTAGGAGACAAATGGGAGCTCTCTAAGCAAACAAGCTCATCCTGACATGAAGTAGCACAATGGGAGCTTGATCTAGGTGCCACTTCAGAATAAGTAACTGAAATAAATTGCAGCTGAGGGAGAGTAAAATATATAGTATATTTCAACGCCAGACCTACAAAGTTTTTGTTTTGATAATATCGTTTTAGGTGATTTGGGTTTTTTCCCCCCTCTGACATAACAAACACTGGTTCAATTTGCTGTTGCAAATAATATAATGTGTTCATTCCAGTTGTGCGGTGGGTAAGAACGTGGGATAAAGGTGGGGGGACAGAGGAGGAGTGGCATAAACATTTAAACAGTACACAGGGGTGAAGAAAGGCATCTTTTGTCTGCCTGGTTCCAGCAGAAGTTCTTGCTTGTGCTGCTGAAGATAGCCTGAGAAGATTAGAAGAGGCTCAGCTGGGGCAAGACAAAGGGAGACTGTGTAAAGCAGGATCAAGCCTGTTTGCTTAGCAGAGCTCTCTGTCTTCTTGTTGACAGATGTAGCTGGTGCAGTATCAGACCTCGCAGGCTCCTCCTCTGGATTGTCAAGTGACAATGGTTGCGGTAGTAAATGACAGTGTAAAGTACTCCATGAATCCTTTATTTGTTTGGCAGTTGTAGCCTGGGATGGGGATTTAATATTGAATGGACTCCAGATTGTCTAAATTGCAATCACAGTGTTTGTTTAAGCAGTCTGTGGGGACTGCTAAAGCATGTTCACTTTTGCTTCCATCCTTTTCATGTTGCAAAGTATTGAGGTAGGAAAAAAGGATGAAGGGGATTGGAAAGGAAAAGTTAGCACTGTAAAAACATGAGGACGCTAGCAGTTCTCCTTAGCTGCCAAGGAATCATCAAGAGTTTCGGGTCACTGAATTAATATGTAATATGATGGACAAAAGCCTGCTGCTGTCTTACCTAAATAAGAGCTTTCCCTTTTGCCGGTGCACTAATCTGTCACAGGGTACATGCCGCTATCTCAGCTCAGTTAACTTGCTGTCAATGCCAGACCGCAGCTTGTAATGTCAGCAAATAGCATGTACGGTAATTTGTACTTTGATAGTATTGTAGCACCTAAAAAACACCAGACCGAGTCCGCACACAAAGCAAAGCAAGGGACTATGTACTGAAGTCATAAAAAATTACCCAAAGTAATCAGCTTTCATTGATTCCTATTTCAAAATATAAAGGAAAACTCAGTTCCCTTTAGGAGCCAGAAGTACCCTGAGTGTAGCTTGCAACTAAGCAAGCCAGAAAGGTTAGGAAAAAAACAGCCACGTGTAATGAATCCAAACTATAGAAAAAAGTGTTATTACAAATTCTGGGACAGAGAAGAGTTTTCTTTAGCAGAAAGGGCCCTTTATTTCATATCGTGGCTCAAGACACACGATCACGTTGGAAGTGCTAACAAACACATTCAGTAACAGGTCACCGCTTGTTCAGTCAATAAAGACCCTTTCTTGCTCCGTATTTTGCAGGATCCTATGCCTCAGGTATCTTTGACAGAGCTGTAAACAATTATATGTGGCTCTGTGTTTGCACAATCTGATAAAGAGGACTTTAATAACCTTGATGCCACATCTGGAGCACAATCCATCTTTACTGCATCGGGGTTCTCTGCAGCTCCTCTCTAATCTTACTATCCAATTCAGCTGCTTTTCCTCACCTACACGCTGATTTGCAGCTTCTGTCTCCAAAAAACCCCTCCAAGTCACTACACTGGGCACATTTCCTTATCTGACCCATCTGGAGCAGGACAAAGGTGTGAAAATAACTTTTTTTTTCCACACATAACATGTGGTTGTTAAGACTTTAGCCCTGGCAAACAGGGTATGCGGGCAGCTTGTCTGAAGATAGTTGTCCGGGTCCTCCCCAGTGAGCTGGGGGTTTGGCAGGAGCATCCTCTTGCTTGCAGAGTTACGGGCGTACAGCACTGGTCTGTATTCACCGCCAGCAAGGAGAGAATGCTCTAATTTTCAGGAGGGTTTCTTTCTCTGAGCACTTTGGTTTCCCTTAAAGCAATCATCCTTTTCAAAGCTAATGGAGTTTTTCAGTGGGGGAAGAAGTTAGTAGTAATGACTTGATGTCTCAAGTGGGATAAGGACCTTAATGTTTTCCAAGGAAATTTTAGCTATACAAGTTTTGCTGATCCTATGCACTTTGTGTGGAAAATACAAAAGCACCCAGAGACGATTTTGTGTAGAGTTCTCTCTTTTATTTAAAACCAAGGAATGTTTCGACCTTTAGTTTCAGAATGAATATTTTTTTTTATTTATTACGCACAAATTTAAAGTGTCTGTTACTGTACTTCTCTGTGTCTGTGTACGTAAATATATACTCAAAAAAATGGCCAGGTGACAATTTTTTTAAAGGTTTGGTATTCATAAATCACCAGTCACATCATCTAGACTTGTACAGGAAGCCCAGTTTTTAGTAGGTGACGGTAGCCTCGGTTCCAAGAAACTTGAGACCCCAGTTCAGAGAAATACCCCCTTGTGTGAATACACATTTAAGTACTTTCCTAGATACAGATAAATTTAAGCATGTCCTGAAGTGCCCTCTCCATTTAGGGACTAAGAGGAGCTAATCAGTCTTGGTAGGTGGACGTAAAATCTTGAAATATAGCACGGGCTCTGCTTGTAGTTTGGTGGCTGATGTGACTGCAACAGCATCAGTACCATTAATTCTGGAGTTGCCATCTTTTGCTCTTAAAACTCTGAAATAGCTCAATTTAATGACAGGCCACAGCTTTTATTTATAATCACATCGTACATGCTTCAAGAGTTACACATCTCCTGTACTTAAGCAAGGATTAAGTCAACTCTAATGTCCGATTATTTGTTTTTATAATTACTACTGCCATTGTGTATATGGAAAGCTGACAACCAGTATGAAGTATCTTTGAGGTCCGCACCCTCCCTGCTCTGACATCCAAATTAGTTCTTCCTTCTTTTTTTTCTTTTTCCTCCCCCCCCCGCCCCCCCCACCATGGTGTCCTTTCCTCAAAAGAACGGGAAGAACAAATCTTCCTGTCCTCTAGCGCAGATCTTCTCTTCTTTATCCTCAGACAGGTGTTCAAGGCTACAAACGGTAAGCCCCCCCACCCCTTCTTTCCTTCAGTCCCATGGCAACACTAGTGAGCAGGAAAAAAAGTCTCCCTACCAACCCCAGCAGTAATTTTTCATCCTCAAAAATAACTGATGTAAATGTGTTTTTAAGAGGTTACTGGACATGAAGGGAAAAGGTTGCTTCTGTGTGCAGCTGTCACTAACTCCGTGCAGTGTTTGCACCCGGGTAGTGGCTTGCTGCTTCCAAGTCCTCCCTGGTTGCTGCAGGGCCTCGAGCTGTCCCTCACCCAGCAGCTGGGCAGCGGGGACAGCAAAGCCATCAAAGAAAGCAGCAGTATATGGGGTAGCAGCTCTGCTTCATCCTTTCCCCCAGCCCACCTAAGGGCAATGCAGGTGCTGGGACTTAGGGCGGCTATCAGACCTGGCAGTCCAGCTGATTTTGGCAATTGCTTGATGGACACCTCAGTTCTGCTCAAGAGTCCAGCTGTGCCCAGTTGGGTCATGGTGGCTGTACAGGCTACCCTTCAGCGTGTGCTCTTCTATGTTTTGCTAGCAGCAGTTTGCACAAACGTGAGAAACGACTACTTTTAAGGTGTGCATATAACAAATTACGTGGGGTTCTCTCTGAAAAAGGTATGCATTGGAATATATGAAAGTGCATCTTACTCGGTATGTGGGGATGATATTAATCCATTATTGCCAATAGTGGTATACATGGTATGATACCAATTTTAGATTAAGTATGTACCTAGTGTGTTCAGCAGCAGAGCAATTTTAGGTAATGTTCAGTGCTAAGATCCTGACTCAGCAAAAGATCTAAGCCCTTTCTTCACTTGCGCTGGAGTCAAGCTAAGTGCTTGCTGGTCACAAGTAACTAAATTACTCAGACTTTTGTGTGGCTTTGGCGTGTTCCTTTTATTTTTTTTTTTAACTGATACTTTTAAAGTGTTGTGCCAAAGAGATAGTAGTGCCAGCTATGACTTTTTAATGTACAGATGATTGACTCAGTAGACCACAAACACTTCTTTGGAGCTGTTAGAGTCCAGTGCATTAAAGCCTGCTCAGGGATGGAGGGATGCTATATTTCCCACATTACTGATACAGTGGCTCTATTGTGTTGGAGTGCCTGTTGCGCATGTGTATCGTTTCCATCTGTCTGCTGAGACTACTTAGGAAACTTGTGATGAGAACTAGTTACTGGGCTTGTGCAGCAGCCAGATCTGAAGTACTTGCTTCAGAAAACTGTGGAAGAGCATGAATCACAAGACTGTGAAAAAGAGCATCTCAAATACACAAGCCAGCCCTGACCTTCCCTATCCCATCCCTTCACACACACATATTATTTGATTGAAATATCAATAAAAATATATCTGATTTTTAAAGTAGCCCAACATTCAGAACATTTTTAATAATGGTAGCAGTGTTTCAAATATTATTTGTTTAATCTGTTTTGGACAATGCATTCATCCTCGTTACAATCAGTGAATACGAGGAGCTGTAGAGATCAGTGCAGAGCCAGAAAGAACCATCATCTGGGCTGTACATTCTTCCTGCCTGATCTCCTCCTTACCATAGACCATCAAATTTGAGATTATAATTTTATCATCAAACCTAGAACCTTTCTGTCAGTTCCAATATATGAGGAGTCCATTACGTAGAAAAGAGTATGTTTTATAGCACTAAGAAAAGCATTGGCATAGTAGATCATGAATAGTATCTTGCATGTTCTTTACAGAGAAAATAATATATGTTTCAAAACTGTGAACTCTAGTACAGAGCTGACCTTTGGCAAAGCCTATTGCCTGATTGGGAATTGCAATTTTCAGCCTTTTTTTTTTTTTATTCTCCTCCCTTGTGGTGTCAGCTTTGAAAATGTTCAATCAATATAAACCTATCACAGGGGTTAAAAGGAATAAACAACCTACCAGTCTTTCAGCAGTGAGAGGGCTGGGTCATGACAGTTATGGAATTAATGACTCAAAACATCATATGTTTGGCTTCTGTTTAAAAAAAAAAAAAAAAAAGAACAAATCGTGATTTACCCCATGATTCCATGATTGTCATTGTTCATACACCTAAATAAAAGGGGAAAAGACAACCAATATAGGAAGAACTTTAATTGCTCTTACAGTTGTGTTTTAAACAGAAACCAACCATACAAATTTGAGAGGCACTATCATTTTAGGGGGGGATCAGAATGCCGTAATGAAAAATTAGATGACTTTGAGGAACACAGGATTAACAGTCAGATAAAACTTTACAGCATAAACAACAAGGTCATTTGGTTAAGGAGTAATTACAAGAATGTTTCTATACCTTGTCACCTCCTCCCTTCCTCAGAGTGAGGGGGAAAGACCTGGACATTTAGACGATCATAGGACTACTCCGAAACATTAAATGTGACAATGTGAAAAAGGCAATATGAGGCAGGATGTATCAGATTTGGTATTTCCAGCAAAAGAGGGAAGAAAGCTATTGTAGAAAGTATGTGGAATGTTGTGTACAGCTCTGTTTATGTGTGTTTAAAGAGATTAATTTAAACTGGAACCCACTGAAGAATAGCTGCAAAAATTATCTGGGGAACACAGAGTCTGCTTAATGAAAAAGAATAAAGGGTTTGATTTGTTTAACCTAGCAAGATCAAGTAGTTACATGATTTATCTGCTATTAATACACCAAGAAAGAGAAGTAAAGGGATAAGAAAAAAAATGTTCATACATATAGTGATCATTAAATTTAGGGTAGAAATTGGAAACCACCTACAGGTAGACCACAGCTCTTTTCAAGAGAAGTGCCCCAAAATAGTTCCCTACGGAGGTCTTACCAGTGATGAACAGAGTGAAGGATTTTCTTTGTGTACCTTCATGTATCATATGATAATATGTATCCCAGTGCGATGCTGGCCTTTTTCGCAATATCATCATGTTGGTGACTTGTAATTCACTGTAACACCCAGATCCTCTCCCAAAGAAGTGCTCCCTAATCAGTTGCTCCCAATCCTGCATTTATGCAGTTAGCTGTTCTGCCTAATTATAGTTACATCATCTTGTCCCAATTGCATCCTTTTCAGGCTGCTCCTGCAATTTTCAGGATCATTTTGAATTCTGGTTCTGTCTTCCTACTTGCCATCTCTGTCAGTTTGATGCTATCTGCAGATTTCATAAGAACACTCTTTATTCCGTCGTCCAAGTTGTTAGTGAAAGTATTGAGTAGCACCAGATTTAGAGCAGATCCTTGCAGAATGCCGCTCTATGCATTCTTCCATTTTATTAACGAACCATTAATAATATTTGCTTTTTAATAGTGTATTGTTTTCCTTTCTGCCCTATGGTAGTTCCAGCAAGACCATCTCTCTTGAAGATCATATAGTTTACTTATGTGAAGGTAGTGTCAGACAGTTTCAAAAACTGAACCACAATCTAAGTATGGCAACCACTACTTCTGGTGCACTCCACAGAACTATAATTAACATAAAGAAGTGGGATTCATTTAGCAAGATACTTTCTTGACAGATCAATACTGATGTGTATTATTTCTCTCTTTGTTACCATGCATGTGCTTACAAAAAGTTGGGGGTTTTTTTCAGATTTTCTGGGAATTGAAGGTAAACTGAAGTTTGTAATTCCCCCCATTTTAATTTCTTTAAAGCTCAGTACTGTTTTGTTCTTTTCTACCTGTACTTCCCCTGCCCTTCGTAAGTATGTTAACTGCTCCAGAACTGCTTCAGTTGCTTGCGCAAATGCCTTAGGATAAAAGCCATCAGGTATAGCCTTTTGCAGATAGCTTAAGTATACTGAAATGATTCAAACTGCATTGATCTTGCCCCCAAATATTTAATTTTATTAGAGTATTTTGGCACAATCAAAATTTTCTTGTAGAAAACTTTGTTTTAGTGAGGACTATTTTTCTGTCAGACAAGCATAACAGACAGTCCTGAACATCCCTGAGAAACACGGAGGGTGTGGTAATTCCAGCTTCTGAGCAATTAGTATTTTAGCTCTATAAAAATTATTTCTGATATTCATGCAAGTATTAAACGCTCCTCGTAAAACATATTTAGTAAATACGTGCTGGAATATTGAACCATGTATCGTTCTGCATCGGGATCTTTTCATTGCATCTTCAGAACAGTGCTGCCTAACTGGTGCTGCTACAAACCTGATCTGGTGAAACACCTTCTAGGAGTATTTGGTCTCTGAGCTGAGACTTTCAGAGTTAGAATCAACTGCTATCATTCGTAAAGGTGATTTTTGCAGTGTGAGTTCCGTTTCTAGTGAGATTGTGTTACGATCATCAGCTCCTATCTCATTATTTGGTCTGTTTTGACCTTCAGTGCGTTCAAACAGTTGGCCAAAGTAATGCACATCCCATAATCAATCCTCATAGACACCCATCCTCAATCTTTTTGTCTCAAAAACAAGTTCAGAATCAGGGTTTAAAAATAAATAGATAAAAGAATGGCTACCTCTAGAAAGGTGTTGAGGGTTTTTGTTGTTGTTGCTGCTGTTCTTACCTGACCATGAATTCCCAGTGAAGGAGACTATAACCGGTCCTTGAAAGTTTAGAGCCGAGATGATCGACGTTTTGGATTGGAAAGCTCAGGGAGGCTGAATATTGTCCCGGCTGGCAGTTGCGAGGTGATAGTATTGATTTCTGTTCAAAGTACACAAGGATACCTACAGATGTATTCTGCATCCATTAGGTTCTGAATGCGGAGCGTTTAATTCTTGGTAAGTAGCAGCACGGTGCATAGGCAGGCTTTGCCCTGGTTTGTTTGTTTTAACCGTAAGTAGAAATAATACTGTGTGCGTCCACTTAAAATGAATTGACCTTTTTTTAGAGCAAAGGTTGTGTGTTACTTGTTATGGAGTGACTATTTGTCCATGCAAATAGATGCAAAACAAGGATTATATCAGACTACTGCAAAACTGGGAGGTAGGTCAGATTTAATGGAAATATCAGTCATTAACCCTTTTACAGCAGTTGCCTAGGGAAATCCTCATGGATGAAAGTTGTGTTGTGTTATCTTACCTAGTTCTGCTGAGCCGTAAAAAAACAGTGAGCCTAATGCACGTACTCTGTCTTGCAGAGTTTACTTAGGAGCTTTGCAAGGAGACACATGTAGACCTTTTCTTTTTCTTTTCACAGAATATGAATCAATTAAGGCTGCAAAGTTCCAGGCTTTTACCATTACTCATGGTCCTGCTGCTTTTCCACTGCTGTGCCAAGACAGTAGGGATTAGGTACGGGGTGGGCAAAGGCACAGAACAGGAATCACAACGTGAAAGTATGTTGGCTTTTTTGAATATAAAAATGAACAGTTTCTTGAACTTGCAATTATAACAGAAAAGGGACTACATTTTTTGCAAACTGTTGGGATTACCATGTTCCATGTGATTTGCACACCAGCAATAATAAATCCGGGTGGTTATGAGGACATGAATAAGATTAATTTAAAAAGCAAAATGATTGATCATTTCAAAATGATAGTAGCTCTTAAAAACAGATAGTTACAAATAAATAATAGCTAAAGTGAGTATTATTTTAAAATACTATCTGCATGATGATTTTTCTACAGCACAGAAACTGGCATGATCTCTGTCCCAAAAAGCCTGCATATTTTACACAACAGAATTAAAGAGTTTCTTAGGGTTAGGTCAGAGCTGAGGGCTCAACCAAGGAACACTAAATCAGGTATCGTCTTGAATAAGATGCTAAAATTAGAAGCCTGAACCACATCCTTTGTTGAGTAGGAAAGCATGTCCTGTTCGGTCCCCAAATTTTGGTGCAAGTTGGTTTCACGTTTCTTTGTTCTGCTGTGCTTGTCGTGTTAAGTGGCAACATTACAATACGTGGAAACTAAAAGCACTGATTGTAAGTTGTAGGAAAATAGAGGGTTTTTGTAAGCACTCCCACCCATCTGGAACTTGCTGCTCCCTTATAATCAGTCACAGATTGTTAAATAAAGTAGACTTTACTTCACCCTGAACTCTTGCTTTATTCTGCTGTGAGTAGTCCAAAATAAGTATTGGATCCCTTAATTAGAACTGAAAAACCAATTGGCTTGCATTACCTGCTGGCCTTCAGAGGTCTGTAGCCACTTTTCTATTTCCTTCTGATCATATTGTATTTAATGAAGGGGTTTGCTGGCCAGCTTTCACATAGGGTGCTTGCATTCTTGGTGACTGCAGTTAGTGTTTTTATTTATAATTTGTGCAGGGCTGCTTTAAATATTTTATTATCCAAAATGCAAATGATCTCCTTTAGCTTCCCTTTGTGGACGAACCTGTTTGCTTGACTTTCTGTATGTGTGTCATCTTTCCAACTGACATGTAGCAGTGTGGGATCTCACATTTGGATACTTCTCACTTGGCGCCGTGCTCATCCCTCCACTTACATTTTGAAGAGTAATTTCATATTTTCTTCTCTATCATTTTGTTTGCCAGCATGGATGAGAGCCATTCCTGGAAGGGGGTGTGCATCGGAGCTGGCAGCAAGCGAACCACTGGCATAGGGAAGAGAAGCTGTTCCTGTGTCAAGAAGGCTTGGGCATGTCTAGGTTGTGCCGCCTATTCCACTCTCAGCTTGTTGCCAAAATTCTGTGTGCTCCCTTATGCCAAGACCTATTGAGAGAGAGAGAGACTGTCTATAAGTGTGTGAATTTATAGATATTTAATTAATAATCAAGCAGATAATTTCCACAATAGTTGCCTTACTTAGGGTGAGGGAAGAAAGGGAAGGTATGTGTGCATGTCGCATACTTCACCCTCAACTATAACCACAAGTTGATTTCCAACCTGAGTGTGACGGGTCAGGGGTTGGTTGGTTGTTTGTGCTCTGATTTTTGTTTGGGGGGAAATCTGTGAGGAGTTGTTTGTTTTGCTTTATTGATGCAACACAGGGTTCTCAAAAACCAGCCCCCTCATCAGAAAACTTTGTTATGAGAAGCCTACTGTAATAAGGATTTATTGCACGTAGCTCTGTTAATGTAACGTGTTGGTGAGAGTGTGCCACAGATACTCCTCTATGTTTGAGCTGAACATGAATCTTTCAGTCCTAGCTGGTGAGCCATGACTGTTTAGTGTGAGCTAAAGCAGCTTGTGTTTTTAGCTCTAGTTCTTCATTAGTCATTACGAACGTTAGTCATTACAGTGGCTAAAAGTAGATACTGTTTTTTGGCCCCGCTGCGACAAGGTGAGTCAGGGTAAGACGCTAGGTTATAGGTATGCGGGGTGTGACAGGGATAAATATTTACTGCAGAGTCACTGAAATAGTTTATACCGGCATTTGTTAGATGAATTTGCTGAAGCTGCTGATTTTTTTCTGAAATGTTGACAGGAGACAGCGTTGGCTCCAGCCTGGTGAGCCGGGTAGGCGCTGCACACCCTCCTCCCAGCGGAGACCCGCAGCAGTGAGCTGTGGCCCCTCCTAAGGAGACTCAGAGATGTGGGATCTAAGAGGGGAGCTTAAGAGGCATCACGTAGCTGAGACCTGAGCACGTTCCAGGCAAAGTTCACACCATCTGGATCACCTGAGGAGCAGTGATCTACTGACTGGCTTTGTCCGCTGTCCTCAGTTGTCCTTTCACCATTCAGAAGTTGCTGGTTTTTTGTGCGGGATTTTAGGTAAACTTCAAAATAGTTATTTAGTTTTGATGTCATCTTTATCCTTTGGGTTATTTAGGCATTTACTGTCCAGAAGGCTCAGTCTCCATCTTGTCACAATTTTTGCCATTTTAGCAGCCCTGAAGTCCAGGGAGATGAGCAGAGACTCTTCTCATTCCTGGTATAAAGCTCCCGTAACTCTAAGATTTCTGTGCAAGATTTAGCTGCTGTGCTAACACCATGTCAGCTGCCTGTAATCACTGGTGAGGTGGTATATGACGGTTCTTCCATCATCCCAGAGCTCACCAGAGCTACAAGAATGAGGCAGAGAGGCAAGTGTGGCCATTTTGTTGAGTGCTGTGTGCATGTTCAGCGGTGTGTTTGCCTCTCAGACTGGGGGCACTGGGCAAAGCACTGGAAAGAAGGACTCCCAAAAAACCCATCCAGACCTCAAGGCCAAGTGAACAAACAGCAGATAAGAGGTGGACTGTGAAACAACCACGTTTTGCAGAACTTCAAAGTGATTTTGAACAGTTGTAGTCTAGTCACTGACTCATTCCCTCCTCCCCCTTTTCACTTTTCCTGCCACTCCACGAACAGCATATGAAAGCACTGAAAGAAAATAAGAATCTTAAACTCATAAACATACCTGCCTCCCATCTGGCACTCATCCCAGCAGCCTGGTGATCTCCTTAGTTGTCCAGCAGATAGTTGAAAAACAAGAGCCCTGTGAAGATTAGCATGTCACCATATCCCTACCAGATGGCGGTTAGTAAAACATGGGCAAGTTGCATTGGCTCTGCTTCCATCATGACAATCACAACAGAAACACTACAGTGTTGCAACATCACTATTTTTTAAGCTAGGAAAATGAAGGGACCCTAAAGTAGGGCAATCGTGGAATGCTAAACACCACTTAAACCTAACTGCAGTGAAGTAAGTAGGCTCTGAAGGGTACAAAGCTCCGCTGAAGGCAAACCACAGGTTGTAGCTTCTCGCTCTAAGAGTATGGGGGTGAGCGTCAGGAAGACGGCACTGGGCATATTTACCTCACCACTCTGTTAAAAAGCTCTTGCCAACTTTAATTCCATTTTTAATCTATTTTTTACTAAATGGCCATTCTTAATTTGATAAACTTTTGAGTCTCAAGACCTCAACAAAAAGGGAGCAGAACTGGACCTTGGCTTGATCATGTGTTTTTAAGCCAGGACACCAATAAACTCCCTATTTCATAAGGATAAGCAATTTGGAGTAATAAAGGCATAGAAAAGAGAGAAACTGCAGCACGTGGCAGGAAGGCAGGGTGCTGCTAGTGTCATGTGCGGCAGTAAAACAATGCCTCGACGCCTCACCTAGAAATTTGCACCCCAGAATGCAAAGCACAATCTCTGCTCTACCCACCTTGTCGTGTAGTGGTACAATTCATCGCTCAGCTGAGCCAATGTAATAACCTCCTGCTGCTGAGAGGGGAGGCCCTGCTCCTCCCTGCTTGCAGCCACTTGGTCCCGTGCTCTTCCTTGTGCCAGTTACGACGTTTTTCAGACCCTTCTCTGAGCTGTGATGAAGTAAATGAGGTGTTTGAATAAGTGTGTGCACAATCTTTGTGTTTCTGGGACGAGGAGCAAGAACCATCTCCCCAGACACCACCTTCCAGCTGGTACAGAAAACCATTTTCCCTTAGGTGAGAGGGAGCCGGCTGGCTGGCTGCATGTGGGAGCGTGATGGGATGCTCGGGAAGCAGAGGTCTGGGATGTTGCTCAGGATCTCGTCTGTGCAGGTCAGAACATCACAGAGCAGAGCGCTGCCTTTCTGTACCACACAAAGGCGGCCGGTGTTTGGCACAGGAACGCGGTACGGACCCAGTAACGTGCCTTAGTGTTTGAGGTAGCAAAAGGCTACCGTGAGGGAGCACGGACTGCTTTTTGCTATCGACTTGCAGAGCTGTTAATGCCCATTCAGGTTGTTTGAAGAGCCATCCTTCCCTTCTCCTCCCAGGCCCCCGGCCCCATCCTGAACAATTTATTTTGGCTGGTATCGGAGAAAAGTCACAAAAGCATCAGAACTTATCCAAAGATGCTTGAGCCTCCGTAGTCTTGCTGGTTAGTAGCTAATTTGTGACTGCAGGCTTTCGACAGGCATTTGAGTTCCTCCTTGAATGATCACGGGTAAAAACGCTGTGGGGGGGTGACTTTGTCAGAAGTGTCTTACAGAACAAAATTTGAGATCAACCCAAGATAAAGAATTCAGTCTGAAAAAGGTACTTATTCTAGTGTTTGGGTGTGTTTTAGGCAAAAGTGCCCATTACCCCTGTGCTTATCTGAAGCTGTGAACAACTTACTTCAGTTCCATTTCAAGGATAAAAGCAAGTTAGTGGGCAGGCTGAAGCTGCATTCCCAGCTCAGAGTAAATGCACTGCAGGCTCGGATGCTGGCAAGGTATGTGCCTCTGCTGGCTGGAGAATTAGCTTGCTTTGTTGCTTTGGATTCGTTGTAGGTCAGGTATATGGGGAGAGATGGGTTTTTTTAGCCCTCTGATGAGTTAAAAAGCAGTTTGGCAGCTGCAAGGCTGTTCTGCTCTTGGGTAGCTTGAGTGCCATGGGTTTCAGCAGAGCTGCAATGCCTAGCGCAGATCCTGCCGCACCTTTTACAAGTTAATTTGCTACGTACCCAATGACACCAAGCAAAGATTTACAAATCCTTCTACAAGCACCAGAGGAACTCAAATGTAATTCATTTAAAAACTGATGTTTGGTTTTCAGCATTTATATGTTTGTTTGTGTTCAGCTTGCTTTCTTCTTAACCGCAGATGTATTTCACATTTCTATGCTGCTTGTTCTGCTGAGCGACCAGAGAAAGACTGAAAATCTTCAGCAGCATTTTTAAAATTCTTGTATCAATTTTGGTAACCATTTTTCTCCTCGAATTTGTGATTTAAATTACCTGGCAATGTCCTGCTTCAATTGATAACATTAGCATTACTAGCTTGGCTTGAATCCGTATCCAAGAGTTATTCTGTAGGAGCAGTTCAGCTTACTGCTGGCTGAAGGAAAACAGGGGATCTCCTCCAAACCAAAACTTTTTACACCACATCTTAATTTCTTACCATTTCTCCCTCTCCCCTCTGCCTTTTATTCTCTTTTCTTGCCCTGAAGCCTTATCCCCTTCTCTCACCGTTGCTCTTAAGTATGCCTGTTCCCCTCTGGTTTTGACCTTGCGCAGGCAGTAAGCGCAAAGCCGTGTTATTTGGAGTGAAGTAACACCAGTAGTCAGGAAGGAACAATGTACTTCAGGCCAGATAAAATAAATCTCGCATTTCCTGTCAAGAAACTGGGCCAAAAGCAATGATGAGAGACAGAGGGGGCAAACCACGCGGCTCAAAACTAGAGACATATGGGTTAGAAACGACCGCAACCCTCACTTAAAAACAGAAAACAAAAAGCAAAGGCATTGGATGAAAGAGAAATAATACCAGCTCCTCGGCAATAAAAACCGCAAGACGTGGGGTCTAGCCAGCTTCCAAACCCATTGCATGTGCAGCACAAGCGGGGTCTGAATTTCCTGCTACTGTACAAGATATTAATTGTCCTTTGATTAATTTATTTAATTGATGCTTTGTGTTGCAAATTAGAGAGCTGATCATACTCTGACTGGCTTGTTTCTTCACCAAACTCCCTTCCAGACCCGAGGGGACGTGCTGATCAGTTGTTCCTACTTTTGTCGTGCTTTAGTAACTCTCCGGCTGGTTTGCATAGCAGTGAAAGTTTTGAAATCATGTAGGTTTTGTACTGCGGCTCCCTTATCCCAACAGTCAGCCGTTCCGCCAGCACTGCTGGTGCGAGTGAATATTAATGAGTATATGGGTAAAGGGTTCAGGGACTATCCCCAAGCCAGTGAGAGCTTTGAGCGTGTGTTTGTTTATAGAAAAAGGTCTGTAGTATGCAGCCAAACTACTGAGTTAGGATTTGGAGGGGGTTTTCATTTTCTCTCTGGGAAGGATATTGATGTGTGCGTGGAGAGTGATGTCATCTGAGGAGCATCCCAACAAGGCAGAAAGCAAGGGTGGTGGCCGGGGCTCTTTGGGAGGGTTCCTATGGGGGCCGGCTTTGGATCCTGATCAGTTTGGGAGACTGAATCGAAAGCAGCACACCAGGTGGTGTAAGAATGTTTAAACAGACATAGCACTTTTCATCTTCAAAGTACTGTGCAAAGATTAACTAATTAGATTGTTTTTCCTCCTCCTTAGGAAGACTTTGCAAAATAGTGGTCAGGGAACAACTGGGGATATGATTTATTTAAGTGCTGAAATGCTCTGTATAAAGTCCCTCACAGGAGGCCATTAGGAAAATGCAGTTACTTTAGGATGTGAAGAAAAGTCCTTTCCAGTGAAGAAGCAGGAAGCAAAGAGCAGTCAGTTTTATTATGGACAAAGATAATATTTAAACGTCTCGGCTCTAAGTGCTGAGAGTTCAAAATGGGTCTTGACAACATACTGGAGAGGCAAAATTTTCTATCACGAAATGTGTTTGGATGTATTCAGTACAGAGGGGGGTGATTTGTGAAGCACTCCAGGAGAATTTGTCCGTTTTCAGGAGTGAAGTCAAATGGGTGCAGAGGAGACTAGCAGGATGGGGCTCCTTCTCCTGTCCTCCTAGAAGGAGGTTAAGCATTGACTTGAGGAGGGCATTTTACACAGCCGTCTTCTGATTAAAAAAAAAAAAAAAAGAAAATTAAAGCCCCCAGAAGGCAGCATGAAAGGACACAAAAGGAAGGGGCTGTTTGGAGCAGGAGCAACTTAGGCTAGAAATAAGGAGAAGCAGTGCACGAACGTCTAGCGGGTGAGTCTCTGAGCTCCGTTCCCCTCTGTGGAGGCGGTGAGCGTGCCCCCGGGGCGCAGCGTGCTCCCAGGGGTGCTGATGGAGCTGCCCCTTGCCTGGGCAGCCCAGGAAGGGGGAACGCAGCAAGGCTTGTGCACAGCACAGTCCCGCTGCAGCCTGTCGTGTGGGCTTGCCTGTGCAGATGGACCCAGGGTTTGATCGTAGCCGAAGTGAACATCCTGACGGAAAGCTTAACTGATCTGACACAAAACTCCAGCCACAGAGTTGTCTAGCAGGGTATCAAATAGCAATATATTCAACCAGGGAACCACTGTGTTAGAACAATGCATCTTCAAAACAAACTGAGCACACCCTGCAGGTATCCTCCTTTCTAGGTATTTCTGAAAGCTCTCCTCACTCTCGTAACCCTTTCAGGTGCTGTACATGGAGAACAGATGGAGAACTTGCACTGAGGCGTGCCCTTTGCCTGGTTCAGTGTGATAACTCCATTGTGCTGGTTGGATTTTCCTTGCAACTTTAACAGGATGTAGGTGCCTGCTCATTTCCCACTGCTGTATGTTGCGAGCTGGAGCGGGGAGAAGGAAGGGAGGTAACGCTTTAATGGGGAGTGATATGCAAATACCAGGCATTGGTATTTGTGCCGCTAAAGTTCTCTGCCACTTATGAAATCTAATGTAAAAACGGTTCAGTGTTGGTAACTGAATGTTCCAAAATGGATGTGTTAACATTACAGTATTACTGGAATAAACGAGTAAGTAATCTTTGGACATTAGGTTTATAGCTTCTTTTACGAAAAGAATAATCCAAATTTCCAGCCAAAGCTACAGGTAGGTCAGAGAAATGTGCATCTAGATTAGGATCTGTGATTCCTAGAGCTTGAGAGCATCTAGATCTGCACTTACTTAAGGTCATTTTTAGCTAAAACCTGAATTTAACTCAGGCCCCACTCATTTGGGATTGCGTCAGCTTGTGGCTGACTGGCATGTATGCATGCATGCTACAGTAGGGCTTGAGGACAAAATTATCACACCACGTAACCTCACCTAATTTAGATACCTGAATAAGGAGCCGAAGCCACCTGTACAGTCAATAGAGACAGGCAGGCTCCTCCAAAGGGGGCTTCAGAGCAGCCATGCTAGCTACCTCTGTTGACTCTATGAACAGCCCAGTTAGATGCCTGAAGCTAGGTGGTATGAATACCCTCTTGGGTGCCCGGTGAGTGAGTTTGTCTTTTGAGTTCAGTTTTCAAACGACCAGAATAACATGAGAAACTCCAGCTTGCACTGGAACCGGGAACTGAAGAGTCTGAAGAACAACAAGATTTCTTCTGATTTAAAGCAGAAGAAAGATCTTGGATAATTCTGAATTTCAGCGTTCTCTATAGCAGAGTTCAACATGCGTTTCTGATCAAATTAAGAGTTAAATTCTCATTTTGAATGCGCACATCTGTTAAAATATTAACTTGTTATATGTCAGAATTTTCCAGGTTTCCTGGCAAGTAATGCTCAGGATGAAGTCTTTCCAACTGTGTGTATTCTAGGACATGTTTATATATATATATAGGTACACAAACACACACATGCTCTAAACAGTGTGTAGGTGCATATGTTGTTACAAAGAAAGAATCTTCCAAATTATTTATTACAAGATACAGTAGCAGTTTCCTGCATTTAGATTGCCTCAGTGCATTTTAAAAGATCCTGTTGGACCAAAAAGTGTTAACATTTTCTCTGTTTTCAGCATTCCTTAAAATTAATAGTGAAAAAAATTCTAGATTTCAGAAGTACAATTTAGTTGTGCCACGAGGCTCTGTTCGAAACTGTTGGTGATACAAGCCTATGAAAGTTACCATTTCACTCTCATTGTCATTGTCCAGGCAGCGTGTCACAGTGTCACAGTATCAACTGAACAGGGGTGTTACAAGGAGCTGAGCCCAGCTGGTGCCCAACCACCTCCGCTCCTGCAGCACATGCCGTCCTAAGCACCCTTGGACCTGCCAGAGCAGCTGTAGCAGGACGGGGAGACACATGCACTCCCATCCTCCTTCCTGGACACCCCGTTTCCCCTTCCTCTTCCTCCCTAGGCTGGCATTGGCTGGAGTTTCCCCAGCACTGTAACTGGGAAATGGGAAAAAGTGGTGAGGTCTCCCGGCTACAGACCCGACTGTACCTTATTTGCTGCAGACTCTAGCTCATACTCTGAAGCTGAAATGGTAGACTTCTGTGCAGAGGGGCAGAGGCTAAACCTCCTGGCAGGGAGGTGTGATTTGGAAAGCTTCAGCGGTTGTATGTAATATATTTAGTTTTTATCTTTTTTTTTTTTTCCTTTAGAAAAGGAGGAAAGTTCATGCAAAAACAATGTTTAAAGCAAATTGCAAAGCCAAACATTGACAATTAAGGCCAAATTCAGGTTGTCCCTCCAATCACACTTCTGCCCTCTTGTGTGAATGCCCTGTGATACACTTTTGAACTGCAAGAACATGGGCTGGTTTTCCCTCTTCAGTGCAGAGGATGGACACGCAACAGGAAAGAATTAAGAGGCAAGCTGAATACCAGTATTTCCTAACTTTAAAATGCTTGACTTTAACATTTTTTTCCCCAGTGTTTTTTGAATGTGCGCTCTGTTGTTATTGATTTCAGAATAAACACTTCCCTAGATCTGAAGAGAGATATTCTGTCTTGTACAGTTTCTCTGAAGTTACCGGTTTCATCAGGGCTGAATTTGGCCCATTACATGTAATGAATTGTATATTCCAAAATCAATATTAATAACACCAGGTGCTCCTTTTAAATAGATTGTAGGCATTCATATAATCTGTGTAAAGTTCATATGAGATGATACTTCCCTATTCTTTATTCATCCTTTTGGTTAATAAATAATCCTTTAGCTTTTCAGTAGTTGGTTTCTGGGATCCTGTTGGACATCTGTATTTATCATTTAGGAAGCCATCACCAGTAAATCTTTCTCTCTTCAGATTTTTGACAGAAAGCCCAGGGTTTTCAGGATTATTGGCTACTTCTCATTGTGTTTGGGGTTTGTTGTTTTTTCAAAAAATGTATTTATAACCTGTTCTGTTAGTGAGTTGCAGCTTATCAATTGAGAAGTTGTTTAGATGGCATCAGTGAGGCACTGAGAAGGAAAATCAACCATCCACTTGCTGAATCTCTGCATTTGCTGTGAGGCACCATTTCATCTGGGGATATGAGTGACTCACAGAGGTTGGAGGGACTCAGAATTTCCATACTACAGCACCATTTGCTAGGATTTTCTGACTTTTGTATTTATCATTAGAGGCAATGTTACACAATGTCAAAGAAAAAAAATCTAGCCCTCATAATGTGCTTTCCTGATTGTAAATGGGGCTGGATATCCTGTACTGAAATGTCAGGTTAGATCCTTTGTAAACTCTGAAGCCTGCTCTCAGAATAGAACACTTCTGGAGTGTATTAAATTGGTGTTAATTGAGAAACACATATGCCAATGACATTTTAAGCTACGCTAAATAAAACCAAACCTTTAGCAGGTCCCTATCACAGAGAGATCCTGAGATTTCACTGAACCTGCTGCTGCCGTCATCTTTTTTCCATCTATGCATATGTTGCTTGCAATGATATATGGTAACTCCTGATGCAAATACCACTCATGCTGTTATAGCTTAAAAGGCCCAGAAATAGAATGCAAACACAATGTCTGTTTTTTTCTGTTCCACGTTACAAAAACCTATGACCAACAGCCTAAAGTTTGATTCCTTTCCCTTCAGTTTTCACGCCAGCTGACTTCAAAACATACGTTTAGCACTGCAAGTCGTAAAAAATTCATCATCTCTTTTTTTAGGGGGACTAATTCTGCAAGTGTCTCAGGGTTCTCTGGCTCCTGTTGCAGCTGAGCTATAGGTCAGCACCTCAGGAGGGGCCCCGTCCTCAGGCAACCCCGTGCCCAGTATATTCAGTGACTCCACTTCACTGACATGGCTGGCCCCTGGATCAGGCCCTAAGCGTACTGGTAAAGTACATGCGCTTTATCTTAAGATAAATAAAGGCATTTGAAAAACGCAAAGCAAAATCGAGGTTGAAGTCCCAATTGTGTCAATATACTCATGGGATGTGGCAATATTTTGTTGCGCGTTTGATTTGTTACAGAAAAGAAAGGGCAGCCTGGAAGTTACCTGGGGCTGGGTCTCGGCAGCGCTGGCCACACGGCAGCTCAGCGGAGCGGCGGTGAAATCCTGCTCTAATGCAACCACACAAACTCTCCCAAGCTAGCTTTGCAGGACCACTCTTGTTAGAGCAGCTGTCTTCTGCTGCGAGTTCGGGCAAGAGGTCAAGAGCAGTTTATGAAGAGTCTGGTACCATTAAGCTGGCATGATACAGCTACAAGTGAAACTCTCACTGGCAGCTCATTGATTTCCAACTGACAAAGCCCACTACTGCTTTGCCACTCGGCAACTTTTTGCCTTTGAACCAAAAAAAACCCTGGATTTTTTTATTTTTTCCTCAAATAGCTCATACAGCACTTTTTTTTTTTTTTTTTTGACAAGCAGAAGTACTTTTGCAGGTGTATTGTATTGCCCCACTGTGCAGTGCACTGTAGGACCTCTCTTGGTGAGAAGATTATTTGTGGCCATCTCCTGACTGTGTCCTGAAGGTGCTTAGGTTTATTTCTGACTCACTGCCTTTATGAGCATAACTAAATAGACGCTAAATCCTTGAAAGGAATTTGGTGTCTATAAAACCCAGACTTGTAGATGCCTGGCTCCTAAGTGGCGGGGAACAGTGCTCCCTTCCCCGACTGCTGCCCCCAGGTGTAGTCGCAGGGAGTACCCGGTGCCTGCCTGATGCACAGCTTGCAGGAGCAGTGAGGGGGATGCTCCTCTCGGGACAGGTGCACAAACTGCTCTGCGGTTGCAAAGTCCGCCTTATCATCCTGTGGCCCCCAGGAAATCTTGATTTCTTTGCTGTACGGTTTCGGAAGGTCATCATTCATGCTGCCAATCTTCTTCCCAACTTACACTTTTTTCTGGTGTTTCAGATAGGGCCTCGGGTTGTGGGAAGTCTGGTGGAACTGCATCAGTGGGAACGTGTCATCACATGGGACGCGGTCAACCGGTGGCTGTGCTCCAGGTCCCAGTAAGCTGGATGTTGGCCTGCACTGTCTCTCAGGAAGAGGGACTGGGG
The DNA here is from genome assembly GCA_034782735.1 of Sagittarius serpentarius. Classification (NCBI taxonomy): domain Eukaryota; kingdom Metazoa; phylum Chordata; class Aves; order Accipitriformes; family Sagittariidae; genus Sagittarius; species Sagittarius serpentarius. The sequence continues at coordinate 11,208,219 of JAVKLA010000024.1, read as the reverse complement.
TTTATATCTCCAGTTATCTGGTAAATGGAAATGAAGCCATTTATTTTTTGAAGAAACATCTCCCTTCCAAGCCTTCTCTTGTGTGAGAAGTATTAGACTGTGTGCTCAGTAGTTTCTAATTCAGGATATGTATTTTTCGGGTCAGTCAGGTTTTCCTGTTCTTGTTTGTTAGGTACAGTACAACACATGGTTTTAAAGCGAGTACGTGCCTACAACGTCCTACAAAGATGGTAGCAACTTTATTTGCATTTGACAGATGAGAAAATGCAGAGTGAGTGAGTGCTTTGCTAAGGCCAGACAGGAAAGCCATGGCAGGAGGAGGGAGGATTCTCCGACTGCCCATTGTGGACATTGTCTGTCCAGCCTGTCTGTCTGTCCTTCCTCCCTGTGGCATGGTGTCCCACCACTGTCTGTTGGAGCAGCTCTGGAGCGCAGGAGACTCGCGCGCTGTAGTGGCTAGCCAGCTGTTTGCCACACAGTCTTTCACAGGGTAGCTGCGTGCAGAATTTGATTATAACTCACTTAATTGTCCTCTTCCTTGTAATTGTTCTTGCTGCCACCTCTCCCGTTAATGGTGCCCTCATGTTGGCAGGACCAGGAGAGCAATGCGGTGTTATCCTAGAGGATCCCCCTTTTCTCCTTTCGTGTGTCTCTCGGCCACGATAGCTGCCTTGCAGCCAGCGTGCGGCCATGGCATTACCTGCTCAAACACACTCTTACTAACACCAGACTGGGGACTCCCTCGGTGGTAACTCTGTAGGTGCAGTACTTGGGCTGTGCAGATTTTAACGTAAAATATTATGATCTGTCTGCCTGCTTGCCTAGCTGTCCATCTATCTAATGGACCTATGCGCATGCTGGAATAGCTTGGGGAAGGTCAGAGGGAGTTCAGGATCACAGAAAAAAAGGTCAATTTTTGTGTGTGCACATGTGTTGCTCCAGCTAACTGATGAGGCGTCTTGGCAGGGCGTTTCGACTTAAAGAGACAGCCCTGTCCGTTCAGAGGACGCAAGCGCCCTTCTTGCGAAACATGATCGAGAGTTATTTGCCAGAGGTGACTTTTTACAGCTTTGCCAATGATAATGTTGCCTTGGAAATATCTCTGCTGGAAACCCACAAATATCTCCAGCGATTCTGCTGGACTTGTCGGAGATAAGCGTGGTATGCACGGTGCGGCCGGAGATTTGGTTTGTATTTAATTGGGACATCCATATGTTCGCACACATTGTAAAACAGAGAGAGGAGCTGAGTGCGTGTAACAGGGCTGAGGGGGCTTGGGGGTCTTGGGATGGGTGCATGCGTGCGGTGGGGTCTGTTAGACGTACAGCGTGGCAAAACAGCTTGGAGATGTTTCGCTCGGTGACTTTTTGGTGCGGAGTACTCTCTTTCGATTTCAAGCAAGTTTTTGTAGGTGAGATGGAGATTAATTCCCGGCCCCTCCCCCCCTCCCCTCCCAGCCAGTAAGTTGAGGATTCGATGGCCAGCGTGGTGCTGGGGTCCTGTGCTAGGGAGCAGCCGGGTTTCCAGCAGCAGCCTGGACTCAGAGCGACCATTAGGCAGGCGGAAGCCCCCAGCAGGGTTACGGACCAGACAGTCTATACCAAGGCAGGTCAAAGGGTGAGCTTACTGTTTACTGAATCGTTAAATAGCTAATTATTCAGCCCGGCAACAGGGCAAAACCCCACATGGGATGTAAATCCTTGGCAATTCAGCGTTATCTGGCAGGGAACGGATTTGAGATCCGAGGATCCCTTGCAGTAGCAAAGGGGAGCTCCCTGCACTTTAAAACCTTTTAGGGTCATTGTACGATGCCGCAGAGCCATTAAGGAGCCCTCACGTGCCAGAAACAGTTTAACAGGCCCAGTGTTGGGCACTTAATTGTGTCAATAATTATTCACGCATTAGCACCAGCTCCTCCTTAAAGTGTGTACTGCGGTGACTCATTAAGTTATTACTGGTATTCATTACCAGTAAAATTAGCCTTTTTTTCAAAGTGTAAAATTTTACGTTTTATAGAAAAATATTGCTAGGAGAGCAACAGCTTTGCTCTACTCCCTGCTTTGTGCGGAGGAAAACAAGACTATGTGGAGATGAAGCAATGTTTTTTGTCCAAAAAGAGGCCCTCAAATTAGAAAGAGTCCTGTGCTTTTATTTCCCCCCCCCCCCGATGGGTTTTATGTACTTAAAATTGGGGTAGGGGAGCAGCTACATTCCTGCCCGGCTTTGGCTGTCGGTCTTGTGTGCCTAAGTGCTGTTTTCTGGTGTCAGGAGTGAGAAAGATACCCAGTGTCTTTTGATTAATAAAGTGTTAATGTATATGCAGCTGTCTTTATGTCAAATGCTTCATGGTGCACTTTGTTTCTTTAAATGCTGATCATTTACAGTGAGCGTGTACAGTATACATGCCTGGAGGGAGAGCAATTGTTATACAACTCTTTAATCCGAACCATGATTAAAACCCCTTTTGTTCCTCCCTCCCTGCATTACTCCAGCCTATCATCTTCTCTGAGAAATCATTTGGCAAGTAGATACATGTGTATTTTAAGAGAATAACTCCTTTTAAAGAATCAGTTTTGCTTTTGTTCTGCTTTTAGAACTTAGTTTTTTGCATTTCAATATACAGCACTGTTCAAAAGACGTAGGAGGGTCATAGCCATTTTTTGTGTGAATAAGGTATAATTGAAATATGATGTATGCAGATATCATCATTTCTACAGCAATTATCCAGATTGTTTGTGTAGTGGGAACATACTTTCAAGTAGGGGTTGGTCAGTGGCAATCATGTTGCGTGACACAGCTGAGAGACATGACAAAGAATACGTAAAGTCTCACACTGTGAAATTTTACCTTGCACCGAGAGTGTCTACTAGGGGGAATCATTAGGAATTTCGAAGGTGAGGGCCACGGAGGTTTCAGAGAGAGATGTAATGGAGGACGGGGAGGCTGGCGCTTAGATCTTGGGGAGAGGCTGGGGTTTGGCATTCTGTTTCATGTGGAGACCAGCAGTTAATGTGGTCCTTGTTGAAACTTGAAACAGCTCTATTAGTAGCTTGATTGGGGAGAGGAGAAGAGACCAAGAGTAAACAAAAATGTGCGGTCTGGGGATGGGCTTAATTGTGCACAATACATCTTGCCTCTGTGCGGCTTATTCTAATCACTCCAAATGGCAACACACACGCTCTCACACACACACACACACAAATTTGATCTGCTCAAGCAGATAAAACTGCTATGTGTATAATATTGCCAGGCTAGAAGGAAAAAAAAAACGGACATCTGTTTAACAATTCTCTATTGTAGGCAGGATCATAGAAACACTGTTGCCTGCCTGTCGTGTTCAATCAAAATGAATAAAATGCTGATTTAAAAAAAAGGAAAAAAATCAGGCGGAAGAGAGCCTTTTAAAGTATTTGCTTATACTTTTTTTGTTTTAATTTCAGCAGCATGATGAGGAGGGGGAATCCCAGGGGCAGAGGGAGGTTTCAGGAACAGTGAAGGGAAGATTTTGTTTTGTTTTGTGTTGGGTTTTATCCTCAGTACAGCCAAGAGAGGCGAACAGCAGTCGGAACTAATTGTAGCTCGCTCAGGAAAGTCTTCATTAGCACTTGCCACACATGGTTACCAGATGTGCCGAAGAAGGGGTGGGAGGAGGGGGGAAGGGATATGTGGAGAATGGGCTACATACTTAAACCTAATAATCTGTCTTTTGTTTTCAAGTCTATTGTGTTGGGGAGGGGAAGAATGAGGAGAGGGAGAAATCCTGGCTGCTTTTTGATGCAGCCAGTCCCTATTAGCTGAATGGCATTCCTTGTCTTGCAGCCTCCTCCAAGGGAGGAAAAAACTCTCAATCATGGCCAAGTAGAGAGGGATGGATTTATTTATTTATTTATTTATTTAAAGGCTATCAGTGAACTATTATTCCACTGAACTCAGCTGAAAGTATTTAGATAATCAAACAGGTAAACCACTATCTTTCTGGCCAGCTCATGAATTTGAGCTGGGGTTTTTTTGTGAGTTTGTGGGCTCCCAGCATATCAGTGGGGCTGTTGAACTCCCAGTTCAATAGCAGCAGCATCTCCTTAGTTCACGTGTACTTTGTCAGTGGGTGTGAGATGCAGTTGGTGAAGCCAAGTCCAGCAGGAAGGTAAGAAGAGCTCTGTGGTCCTGTCAGTCAGCCCTGTGGTTGTCATCTTGGTCAGACGTTTAACCTTCTGCCTGCTGCTATTAAAAATAAAAAGAAATAATCCTTCATACATAGTGGCTGTCGCTACGGCAGACCAAATCGTGGTCTTGCTGCCCACATAGATGATTTTCACACGAACCAGCGTTAATTTTACTGCAGATGTTACCACAAACGTTGCTAGTTGCTCCTTAGGAAAAAAAAGAGTCTCTCTTCCTCCTCTTTTGAACTGATCGTCTACAGGGGGATCCTGCGGGGGCTGTCCCCATCGTCTCCTCCCGCTTCAGCAGCACTGCAGCTTCTTTCCCCTCTCAGTCCCTGAAACCTTCCCAGAAGGTGGATGCTTTTTGTACTGGTATCCTCTGTGCTTGGATGTCCCCTTTCTTCCCGACTCCCACTCTTTATTCCAGTGGTAGAACATCACCGTGTCTGGACAAGAGGGCTTAGATGTCTCTCTGAGCTCTGAATAATCAGGGCTGAAGGCTTAATTATGGCACTACACATGATATGCACAAGATTTGGCACTCTGGTCATGTGAGAGAACAGCACTAGATGAACTTTTATTAATTAAGCACTTTGTTTCCTTTCCTTCTTGAAACTGCAAGGAGGAGGTATAAACGTGGGAAATCACTTACGTTAAAGTGAAATAGAGACATTTTTTGAATCTTAAATAATCTGAGTTGAACCTAAATCTTTGTGGCTCCAGCCTTGTTTTATCCAGCTCAGTTTGCCACTCTGTAATCTCATCCTGCTTTGGAGCCTGGAAATGTTCTTGCTCACAATCTCAAAGCGGAGCAGATGTTGCATAAATAGAAAATAGGTTGTGTGTACAACCTAATCTAAGCACAGGGCACAGAAGGAGGTTTGGATGAATGTAAGCTAATCAAGGCACAGATCTGCTATACTTTGGGACTTAGGACCAAATTTTTTTCCAGATATACTCTGCCTACCAGATCCCAAATATGCTGTTCACTTTTTCCCACTGCATGGCAACTCTCACTTGGAGCTTTTTACATTTTTTGAGAATAGAGTAATGCCTGTCAGCTCAAGCTCACCAAAGCAAATGGCTGGTAAGAATTAATCTATTCCATTCTTTCTTCCATGTTTGACTGGCTTCTCCATCCAATTATCTTGTTATTCCAGGTCCAAATTAATCAAAGTCCAGGAATTCTTCTTTCAGATTCCCTCAAAGGAAATAATAAAGCCAAATCACTTAGCTGACTTGGTTGTATCTGCCTTTCCTACTGTAGGATTGTAGAGTCTCCTTTGACCCTGCTGAAATTGGTTGGATCAACATAACTAGCATAGGCAGAGTCACTGAGAGTATGGCTTCCATAAACTATCTTTATTAATTGTCAAAAAGGCCCAAGGTAAAGTTTGATAAAAATTAACCTATTTACCATCCCAACTTTGCTGTAGCTGCTATTGCATTAGTTGTTTTCTTCAGTAAAATTAAGTGCTGTATTTGCAATTTGTATAATGCTATCCCAAATTACTTACACAAGAATAAACTGTGATTGTGCCAACATGCATTATGTAGAGACAATATCTCCACTTACAATAATTCATGTTTAGAAAAACCAACACTGCAAACTTGATGTTTCTGTCAAGTTTTCTTTCTTCTGGAGACACATATACATTTATTTATTTTTCCAAGTGTTACCCACAGAATGAGTTTCGCATGTAAGCGCTATTGCCTTCATGGTGAAACCACAGCCATACACCATAGGTATCATCTTAGTTGATTTGTATTGTCACGTATTCCACAGAGATATTAAGTAAAATTTGAAATGGCTATTGATGGCTCCAGGTGCCTGTGCTCTCCCCTCAACAGGTTTTCAGTTACTTGGGCCTTCAGCAGAACTTAGACAGAAGTGCTTTCAAAAATTTGACACACCGAATGTAATTTTAAGACATTCTTCACATTATTAACTTAATCTTTAATTATTATAAGTTAATTATTTAAATATTTTATTAAGTTAGAGATGGAAAGCACAACGATCAGATTTATTTCCTGCTTTTTGTGCATTTCTGCACTGAAATCAAGGTTTCAGGCAACAAGGCAAATATTTTTATGCAGATGCAAAACTAATCAACCAAACATGAAAATACTCCTGTGGGGTTTCCTGGAGGCCTTGCTGGGGATACTGCAATGCAAATAATATATAATGCAAATAAATAATACAGCACAAGTATTATAAGACAGTAGGATTCAGTTAGGGACCAAACGTAACGGGTGATCCACGTGAGCTGGTACTACCATCCTTTTTATGATGCTCAAAATCGCGTGTTTCTGCTGCCTGGATCTCCTATCAAGTTTTTTTTTACCCTCACAATGTTCTTCTATAATGTACTCCATCAAAATGCATGCTTCATCACAGATGATGTCATTTAAGCAGAAAAGAATTGTAAATCCTTCTTTGGCCTCCTGTAGTTTTTCCTGGGTAGCCGGCTGAGCTCAAACTACTTCTCTTTCCAGTATGATGCATAAGTAATCAATACAATTTTTTTTTTTATATGCATGTCAACAGTACTCTATGTAATTAGAGAGTATCCAGCACTGTTCTAATGCTACGCAGTAATTACATATGGCAGCATTTTTCTCCCCGTGATTTGCAGTTTTTCCAATACAAAGCAAGTGACCAACACGACAGGCAGGAAAGTTTCATTGTAATGTTAAGAAAATTGAGAAGAGCAAGTTTACTGGGGAGAGTACAAATAGCTTTTCTCTTTTGCAGGGTAATGACTTGAAGATAGATATGCAGTGCAGCAACATGAGGTCCATCTTGTTGTCACCTCAAAATGAGGTTCCCGCGGTGTGCTGTCCGGGAGGAACCTGTGGGCTGCTCAGGGACAGACGCTGGTGCAGGAGATTGCAGCCTGGTTTGTTTGCAGGATTGCGTGATGGGAGCAGAGTAGCCTGTTGCTCCCAGCCTGCACTGACTTCCAGTGCGTTTCAGATACTTACAGTGGATTTGACGGTGGTGGCTCTAACCTGTAAAGTTTCCAGGAAGGTTTGGAACCCAGTTACCTTCCCTTGTTGGGAATATTGCTACAGCTGAGACCAGAGCAAGGCTCGATGGAAACTTAGGTGCAAAGGAAGGTGCTGGTAAGGTATAAAGAATCTTGGCATAAACACCCTCCCCTGGACACCTTCCCCCCCTGCCTCGCCCCCCATCCCTAAAACTGCTGAGAAAGATATGGGGTCAGATGGATATATTTAAGAGTGATCCTTATCTTTTTAATTTTTAATGACTGGGCATCTACAGTTTCATCATACACACTGGAAGAAACATAACTACAAAATGAGAAGCATTCTTGACGGAATGTTTATTTTTATTGTTTTACTTGATTCTTTTTCAGTGACAAAACAGATTAGTTTCCCAACACCATGGATGCAATTTTATCATGAAGCTTACAATATGTAATATGTCTTGTAAAGTCCCATTCTGAGATTACATGAATGTGTGAGAATCTCTGTCTCCACTCGTGTAAAAAATTAAATGTTTACTCCAATGCATTGCAGTGAAAAACTCAAAAATATGGTAGGGGGGCACCCTAGAGAAGTAAGAGAATGATAAAAGGATCTCAAATGCATTGGAAAGCATTTGTGTGCGCTTTAGGGTCTTTTTTGTTTCTAAGCATCACTATTTATGGCAAATCTTATGACTTTAAGTTCTGGTCTGATGACTTTTGGATGGTTGGGAGGGGTAGTACCTAAAATATCCTTCAGACTGTTGGTCCGCTCCTCAAGTAGTTTAGTTTCTCCTGTCCCAGAGCTGTGTGCCTCATCCCGCTTGGTCTTTCCCTTTCCCCATGCTCTTAGGTCCTGGGTCCTGGCAGTGCCCCCTTACCATGGCTGCGGAGGTCTTGGCTTCTCTCTGGTTCCAGTGAGGCCAAGGTGGCTGGGAGAGTAGATCACTTCTAGTCCTGCCTTCCCCTCTCCCTCGGGCTCAGCCTCCGTCATTTCCCTGTTTGTCGAGCATCTTCATGTAGATTTGGCCCCGGGAACAGTGAGCTGTGCTGAAGAGCCAGCCACCTTTCGCTTTAAATTTTAAGGAGAACAGAAAGCAAATGACATAGAGTATAAAATAAGTACTTAAGTAAATGTTGTAATCTCACTTGGGGCAGTTTGACAAAACATACTACATGCGTATGTGTCTGCACGTAATCATTGTCGTCATCGTCATTTGCTTTTGTTGTCAGCAAAATTAAGCAGGGGAGCATTTGAGGGAAGGTTGTGCTTGCGATTCAGCAGCAAGCTTCAGCTCATGGCAGGGGCACCCAGCCTTTGCTAAGGCAACCTGCAGCGTATGAGCTGAGCCATGTTGCTCTGCAGAGCCCGTTAGTTTTAAGAACAGCCTCCGCGTGTGAGCAAGTAACTGTTTCTACACAACGTGAGGATCAAGGTCTCAAATGCTAATTCTTTAGTTTCACCTGAAGGTATGGCTTGCCAAATTTCAGCCTGTTTCTGGTCCGTAATGGAGCAACGAAGGCAATAGTGCTTTCTAGAGGTAAGGTCATACTGTAATCCAAACCAGAAAAAGAGAGCCAGCTTGGCTTGTATTCATTTCAAATTCCGTGCAAAAGTTTGAGTAGATTTTTTTTTTTCCCCACCAGACAGTGCAACTATGATCTTTTTTCATCAAAAGGAAAGAAGCAGCAGCAACAATAATTCACATCAGTGCATTATTAATTCTCTGTACCTTTAGTGAATTTGAAACAAAATTTAAAAATGCTAAAAAAAGGTAAGTATTTGACTACAGCAACGGCAATTTCTAGGTCATTTCTTGACTTCTGTGAGCAAATTTCTTCCAGTTTAGGAAATTCAGGATTATTTTCATTTTTATAAGAATGGAACATCCATTCAACACACAATAAAAGCTTTTTAAACCTGTTAAATACTATGAAATAGATGTGTACAGCTAATTAAGGTATGTGTTGAATAGTAATTATGTCATCCTGAGGGATTTACGAATAGAGTCTAGTTAAAATTTGATTCAATCTTCTATCATTCACAGAAGGTGCAAATTATTATTCATTTAGCGTGCTCTGATTTCAGTTCTAAAGGTAATCCAGAAAAAAGAGAGAGGGATTTCTGTTTTATCAGCATTGTTTAAGAACTAAGATCCCTTAATTATCACACTGTACCAATAGTCTGCTACCCAACTTACTGAAGCAGTCATTCAGCTTTGAAACTAACAATTTACCCTCCAAGCAAAGAAAAATATAAGAAAAAGCGTTTAGTCAGCAAGCAAATATACCAAATGGTATGTTTTGGCTTTTGTTGGCGCTCATGTTTCTGAGCTGTGCAAACGTGAGTCACTTACACAATACCTTTCAATCAAAGCAAAGGAGACAAATTTCGCAACAAAAAGGAAAAAAAAAAAAGGCAAAGGTGTAATAAGGCTCCATGGGATCCAGTTCTGTCAAGCTTCTGGAACCTCTTTCCAGGCGCTTTCTTTTTAGGTAACATGGGTAGACTCTTGGCATTACTCCTTTGTGTAATTTCTCATCATAGTAACGAACAATTAGGTAAGATTCCTTGTCGCCTTGTGAAAGTATTATAGATACTTTTACAAGGAAGTTACTTTTAATGACCTTAAAAGAAAAACTTCACAGTGTTTCTGGATTTATAACAGTAACTGCCAATCCCCGTAGTTACCATTAAAGCTGGCCTAAAATGGGGAAAAAGAAAAATTGTTTCACAAAATACTTTTAGGTCTTGGAATGAAAACTGAACCTTTCAAGGAAACCGAGAAATTCCCAAGAAGCCAGAAGACTTCAGGAGCTACAGTGGTGTAGTGGTGGTGTGGTAGAAACAGGTTAAGTTTCTGTTCTGCCTGATTCGGAGGTCCAGCCTCTCTACTGCTGGGACTTCTCTTCTGCATGTCTGAGCTGCCATGGAAATTTTGTCAAAACTGAGATATTTTCTTGATAATGTTTTTGTTTGTTGCGTTTTCATTTTTTTAAGTAGGAAAAACTTTTCCCACAAAGTTTTCTCACTAAACCTATTTCTTCCATTAAAAAAAAAAAATCAGACAGTAGTCATATTACCAAAGATACAAGCTATTACTTCAGTTTTTCCATAAACTAAGAACACATAATCTGTGCGGTTATGTTGGCAGTTATTGCTTGGGCTTCTTGGAAAGTAACTTCTAGTGTGCTTAGACTGCATATATTTGTTGTGTGGTTTTATTGCAGAAAGGTGAATGTTCTCCTGCACTACTTTTTTTACAGTACGTCTTTTCCTATTGATATCAGCAGGACTAATTATGTATATTAAACAACTTTATGGGAATAAGGATTGTGTATCCTGCCCTGCTTAATGCCAGCCAGTACTAAGGAGCAGCCACCCCTGAGAGGGAGCGCAGCAGCTGCCCAGCAGCTCTCAGAAATGGTGTGCAATTCTTTAAGTTGAGCTTAAGCAAAGGTGCTGGACTTCTTTGGAAAAATTATCCAGAAGTAAAACCTAATTTGCTGTGTTCTGATTTTACCTTTCTAATCGAAGTGGCATTTTGGTAAGGTGAATTGAAGAATCCACATTATCTTTGGTTGGTTGGGTTGGGTTTTGTGGAGAGAGACAAATGGGCTTGACATAACTGGTTTTTTCTGCATATTCCATCATATTTAATCTTTTGACATGGCTGCTTGCTTACAGTATGGTTTGGAGTACTACCCACTGGAAAACTGTAGTCCTAGTTGTTGCTTGGAATCTGGCAGAAAATTGCCATATTTATGCTTTTTCTTTTTTTTTTTTTTTTTTTTTGTGCAAACTCTGACTGCTTTATAGGGTGGGTAATATTGTAATAGAAGTGGGAAGTGTTCCCAGTTCTTAGCAAGATAAGAAAATGTTGTTTCTTATCTGTGATGGGAAAAGAGATGAAGGGTCAGTGAGGTAGAGATACAGGAAAGCTATTGTGTGCTTGGTAGGAGCTGCAGAGGAGGAATCTCTCTCACTGGTGGCTTGTTTGAGTGGAAGGTAAGAGTAAGAGGCAGAGTCTAAGTGAAGGGAGAGGACTGGAAAAGATGTCAAGTAAAATCAGAGAAATTTGTTGGGTTTTTTGCTTAAAGGAACAGGTACATGGCTTTGAGATTGTTACTGAAAGAAGAGAGCAAGTCAAGGTGAGGGCAGCTTTAAATGCTTGCCTGCTGTTGACGCTTTGAGATTTATAAAGATTCATAGGCCCCTTCGGTCTTTGGAGATAGCAAGGAGAATGGGATGGGCTCTAAGCCACCTTTGATTTTCAGGGATTGCATGGAAATACAGGGCAGTCTGCTGGTCCCCAGGTGTAGCTTCGCTGGGGTTTGCCTTGTCTTCCCACCTGCCTCAGCGTAACTGTGTCGGAGAGGGAGGCAGTTGTGCTGGAAGTGGTATGGGAAAGGTTTTGGGCTATGCCTGTCCCCAGCCAAGAGTTAGCTGCTTGGAAGTTGTTTTTCTCAGCAGCATATGCAGGAGCTATGAAGGTGGGCAAAGTTTGATTTCAAGACGCAGAATGCATGTGCCAAACTTGGCGGTAGGGGCTGATTGGGTCTGCAGCCACTTAAATAAGTTCCTTGCCTCGCCATCCTCAGCAGATCTGTAGCTGATTTTCATCTGATGTAAGCTACAGGAGCTGCTGGCTACCTGGCCTGTGCTGGCATTTGGGTTGGGAGTGGAGTAGATGCCCCAGTACGCACCTGTCCGTGCCTCCTTCTGTAGAAAGAAGAGCAGTGCTGTCTTAGGTACCTTTTTTGTATTACAGTAGCAGTGGATGTGACCAAATACTGAGCTATTTTTTCTTGACCCATCAGTTTTCACCTTGTGTTTATTTGCACAGCATTCTGGCATCAGCAAAAGATGCATGTCCTGTATTGAGATAAGTAACGACATCTCATGGGCCTGGGGACCAGGGCTCTGAAATTAGGCCCTAAAAGTCATGAGCGTGTGCTGACTGTTGGAGAAAATCTTGTATTTGTTCTTGAGTAATTCGAATACATTGGAAATGTGTGGCCAGTCTTTCCCCTGTTAGACTGAAGGCTACAAGCTTAACTGGCTTTAAACATGAAAATTTGAAATTCTTCTATATTCAGCTGCTGCAAGAAGTTGAACCTTCATGTAAAATAGTATTGCAGGATGCTGGTGTGCAGCCTGAGGGGAGTCCATTTGGATTTTATGGAAGGGAGCCCTTTGCTTGCCTTAAAGAAACAGCACGAATGAATACCAGCATCGGACAGTCATTTTCCAAACAGGTGCTGTAGTGTATCCCAGTGAAGATATTTACAATGGAGTCAAGGACGGTAAAGTCTTTGACTGTACTCAAAGGCTACTGTCATTTATCTATATGCAAGGAATTATTGTTTCATATCACAGAATAATAACTTCAGGTTCATAATTTATTATAAAGCAGGAGGATTTTTCCAAGAGGGTGGTGTCTCTTTGGGACAAGGAGATGAAGAACTGCTCTACAGAGCTTGTGTTGGGAATAATGGAAAGGGACAAGCTTGTCCTCTTGTTTCTTCTTCCTGGGATGTGCGCACAGGTTGCCCCCTTTTACAAACTAGCAAGTGGGCTAAAGTTTTGGAGCTGCGCATTTAAAGCTTAGATCTTACTTTTGCACTGAAGAGTGGAAGTAGCTACAATAACTGGTAATGCATATAAAATAATTTGTTGCTGGGCTAATAGTAACAGATTTCAAAAATTATGCTTACATTTTGGAGCTGGTGGAACGTTTGAAAGATTTACTTCTAACAGAATTTGCACTCCGTGTAATTTGGATTTAATGACTTGGTGTAACAGAGGCAAAAGGGTTTCTGAGTATGTGACTCTCCTTTTCCATGGCACAGTAGGTATTTCATCTTAATTTTTGGTTGCATACTAAGAAATCAATATGTAAAGCAGAAGTCAACAGATACATAAAAGGAAAGCATCAGAGAAGTTGAATAGTCATTTACTGGGTTAGTATTTAAAGCTGGCATATATTTCTGAGTGGGAAAGGGCTTCAGAATGGGGCAATTCACAAACCACTTCTTCCCCTTCAACAGCTAATTCAGAGGCAGCAGGTGTGTAAGCAGCCCCTTGGGAAGCGGACCAAGTGTAGTTTGTGACAGAATTGAGTGGAGATGATCCCAAGCTGAAAGTCAAAACAGGATCTTCTTTTAAGTTCATCGAGTGACCTGCAATTTTATTCCAGCGCCTAACACAGGTAAGAGGCTTCTACAGAATCTGCATCTGCATTTCCCAAGGTATTTTAATATGTGACTCCTAACTCGTATTCATTGGTGCATTCAGATTTTGAAACTACTGATCTAGTGGCAGGTACCAGTACCAGAGTTTTGGTAGTTTTATTGGGCTTTAAGGTATCTCTTTTGGCAAAATCAATTCAGAGAGCCACAATGCGTTTGTCAGCAATCCTAATGAATGCATACACAGAATATATCTGGGACCAGAATTTGAGAGTAAAAGAGCACTGTTTCTTAAATCTTTGTATCTCATTTCCATGTAAACCAGGAGAAATTTGAGGTAAGCAAGAGGTCTGCGTCAAGGTGGGAGGTGGTGTTGGCTCTTGGCCCCTTGCTGGAGCTGATTCCTGGAGCAAGTAAATTTGGTCCTGAACTGTGTTGCTGTTACAGCATACATTTTTAAAAAAAAAAAAAAGAAAGATAAATTCCAGCGTGCCTTTTGAAATGTTGTGTATAAACACGTTTAGGGATCTGGCTGAGAGAGAGACTACCTGCACCATCCAGGCTGGGCCAGCTGCAGCCAGCTGTGTGGCAAACTGACGTTACTGGGCTGGTAGGCACAGCCCTTCAGGAAGTCAATGAGGGCGGGAACGAACTCCGTGTTGCAGGTGTCATCCCCCCCCTGAAGCTTCTTCCTTGCTCCTTTTCAGTTTCTATAGGCTTTTATACTTGCTCTTGGACATGAAGTGCCAGGTTCCTAGGCAGACCTGGGCTTTCCTTTTTTCTTTATATAGGATGAGCTTTGCAGTCTATATAAATGCCCTGCCATGTGAGTTACTTGAGGAGTCATGTTTGGTGGGAGTGGGGGACGTGCTCCATGTCTGCTCACTGGAGGGACAATGTATTTTAGATCATGAAAACTGAGGGCTGCTTTGCTCCGTCATCATTTCATTGAGGGTGAACAGCAAGAAAATACACAATTCTGTTCTCTGTGGCTTAATTTCAGTCAGCGAGAGGTGTTTAGGGCACTAATATCCTTCTTCCTCAGCTAACGCACCCACAAGGCCTCTGTATTAAGAGGCAGGCAATGCATTGAATGTGTGCAACGCATCCTATTCTACCTGCCCCCCCCCCCCAAGTGCTGTTTCTTGTGACTGCATGGTGCTGAAGCACGGCAGTACGTGGCTTCTGCTGTCAGAGAAGACCCCCCTCAAAATGAAGAGCTGCCTCTGCAGCTGCGTGGGCAGCAAGAGCCAGGGCGCTTCCACAGGGCAGCAGCCACAGAAGCCGCTTTCTGACAGATAGTGTCCTTATTCTTTAATCATTAGCCTTAATGAAGGGGTTTTGTCATATTTTAAAAGAAAAAAAAAGGAAAAAGAAAAAAGAAACTGAGAAAGGAAAGAAAAAGAGAAAAGAAACAGCCAAGGAGGAGAAAAGATGGGGAATAGTTGGGATTATCTCTGTGCCGTCTCTCAGGTCCAGTGACAACAAGACTACAATGGGTAGCTTTCAGAACTGCATATGGTCTTCCTTCCGAGGGAGTTGATTAAGCGACTCCGGATGAAATTGAAATCCTGTGATTTGACCTTTGTCTGGCCTGGGAGGACTGCAATTCGCATAACAATTTCCTTTTGTTCTTTGTTTGGAGTTATTAATCCAACATGAGCCTCGAATTAATCAGGGGTAGTGCGTTGTTACATTTCTAATTCACAGCTCCACTGCTTGTGTCTTTTTTAATTAAGGCCGAATGATAGCAGGCCTTAGCCCCTGATTGCAACACTTACTAACCACACATTGAGGGATGAAGAGGCTAAATAGGCAGAACGAGATTACTTCAAGGTTTCACTTAATTGTTTTTTTCCTTTAAGTAAAGAGCACTGAATGAACATTGTTAATGCCAGGCTGGGAGTATTTCTTTTATATATGTGTTATGTGCGTGCGTGTATGTGTGCGTGCAGGGGTGGGGGAGGTTATGACGGGTGTGCCGAGGACTCGGAGCTCTAATGGCTCAAGGGTTTGTAAAATTGAAGCCTTTGGTTATTGATTTAAACCATTCCTCCCACCTCCCCTGGGGAGCAGGGGCAAGGGTAGGGGAAGGAGGAAAAGAGTTGAAGAACATTAAACTTAAGTTAGCTGCATGGATTTTCTTGTATCCTACGTTGAACCCATTTGTTTCAGTAGTTTTTCTTGCTGTTTGCTAGTGGTTCAAAGGTAGAAAACGCAGGAAGATTGAAGGCTATCAGAGATGCTAAAGAAATGTGTTGAGAGACACAAAGCTTTCCAAAGCCTGGGCGTGGTAATAATGATAATAAAATAAAGGCGAGCCAGTTGTGTCACACAGCAGATTTTGCTCATACTGAAGGATGTTTGAGTCATGTTTCAAAAGCTGTTTGTAAATTTGTATTGTCAGAGCAGTTCAGGGCCACAAAGGCGCAGGTGCTATTCCAGGGGAATGGTGTAGATGATCTCAGTTAGATTCATGCTGGATAACTCAGCCTGTGCCAGCCACTCTGGATGCTGGAAAAGAAAATGCACTGAGAGCCCAGCCTCGCAATATTTACTTGCACAAATAGTTCCATTAGCTTAAAAAAAAAAAAAAAAAAAGGTTGACAGGGATTCATATTGCAGGATCAGGCTCGGTGTTTTGGCCTCCCATCGTGCAGTACATTGGATATGATTGTTACAGAGAAAGGTTAATATTTAGGGTCCCAAACCTTCAGTTGCTGAATATACACAAATCCCATTGAATCCAATTTGTGCTGTGCGCCTGCAATATCAGGTAGAGCTCTGTAAGTGTGGGAAACTAACTCTTTCTGAGTTATTTCATCCATCCAAGGAGCTGGAGGGATGGGGGAAGCACTTGCTTGGAAGTGTTAATGTTTCTGTGTAAAATGGCAAGCTGGTGTTAATCATACCAGGCTGCACAGATAGAGAGCTGCCATTCTGACTCTGGCACGGAACATACAGGGCAGCAACGCTGTTCCTGCTTTTCTGAATTCTTGATGCGTGGTGGCTGTTCCACACAGGGTTATCTAAGAATGCAATGATAAAACCTCTAGATAGATTGTGCAAAAGTAGAGTGTAAGCTCCAAAGGAGAAAAATGTTCCAGGTAAAACCTTATTTCTGTTTTTAGAAATCTAAATTGTGAACTGAGTCTGCTTTTTTAGATGAGCGTGAAGAAAACAAGCTATATATTCAGCCTTCCACATAAATGTATGTAGTATCTGGAAACAAAAACAAACTAACACACAACTCTTCAGGTCTGGCCTTCAGCTGGTGCAAAGAAGCACCAGTGACTCCATTTCTTTCCATGCTTAGTCATGTCAACACAGGATTTACACTGAATTGGGTTCACAGGTTCAAAGCCATTTTCTTGACTTTCCTGCTCTTTTCTTAGGTGCTGCCTGATCCTGTGTGTCAGGTTACTTCTGGTAGATTGCCAGCTCCCTGTGCTGGGAGAAGTCAATGGGATAAGACGATGTTCAGCATTTTTTGGAGTAGGGCTGCCTTACCAGCAGTTCAAGTACCTTATGCGTAGTGTTGTTTTTTAGAACCAGTTTTGAAGCTCTTGCACAGAATAACACCTTATTCTGCAAGTGCTCCTATTGAATCAGACTTTGCATGGAGAGAATAGTATTAAGTATGAGTAAGCACATCAGAATCTGACCATCAATCACTTATTGTTGTTTATTTCCATTTAAAGACAGAATGCTGCACATTTGTCCATCTTGTTCTCTTTTTCCTAGAAATCTCTGCAGACCAGGGTATGTTTGTTTATAGCAGACACAATTCTAGAATCAAAACCTACTTTTAGTGCTGTTCTGTGTCTTAAATCTGCATGCTTCTTTTTTTAATTATTGTTTGAAGGTTCACTGTTGTTGACTTAAAAGGTGTCACATTACACTTCCAAAGGGTCTCAGGATGAATGGGTACCCCGTGTGTTTCTTGTGTGAGTGTTTTGAATGCCACCTTAAAACCCAAAGACCAGTCTGTTCTATCTCCTGTTTTATAATCTCATGGCAGTGGGTATATTTGGGGAACTTCTAAAATCGGCTTCTTTTCCTTATTCTTGTATAGCATAATGTTCATCATTAATGTCTTCAGTAGCTCTCCTCAGCAATCTTCTAATACCATTTAAGTGCTTTGAGATCCTTAAAGATGAAAGAAGTTGTATAAACAGATGGCAGCAGCATTATAATGCTTCTTTGGATGGTTAACCCTCAGTGTAAACTGTCTTGCAGGACCCTGCTGTACACCTAGAGCCAGGTACCGTCAGTAGTTTTCAGCAGTTGGCTTTCTCTCTGTGTAATATGAAATTCTGGTTCCTTTCAATTACTCTGTGAAGGAAGTTAGGATTCTTGCCACGCTCGGAAACCAAAAGACCAGGTCAGGGCGTGTGATAGTGCTTTCCTGTCCTTGCCCAAAGTGGCTGTAGTTGCACTTATTTAAGGGACAATCCATTGATCAGTAGTTCTTGAATATTTGCAGCTGCAACAGTCAACGGTGATGAGTCCACAAATACATAAGGAATGACTTTTGTTGTTGCTGCTGCTGTTATTCCTGACAGTTTTAGACAATCTCTTGCTATTTAGGAAATATTTCTGTTGAGATCAAAACTGCCCTGGACTCCCCTCTCCCTTTCCCGCAGGGGTGTGCTCCTCACATCTGCAACAACAAGTCGCCCTTATGCAGCAAAATGCCCAGTTTCAGCAGCAGTGCATCGGCCGTGCCGCTCTTCCACCGTGCGTGGAGGTGCTGACACTCCTTCTCCTTGAAATCAGTGGCAGGTCGTCCCCAGCCCGTTATATTTCTCTGCTCTCCTCTTTCGGACATAAGGTAGAGATTACGATTAATGGTCCTTTGAGTTGCTCGGCGCTCCTCCCTCTGTGCTGTCTCCCCGCGATCCCCCTTCCCGCGCCCTCCCTCTCCCCCCGTCAATGGGAGCCTTTGATGTCGCACAAGAGAAGACTGTTGGCTAACAGTCTGGAGGCTGCTTCGTTTGAGCTAACCACCACATGAAAACAAATGCGATCCATCATATTTCATTAACTAGCTGCCCCCTGTTCGGGTGCCCTTTTTTGATGTCGGAGCGCATCCTGACAGAAATCAGAAAGATATGTGTGATTAAGACCAGTAATAATAGTTAGTGCATTGTATTGTAAATTACCTTTCTGGGCCCTGGTACTTTATCAGCCCCACTGGCCTTGGCTTGGGTACATTTTTGACTACTCTGTATATACAGTGTATTAGCGCAATGGAGATCATTATGTGGCCTGTATTTGAGTCATTTTTATTTAAGATGCCAAACAATAAGCTGTTGATTGGGGGAACAAGAGGCGAACAATAATGTTCTGTGTCACATAATACACCACCATTTTCCAGCTTTGCTTTAGAAGGGCCCTCTTTATTGTTTTTGTATAAAAATGGTTCTTAGGAGGAGGAATATTTTGCTGAGGTATGTCATTATTTTGCAAATTTCTATTATCTCATCATGTTGTCTTCATTGTAAATTGCAGCTAATTAGGAACCTAGTTAGAGCCCCAGCTTTGAGGCTGGCTTTTTTGTGAAAAGAGCCCACCGATTACCGCACTACAAGAGAGGAAGGGAGAGAAAAAGGAGATTAATCTGGTTACCTAGGCGACACTCGCTTCCATCTGCGAGGAACAATACATTTTTGTTTCCTTGGCTCAGTTCAGATCTGTTTTGTTTAGGGGGGAAAAAAGAGAGCGAGCGAGAGGGAGAGGGAGAGAGAGAGAAGGGGAGAGAGGGAGAGGGAGAGGAGGCAGCCCCACAACAATGCTGGACTCTGTCTGGCCCCGGCTTACCCGCTTCCATCCCTCCGCAAGTTCGGGGTCTCGGGGGAGTGGGAAGATGAAAGAGATAAGCTCCAAAGTTGTCAAAGGTCGTAACCTTGCCACACAAAGCCAGCAGTTTTACTTCTAAATCCCCTTCTCCCGAAAAGCACTTAATGAAATAATATACTGTGCTTCTCAACACCCCGTAGTCTTTATTAAGCGGCAAGGCCCCCGAGATGGTGAATTTAAGGAGTCGGTTAAAACTTCTGACTAAACAGTCGCTGACTAGGAGCGTCTACAGAAGATGTGATGGGGTTTTTCTGAGCGAGAGAGACAACTTTTCTTCCACTGTCTCTCGGTAGCAATATTGTGGCTTCCCTGACACGTGTTTTATAGCTGCCTTTACACAAAAGGCAGAGGTCTCTGAAGGCAGGGCAGTCTGATTTTTTTTTTTCTTTTCTTTTTTTTTTAATTTCTTTTCAGTTACCTTCACAAGGTCATGGTTTAACAGACGACAGCGACCTGTATCTTTCCTGTTGTGCGTCAAACTATTAAACCCTTGCATGGCTTTTGCATAGGGTAGACAATGCAGCCACATTATTTGCTTCTTATTTTGGAGCAGCTTGCCAGAAAAAGGACAGAGGTAATAACCAGAGCTGATAGAGCCTGGCTAAAAGCTCAGAAATGCTCATGAGCTCTTGAACTGAATTGGCTAAACCCACAGCCTTTTGATAAGCATAATGCTTTCTCCAGGTGTTATGTCATCATGTATAATGTTTTGCTATCTGGTAGTGTTATGGATGATGACATAAAGTCACAAAAATATCAAAGTTACCAATTTTAGCTTATCTGAGCTTTCCAAACCTGGACTGTGCTGATAAAATCAGAACAAGTATCAGGTTAACAACCCTAAACCTCCTATTCTGCATTGCTCTGAAGTACTGTTCTTACATTTTCTTCCTCTAAAGAAGCTTCTAAGAGCTGCTTCAGAGATGGTGCGTTGCTCCCTCTGACTGGAAATGACAGTCATCATGTTAAAAAATAACAAATATTCAGGAGGAAGGAATTAAGGTACGACAGTTTTGTGCGGGGAGCGCGAGGCATCTTGGAATTAAAGTCATTTGAATTTCCAGTTCTGACACGTGCTTTCTGTGGGATCTTGGCCAATTCATTTGGCATATTTCTGCCTCAGACCTTGACCTATAAAGTAGTCAAAGCTTTATTTCTCTACCATGGAGGATAACTTGAGTCTTGATTAATTAAGGACTTACAAAGAGATGAGATGCTTGGATGCAGGGCTCTGTATAAATGCAGAACATTTAATCCTTACCTATTCTGTTCCAATAAATGCCTTCTTGGGTACACCTGGACCAGTTCTGAGAAGAACTCGCAAGTGAAATTTAAATCAATCATACTTGACTTTGTTAATTGAAGAGACTTGCTGAGATGTTTTGCAGACATTTGGACAGAGCGGTTGTCACCTCACAGACGATTAGCCCAGTGTTACCCATCATTTTACAAGCTCTGAGGAGGATGTCCTCAGTAATTCTGCAACACGTTAAGATGAGGCGAGGGAGGAAAGTTATCTGTGTCCAAAACAGAGAAGGGACAGTACTCTTCAGTACACAATTGGTACTGTTTGAGGGAGAGATTTGGGAAGTGAAGTAGCGAGCAGAGACTGTTAGCAGTATAAAGAAAGGAAGAGGAGTATTTTACAAGTTTGTTTAAACAGCATTTTTGTACTTTAGTAGCAATGTTCATTCTGAAGGAATCATTAAGAACGCTCCAAAATTGTAGGGGAGGTGTAAGTCTTCACCCATTATTAGAGAGAACCAGCATGACTCCACATAACAAGTTAGAGAAAGTTGTTACTTTGAACTACATTATAATTTGGAGACACTCTAGGGTTAGCCTTCCTGTTCTTAGAGATGGACAGGGAGGGGGCATTTAATAACTTTTGTTAGCCTACACTGTTCTTACATCTTGTGGAAAAGGTTGACAGTGATGGAGTGTGGACAGTGTCCATTACTTGTTAAGCAGACATCATAACATGAAGAAACAAGTCAGATTACTCCTACTGGGATGTGCTGCATATGCACTTAGTGACCAAAGAACATTATCTCCAGCTAGGAAATATCAAGGAAAGACAAAAATAAAGAAAATGCTATGTCAGTTTAGGTGACTGCTAGGGAGAAACAAGAGTATGTTTTAGTCTGATACAGTTTCACTTGGGCTCAGAAGATTGGGAACCAAGAATCAAAACCGAAGCTTTTTAGAAAAAATTTCCCGGGTGGCCCAGGCCCGAAGAGCTTTGCTGAGTCCTGAAGCTACAGAGACAGAAGGATCCTTCTGGGGAATTGTTAAAGTTTCAGGAAAGATCAATGTCTGCTTCAGCCCCAATATAAAAGCTGGAGCATTTATTGGCAATTCTGTGCCACTGTCATCATAAGAAGGAATTCTGTTTCTATGTATGCACTTCTAAGTATGTGCTGAGATCCTTTTCATATCCTTGAAATGGAGATCTGTTGCTCCGGGGAAGGGAACTGCAGAACACCACATTTCCTCTCATGTCCTGGCACTGTTGCTAATGTCTGCAACACTATGTACTTGTCTAGATAGACCTGGTTTACAGTTGGGACTTCCTAATGCCCCAATCAGCTGGTGTTTTTGAGATGGTGAAGGTGAGATACTCCGCACTGCAGCCTGCAACCTCACACGCTGTAGCACCAGTGGACTGCTGCCCACCTAACCCTGCCTGCAGCATGGGATGGGGACAGATTTCCAGCGAGGAGTGCCAGGACCTTACTCCTGGAGACTCTGATGCTTCCCTGGAAGATCTTTCTGTCTTTATTGCTAATTGGTGTAAAGTCAGCTTGGGTCTGTCAAATCTGACAAAATAAAACCCAGAGGGGAATATTGCTGCAGCCTCATGTCACAACTTTCGTATTGCATTTTGGATCAACACAGAGTGTCATCTTGAGCTGTTAGTCTGAAAGTTCCTCAAAGGGTTTCTGTTCAGGCCAGTCCCTTATCAGAGCCAGTTTAAGGAATTTAGCTCTTAAATTGCATTTCTTTCCAAACTCTTTTTTCTGTTGTGTAATGGTTTCCCTGCATTTCTAGTCCATTACTGTCAGTTCTTTTTGGGAATGTCAGATTTCATAAAAGTTGATGTAAACGTTCAGCAGAGCTTGAAGCAGCCCCTGAATTAATTCTGTCTTGGCAAACCTACTCCTTTACCAAAACAATTTCTGAATAATCATTGCAATGACCAAGATCTGTGTTATTTCTGTGTTGCTCTATAGTAAAGAATTGGTAATTATTTTTCATGTAGGAGTTTGAGGAGATGTGAAGAACTCAGAGGGACAAGATACAACAGTTCATGTTTCTTGGTCTAGCACTTCTTTAGACAATTTTACCTTCTCTTCCAGCTTAATGAGAAATTTCCCTGGGAGAATAGGATGTGTTGCAAATGTGCAACCAGTCTGCCACATAAGCAACCCCACAACTAGCCACTAGCAGTGGACAGTTTGGCTGTTTAAACCATAGTTAGAGTCAGAATTTAGGTTGGAAAGAACCTCTGAAAGTCATCTAGTCCAACCCTTTACTCAAAGGAGGGCCAACTCAGAAAGCAGTTCAGGGTCTTACTCAGTTTCTGGGCACCTGGTCCAATGCTGTACCACCCTCACTGTCAATAATTTTTTCTATATATCTATTTGTCATTTCCCTTGTTATTATTGTTCTACTTAACAACGTAGGCTGGATCTAAAAACATTTTAATCACATTTCTGGACAACGTTAAATCTCGTGTCTGTTTGGTAGATGAATTTTACATGGTACAGGATTGAATGTTAGTGCAATTATTGGCAAGCATGGAAGATGCACACCGTGGCTGGACCCCCTGAGATGACAAAATTATTGATGCGTGTTGGCTATCAGAGAACACGGTGCTAACGAGTAACCACCTCTCTGCCTCTCTTTCTGTCACTCTCTCACTAATACAGCTATCTCTCTTCAGACAAAAGAGAAGAAAGAAGGGGAGGAAAAGAGTGAGAAAATCCTTCTTCTGTTACTTGGGTAGCAAATACAGTATAAGAGACCACTGTGCTGTATACATGAGCTGTAGACAGTCATGTGGTTTATCCCTTTCTAGGCCACACCACATCAGTGGCTTGACTGGGGGCAGTTGAAAAAGAGTTAAAGGAAACAGTCGCTGATCACTTTTACTTCTTCCTGACTTTATTTTTTTCCATGGTTACCCAGTGCCAAAATGAGAGAACTACTTCTTTTATGTGTCATTTTTATTTTCTGTGTGAACAGGGAGCTATGTTTAGATTCTCGTGACTGAATAAATTTCCTACAGATAAGAGTTTTCTTGAAGACAGGCCCTATCATGTGGGCACTCTGTGAGACTGTTTCTCCATTCTACTTCTACCCCTTTCTTCTCCCTCAAAAGTGAAAAAGACCAGTAGAAACAGATTTTGAGGAAATATCCTTGGTATAAAGGGTTTCCCAGGTTAATGTGGAACCAACAGAATACCTGTGCCTTCCTCTGCAAATGAAATTGTTCTCTATTAGTGCTTGAGAGAAGCTGACAGATACACCCTCTATTTCTTCACAAAACATGTTAGAGATCTTTGAAGAGGACTTCAGTACAGCGCACAGAGATTTTATTGGCTGCTTTGTTAATATGCTTTGGTTCAACAGCCTGTAGAATAAAATAGAAGTGTTGCCAGCAAAGAGTCTTCAAAAATCATAAATTAAGTCCCGAAATGCAAACTTGGCCTAATAGTCCTGGTATTATAAACTACTATGTCACGAATCCCTTTTCTTTGCCTTTTTGTTTCTGAACTTCTTCAGCGCATTCAGCTGATGCATTCTGGGCATTAACACGAAATCTCAAATTTTAAAAAGTGAAGCCCAGTGTGATCTAACGTGATCACTTGATGCAAGGAGTTGCAGCTTTGAGAGAAGCACAGACACTGGAAGATTTGTGAATAATAAGGGTGAATCTTAGAAGACTCAGGAAGTCAGTTCAGTTTGGATCAACTGCTGAAATCCTGAGTGGCTGTCTGTACAATTCAGGTAGTTAAATGGATTTTCTTATGAGCTTGCTAGGATTTTGTCTCCTGCTTATTGTTTACCAACATGCACATACTTCCTGTGATAGGTGATGACAGGAGAAAGGGCTTGTTTTCATGGAAGTACTATGAACCTAAAAGTAAAAATTTGGTAACGGAAAAGTAGCAGTCAGTTGAGGGTTTTTGCAGTAGCTATATCATGGTACTCCGTTAAGTGACCTCCCACAGTGGTTCTCCTCGAGCAGGTTCACAGAGCCATCTTCTAGTTGCAAATAATTTTTTTTTCCCTGTCTTGGAATGTTGCACCTGCTATAATTCATGTACAATGAATAACTGCACAGGGAAAAAAAAAATGGGTTTTCTCTTCATTACTATCTGTTTGTTTGTTGCATACACTTTTGAGAGGTTTTATTCTCCTCCTGATCCTGCTAATATTTAGTTGTGTGCTGGGCTGTGTGTATGTCAGTAGTTCGCAGGTGACAGTTATGTCATTCTTCCTAAAAACACCCTTCTAGATAACAAAAGGGGAGTGCAAAAGTAACAAAAAAGAATGTAAAACATAGGCGTTTAAAGTATATACAACATTTACCAGGCACTCAACTTGAAACATTTTATATATGTATTTATTTTTAATTGAGCTGTTTAAAAATGTGAAGTTGATTGGCTTCCTTTCAGAAGATTGTTTGGTGGTATTTTCTTTACTAGTGCCCCCTGTTGACCTGCATACGTTGATTACTCTTTCTTCAAGCTTTCAGTCTGGAACTTTTCATCACATTGATGATCAGTAATTAAAAAAAAATAAATAAAATGAAAGGAAGTGGAGGGATTGATGGTCTTCCATGCTTTGAAAAGTGGCAATATTGTAAGTCAGATTTAAACAGAAAAAGACAAGGAAATTAAGATTTCTCAAGACTCCTTCTTTTTCAACTGTGCTTGTATATGGTGTTACAAAATTCCGCAAACTAAGCTGATTGCATACATTGGATTGACTGAAGGCTTTGAGAATTTAGCTTGAAAATCAAGTACATTATGCGCTGTTCTCCATACTTTCTCAACTCTTTCTGCCATCTCGTGTATATTCTGGCCTTTAAGGACAGTCTTTCTATAGACAGTACTTTGTAGTACGTAAATGTTTCAGCAGATAGATGAAGTCTTTGGCCAGCAAGTCAATAAAACTTGCTGTGAATCTGCACATTTTCTATTGCATTCAACTTTCATGCTTCCAGAGTGAAGATGATTAAGTTTTAAAAAGTTTGGAGAACTTGACTTTAAACATTGTTGACAGTTTCAGGAATCATTGGGCAGCCTGACATAATGTTATTCATGATGAGAGAGCTGTCAGCACAGATCAGGAGTGGTACCAGAGAGAAATGTAAGGCGATATTTTTGCTACAGTATGTGGGGATTTAGCTGTGCAACTTCTATTAATAATGGGAGTTTTGCAGTTAAATCCCCAAGCGTCATCCCCCCCAAAAAACACTGAAAACATGCCCTGTAGTGTAGCTTGAATTAAATTTTATGTTGGCTGTTGTTTGGACATTGAAGATCATCGTGTCTGAGCACTGGCTCTGGTTCCAGTTTCCTTCAGGTGTTGCTGAAGAGTAGGGAACTGCAGTAGTGGATGGATAGAGACAAACTGCATGACCAATTTGTGATCTCTGTCTCTTTTTGTGCATTTAAGCATCAGCAGATACATCTGTTTTCCAACAAATGTGCCATCTTTGGGCAGATCTGATCTATCAGTATTTATATACATTATGACTGGTCCATCAGGATTCTGTTCTGTGCATCATAGTTGCACGGCAATGCCTATAGTCACGTTTGTCAGAATTTCTGAGTGAGTTTCTGTTTGGACTTTTCTTTTCCTGAGTTGTATTCTTGCTGAGTTTCCAGCGTACTGCATAGTACCTTGCTCCAGATGATGCAAATGACATTAATAACTGGCCTGGAAAGTCAACATGAGCAAAGGGATGAGATCTTCTCTTCAATCTCAGTCTCTCTCTCTCTCTCAGTCTTCCCCCACCACCCCCCGAGATTGTGCAATACTTGGGACATCGGGCAAAGGAGAGGGCAGTCTGTATGAGTATCACTTCAGCTTGTGAAGGCAGCTTGTTCTGTCATTTATGGTTCTGCCTCTGAGTTCAGGGAGGGAGTGGAAGGCTGCCGGGAATGACCGGCAAGCCTCAGTAATGAAGGCAATCTATAGATGTAGGGTCTATAGACCTATAGGGACTTTGGGAGCTTTCCTTTCTTGAAACAGCACGGAAGAATCAAGGAAAGCAAACCAGTTCAAAAATGCTTTGTAACTGGTATTGCATATCTGAGTTAATGTGTTTCCATGACAGAAACAACCATGCCATAGAATTGTGGCTACATACCAGCATAGAAAGCTCACTTGTTTGGCTGCACAACTGACCAGTGAATAAAGCCACAGGTATTGACTAGAAACCCAGCCCAACAAGTTACATCTTGCAAGGAGGCACAGGTCCTCATTCTCATTGTCTTTAGAAAGTAATATTTTTTAGGACAGCGATTGTATCTGTGTTTGTAAAGTGTGCGTTATATTTTGAGCGCTAATGTAATATAAATAGTAATAATGACAACTTCAGGTTTTTTTATGGCCACTAAATCTTTGCTGCCTAAATGATTCCATAGCTATTTTCCCTTTTCCTTACATTTTCTTGCTCATTAAATTTTGATGCAACTCTATGGGGGGAAAAAAAACAGAAGAGGAAACTTAATGTATTAATCCATCAAAAGCTGTGCTGAAAATGTTTACATGCTTCTGCTGAAAGGTCTCCCACCTCAATTTTAAGCCACAGCCTCAATCCACTCTTGTTTCTGTTTACCTTTAGAGTATTTTCCATCATTGTATACTTATAAAATAATTAGCATACTTCAAAAAACTATTTTTGTAAAGCCAAGGTTTCTATGGTATGAATTCTTCCCAACTGTGATAAAACACTCTTGAAATTAACAGTAGCTTGATGAGATCTATATGGGACTCGGTAAACAGGAGCAACCTTTGTGCTGCTGTAGCTGAAGTTAACCTCAGCACTTCCCACTGCAACCTGAGTTTTTATGTGATTGTTTCAGCTGTCCATGCAGCCTCTGCAATGATGTTTATTGTACAAAATTTCAAGTTTTGAGCACACATCATCTATCAGATTTAAATATAAAACACTTGACTGTTTCTTTGCTAATTATTCCCACTTAGAAGCTGATTTTCCCCTTTATATCTGATTTCCTTTTTTTAAAGTAATTTGTTAGACTCCGTGGTTATTCCTCATGTCAGTTACCTTTGGTTTTGTATGCAAGTCTCTTAAATATTTCATTGAGGCTTGATCTTGTAAGATCCAGAGTACTTACCTGATTAAATATGAGTAAGTGCTTTGTAGGATCTTCCACGAGAGTGCTGGGGCAGAAGCAAGCCCTGTAGCAGAAGCCTGGGTGAGCTTTTGGCTGAGGACTGGCACTCGGTACTCCTGACAGTCTGGGACTCAGGGATTCACTCACTGTTGGGGTTTTACCTCACTTTACTCCTCTATAGAGTGGATATAGGAATATTTGTGTCCATTTCTGCAGTTTTCTTTGGTTAATCAACTGATGCTTGTAAAATTCTTTCAGTTCTTACAGAGGAGTACATAGTGTACATATTTGTGTATGTGTGTTTATAAGCATGCAAAATATGTATTTATTCCAATTTTATGTAGTGATAGTCCCAGCTTGAAAGTACTCTCCTGCAGATGTACTGTAAAATGACTAAAAAAAAAACCTTTTTAATGCATCAGACACTGTAATGTGCAATCCATGTCCTGTCCTCTAAGCTGTTACGATGCTAAAACTTGGAATGGCTGTAGAATGCCAGGTAAAAATCATCTTTGTCTCTGTGTAAGGGCTTAAGGCAGTTGTACATGTTTATGCTGATTATGAAGAGTTCTAGTCTCTATGGCGTTTTAATTTAAAAACCTTTTGTGACAGACTTACTGTTTTAAAAATACAAATACAAAGGAATTTGGTGTCCCTCAAATGCTATACCTCTCCACAGAATAAGGCCGGGTAACTACTGATTCTTGAAAAACTGAAGTGTGGCTTCAAAACCTGAACTGTGTCATGAGATCAGCCACAAGTGCACGCTATCACAAGGTCTGAAAGCAATCTAAATCTGGCATTACCAGGTGTCTTCGGGATTATAACACATGCTCAAGCCTGTACTGACATGGGGTAGAGTGCTGGGACTCCTGGGGGAGCTTTGCCATCTCCTGTCTGAGAGCTCTGGCTCTCAAGCTATGTGACATGAGTGCTGAGGATCCTGGCCAGAGAAAGCTTTTGTCGTATGGTTCTTAGGGGCGAGGTACTAGCTGCCCCAGCAATTTATGTGTGTCACAAGCAAAGTAACTCACTTTGAATTTCCCCTTTATTTTCAAGGAGAGCTGGGATTCTGACTCTTTAAAGACTGGAGCAGCACATGTATTTCTTTCGAGTACTTTGTTGTGGACTGCTTAGCTGATCTCAGTTTTCTGGGTGTATGAGAAAACAACAGGATGATAAAGATAATTCCAATCGCACGGAGGCCCTGGGCTATGGTGGTCAGCTTGTTACACTGCTTCTTATATCATGGTTTCTCTCCTGTGTGATGAACAGACTGCCAAGACAGCCTTAAGTGTTGGAAGATATTCTCAAATTTCATGTACCTGGTTTTAATCCTATTAGTCAGCAGTGTACTAAAATTCCTGACTTTATTTTGGTTAGTGTCCAGGGGAACAAGGAGGGTGATACTTCCATCTACATCATGCTGGGCTACATGACAAGGTTTGTGTTCTGTAGGTTTTTCTTCCCTCCAGCAGAACTCTGCTTTTGTACACGAATTAATTCTTTGGCTTGGATGGGTTATTTGGGTCTGGGTGATGATGTGCTCTTTGAAGGCAATTTTGAGTGTTTAGTCCACTTGCAATTATTGCACTCAGACTGGATGTATCTTCCTTTGTCGAAAGAGACACAATAACTCTTTTCTATTTTCCCCAGAGACCAAATGACTGTCTGAAAAAAACTAACTATATTCATTCCAGATGAACACGAGGGTCTTTCTAATAATTAGAAGTTACAATGCTTTAGGCAACAAGGGTTTTCTGCTGTTGTTTATCCCCTGTTCAGCTTTTGATTCCTTTCTGCTGCCATCCTGATTACCAAATTTATTCAGATGTTGACCGGAGTTTGTCCAGGTAGACCGAGCACTGAGGTGAGAACGCTTACATTGTGGAATGACTTGCTTTAGCATTTCAGTCACAGAGGACTTGGTGATACAGATTCTTTGCACCATGTATATTCCTTTCCTTCCTGCCCTGCTTTTAGCCCAACTTGTATCCAGCTAATAATTCAGTAGACATTAATTGTTATAATCTGGCTAAGAAAAGCACACACACAAGGCAAGTTTTCAGTATTCAGTTCATATTGGTGTACATGAAAGATAACCCCCACAGGGGCTCTGTCTACAAGCACTAGGGACTTCTCAGAGGAAAATGTACTGACAGATCTCAGGTCAATACCATAATCATCCTTCACAGAGATTGATTCTGGACATACCGTAGGTAATGGATATATTTTTGTTCTGTTGGGATTTATGTCACTTTGTTGTCCAATTGTTCTAGACATTTTGTCCATCAAAGTAGGAGCATCTACACAGAGCAATAAAATAACAGCTTGTCTCCTTGGATCTAACAAACAAAAAAACAAAAATGCTTTCTGATCATTCAGGTTTTCCCATATCTGTAGCACTTAGAAAAATTTATTGCAGTAGCTTTTCTTGGCAAGAGTTGGCTGCTAGGGGCTTTCGTGACTAGGGATGAATGCAGTTACCTAGCGTCGTATCTCTAAACGTGCATCTGAAAAAAGTAGCAGTTTTACCTGACTCCTTTCTGGCGTATCCCCCTCCTTCCTCCATACCACGTATGGCCTGTCGTGGCTGGCGCGTTACTGCAGGGCGGCTGCAGGAATCTAATGGTGTGACAAAAAAGGCAAATGCTGCCAGGCCCAGTATGAAAGGAAACTGCTCACAGAGGGTTAGGCCTGCTGCAAAACAAGATCTTGGGTGGCCTCAGTGCCTCTAGAAGTAGCGTAAGGGATCTCTTTGGGAAGAGTCAGTCCTGCCAGACAGCAGAAAGGCAGAGCAAGCTGCGTGTGTTTACAAGTCTGAATAAAAGAGGAGACTGACTGAAAATTTGAGGGCTTTGGGTATAGACTCAGTCACTCACAGCTCAAATTCTTGTCCCGTCCTTACTTGCTATCTGCACATCCTGTAGTTTTCTTTAACCTCTTCCTTTCTGCATTTCCATTTTGCCTTCTTCCAGCATCGCCCTCTGCATGTCCATTCTTCTTAGTCTTTCACAGGTTCTTTTAGTCTTCCTTTTTTTCTCTAAGGAACATCTTTTTTGTTGTTATTCTTATCTAGCCAGCAGGAAGAGCTGCTTCTAGCACTGAAAGTTACTCTGGCTCTGGGGTCATGGAATCTGGCCCATCGAGGTATCTAGGAGAAACACTTGGTATGTTGACATACTAAGATGAAGTTGTCGTGATGGCTGTTTGGAACACTGTCTGATTTTGACAGTATTTACTTTCTCTGCAGTTTCAGCTGAAAAGAAAAACAGTGCATCTAGGGAGTAAAGCTGCAACTTGTAGCCTGGACCTGGTGCTCTTAACAAAAGTGTTGTTTTATAAATGGATAGTGAAATGGTTAGCCATCACAGAATATAACATGTTATTGATCTGTAATAATTTTCCGAGGCTATTAAACTTCCAGGCATCGTGAAAACAGTCTTCACTTGTTAAGCCAGACCTTTTTAGCTGAGGGTAATGTATTTTTAATCGTATGTGTTCCCTGCTAATAGCCAGATATCTCCAACTAAAATATATGAATGTAGTATGTTCTGTTATATTGTATATGTGTATGAAGCCAATAATACCTGTGAAATAGACCCATTCTTCCTCTGTTTCAAAGAAATAATGTTAATGCTTGTGCAGGCTAATGAATTGAGCTCTGGGGACTGAAATTCTCTGTTCATTCACAGAGCTGCTATACCACACTCAGCAGCAAAGTTCAGCCACACTGTATTACAGAAATGCCCTGGTTTTGTGATGGATTTCTACTATAGTCAAATAGGTAGTTATCTATATGATTCATTCCTTGACCCATTTAGTTCCTTGGACAAAGTCAGGATTATCAGTCCCAATCCTGAATATAATTTGTTGAACATTGCAAACAAGCAACAGTCCTATTGAAATCACTGCTCAGAATTAGTAACCAAAGAGTGACATATTGCTTTGGTACATTTCCCTGGTCTAGGAGTATTCTTAGCTGGGCTTTCTCCCAGTCCTGTCATTTGTGCTAGGTAGCATCAAGAAACGAGCAAAAGCTGCAGCTGAAGGCTGGGTCACATCGTAATTTCCAGTACAAGTTGTGTTTCTTTTCTCTGTCCTGAAAAAAGATTTGAATCATTTGACCAGGAAGAATATCTGATTAATGTACTACCAATAGACTATACTAATCCTTAAATGGTGCTAACTGCAAATTCTTGCCTCTTTTGATGTGTTACTTAGGCATAATTTCATTTCAGCTGGAAAAAAAAGGAAAGGGTCAAATTTTGCCCTTACAGGCAAATCCAAAGGCAACATTTACATCTAAATATACAATTAGGTCATAACAAATCACTTGATCAGGCAGTGAGCTGCCTGATCTTTTCTGCCTGGCAGTCAAAGGGCAGATTCTGATACACTTTTGGTAAGTAGCCAGATTGGTTCCATCTACATGAACAGATTCACAAGAGCTTTAATTTGAAGAAACTTCTTAACTCACATTTCATACATGCGTGAAAGCCTGTAGCTCCCTTATAACATGAGTTCTCGGATCTGAGTATTGAAACAGTGCTCGAGTCCTGGCAGCCCACAGTGTTTCATGTGGATGTAAAAAATAGCCAGGACTGTAGCCCTGAGCAGTCATACACCTTACATCATAAAAAAAGATGTAAAAAATTTATCCCCCAAATTCCCACTGTTAACTTGAACAGCTCTATGAGTGATCCCGATTCCAGCTGCACTTCCAGAGGTTTTCCAGAGCCGTTGATTCTTCTGTCAGCCGCTCTTTAGCTGTTGAGAGCAACTTTGTCCTCTAGTACATATTCAAACCAGAGCCTAATAATACATTTATAATTGCTCTTTCGTGCTACTCTGACATCAAAATCCACAGAGGGCCATCAGAAAACTGGGAACTTCTTGTCCTCATAAACCTCCAGGACTGCCTGCTACTAGTCTGCTATGTGTTGTTCTAAACTTTACTAGGTTTTATAATCTGGTCAGCTGTATGGTCTCCTGTGATCTGCAAACATGAAATAATTATGTTAAAAATCAAATGCATATCACAGGAATAGGAAAGGAAAGGCATTTTAAAACTTCTCAGAACTAATTACATGAAGTGGTTAGGAAACCTCAGAGAGTGTAATAACCACAGAGATTTTCTTCCTGCCTTTTCATTGAGACCAAGTGGATTGGCCAGATTAATAAAGTGCTGTGCATGTCAAGTAGGTACAAAACATTAGCTATGTAAAAAGTTACCTGCTGTGTAGATGGACTTAGGATGTACATGAATTCAGCTTGAAAGCTGGATGGCTTGCCTGTACTCTCTGAGGCCATTGGGACTGCTTTTCATGAGTAATACTGTCATTTTTTTTGATTGAAAGGATCAACTTCTGGAGCATAATATTTATTCAAATAAGCAAATACTGCTTCAAAGCAAGTGCTCTGAAGAGTAGCAAAAATACATCCCATCCTCAATTTCCTACCTTTTCTTTCCCAATGCAATCCATTATATAATATTGTGCTCTTCAGCTGGGTGAGCACATTGGCTAGGATTTCCACCTTTTAATAGTATTAACCCTCTCTCTGGTTGAGATCAGCTTCATATAATGCTTTTGGAATGTGATGCTCTTAATTTGCTACGTTTTATATCTCAACTATTGTGCGTTGGCCACTGACCTGCCATCAATCAACTCAAATGCCTCAGTGCCCTTTCCATCCATTTGTGTTTTCTCTGTGTGTGCTGAGAATTAGATTTAAAGCAATGTGCCAGTGATTAAACAATTACTCTGTCCTCTCTCTTACATATCAATAATTTGAAAGAGAAAAAAGCCAGCTATTCTTTTGTGTGTTTGACTCTGGCCTCTAGCTTTGAATCTAGTATATGATGACGAAGTGGTGTCTGCTTAAAAAAAAATAATAATTGTAACACATGTGCCCTTTTCAATTCCATTTGGAGACCTCTAACCATCATAAAACAAAGAGAGCAATTTAATGCAGGCTTTGATAATGTCATTTTCGGTCACCTTTTAATTAATAAACATGAAAAGCCTGAAATTGGATAGATCTTCTGAACTAACAATGGCAGCAATATGAACTCATTTTCAAAGACAATTTTAAGGGTATTTGAAGGTGAGCATTACTATTTAGGCACAGGGCTGGGATGACAAGCCACCAATTAACAGCCACTAAGATGTATTTGGGCTGAGACTGCAGGACACTGATATTATACTGCTCTTCATGTGAGCAACTATTTTATGCTGTGTAAGAACTGAATGGTAGGAGTAGTTTATTACTGTGAACTGAAGGAAAGCACAAGGTAGCTGACCTCCCTACCAAGTTGGAAAAAGGATTGGCTGTGAGCCTGAGACATGTCTAATCCATGTCTTCTCTTTGTCTCCATTAGACCTTACTGAAGGCTACTGCTTCTCCATGTGCTCACTGTGGACGCAAAGGCATAATCCCTGCTACTGTAGCCTGTGTCAGTATATACACTAGCCTTTTGGATGCTGTTAAAATAATCATTCTAAGTGGATAAAAGTCCACGGAAACTGCGTGTTGGTTATTAGACTCCAGGGCTTCTGTTTTGTTTCCTGGTATTTCTGGACTCCATAGCAGCACTGCTTCTTGAGGAGGCGTGTTCCCAGACTTCCCCTTTCCAGGAGCTCATAAAATAAGGGAGGGAAGACAAGAGGAGAGGCAGAATGGCCGTGATACTGGAAATGGCTCTGCTTCCCGACTTCCCATTGCTTTGCCATTTCTCTCGCACACACGCGCGTGATTACACGTGCAATGTGTAACCTGCAGCCAGAGCTTAACTCCTGGTATTTTGAGAAATATACGTTTCGTCCAGATTCCTGCTTTGGGCTAAAATACACAAATGAGCAGCAGTGTGATTAGGAGAAGTAAAAGTACTGTTTCAGTTTACATACTCCTGAAAAAATGATGTTTGGGTAGTGTTAATTGGAACATCAAGTGCTGATTATGAATTTCAGGGGAACTTGTCTCTCAATAATGGCAGTATTGTAACAAGAAGACTTGTTCTTTTCCTGAAGGGTCAGTCTATTACTGGTAATCAGGGTTTTGCCATGTAGCAAAACGATGGCATTTTAAGTTGTGCATATCTTGCAAAAATGGGCAAAACAGTATTTTTAGGTTATTTTTAAATGCTTCAAAATTCTATACGTTCATAAAATTGAATTCCTTAAATTATACAGCAGAAAAAAATCCATCATAGTCCATCTAATTGGACAGATAGTAACCTAAAGGATGATCTCTGTATCACAGTGTTCCTTTTGATATGAAATGGGAAGAACTGGTGTCCTTTGTTACTGTGACCTGAAGGGGAACAATTCCATGCACTGATGTAAGCTATCAGAGAAGCAGGTGAAGAGGTCCTGAATACACATCCAGCAAAGTACCTGTTGTCAGTCTTCCACCTTTTCAAGCCAAATATGTTGAATTTGAATCCATCTGTTGACCACAACTGTGAGGTTTGCACATGGGGAAGGTGTCTTCCTGCCATGTGTCAAGCTGTTCACCACAAGTGTATAGATTATGTGGCTATGCCATCAGTGATTCACTAGCCCTAGGTAAAATGTAGAATATGTGAGGCCTTGTTTGTAAAGTGAGCAGAATATGCTCTGGTGACTGTATTTACCAGTTGGTTTCAAAGTATAATACCTTTAGAATTCATTATATTAGACTAAATCCCCAATCCTTAAAGAGATTTAAATTCCTAAATTCCGTTGATTTTGGTAGAAGTTAACACCTAACACAGTACGAGAATAAGTTTCTAAGTGACTACAGTGTTGATATTTATAGTACAAGTTTCATTTGAAATGAAATGTTGTACTCTGCCTGGGAAGAATGAAGAATAAAGACCACTGAGGAAACTCAAAGGATATGCTCCTGTAAGAGCATAATCAGTTCCCACTAAAATAAGGATGTTCCATATCCCACAGCCTTGAGTTGAAAATGCTTTACAGATATTCAAGAGTGGGATTTGGCTTGGCCGCTAATGAAATAAGAAGTGAAGACATCACTGAACTGAACGGAAAGGCCATTGAACTGAAGGAAAGGCACAATGAACTGAAGGGAAAGGCCATATCAGTTTGAAGCAGCAGGCACAATTTAAAGCCGACAGCTATCTAGATTTTTCCCAGCAGTGTTCTCTCCTGATACTACCTGCGCTCACACTGGTGAATTTGCAAGAACACATCCCAGAGTAATCCATTTGCAAGCATCTTTTCTGAACTAAAAAAAAGAGCAGTTAATACATATGCAGAAAGGAAAATATTCTTATCTCATTAACAGACTTTCTTTAAGCTTGCTAAGATTAGAATACTTAGTTATTTCAAATTGGTAAAACATGCATTCATTATAAACATGATTATAATGATAACTTTGTAGATAATAATCAATTATTTAAATATGAATTATTTCCCTACATTAGAGTCATGTTTTCAGCTATAATCACCTCGGGTGCTCAATTCCTCCCTCCTTTACAGCACCTCTGGCTGTGTGTGGAGCATTAACCATTTGCTTCCAGACACAGACTGGGAGAGTGCCAAGTCCAGAAACAAAATTTACTGTGTTGTCCTGGCTAACAACTTAAACATGTGTCTCCTTTAGACTTTCGTTGGTGGGAAAAAGGGAAAAAAATAATCCATGCAAATGGCCAACTTAACCCTCAATTTTTTTCCCTTTTTTTTTTTCATAAAAGCTTACAAAAATGCACTGGGAGCAGTGCTCATGGGCTTAGTAAATCAAAAACTGATGCCCTGGCTGTTTGGAAGTACATGCAATCATCTATTTTTAATAAGAATTCTGAGAAGATTAGCACCCTGCAACAAGAGCTTCATTTACACTGTTGCAAGGCTTCGCGGCACAATAAACTCTCCTAGCTTGCACACGCTCTGTAACTCTAGATGACAATTTAACCAAGGTCTTTGCTTCTCCCCATGGTGTGGAGAAAATCCACCTTGAAATATTAGATCTCCTGAGCATGTGCAACATGCTAAACATTTGTAAGATAGACTATTCACAACATTTATGTGCAGGGAGTGGAATTTAATCTCTTTTATTCCTTGCTCCAAGTCTTGTCAGTTGTTTTCCCCATTCTTTAGTAGTGTCTTTAATATGGTTCGCACATATTTAATATATTCCCTCTGAGGTTCTCAACACACTTTCAAGAGCTAGCTTTGCCTTGCTGTGACTCTGCAGCATATCTAGAATGTAATAGCACTATAATATACCTTTTTTTATAGATACATAAACTGAAACATTGAGAAGTTAAATGATTTGCTGGTGGTTATGTTTGGAGTCAATGACAGAAAGGAAGGAATTCATAAAACTGGACTATTAACATCCTGTTTTAACCTCCAGACACAGTGGTGCAATCCATCTCACCTAACTTCAGATGTCTTCAAAGCAGATACTATGCTGAAGTTATCTGTTCTTCCTTTCTGGTCAAAGCAGAGATACAGGCACTTCTGAGACGTAACTCACCCAATCCTTTAGTAGTTATTTAGAATGGGTCAAAGGAATTCTGTCCTGTGAGACCCTACTTCTCTCTGCGAACTGTGAATGGAGCCTAGCTCAGATACTGATGGCTATGCTGAAGATGGGTAATGTTAGGTGAGACAAATCCCATCCGAGCTTTCTTTCCCATAAATGTTAATTCTGAGTGCTAAGTGGCTCTTTATCAAGGTTTCAAGAAGAATACTTTGGCAATAAGATTAATTAAATACTTAAAGGGAAAACTTGGCTGCTACCAGATTTAACCCAAGAAGAAAGGGTTTGTTATTGTCACAGAGCACTGAGCCGTGTATGGGAAGAGGAGGAAATTTTGAGCAAATTTTTTAGCATGATGGGTCAGTGCCTAGGATACTTAGGCACTGGGAGGTTCATCAAAGTGTCAGCTGGGATTTTAAAAGGTACTTAAGCACTACTTCTGTAAGCAGTTTTGAATACTACAGAGTGATCTTCTAGTTATATTTTAAGGCATTTTTGAGAATCTGACCCTAGGTACTTAAGGAAAAAAAAAAATCTATGGATATCATAAGGGAGGTTGAGCAAGAGAAATTCGTATTTCAGAGAGGGAGTAAAATATACTAGAGAAACTGTACTGTATTTGGGCATGGTGATTTATATGCTTGTAGGGATTAATAACTTCTTTACTTCATAACTGCTTCATAGCACAGCTGTGTCTTTCAGTCTGTACTCTCGGCTTTGAAAGTAGCAGTGACAGCCCTGGATGGAAGTCCATTACTGCAGAAGGTGAAATGGTACAGTTGAGCCATTCCTAAGCAATAAACCACAAAACAATGGTAGTCTGCAAAGCTTGACAATGAGGTGTATGAAGTTGTTGAAACTGGCTGGACTGATAGTTTGTCTTAATATCTAAAAGAGCTTGATAGGTCTCTGAGACCACTGCATAATAATCTTGGGCAAATGTATTTCATTGCTTCCATGCTGCTGCAGTCTAACTGCTGCCTCTTGTTTCATAACTTGCAAAATGGCTGGGGCAGGAACCATGATTTTCTCTGTGTTTATGTAGCAACTACCATCTACTGGTCGCTGAGGTTCCTAGGCACTACCATTATAATAGTTCTGGTCTGATAATTGCATAGGCATAGAGGCAGATGCTCAAAATTTCATATATTCCTAGATGGCTCACTGAATTAGAGGAACATAGAGGCAAAGAAGACAGGAAAAAAAGCGAAGAGTGTTTCTGTATAATGTGTCATTTTTAAACAATGTCAATCCCTAAAAATATGTACTCATGTTTAGAAGGTTTTGGGCTTGTGCAGAGTATGGAAAGATCCTATGCTGATGTCTGAAAATGTTTCTAATGGAATTTGGCTTGCTTCAACAGAATACAATGATAGGTGTGTTTTATGTTGGGCTGGGAAAAGAAGCTAAGAATTTCATTATGAATATCTTTGTAAATAGACTATTAATCATCATGATGGATATAAAGTCGAAAACATGGCATAACTGGCAAGTGCATTCCTTAAGTGAATCTAACCTGAACTTAATAAAGAAATGCCAAACTAACTGCAAAACACTATTCTGCCACGATTCAGACTCTAGTCAATCATCCTGCCAGGTGACAGTGTGTTTAATGCTAGGACAATATATCACTAACAGTATCAGCTGCTAGCGACTCAGCAGAATTAGAATATTTACTGAACAAAAGCCAGTGATGTACTGCCAGTGGTACAGAAGTTAGAGCCACTGCTGTTCTTAGAGGAAGATTGTGAACTACAGCCTGCATGCAAAAGGAAGTAGGAAGATGGGAAGTAGCCAGCACCGCTTTAAATGCCCCTAAGAGGACATGGTTGCAGCTCAATCAATTGCATTACTACTCAGATTGGCTGGAAAGTGTAGAATTGAGGAGAGCATGGTTCCATGCTCGTATGCCTTCACTGTGGCTGATGGCAGTGCTGCTGGTTACGCTCACAATTTGTATGCCTTCAAAACATGACAGCTACTCATGCAAAAGCTGAAAGAGGTGGAAAGACTCTTGTCCCCTTTCATAGTTTTTGAAAGAAAAAGTAGAGATGGTAGTCTTTGTCTCGGTTAAGCTCAGATTACTGTCTTGCCAAAAATCTCAGAAAATTACTGGGTTTTGTCTCAAGTATTTTTCATTTAAAATGTGCAGTTGCTTGCAGCTATCTATTCTACCCTAACCAGTGTGTTGCATTTATGTGTATTTAATCTCTGACTAACTGAAAAAGTTTGTTGAGTCCGGAAAGTGAAAGAGGTATGTGAATTTGAAGCAAGTGTAAGGGCACATATAATTATTTTAAGTGAATTTTTCTCTAATGTGTTTGTTTGGGCACTGGAATTGCCCATGTGCCCCTGGACAGAAATTCAGAGTTACAAATCAACTTGCATGACTGAGGAAGTTTGTATTATTTCCCATGACTTTGCAAGCTTCAGGGAGTGTTAAATGCTTTTCTCTTTTGGTCCTTTGCCTCCATGCTGGAATTGGTGCCCAAGTTGGGATATGGCTTTGAATTCTGGACAGATTTTTAGGGTAGAAGCTAGGAGCTGGCCACTCATGGCATCAATAGCATAGGGCAGATTTAGAATGGCACATAGGAAGGCCAGTGCAGGAGGCATCTCTGAGAGGCACTTGCTCCTACTGAGATCCTGATTCCCCGGGAGCCCAGAGCCCCTGCCTCACACAGAGGCAAGATACTGCCAATCAGCTGATTGGCAGCATGTTGCCTCTTTGAGAGGCAGCGTCTGTTGGCTCCTGCAAAGTTCCTGCCAGCATTCTTAAACTCTAATTTGGGAAAGAAAATTACAATCTGGCACATCACCGTTGGAAGGTTGCCGACCCCTGCTCCACACTGTACGAGCGGCAGCTTCAGAGAACAGTGGTATGAAACTTCCTTTGTTTTGTGCGTCAGGAGCAGGCATCTCAATGTGGCTTTTCCACACGGCTTTACAGCCCCACTGAAGGCAGCGAAGGCAATGGAGTTGTCCACGTGTTGACAGTGTACAAATTGTCTATTCCTATTGTTGCTGGATGAGCCACTAGGTAACCAGATTGATTTTATGATCCCTTACTGAGTGTTCAGGACTGGTGCTTGAAAAAGACATCTTTTATCTGTCAGCCAGTAAATCTCACATTGAGTTGCAAACATACTGGAGAGCTAGAATTCAGCAAGACCGTTTTTATGAATAGAAACATTTTCAGAATAGACACTCTCCTGAACACACAGTTGTTTTACAGGAATTAAAGAAGTCCTTATGGTGGATGGATAAGCCAACTCAGGATAAAATAAGAACCAGACTATACTTTGAACTGCTGTTTGAACAGAACCTTTTTGAAGAACTTAAAAAGTTCTGAGTTTTGTTGGTCTTTTTGCCTTCTTCCTTGATTTTCTCTTTTCAGGCTTAATTGGAAGCAAATAGTACACAATATGAGATAAGAGGCATTTTTCAGCATTATTGACATGAAATATATCAGATATGCAACAAAGGTTTTTCTGGTTTATCAGCGTTACTCAAGATCTTGGATATTTGACATGCATATAAAGCAAAATCCTCCATTTACCAAAATCCAAATACCACACCACACAGCATATCAGCTACAATGGCCACCACTGTTAGCCTCATCTCTTCAGAACAGCCATAAATCCAAAAGGATGAAAACTGAGCATGAACAAACATTGAGTTTTCCTCAAATGAATGTTCACAACACTTCCAGGTCATTTGGTAAGTAGTATTCCATCCTCTGCACCATCTCTGCCTTTTTAGTAACAGATGATTCATGAGAGGACTTCAGAGGAAGCTGCAGAATATAGCCCCACAGAGATCCACCTCTCTGCTGAACTTCCGTCCTGGTTTCTACAAATCCTTGCCATCTATTAGAGAAGTTGATAAGATAGTAAGTGATTTAAAGAAAATAGAGTCTCCTGATGAGAGAAATCATGGCTGTTGAGACAATCATTTCACCAAAGGAAAGTTCCAGATCCATTGTCAGTTCTTTTAGCAATTCTGTGCACTTATGCACAGCCCTGTATTTTGAAAGTGCTGTAAAAAACCCCATTCACTAGCTGTTTCTCTTGGAAGTCCCACAAAACAGATACTAACTTTTTTTAGAGTTGGGGTACTTAGTGATAGATAGTTGACAAGACATTAAAGATCTGAAAGAACCTGAACCAGCACCAGCATTATAAATTGGGGAATTCCTGTCCTACGGTCACCTGTTCAAACTATTAGGCAGCTTATCTTTACCTCAATTACTTTTTCTGTATCTAGAGATTACATGACATGTATTTTTTGGTGATGCATGTTGAAATCAAAAAAGTGTTAATTTTTGTAGTTGAAATCACTCAGAAATTACTAAGTGTCTTTAGAGTATTCATTTGAGCGAGTGTCCTGATGATATAATAGTACTTAGCTCACACCATAGTGCTGCTATCTTATGTTGTCTTGGCTGAGTGCATTGTTTAACTGTACTGAAAGAACCATGTGATGAGTTCTGCATATATCCTAGTGCGGTTTGATAGTAATACTTAACAAAAATTAACTTGCCACTCCTTGAACATTTGAATGGCTTTGAGCAGGTATTAAAGTTGTAGCAAACATGTATTTTTAGGAAACAAAGATACTAATTTGAAGGGATTGCTAAATACCAGGTTCAAACTCTTGAGTTTACGTGTATTTCCAGCCTGTTTCCTGTCTGGGAGTTTTATTCCAACCACATCCATTTTCTTTACATAGGGAATATCTTGTTCTCTTTAATTGAAGTTGCACTTAGGCTTAGATCTGCAAGTGTTTAAAGTGAACAGTGACAGAGCGCAAGTGCCTAAATGAAATGTTGTGATCCCAAGAACTTTTTCTTAGCTTTTCTCTACCCTGATTGTGCTGAAACTTCCTAATTGCACAAGATCCTTAACTTAAAATAAAGTGGATTCAGAAGTGCTGCTGTCTCAGTAGAAGTGAACACTGTAGCACTTATCTTCCTCGGAGATCTCTCCGGATCCACAAATTAAATGCTGCTCTGCGGGGGTTAGTCTCTCCTCTTGCAGAAGGGGGATCAGATGCACATTTCCCACTTTTGAGGAGAGTGGCCCAACTACCAGAATGTAGGGGATTCTGGGATTGGCTGAGATCTGTAATGCTTTTAACGAAATTGTTCAAACTGGCCAGAAAGAATAAAAGACTAAATTGGCTGCAGACACAGATCTCTCTCCTAGCTTAATGAATCAGGTGATGAAACAATTTTAATACTTCACCCATGGCCATTTAATGTAAAATGAAGGAAGAGGCCATAGGAGAGAGTCTGGAAGCTGGAAGACAATCTTCTCGGTTGCGTACCTTACCTGCCGTGCTAGTGGGTTGTCATCCTGCTACTTAACTTTCCCATCAAAGTGAGTTTTCTGCATCTTGTAGCAGCATCTAGAGAGACTTACTGCATTTGACTGGTCGGTAGTTGCAGCTTTAATGCCTGGTGGTTGGAGCAAGCCCTTAGGATCAGCAGGGTGTGAGTTTGTAGCCTTCGGGCAGAGAAGAGCTGGCCCCAGCTTCTCCATTTCCAGGGTGAAGTTAGTCATTCTTAATCATTGAACTGTTAGGTGTGTGGGACACGGAGGGCTGTAGGCACTGCCCTCCTTTCTTCCTCCTCTGGCTGTGTTCAGAGGAACTAGGTGGTCCCTGCTCTCCTCCTGAAAGCAATGGCCTGGGAAAATCCAAAGGTAGCAGACATGGTTGAATTGTGGGGCCCAAGGGCAAGGAGCGGTTTCTCGGTGGCGGTGAATTCAAACACCAGTGGGGGACATTATTTAAATATGGTCCCCACTACTTCCTTATTGACTGCCACAGGTCAGTCTCTGTTTAGTGTTTAAGGCACCTAATCCTGTATATAGACAGCTTATGTGTATAACTGGGAGCAGTGCATTCATGTATGAACACCGTGTTCTCACGCTCGTCTCCGTAAGGAAGATGCTTGTGATGTTGATTTTTATTCGGTTAAGGTATTGGAGGTTATCGAGTAGGTTTTGTTACTGGCGTTCGGTTATTGGTTGTGTTGCGGGTGGGTGACGATGTAGGGCCTATCGTCAGGGTGCCAGCGGGGCCTGGCGGCTCCCTGGGGGCCAGGAGCTGTGGGGGCTCCCCCGAGGCCGGCAAGGCGCAGGGCCTAGCAGCCAGGGCCCGTCCCACTGCCCCAGCCAGGAGCAGCGCAGCTGGGGGGCACCGGGGCAGCCCCAGGCATGGGGCACCTCCGTGGGACCAGGCCAAGGCCAGGCTGGGATGTGGGCCCACGGGTGGGCCTGGCAGGGCAGGGCTGTGGGGAGCTGGAGACGGGCCCTGCTGGGGCACAGGCTGATGGCCCCGGGGGGCTGAAATGGGGCCCTGGGCCATGGGTAGGGTGGGGGGAGTCCTGGGGGTAAGCAGGTTCCGTCAGGGCTGGCGGTGCTCTCCAGACCCTAGCACCTATAGTGATAAGTCAGTTTGATAAGTAAGTCAGGTAAGTAAGAAAGATAAGCCCACCTCCCCTTCCAGCTCCACCAGATGAAAATGGTTCATTTCTTCCTGCTTTACATTTTCTGAATAGTCTAACGATAGGTTTGCTTTCACATCCTTTGAGATTAGTCTTTATTTCAGACAATGCTTTCAACACTAAAAGGGTCATAAAAATAGACAGTTCCTGAGAGCTTAGAAAGAAAAACTGCTAGTCTCCCATCTTTCTCCCTCCCCCAAATTATTTGATAATGGCATGGGAAGCTTTCCCATAATCTTTTGCTTGATTTTTGCTAATATGAACCTGTCAAAGATCGTGGCATTTCCTTATGATGTGATGTGGAGCCAGCTGGAACCAAATAATCCCCCTACATTTTCCATCATCTTTCTATTCTGATAGGAGCTTCTGCTTAGCAGAAATGAGACAATACCTGTTATTCCTTCCTTGCTGTCATGGTGGCCACACTGAGGCAGTTTCCTACTTGGCTGAAGTCTGGCTAGATCTGAATAAATGTGACCAGACCAAAAATAATGGGTTTTCTGCCTGGAAGCCACACCCTACTCTTATGGCACTTCAAGAGGAAAGTAACTGAAGAAATGACGCTTTCATTTCCACTCGCTGCCCCAAAGAAATACTTTCAAGGATGAATTAGGAACATTCCTCCTTTGGCTTGAAGATGCAGAGATCTTGGTCTGTAAAAATACCTTCCTTCATCCTCAACCTTACTCCTACAGAAAGGAGAAATACCACTTTTATGTGAGCATGTGGACCT
Source organism: Sagittarius serpentarius (assembly GCA_034782735.1). Classification (NCBI taxonomy): domain Eukaryota; kingdom Metazoa; phylum Chordata; class Aves; order Accipitriformes; family Sagittariidae; genus Sagittarius; species Sagittarius serpentarius. The sequence continues at coordinate 11,163,898 of JAVKLA010000024.1, read as the reverse complement.
CCTTACCAGAGAAAAGAGTAACTTCTGTTATGATTTGAATTGTACGCTTCCTAATGAAAGCATCTACAAGGGTGGGCAGCCAATGCAAAATACAGCCCCTCAGCCCTTTGGTTTCCAGGCCTGATCGCTCTGGAGCTGGAGGAAAGAATCTCTCCCACTTTGCTTTCCCGTTTCCAGACTCTCTTTTGGTCTCTATTGCATCTGTTTTAAGCATTAGTGCTTTGCACGTAACATCTCTCAAAGTCTAATCCATTGCTATGGACCCACCTAGTGACGGCTTTATAGATTCTTTATATTCATAAAGGCACTTCACACTTATCTTGTCATGATTTTTGTTAGGTTTGTATTTTTTTGATGTTTGAAATCGATCACAGTACCTAAACTGCGTGCTTTCTGTGATTACTTACTTCATTCAGCTCAGCTCTGTGTATTTATACACTTGAGAAAACAATGACACTTAATGTGGTTACCTGTGAATAAAGGCGTAAGTACAAGGAGTATGGTCACACTGTTAGGGAGATGACCTCAAATATTATAGAGTATATTTTGGATCACCAGAAGTAAGAATTGTCCGTAGTCTAAATGTGAGGAAACTTTTACTCACTGATACGGGAATGGAAATGGTCAGCGTCAGCTTCTGGTTCAGAATGATGCCACAAGACCCGCACATGTTGCTTACAGGGATCCTCTTCAGTATCGTAACTGACTCAGTGAATGCGCTAAGTCTGAAAGCTGCTCTAGACATGCAAACTGTAAAGAACTGGGCAATGTGCTATGGCTTTCAGTGATAATCTGCTGCCGCATTGCTTTGTGCCGTGATCTATGAGAGTTTTGGATGGCCAGAAATGGCTCAGCAACATCTGACTCTTAAGCAACCGATGCTGAATACCTGAAAATCCTCGACAGGTGCTCCTGGTTTACGCAATGAGTGACTATGTGCAGTCAGGCTAATGCAACAAAGATGCATGGGATTCACTGTCCATGTGATGTGGGATCCAGTTAAACATACATAATGGGTCTGTTGCCTTTGTACTGCCCGTGTAGGTGGCGAGGAGCCTCCTTTCTGTTACTCCTGGTGTTCATTAACCTGCGAATCTGAATTGTCCAACAGATTGTTTCTCACTGTAGTCCTCCCCATACAGAATAGTCACTGTGTGTTATATTAATAACCGAATATTCACATATGAGCAACCATTGCAGTACACAGATTTTGTGTGTAACAACCTTTAAAAATACAGTACTAGAAATTTTTCATTGAATATCCTGTATTTTAGGTATGGGTCACATTACAGGTCCTGTATGGGTATCAGAGAGAGTGGTAGGGAGACTACATATATTTACCAGTAATGAAAACAGTGTTCACAGCTAAAATTGTAATGCAAGGAAATATTTTGTAAGGTTTATAAGAAATACGTAGTTTTTAAAAGAAAAAATTAACCTGTCAAGTTTTGGTTAATGTTGAAACTTTTCCATCCTGGTTTCACATGCCTTCTTTCCTGCCTATGAAAATAGTGCAGACTTTGCAGAGTAGTCACACAAAACTCTGCAATCAGATTTGTAAATGCAGGTCATTGGATCATTACTAAAAAATACTGTGTTTCTCCTTATATGGGCTAGTCCAACCATGTGCAGAGACTATCAAAACTCTTATATGGTGGCTTAATCTCTCAAAATCCCTGGCCCAATTGCCTGATGCAGGAAGCTATAGTTCCCTCAGCTTTAGAGAGCTGCTGCTATTTCATACCGCCTTGACAAAGACAGGCTCTGATTTTATAGGCTCCCTCGGTGAATCAATGTGTGGTGAAAGTTCATCAACCCCTGAGGGCTTACCGAATCTAGGGGATGGACTTGGTTCCAAGTTGTTTGAAGACTTGGTTTGCACTGCCCAGTATATAGAAAAGGAAGTGTGCTATTGGAATAGGTGTGGCTTAAAACTGGAGGATGTCATGATTATTGCTAGCTAGAAATGCAAGAGAACTCCATCCAAAACAAGCATAGTGTCTTGAGGATGGGTTGGTCTGCTGAAATTACAAGGAGTAAATTCATGTATCTTCTAAAAGGCTGTCCACATCAAGTTTGTAAATCATTTTTCCCTCAGCACTGTAACACAGAGTAATAGTTAAGGACTTTTTCCTTAGTATTGTAACACAGAATAATAGGTAAGGAGGATAACGGGCTGTCGTGGTTTAGGCTCAGCCGGCAACTAAGCACCATACAGCTGCTCACTCACTTCCCCACCCCCACCCAGTGGGAGGGGGGAGAGAATTGGAAAAAAAAGGTAAAGCTCGTGGGTTGAGATAAGAACAGTTTAATAGAACAGAAAGGAAGAAA
>JAVKLA010000024.1:11149719-11161467 GCA_034782735.1 Sagittarius serpentarius | reverse complement strand
TGAGAAGCTGAAAAGTCCTTGACTTAGTCTAAACACGACTTAGCAACAACTGAAAACATCAGGGTGTTATCAACATTTTTCTCATGCTAAACCCAAAACACAGCGCTGTACCAGCTACTAGGAAGACGATTAACTCTATCCCAGCCGAAACCAGGACACGGGCTTGCTAAGAAGCCAAATTATTTCCTTGTCATATTCTATCACAGAAGAGTTAAGAGGGAAATCTAACCTTTAGCCATTCTTTTGCAATATTAAGGATTAGCTACTGTCAAAGAAAAAAGTGAAGGAAAAGTAGGTGCTAAACTCATCAAGTAAAGAGCAACAGAGTACCAGGTAAAGTTAGACATACCAGAATGTGCTACTGGAAATTGATGGTGAGCTCAAATAGGGCTGCTAACTTAATATGTAGTCTTTCCTTTAATATTGGCTTCTGACCTGTAAGGTTGGAGAAAGCAATTTTTCTGCTTCTCTTTAATTGAACAGTAGAATTGATGCTGAGAATTAGACTAATGAATTTTCTTTCCTTACTTGATAAATTGGTTGAAATAGTAATAAAAAATAAAATCAGGAGACATACAGATGAGTATTGTGATACTATAGCTATCCATCAGCATAGCTTTTGTAAAGAAAAATTATGTCTAATGATAATTCCTTGAGCTTGTCAACAAATAGTAAGAGACAATCATTAGATTTTTTTTTTCCCCCCTTTAAAGAAAGTTTTTGAAAAAGACCTTCACGAGGGGCTATTAGAAAAGTGCTTGTGGGATAGGAGGAGTACTTTCAAGAATTAAGTAGTCCTCTGAGGGACAGAAGACAAAACTAAAAGTATATTATCAATGTTTGGTGTAGGAAAGCTACAACAGGGGTATCCAAAGTCTGAGTGTTGTAGGTCTTGTTTCACATACATATATTAATGAATTGAAAATGACTGTGACCGGTGGTACAGAAACATTTGCATCTGAGGCAGAATTATTCAAGTCAGGGCTGGAGAAGAAGATAGTAAAGGACTCCATGCAGGAAGATGGGCAGGTTGGCTACACAAGTGTGGTGTTGACAAATGCAGAGTATTGCACGTCAGGCAGAAAAATGGATGTAATGATGCTCACTGCTCTCTTCTAGCGTAACTCTGACCACTTGGGAGTGGAAGGGAAGACGACCTATGTTTCCTTATGGAATATTTAATCAAAGTAGGTGGAATGATCCAAAGACAAGATCCAGTTGTTGAAAATGGAATAAGAAATAATGCTGAAAATACTAGAGTGGCATGCCAGTAGCAAGCCCTTTCCTGTTATACTGAGTTGTTTATGGGTTAGGTTACCTGAAGAATGTATATAGCAGAAGCAGAAGAAATACAAAGAGAAGCAGTGCAAATTTTAATCTTGAATAGACTGACTTCTATATGAGGAAAAAGATAAGAGACTGTTTAGAGAAAAAAAAAAATAAAACCAGAAGTTTATGAAATAATAGGAAGATTGGTTACTCATTTTTACTTTTTGTTATTACAAGAACAAGAAGTCATTCAGTCAAATGCAAACATACAAATACAAAATAGGAAACAGGTTTTTATGCAAATTGTAATTCACTTTTGCTCCAGATTCCCGGAGTATTTCCATATCAGAGAAATAAAATAAAAGACTCACGTGTTTATCTCTGCATTATGTGTCCAAATACAAGATTTTGGAGTTAGCCATGAAAAAAGCTGCTCTCACCCTGTCTTTGCAGACCACACCTCTAACAGGTGAGGTTCGGTAACACGCTTCAGGCTCTGTCTATCCAACTTGGCCTGTGTAGCCACAAGCTCCAACCAGGGTTGCCTGGACCTGCACTGGTCAGCTGTGGTCCTCAGAGGGATGTTGTGCGGTCATGGTGCATCTTGGTTGGTACTTCATGGTGTCAAACTCGGTAGTGTGCTTGTCTGTTTTTTCTGTCTTATGAAAACTGGTTTATTTTATATTTTAAGCCACTTTATACTTAGAGCAGTGCTTCTGAAGTAATGTATATGCCAGAGTTGAAGCAGCCAGCAGGAGATGAGGGACAGGAATACACTTTCCCCCTCATTATAGAACGCTTGTCCGATCTGAGCACACCTTGCTTTGAAACATCTAGGACATAATAGAGTGGAGAACTGTCTCTTGTTTTGAAGCAGGCTGTAGTTTCTGTGTTTGAGGCAGAGTTCTCACTTAAATTCTGTGGTGATTTTTCAAACTATCATAAGAAAATTTGCTTTTATTAAATGATGTACATCTTTTTCATGCAATTAACCAGAAATCCCTGGTAAGGTCGTGGGCTTTTTTTTAGTGGCCCGATGTCTTGTGGCCCACAAATCACTCTAAAAACTGTGATCTTTTTAGGGATTGTCATCACAAAGCTCTGTATGGTTGCTTTGGTGCCAAAGACCTGTGCTGACTGCATATAGCAGGTTTTAACTTTGACTACAGTATTGAGATCCTCTGAGAAATGTATGGCAAGTTGCCAAAAAAAACCAAAACCCCACAACAACAAAAAAACCACAAACCACAACGTAGGTATGTCTGTCTGTCTCCTTTTATTTTCCACTCAATTTGCACTTCTGGAGACACCTGCTGCCATTGTATTGCTAGCTCAGAAATCATTAGAAAACAAGTTTCACCTGTGACATTCTCACATGTGAAATCTTTGCCCAGATTTTGAACCACGTTGCTCTGAAGAAAGGGCAGCAGCCACATGCAAATGTAGCCAGGAGAGATGGTTGACAGGATTGATCATGTGGGGTCAAATGCTAAAAAGGTATGTACGGATGCGATTCTGTTTCTTGAAAAAGTGTCAAAAGACTATCTCTGATATCTGACGTGGTGACATTCACTGTTTCTGCATTTTTACAATTTTCTCTGTATGCCTGAGGCTGTTAACATGCATAAGTTATCTAATTTATTTTATTTTATTTATTGGACAGGGGTCAGGCACTTTGTAAATTATGGACTACATTCTCAGTGAATCAAAATATTTAGGTTGCTTGTGAGGTTCAGTCCTTGGCATCGTGTCACTAATTACTTTTACACAACTCTGAAATAATGACAAAAGGAAAATGCATCAACAAAGAAAGAGAAATTAAACTTTGTAAAACAAAACAAAAGCCTCATCAGAAATAGAAAGTGTTATTCAAGGGGAAAAGCGGGTGACCAAATGTGCAGTCTGGATTCAGTGCGATGTTACATGCCAAGAGAAGAGACGCTCAGCTTTGGATCTTCTCCAGGCGGAAGAAAATTTATGACATAAATTTTCTTTGATAAACATTCCTGAGAAACTTCTTTGTATTTTAATCTTAATGAATATTTGTCTCAATCCAGTGGTTTCTCTTTTTCTTTTTTTTTTGTTGGCTGTGGTTTTTTGTATCTCCTTTCTGATTCTTTTATATTCTCAATACACCTCAATGGCAACTGTTGGAAGATTTGTCTCGCTTGCAAGCTAATTGGTAGTAGAAGGTAGTCAACCCTGTACATGGATTGCATTAGGGATTTTGAAGAGTGTTCCCAGATATTCTGATTTTCCCATAGTTACGCTTCAGAATACTGTAGCAGTATTTTCTCAGTTCTTCCCCATACAAGGTGCAGAAGCATTCCCAGGGGTCTTCAGCACGCTACCTCAGCAATGTTTCTAGCCTCTAGCTGTCCCATGTAATGAGAGATGAGAAGCAAGAGTTAAGCCTCCATAGAAATAGCAATAACAACAAGCCATTGGTCTGGTTTATACCATACTTACGTATTTATTTCTCTATAATAGTGGCTGAATTGGAGTCTGGGTGTTGGAAGTAGGAGTTCAGCTTTTTGCTTCGGCAGAACCAAATGGCATTAGTTTTGCTTTTACTCAAAAGTGGAAAATCACTCATAAAACTGCATCAGAGCACCGTTAAAATAAATGAATGGGTATGGTATGCTTTTGTAACTTTATAAATGAAACATAACTCTACATACTCATTGACTGCTGTTTCAGCGTGCAAGGTGTAAGATAGCAATGTGTTTTACAACTCCTTCCCTTACAGAGATGCATTTAACGTCATTAGACTCATTGCTTAATTTACAGTTTGATCTTCCCAGCGACATGTATAACAAGTTAAATATCTGTAGAGTGCATTTAATAAATACTAATTTGTATTAGTCTTATCTTAGACTGTATATGTAACGTAGGGACCTTGTGTGTGGTACAGTAGAAAGGGAATGTATTTACAAATTTGTTTTGAATTTAAAACCCGTACATTTCAGCATCTATATTTTTTGAAACATTTACTAGATAGCATTTACGTGAATTCTTATGATTATACAGACTAAAAAGGAATAAAATAGATAAGCAGTTTACAGAATGTAAGAATGTTACCTTTTTTGTGTTGTCTAATTACAATTACAGTCTGAACTGTAAACTGGTTCAGATGGAGGCTGTTTCTTACAAAAGACCTAATTCTTCACTGCTTTTCCAGTAAAAAGTGAATGGAAAATGGTAATATTATTTGGAAGTATTTTATATTCCCACTTTTTCTCTAATCCAACAGAGTACATAAAATGGAGGACAACCACGAATTGAGCTATATGTGTTTGTAGCATGCCCACTGCCGAAGAGCTCAGTGTGGTTAGCTGAGGGTGGCTGTAGTCCTACACTAAAAGTGTAATAAACAGTCGTAATGGCACTAAAAGAAAACCGCTTCTAGTGAAGAGAAGCAGACAGTAGATGTACCTGTGGGCACGGAGAGTTTTGATTGCAAACACCAGCGCAAACCTCATGACCACAAGTGGAAGGCTGGAATGCCTTCACAAAACACATAAGACTAGGTGCTGTGCATTATTCCAAAACACCCTTGCACTTTTAATTGCATGATGCCTGTTTTACATCAGACAATCAATGGAAGCAAATCTGTTTGTTTTAAACCCAGTGTCCTTGGCACACAGGTTAGTAAGAGCAGACTATAGTGGAAAAACCAGTCAGATTAGAAATAGAGAGACAAAATGTGATGACTCTAACCCTGTTCAGTGGATGAGTTAAAAAAAGAGACAGAATTGTTATTGGGGAAGTCAGGAGAACGTGGTGATAAAACCTGCAAGAACTACGTGGAGAGCCATGCAGAAAGGCCCACTGGGTTAAGCAGAAAGATCTCAATTTCAGTGCACTTGGAATCACGCTCCACAATTATCTACTTTTCCAAATAGATCAAAGTTGTGGTTTTAGGATACTTAGGCTCAGAAGCTTATGTTTAGCTATAAAGCTTACGTTGCCTGTTCAGAAGAGACTCGATTTCTCCCAACCACTCCTCCGCATATGCACCAGGGGAAAAGGGAGTAATTTCCTTTTGATGGGAGTTGGTTATCTGTATGAAAGGAGTTAGGTTCATTGTTGGGTATATTGTGGCAGGCGTTTACATGTTCGTAACAGTCATTGCAGATGACACCAAGGAGGAACATTCCTGCTGGCACTGTCACCCGAGAGGCTGAAGACTGGATGGGCACTGACAGTAAACAGGCCTGTCACTCAGAAAGTAATTATCTCCATCAGGATGGAGGCAGAGTAGGGAGACTGCACATGAGGTGAGGCTGTGGGCTTCGGCTGGGATGGTACATTCTGTGCAAAGTAACTGCACTGAAAAAAAACACAGAAAAAAAATACTTAGAGCAACAGGTTCCTGGTTTAGTAACATTTTATGTTCAGAACCTTAATGAGAAACTGTAAATTTGAAATCCAGTTAGCTTCTTAAATCATTTCAAGCACAATTCCTATCCATGGATATGCTCTCTATTTTTGTGGGGAGAAAAAAAAAAAATTTAAACCGTGCTGGGTTTATTTCATTTTTTTTCAAGCTGCTTCTGTGCAGACTAAGGCTACTAAGACAAACAGGAAAGAGATGCTGTAGCTAACTGACAGTATAGAGAAATAATAAAACAAGCTGTACCCAAAATAAAGGAATGGGGGGGGGGGGGGGGGGAACAGAAAACAAAATCAGTCAAGTTTCCCCCCCCCCCCCCCCCCCCCCCCCCCCCCCCCCCCCCCGGAGAACAGAACACAAAATCAGGAATGTGTCCTCTTTCTAATTTTTCCTGTTTTCACAATTAGAAATTACTTTTTGCCAAAATACATATGTAATTTAATTTTAGATGTGTTTACATATAGTATTTTTATTTCTAAAAAAAATTTATATTATAGGTTATATCTGTATTAATTTTGAGGTTCCTTTACTGTGGCTGATGCGGAATGGACGGGATCAAAGAGTGCCAACCTCCTTTTAAAAAATGATTAGGAACCTTATTGTAATATTTAGTGACCCTGAGGGAAGTTTGAATTCAAATTTTAGATGAAGGTTCAGATTTCTTCTTAAAGGTAGTGTCAGTTCTCTTTTACAGGGAGGGTTGCAGATGGTAGGCCCCTGCTGAAATTGCAAGTAAATAGCTGATAAATGAAGGCTTCCCACTTGCAAATGAGATGGTTTTACTTTTCCTTGAAGAAATTCAGTAAATTGAAAAACTCTAAATAGCACAGAAATTTCAGTCCTCCAGACCGCCTTCTCCTTCTCAGATTTTGCTATACTATATTCAGCACTCAGTTTTGCCAGCACCGAACATGCCTGATGTGGCATTTACATTCTTTAAAAAAAGCATAGATTAGTTATATTTCTAAGAGTTAACTTCTCTTGACACATGTACTTAATTCCCATTAATGGAAATGGCAGCTAGGCATGCACACTGAAAGGAAAAATCTGTTCCTAAGCATATGATCCAAACTGCATTGTAGCTAAACATTTCCATACTCTGAAGTAAGCACTCGTTATTTGCGAGATACTCTTCATAGTAAATGCATCAACCCCACTCTATTCTCCCTCTGTTCTCTCGTAACCTGTTCCAAAACACCCTTTCTTAGAAATCATACAGAATCACTCTTAATGCTGCAGTTGTTTTGGATGTGTGCCTGAGAAAGAAAATCCATTTAGGATCTTCAGAGTTTTGCATATTTTCTGTGAGAATTTTCCAGTAAATCATTCTGTGGAACATCTTACATTTCCTTGGACTTTGTAGGTCTCTATTATTAAAACCTACAGTGGAAACAACAAAACCCAAAAAGCTCTTTTTTTTTCCCAGCACTTCCTTTACTTACTGTATTGCAGTATCTGCCAAAGGCACTAGGCTGAAGTGCTATCATTTGATAATTTAAAAAAAAAATAAATTAATGTTTCATTTAAGGTTTTCCTGCTGCCAGCATGCTTGTATAAAGACCTGTGGATTCTATCTATGCAATATTCCAGAGTTATAGTATCTCTAACTTGAGCTGGGTGGATAATTGATTTTTTGGTTTACCTCTTGAACTGGAGAACCACAATAGCAACAAAAAATTCAGTTAAGCAGAAAAATTCAGATAGGAGTTTGTGATTTGAGTTGTTTCTCCTCACCCAAATGAAAATCAGAGCTCTTTTGTTTAGTTCAACCCAAATTGTCCTCTTTTACCTGGACTTGTTTGTTTTGAGCACCCCTTAAAGGAAGCAAAGTAAGAGAAATGCAGATTCACTGAACTGCTGGCGGGGGGGAGTTTCATTTTTCTCATCAACTGAAGATATTTGAACTTATATCCTGCATTCTCAGGTTGAGAAGAGAATAGAGAGAACTGAAGCTGGATCTCCCAGGTTGCTAGTGAGTTTTATAACTACAACCTGCTTCGTAAAAAGGGGCATCAGGGCTTGCTATTACTAGTCAAAAGTTTCAGGACAAGATAGAACTTCGTACATTAAAAACTGGAGGGTTGCATATTACATGCATTTTCTTCTTTCTCAGTCAGTGGTTATTTATCCCAATTCCTCAGTTTTTCCACTTTCTGATATGATAGCAGCCTTTGTGGTACGTCCTGGCAATTTCTAAAAAGCAAGCCTTAAAGTTAACACGAAATGATTTGTAGAAAGGTTTCAGAGATTCCCTCAAACCATTTGTTTAACTTGCTTTTTTCCCCCTCTTGCAATTGCAGTTGAACTTACTGTAAGAACATAATTTTATCGATAAGTCTATACAATAGACTGTTAATAATCCAATAATAACAATGCAATGATACAGTAATACAAAACAATATTAATACAATAGTAACAGTAACTTTTTTTTCTCCTTTTCGGACCCAACTCTGTTCCCTCCCCCCTCAGCTGGGAGAGGGAGCTCAGCAGTTACAGAAAACGTAAAATGAAGGAAACCAGGAAGAAGGGGTAGGTAACTGAGCACAGAATGTCTTGGGGTAAGAGTAAATGTAAACTTGGGTAAGCGAAAAGAAGGGTTCATGTCAGAAGTATTCAGGGGAATGATCTCTACTTCCTTCCTTTCTTCCATTTCCTCTCCCCTTCTCAGCTCTCCGTCTTGCTCAGTTATCTTTGTTTTCTCCCCTGAACATATTTTTTTCCCTTTTCCCCCCTTTTATTACAGTTCTTTGTACTTCTTCCTAGTCTAGCGAATGTCCTCTTCTGTAATTCCTGATGTTGATGGCGATTGCTCTGGTTTATAATCATATTAGCTGAGAGCCAGCAACCAAGGAGCCCCATTGTGCCAGGCATAGTAGCAGCTTGGAGGAGTGTGCGATCATTGCCCTGAAAAAGCTCAAATAGGAAATTATATAGGAAGCGGTAAATACATGTGAACAGACGAGGGGAGGACGTGGTAAAAGAAGGGCAGTTGTGGAGTGGAGCCGAGTTGAAAAAAGGATGTGAGGTTAGAGAGCTTGAGTGGAGCTAACGTGCAGTTAAAATACAGTAGTCCTGTTCTGCCAAAACTGTTGAAATTTTTTTGAATAAAAGGTGGTCTTAATTTTCCTCCAGCTGGGGCTTCTGAGTGGCTTTTCTCTGTGAACTTCTCCCAAGGCCAAGTGTGAAGAAATAGGGGAAGCAAAGCAAGAAGCGGCAGAGAAGGAACAGCATTTATGGATGGGCAGCGGTGCATCAAGGGGAAAACGAAAGACCAAGAAAAGGGGCCCTACAAATGTGAATGCAGCAATGAAGTATGTTTTAACCAAATAGTAGATGTAAAAATCATGCCTTTGTGGGAAAAGCAGCTAAAATATACAGGTTTCAGCAGCATAAGGACTATTGTCGACTGTGAGGCACGTGGGGTCTTTGTTTCTCATCCTTTTGCTGCTGGAGTTGACTAACTGTGTCAACTTGGGCAAGCTACTAAGCCTGCCTGCATCTCAGTTTCCTTATTTGAGGCCAAATTCTCCTACTAAGTAGCCTCCTACTCCACACAGAGATTTGCTGATTTGAATGGAGCCCCTGTGGAGTGAGATACTTTTCAATACAAATAAAGTTTTGGAATCGGCCCTAATTATATTTATTACCTGCAGAGGAGTAATGTGAGACTTAACATGGTTTGAGACCCTCAGATGAAAGAGAAAGTATTTGGAATTGTTCTTTTTAATCATCTGCTGCCTTTTCAATGTCTACTTCATAGCTATCCTAAAAGGGCTAGCTACTAAATAACAAATGAAAAATCCTTGTACATATTAACTAGGTTTGTCAGACTCCCATGAATGGACCTCTGTGGAAAATATTATTTGCCAGGGGCTACTGAAGGAAGTCAGTTTACCCTGCCCCACAGTGAGGAGCCATTAGATCTACCTCATGCCAGAAGTTGACAGATTGTACGCGACTCTGCTCCGAGGGCTGTGGTGGTGTAAGGCAGACTGGAGGCAGCCTTCGCAGATCCTCTTTTATGAACTGCGGCGAAGCCGCTTTTGCGAACTTAGCTTCGGCGTTTTGTCTCGTGAATGGTCTAATGGTCTTTGTGGATGATGTGCGTAAGTTGCAAGTGGGTTTGCTACTCGTGATTAAAATGATCATCCCAGACTTCTAGCTGATGATGCCTTTATGCCAACACAGGACTGACTGGCCCCTGAGTGAGCCTGCTGGTTTGTAACATATGCATTGAGAGGGAAAAGGAGCGAATTAAACAGTGTAGCTGTTGGATATTAATAAAAATAATAAGCTTTTCTATTTTGAATTTTTTTTTAAGCCAGTGGGCATGAAAATGTTGAACATTTTATGGCCAGTCTGCGTGAATATGTGTATGTATTTCAAAAAGTAAACTTGCTTTCTCCATGTCACTGGGAGGTAGGGGTAAGAGGGGAAGAGAGAAGGCAGCGGACCTAATCAAACTGTTGTGGGGTCAAAACCTCGTGGGTTTTAAAGGCCCTTAATGTTGTCCAGCTGCAAATTAAAGGAGGGGGGGAAAAAAAAAGGAGAGAGAAAGGAATTAGGGCTGGGGAACTGGAAAGAATGGAGTATAGATATGTGGTGGTGTGTGGGTGTGTGTGGGTGTGTGTGCATGTGTGTGCTAAAGAACAGGGAGATCAGGGTTTTTTTTTCCCACACATCACACACCCCCCACCCCCCCGCCCCGGCCGCCTCACTGCGAGCCCAGTGCCAGGCTGGACACGGGCGGTGCAGACTATTGAGGCATTGTGCGCTCCGCTTCCAGAGTAGCCCCCGGCTAATCCCCGGGGCTTGGACGGGAATTTCCCCGCGGCGTTCTGCCGGCCGCTGCCCCCCTCTCCCCGCCGGAGAGGAGAGGAGAGGAGCGGAGCGGAGCGGAGCGGGGCGGGCGGCGGGTGTCCCCGGGCTGGCCCGCGGCGGCGGCGGCTGCCGCCCGCGCCTCCGTCCCGGCGTGTCACAGGTCCATTACCTGATTGCCTTCCGCGCCTGCCGGATTGTTGTCTCGATAATGGGAAGTGCCGCGGAGGCTGCGCTCCGCCAGCCAGCCGAGGGCTCCGCGGCCCCGCTTCGTCCACCTTGTTACCAGGGGCTGGCTGGGCAGGGGGCAGGGGGAGCGGTCCGCAGCCGAGGGACTCCTCTTGCTCGCCCGGGGGCGGGGGGAAGGGGAGGGTGTGTGTGTGTGTTAAAAAGAAAACAAGAAAAATCCTAGCAGACGAACGGAAAGTTCATTTTTGTTGTTGTTTGTGCGTGCGTGTGTGTGTGTGCGTGCGCGCCCGCTGTTTTGGCATGTGGCTACCTTTTCCCTTGCACACAACAGGGCTGTTTGATGGAGTTTGGAGCTGAGGAAACTTTGGGTTTGTTGCCAGGACGGTTCGCAGCACTTTGTGGAAAGCAAGAGCTAACAGTGAGACCGACAGAGTGAGTGACAAGTTGTTTACAGGTTTCCTTGAAGGGGCCTCTGCTATATTTCAATCTGTCAAAGTTGCTTTTCTTCCCTCAGAACAATGCCTGATTGTTGTGCGGGGTGGTGGTGTGTGGTGTTTTTTTTTTTCCTCCCCTCCCCAAAGAGAGAGAAAGCGGGAGAGAGAAAGCGAGAGAGCGGAGAGGGAGGGGGGAGAGAAAGGAATGAAAATTCTTCGGAGCACAGATGCCTTTGGTAACATTTTTGTGTCTATTCTCCCCTATTTCAACTCCGAGAGAGTTGATAACTGTTTCAATTTAATCAGTCTGCTCTTGTTTTATCTTCTTTCTCCACTGATCTTCCTCAGCGCAGGGGATTTGCTCCTGGTTTGCCGGTTTAGGTGGATTGACGGGCTTTTTTTTTGTTCCCCCCCCCCCCCCCCGGTTTTTAGGACATTGAACGAGTTGACTTTTCCCGTTTGGCGGCGGCGGCGGGCGAGCAGAATTAAAAGGAAAGGACAGGCACCCTGAGGTGGCCCAGCGCCTCGCAGCCGCGGCGCGCCGCGCCGCTGTGGGGGGAGCTGTGCGAGCAGCCTGCTGCGAGGCGCGCGGCCCCTTGCAGCGCCTGGTCCAGGCGTCCTAGCGCAGAGCGCGCGAGCGAG
>JAVKLA010000024.1:11029016-11148906 GCA_034782735.1 Sagittarius serpentarius | reverse complement strand
GGGGGGGGGGGGGGGGGGGCGGGGGGGGGGGGGGGTGTTCAACTTCCAACCTCGCCCTCCCGTCAAACTTGGGAAGGCGCTCCGCTCGCTGAGCACATGACCTTTTGTTGATGTAGCAGGAGCGATTATTTTTAGGCAAGTTAACATCCCGGCCCTCCGTCAGGAGATCATCCTTCTGCCTGAGGCGGGGGGGGGGGGGCGGAAAAAACAAAAAAAGAAGAAAAGTGAAACTCTTGCCTCCAAGTTTTGGCCGTCGCCTCTCTCGCGGAGTGTCAGGAGCGGGGTTTGGGTATGACGAGTGGGGCTTGGGTATGACGTAGGCGCGCCCGTCTCCCCCTGCCCCAAGCAAGAGCCTTCCCTGCCTGGAATTAAGTTTTTGCTGTCACTGGCGACAGCTTGTGACCTCTGAGAGTTTAGTCCTTATTTCGTATGATCTGGCGCTCCTAAGAGGTTTTGAAGCGTTTTCTCAGGCGCTGGTACACGCGTCCATTGATGATCCGGCATCCCTTCCCTCTGGCTTCATTTTTAAAGGTTATTAGTCGTCCCTTGTGTGGCTGCAGTAAAGAATCCAAACTTTCATTTCTAAGCGGTAAATAAAAGAACGCCAGGATGCGCATTACTTAGGTTTTTCTCATCTTCGTGAAAGCTACCTCCTGTATAAACATTTGGTTGTATCTGACTATGCAATACAAGCTAGGTGCTAGACCAGCTGGTTAAAAATATGCTAAGTCAAGCTGTTCATCGTTCAAACCTACTGAATTTGATAGTAAAGGCACAGAAAAGAAGGCAAGATAAAAACATTTTAAGTGGGCTGAGGAACACACATGCAGAGAGAGGACAGGAAAGAATGCTTGAATTGAAAGACCGGAGAAAAATAAAATTGGGAAATGCAGAAAAGAACTATTTTAACGCTTTCAATCCTCGTTCTGCAACTAGAACACTTCCTTACTAGAAAGTGGAATTGGCATGGGTGCAGTGCTCCAAGGTCGTCTTTAATACAGTTTTCCAGACTTGCTTGGAATACTTGGCGTTTTTCTTTGGTTTGTTATCATTGCAATAATAGAACAAAATTGGTCTTGTTCACGTGTATTGTATTAACTTAGTTCAACTACCTGAGGAAACTGTTACTGTTTCTGGTGTCGAATCTGATCTAGCGTCATGATCATGCATTTGTCTTGTTCATACAATTAATAGATTCAAGTATTTCATATGCTTCGCTAAGATTATATAGATACATTTATAAGCAAGCGATTTCTATTATTCTTTGAACTTTGTGATGAACAGAATACTTGTGAACTGTGAAGCAGAATGAAGTCCTTTAATTTTCCTGTTGGGGGACTTTTTTTTTTTTTTTAAATCTGAAGTCTCTCTGCATTATAAACATGTATTTGTATAAATTTTATATATAAACAAATAATTTGGGATAAAACATCTTCCTTAGAAGTAGAATGAGCTTCTCTACTATTCCCCCCCCGCATATGTTTCATTTTCAGAGATCCCAGCTTTGCTCTTGTAAACATTCTAGTTAAATAATCAATACGCTGCTCTCCTTTTGCTATGCAGATAATGGCAAGCAGTAGAAATGAGAAGCAATAAAAATGAACCTCAGGATATACAATTTTTTTTTTTAAACAATTTTCTCTCTGCAGTTGAAATTGGTAATACAAACCAATACCTCTGTTAATCATTACCATTTGTTTACATTGTGTGTGTTTGACTATAGTTACACACACATACACAGAGTAGATACTGTCCATGTAATACATGTGTGTTTATCAGAAAACAGCCATGAGGATGCACTTTCTCTCACACGGAGATGCACAGACCGTCAGACACACACATGCTTGTAGAGTTCATGTGTGTGTATGTGCACGATGCACAGATGATTGGTTTTTTTAGACATTTAGGGCAGGTTATTTTCTCAGATTCTCAGTAAACGCAGTTCTTGGAGCACGTTTCTGCAGTCGCTGGGGTCCAGCGTGTCGTATCTGCATGACCGACTTCGGTTATGTTATTACTACCCATCTCCTACTATTCCCTTTTGAACTTGAATAGCAAATTGCAAGGAGGTAAAGATTTATCAGGCGAAGTTGTTTGCAGTTCAGATCTCAGAGCGTCTGTGTATATCTCAGGAGGTTATTCTTCTTTCCCTGTCGTCTTTCCCGTGATGTTTCAGTGTATCCTGGTAAACTGCAAACAGTTAGAAACTTTCAGTCACTCCAGCTGAAGGGATCTGAATCAAGGGGACGTCTCTTGTGTGTCTGTGGCCATTATCAGGGGGCATTTACGATACACGCTTGGAATGAAAATGATCCTCAGTGTCAGACGAATAAACATTCATTAATTCATTCAGCATCACTAGTAAATTGCAGTAGGTTTTGTGAATTAGCATGTATAATTAATTACCATACCAAAAATGTGAGTGTTTTCATCCTTTCCTGAGAAGTTACTTGCACGTCTTTATTTCTGTTTGTGGCGGTTCAGCTGCTTGATTGAGAGGAGCATCAGAATGCGTACGCTGAGGGGGGATGATGTTTGCAGAAATGTTGTAGGAAGAAATTATAACTGGAATCTGCTCTTTTACACAGGGAAAGGATAACTTCTGGGCTGTACTTTGTGATGTACCTGTGGCATTCTGAATTGGCTTTAAAGGTCTCAAAAAGAGTAACTCTTTTTGTTGTTTGCGTTTTGGTGTTTTGTTTTGGTTGTTGTTGTTTTGTGGTTTTTGTGGGTTTTTTTTGTTTTTTAAAGATGGTCGTTATACTTAAATATAACAAGTATGGCCGCAATAGAAAGAAAGTTTACTTAATTGAGGAAAAGGTAGAGTCAATGTGGCCAGAACCATCGCAGACAGCTGTGAAATTTACAGAATGATAAAATCTCAGAAATACCCAACATAAAGTTTTAATGTCTTAATAAAATCTCATAAATGAAAAATAGATAAAGTGACTGCTTAACAATGTCCCTAGTGTATGGAATGTTCTTAAACCCAAATTAATTACTGCATATTTACATTTCTCTGTAGACTGAGAGAGAGGGTACGCTAGGCATCCGGACAGAGTGACATCCTTTCTCTTTCTCTTTTTCTTTCTTTCTTTTTTCTTTTTCTTTTTTTTTATTTTTTTTTTTTTCATTTTTAACCTGCCAATTCAAGGTAAAGAGTTATGCAGTGTTTGTGGAAGGAAGAATGATGGGCTAGTGCTTCCACAGGAAAAAAGGAAGAACTGGAAGAGACAAAAGGCGGGGATGGAAGCAGTGGGATGGGGACAGTAGAACAAGTTTAACATTTGCAGTCATCAGTTCTGTGCACTCAAAACGTTCTCTGTGCTAGTGGATAGCTTGTAGAAAGGAAAGGCTCAAGGATGTAAGGCAAGGCTCTGCTGGGAGGAAAAAAATATACTTAGCTGCTTCACTGCTGCACTGCACGAGTCATTTCAGACTCCCACTGAATTTATTTTGGGGTTGTACCAACACTGTCAAATGGAGAAATCATTTTCCTAAAAGGAAACTTTGCGTATTCCTAAGTGCTTTTCTTAGCTAAAGTTACCCTAAAAGCGTTCTTCTGCTGCCGCGTTTGCTGCGAATTTTGGAGAAAGAATAATGCCTTTCTATTAACCAGCTTGCTCAGAATGACGTCCCAGTCTCCTAAAATCTACCTGTAGAAGTAAGAGTGATTATTCCTTAATTTAAAAGAAAGCAATGAAATTTCTTTAATATCGGGCTGAATAGCTTTTACCTTCCACTGAGGTGTTTTGAGAAAAGGACTTTATTGCTTATGTTTGTGGGTCTAGGGGTCTGGGATCTGAAGAATAAATACAGTGCCAGTTAAAAGTTTCGGATAGTGTTTTCTTGCAGTGACGAAAATTAACATGATTTTATTTCTCTGAGATAAGGCGGGAGGAATTAAGGCGTTTGCAGACTACTCATTAATGTCCTGCATGCACTAATTTCATTTGTTGTGGAGAGGAAGAAGTTGACTGTTACAGATTATGGATTTTAATGAACTTCTCAATAATTTACCAGTTGCTGAAATTGTGAACTAGACTTGGAAGCCCAAATGAGAGAGCTGATGAGTGACACATCAGCCTGCACAATTCGACTGTTGTATTCACTGCATTTGAATCAAATCGGGAGTTTGGCAGTACTAATTCTGGGTGGCTGGCTCATCATATGCATTCAAGGAGTTAATTAAAACACACACAAACACATACACACACTCTCCCACCAAGCATCTTGCGATGTTTATGTGCCTAGTGTGTTTGATTGGTACCTTTAGATAGGAGAGGAATTGTTTTTCCTTCTCTTGCTGTCCAGGGATCTTAAATATATAACTAGTTTACAAAATATTTACTACTTCTCAGGGAGCTTTTAACGAGCGTTTATGGCTTTATCATTTAGGAGGCATGTAGTATCTGGTTGAGTTACTTAAATGTGAAGCTCCCTGATAGGAGAGGGATATGTGTCTGTGTAATGTGGTATATCTGTAGCTGTATAAAATACACTTTTACATATTTATGCAGGAAAAAGAGTATCTCCTCCCAAGGTTAGATTTATAGTTTCTTTGCATGCTTTTCATACTATACTTAAAAAAACCCTCCTAATGTTGAATAGGATACCTGCATGTTTGCGTGTCACATACCTCAGCCTTCACAACTCTTGCAGAAGTCAGTTTGACATCCTCTTGGCTTGCCTTTTTTTTTTTTTTAATTTTTTTATAAATTTCTTGCTCAGACCTGGTTATAGCATAACTAACTCGTAAGTCATGTTGTACCTATAAACACTGGAAATATTCAATGCCGGTGAATTCTGCTACTGTAGTCAAGAGAAAAGCAGTGCTCACAGCAATTAATCAATAGCTGTAGTACATCTTTGCTGATGGCAAGGAGTTTAACAAGTAGCATCCTTAGAAGCAAAGCACTTTTCCCTTTTAAAGTACCTGTGGATTTTTGTCTAACTTTGAAAATGCGTGAAGTCTCCTGTACTTCTTATGAAAGGTAAAATTATGATGTATTTGAGTATGTTAAAAACTATGTTGCAAATTAAGCAAATCCTTGTCACATTATTGTATTACCTAAACCAGAACTTCTCGAACTTTTGAAACGGGTTGTATTTGTCTCTTGAGCTTTTGGTTTTGGGCAGTGGGCGAGGGTGAGCAATTGCGGGTGCTGTACCTGACGGGGATTTACGGCATTTGTACATTTTGCATCCCCTCCCGCAGACCCCCTGGCGAAACCCCGCCGCCGTCAGTGGCCATAAAGTTTTCACCCACGCCTTTGCTGAGGGTTATGATGCTCGCCTGCGGTCTGCCACGCGTCCCACCTCTCCCACACCCTACCAAGGGGCTGGCTTGGTCCAAGTGGGGCCGGGGCCGGGCTCTGCCTGCACCAGGGGGGCAGCGGGGAGCCCTGCACGCTGCAGCCTCCGCTCGAGAGACGCCGCTTGTCACCTCCGCGCCGAGCCCAGCCTTTGCCAGCCTGAGAAGCCAGGAGTCTCTAGAAGTTGTTCCTGAGCCCACATGTCCTTGTGACAGTGTGAAGTTCTGCGCGCGGTAGTTGTTGGGGGAGAGCAAATTTAGACAAGATTTTGAAGAATTTTGGTGAGCGCTGCTTGCAGGGCCCATGGTACTTGAAAAGAACGTAAGGAGTGAATGGAAATTGTGAGATGTGCAGTGGTAATTCAGAGAAGCTGTCTGTCTTTTTTGGGGATAGGTGCAAAATTTATTTATTTTTTAAACAGAAGGAGGAGGAAAAGAGGAAGACACAAGTTGAATTCTGGTCGTTAGAATCGTCAGATGTTAATATGAAGTTCAGGAGTGTTAGAGGTGCTGCCCATGGTATTGGGGCGGGGGGGGTGTTGTTTGTTTGTTTTGAAAGAAATTTGCAAACATTTTCCTACCTGTTATTTTTCATCTGGCATGGCACTTCTCTTCAACTTGTCCTTTTGTCGCCTTGTTTAAGGAAAAAAAAAAATTCAACATGATGATGCTATTTTTCACTTTTAGAACTCTGAGAGTTGAAGTGAAAAAGAGAAAAAGCTTGGGGCTTGCTTTGAAAGTTTGAAATGGCTTTGACCTTGCTTCCCTTAAAAGTATTGTGGGATTAATCAGGTAACGTTTCTCAATTCTCAAATTGTAATTATATTTGCTATTTTTAAAATTTATGTTTAGTATTCCAGATTTCCTTTTTATATTTCTTTTTTGAAAGATCAAGTATGGAAATTCATGTCGGCAACTGCTCTTTGAGAACTATAATTGTTTTTTGTTTTGTTTTGTTTTGCTATGTATTTCTGCTTTTGTGTTTTCTCACACTCATATAGGCTGTCTTCAGTGTGTTTTGTTTTTTTCCTAGGATGTGGGTATCTGCGTGCTATTTGATCTACATGTATCATAAAATGTTACCTTGGTGCTAATTTTTCTGTGTGGTTGCATTATAGTCTTATTACTACCTATTTGTTTCTGTCTTACTAATCTTAACGTAATTCTATTACTTTTAGGGGCAAAAATATAAGCAGAGTGAATAGAAATTTAATTTTCTTCTCTGAATAATCAAGAGTTCTTTTTAGTGGTGAGGAACTCTGTGAGTATGTGCTATTCTTGCATAGTTATGACCATTGTCTACATCTAATGTTCTTTGTGAACTTTTGTAGCTCTGGAGAAAAAAGAGCTAGGAATGTAGTTTATGTAAAGAGAAACCCATACAGTTTGTCATCCTCTTGCTTTCTTTGGTGCTGAGCTTGATTTTTTAAGAATGTGGGAGTGAAAAAATGCCCCATGTTTCGTTCATCTCGCAGGTTGGGCATGGGCAAAGATAATGTATCTGACAGCTGGAGCTACTTGCCATTGCCAACTCAATAGATAGCGTAAGACCAAGAGTAAGGAAAATGTTAGTGGTTCCGAACAATTTTTTATTTTGTTATTCTTCTTCTGCCGTAGTTAGAAAAGATTTTGCCAAACTTTTCTGCCAGTTAAAACAGTGAGCCTAAAAAAATCTCAAGAGTACGTGTACCCATACGTACAGACGCATTTGTGTTTGTTCTGTATAGTTTGGTACGTCCGTTTACAGGGTTGCATTAAGTTGCATTGTCTTCAGTCTGTTGGGAATCCTAAAAAGACTGCACTTTAGTGTGATGCAGCTAAAATTCATCACAGCCTGAAAGACCGAAGTGCATCTCTGTGTACAATTTTTCTAATTTTGAGATATTCCTTGTTACAAGAGAGAGGATGTTTAATGAAAGGTGTGAAGCGTACGGTGTCCTCTCACCTTTTGGGGTGGCCTGCCTGAGTTAGGGTTGAGGCACTTCAGCAGAGCTATGTGCTGGGAGGGAGCATTGGCTTGCTGTACTTCTGCCCATGCTGTATTCGACTGTAGAGGTCTTACGTTTTCACAGAAATTCCCTTAGCAGCCTCATTACATTCACTTTGTAAAACAAGACTGCAAGCATTTTCTCCAAAGGTTTAGTCAAGTTTCTATTCATAGGGTTTTCTCCCTAAATTTCAATGCTGTGGCCTCACTGGGGCAGAGGCTTTTTTGGATAGAAAAGAGATGTGTGGGAAGGTGATGGTTGGTAAGGGCGAAGGGAAGGATGTTCTTGCCCGTTTGGCACGTCTATTAACAAACTGGGTCATTTTGTTGTGTTGTATTTACATGACTTGTTCCTGTGCTGGTGTGAAATGTGAATCACCAAAACATGATGATTATTAAAAAAAAAAACAGGCTAAATGAAACAAAACTGAAATAGAACGGAAAGGCTAAATGAAATCAAACGAAAACAGAACATGCAACATTATTCTTTTGGTACAGTTTCCTTCTGCAGTTGCTGAGTAAAGCCAAATAGGTTTCTTTTCCGTGTCTGTTAAAAATATCCAGGCTTTTGAGTTTGAAAATCACAGGCACGTAGAAAATACATCCCTGTCTTCAGGTTCAGCCTTTGGTTTGTCTTTTGCTCATGGGTTTTGGAGATTTAAGTAGATATTTATGGTCAGTGTGTTGTAAAGAAGGCTATTGATTCTCATCTTTGTCGAAACCGTATGAACATTGAGTTGATTCTGGTTTTGCAGCTGAGATTAGAATTTGGCAAATTTTGCAGTGGAAGGCTCTCATCCTTTGCTTATGTTTTTTAAGTTCTGCTCACTTTTGCTGTTCTTGCCTAAACTCTGAAATTAATTGTGTGACTCAGGAAACCATATTAGGCGATAGAGTTTGCCTGAAATACCATGCAGACTAGGGGAAAAATACTGTGCCACTCTCAAGTATGCCCTACATCTCTTTTTATAGATAATCGGCATGTGTATTACTGTCATTGATTTAGTGCGTTTTTGTAGAGTGCAAGCGTCCTGAATCAGGACCCCATTATGCTCGTTGCTGTACAAACACAAAAAAGAAGGTTTCTTTCCATTCCACAGAGCAGCCTTTGTGCTTAGAGCTTAGAGTAATATCAATGTGTCTTTGTATGGGGAAAATTCAGAAACGGAGAGTAGGTAAGAGATCCCTAGCATGGTTCATGAATGAGATTTTAGTCCTGAAGCCATGCTTTAGAATTTATAAATGGAGCAACGTATGTGCATGTGTATTCTCCCTCTGTATATTTTCTACATGTATGTATGTAGAAGTTACTTTAGAAGTACTGATAATATTAATAATAGATTCATACTTCCTATAAAGTCTTTTGATTAGGAATTCAGAGCATTTGGAAAGCATTAATATACAAAGCATGAAGATTTCTGTGCTCTTTAGACTGAGAAGCAAGATTAGCCTCAACCTATACATGAGAAAACTGAGGGATGGTGTCACAAAATCATTTGCATGGATGGGTATAAAAAGTAGAGGTACTGACTGCTAGCCCTGTTTTTTAACCTCAAGACCCTCTTTTTCCTTCTTGAGAAGGGAACTGCAAATTACAGACTTCTGTCTGTCCAATTATAATTTCTAAAGGTCTCATTCTAGCAAAAGGAATTTATAATATTCATATTACTTAAATATGTAAAATAGGGACTTTGGAGTATAATCAATAATATAAAG
This sequence comes from Sagittarius serpentarius, assembly GCA_034782735.1. Classification (NCBI taxonomy): domain Eukaryota; kingdom Metazoa; phylum Chordata; class Aves; order Accipitriformes; family Sagittariidae; genus Sagittarius; species Sagittarius serpentarius. The sequence continues at coordinate 11,139,889 of JAVKLA010000024.1, read as the reverse complement.
AAATACTTACAGCCCCAGGCACACCGGTTAGGGCTGGGAGGGAATATTTTCTGTGGCCCCTCCAGTTATCTGAGCGTGCTTCTGAACTCCCTGCGTGGAGGCAAGTTTGGAGAACTGCAGTTAGGTAGCAGCACCCGCAGTGTTTCAGCAGTAAATTGAGAGACAGCGTGGGCTACTAACGGCCAGGTAAAGGTTTCATCCTGGAGAACAATTAACATCTTCAGCCATATGTACAAGAGCTGTCATATGTTTTATAAACTAAGGACCAGGCACTAGGGGAGTCCAGGAAAAAATTCTTCACATGGAGAGTATTAATGTGAGGAACAGACTCTACTGAAAGCAGCAATGTAGGCAGCCGCAGTGAGCAAACCAACTAGCTTAAAAGTAAAAGCGATGCTGCAGAACACAAAATGCATTGTGGTTCTCACCGGTCTTTTAAATGTGTGACACGAGATCCAAAATGAAGGAAATTATACAGGCTTATTAAAAAGGGAGAAATTATTTTCTTATTTGTGTTAAAAGTTCTTCTAATCTGTTTTAGTATTTCTTTCTCATTTCCAACTGTATGCACAGTAAGAGCAGAGCTGAATCGCTGGGGTCTGCAGGTAGATTTACATCTAGTCTGTGTTGCTTCTCTTACTACATACTGTTGAGAAAATGGGTATAAACTGAGGATTCCTGGGTGGATTTGATCTCTGTGGCCTGTGAATATTATGACTGAGCTATTAAGTTATTTTCTTTGATAAGGTTTTTAAGAGGGAGACTACTTTCAAGATAATGGATTTTAATCAGGCATGTTCCACAGTGTTGCAGTAGTAGTTATTCAGCAGTGTGTTCACAAAGACCTATTTTGTGATAGGGCCAGTCAAGGCATCCTTTAAAAGAGTGCCCATTCATTCTGAGTGTTTGGACTCGGTGGCACTGAAGTTCAGTGTCAGGTCCTAAAAATGTAGGCCTAATTAATTGGTGTTCTGCTCAGCTCTATGAAAAAGACTGACATTTTTCACCCCAGTAAACCAGGATGGCATGAAATGGTGACTCACGAGATCACTGAGCAGAAGCCTGACTTCCCTTAATCTGCAGCAAACTTCCATCCGTTGCACTGCCGCCAGAATTTCTAAAGCGTCAGGAGAGATTTCTGCAGGCTTCTGCAAATCTGTAGATTTCAGAAGCTCTGTGTCAGTGTGCTTTAAAGACATGTTAACTATCTGTTCCTCCCGAACAACATGTATCCCTGGCAGATTAGAATGATCAGAACGGCGGTGATGAAAAGGTACCTGAATTCTGCCAGGGCTAACATCTGGGCCTTAGTGGACTTGGCACTGTACACAAAATCAATCTTTGTTTTGAAACTGTGTTTCCTAAGGTAGTAATTCCCAGTTGTGGCCACCAAGGTCTTAAGCAAGACTGCTGCACAAAAATGCACTCTTCCAAATACACATTTGTTTGATAACCTCAGTTGTCAAAAGTGTGACCTCTGTTAATTTGTCACCAGGCAAATTATTGTCACCAGTTCCCAGATTCCATGAGAACCCCAGGCAGACAGCAGAGCCCCATGCTGGTAAGCATTTCTGGTTTTGCTGTTTGTGGTAATAAACAACCTACTTACAAATGAGTTGACTGAGGGACCCGCAACTGAGGTGACTTGCCATGGGTTGTCCGGTGTAACAGCAGCAGATTCATCAGTGGATTCTTGGAGGGCTCACTGCCCTCGTCTGGAGCCGATTCCTCCAGAGCAGCATAGCCTATCTTATATTTTCGTATTAAATAAACTAAATGGTTATCAGATAAGAAAGACAGAGCCTTATTATTAGAATGATTTGTAGAATTTCCTTCTTAATGTTTGTTAGAATGATGAAAACAAGGTGAATGAAGTTGCTGCTGTTATAGTTGGGTAGGGTCTGACATGGAAGCCTGTATTTTTAAAAGCAGCTATAAAAATTGAAGTGTAATAGAAGTTAGAACATTATTTTTAAAAGAAGATAAATAAAATAGCTTTTTACATACATGTGCAGTCTATTGAAAGGCCATCCAAAGCACTGATACCAATTTAAGAAGATGATCTTTTGCCTTAATTATACATCTGGGAGATATTAGCTGAACATTTTGTGGAGAACTGTGAATACCTTAGTTGCCAGTTGTCTAAAATGCTGCTAATGATTGCTTCAGTGCCAGTGTTTTGATGGCTAGAACCTAGGCCTGAATATGAATACAAAGAACTCAATCTAAAAAAATGCATGTGCACACACACTTTTTATACAAAACAGATTTCATCCATCTGCTTGGCACTTAGCTTTGCAACTATAGGCTCTGATGTGAAAGGGAGCACTGTCCAGGTTATGAATGGTATGACTTTTATTGATACCTTAGAAAAATCATAGTGTTTTTAGAAAGCTTGTGTATCCAATGGTTTCTTCAGTGGAATAATGAAAACAACTGTCTTAACCAAAATTTTGTGCCATCTGTTGTTCCTCCGACGGTAGCATCTCCTTACCCTTGCAAAAGGGATTTTGTAATGAAGAAAAGTTTCTATTCTGCACCTCAGCATTTCCAAGTGTATCAGAGGAGTTTAGATGAGTGGCCCTTAGAACTGACACCCCAGATGGTTTATGACACAAAGCACTGTTTGCTTAGGAATACGTTGTATAGCAGAGTCTGTTGCCCAAGCACTGCAGAGCGTGTCAAATCAGCATGGAAGTTAATGGACCAAAAGCCCTTCTGAATTTAACACTTTCCCATTTGATCTGAATTTACAGCTTTAAATCAGGACCGCAGTTTTCCTTTAGTGGTGCAATGGTGGAAAGTAAAGTTGATAGCATAAATTACAGGCGTATAATACAATCGTTTTGACTCAATTCATTTGCTTAAAGGTTTAGAATGAATGAGACTGACTAATATCTTTGGTAAGAGCCTATTCATGAAATATATAAAAAATTTTGAAAGTTAGGAGAAGATTTGATTACGTATTAAATACTCTGACCAGTCCATGTTTTAATAGGTCAAGCAGAAGAAAATGCACCATACGAAAAATCAAAAATCTTTAGAGTTTTCAGTCTTTCTTAGCAATTTAGGCATTATTTCTTTGCCTTTGCTAGATTTATCTTTAAAATATGCAGGATGGAATATGTTTCTTCTTTGCTTTTCTTCTTTGAAAGGGTTTGATAGTATTTTCCCTTAGGTGCACGTTTGGAAAAAGATGACGAAAATGCAACCTTCTGCATGTAACAATGCCTCTATGTTTGGCCATCCATTTAGTGCCGTGTCGCATTAGTACTGCATTGTTAACACCTTTGGACAGGGCTAAAGGTTCCTTGCTGCTGTGTCGAGAGAGTTGCTTATGTCAGATCATAATGTTGCTGCATGCTTTTCTCAATAAATGTACTTTTCATTTAAAAGCAGGGCTGGATTGTTTGCTTCTGAGATATCAGGAGGGTGAATAAAAGGACTAATTGTTACTTACGCTTTCATTTTATAAAGATCTCCTTTTCTCTGTGTTACGTGGTCTCGAGAAAGTACTGCTTTTAAGTATTGCATTTTATTTGCCGGAGTCTGTCTTTTTGTGGAGAGCATCCAAGACGATGAAAGAAAGATAAAGTTGGATCTCTATGGATAAAATGATGGTAATACTGGAAACTTAAAAGCTTCTGCATACTTTTAGATGAATCATGATGTATGGAAAGCAAAAATCTGACTTTTAAAAAAAATGCATGTAAAATAAGCCTTAGCAGTACTAAGGTTGTAGCCCTAACAAGCTAATAGACTTACAGCCCTCTGTGTTATTCCTGTCCTGTCTCTTCCTTCCTCAGCTCTTCTCCTTTCACCTTCTCCCCACAAGCAGTCGGGCATGCTTTCTACATTTTTATGGGGAGTCCTGTTATTCTCACAGGTAGAGATTAAAACAACAAACCTATTAAGCTTAAGAAAATTCTGAGGTCCTTTAAGTAGTGATCCAGATGGAGAGAAAGCCGGTTCTCCAGCCACTGGGTCACCATGCCTTCCCGTAGAAACTCTAGTGAAAATACTTAACCATCTTATTAGTGAAGCAGTTCTTCATGTTGCATGCCATAAGACGGATTTCTTCAGGAGTGGGAAATAGCAGTCTTATCTGCTGTTCAGCGTTAATGATTGCACAAGAATAAGCTCCTGTATTCAGAGATTGGTGAGAAGAAATTCTGTATGAAACACTATGAGTGGATTCGTAATGAAAGCTTTGCTATTTGGCCCTTGTGTTCTTGGAAATTTTAGAGGGGAAAATCTCCTTGACCAATGTCACCAATTTGGTCATTTTCTTTGCTTCCCCTCATCCTCTCTTTAGGTAATACAGTCATGTTTATTGCCAGTTTATTTTCTGTAGATTCCTCCAATCCGCTGTGGTTGGAAGGGAGTTCCAGAGCGAGTGCACAGCAAGGTAAATTTGAGATGGCAGTTGGTGGTGTGGGAGGGAGGGTTGGGGGAAGGAGGAGGCAGAGGGTATGAGAGTTGCAGCTACGGTTTTAAACAACCTGCCGATTGTCCACCTTTTTATTAAAATGGTAGCTGTCAAGCCAGGTCCCTGAACTGTTAAATTTGATTTACACTGTTAAGGCTAAGTTCCCTCATGTTGTTAATAAGGACTGAACAAATACCTTGCTCTCGCCCTTCTTTTTTTTTTCCTTCTGTTTTTCTTTTTCTCACCCCCCCCCCCCCCTTTCTTTTCTTTCCACCAGTAACATTCTAGCTGTGTCTCTTTCTGGTCTGTTTCTGTTAAAGAAACTGCTGCATTGTGTCACCCTTCCCATTAAGCGTAGACATGCGACTTAACGAAAAGCTTGAGATGGAGAGAGGATTGTTCTCAGAGGAGGATGCGCTTGCTTGGTAGATCTAGTGTGGCTCCTTCTTAATGGTTTTCAGCCACTTCAGCGTTACCATCAGGTTACAGTTGTATTTGCATTAAAGCTAGGTATGAATCACCAGGTTCAAAGGTTGGACTTCAGCTCTTTTCGTGGCCTGTCATTGTCATAATCCAAAATAAAACGACGTTCACAATATGCAAGTGCCAAATGGCCACAGAAAATCAGCCTGCCAGTTTCTTTGACTGTCTAACTCCAGTGTATGAGGGAAAGTGAGGTCAGGCACATGTCAGCACAGGACTTTGGAAATCCCTTGAAGCATTATGTGCTGCTTGTGCCTTCCAGGAAGCCCTAGGTATGGATTTGAAAGTCTTCAGAATGAAGTTGGCTCCTACATTTCAGAGGCTATATAACATCTATATTTTCAAAGATTCTGATGTTACATTTAACGCTGAAAGCAGGAGGAAAGGATGAATGTGTGTGTAGGAAGAGTGCATGATTTTCATAAAGAAAAAAATGTGTGTGAAAGAATTGCATGTGAGTCAGCTAGTACAAAAAAACTTGTGTGTCCTTTTAAAATTTTGGGCCAATTAGGTGTTTTTAATAGTTTGGCTCATGCATCTAATCTGTTTGGAAATATACCACTTCCAGGGGTGTTTGGGGAGGAAATCAGAGCTTATTTTTCTCTCTCGTTTTTATCTGTATGAAACATCAAAGCGAGTGCCTGAAATAAACTGATCTACATTTTTAGACCCATTTATCAGGTAGAGTTCAGTAAAGCAGTACACGTGCATTGTAATTGTGAACTATTGTGCAGACGACTTGTTTCTTCTTTGAGAAGAAACCCTGTTGAATAGGAGGGTATACGTAGTACTAAGGGTGGGTCTTGTATTGTGTTTTTTAATTTTTAAAAACATTTCAGGAGAGTAATAGGTAAAAGTTGCATCTCTCCAGGCACCAAGTGCATTGTGTCAGCCCGGTTTTCAGCAAATGAATTTGATGCTCTTATTGGTAGTCTTAGAAAATGGACAAGGAGCGAGTAAGACCAGAGAGCAGTGTTTGCCCTCGCCTCCAAAGGTTTTAGTGCTGGCTCCTCTGCAGCTCTGGGTACTAGGGACATCGCAGAAAGTTTGTTCTTCCTCTGTCTTTACAGTATCCTTGTGTGAATAAGCAGAGGCTATGCTTGTCATTTGGCCTCCTTGCACAAGCCCTGCCTTCACGTGTGATTGTGAGGCTCTGTCCAGCTCCTACTGAAAATAATTGTAAGATTCTCATTGACTTGGGTGTTGGATTGGGCCCATTAAACGGCAAGAAAATAAAGCGAAAGCGTTGTTAATGATTCCTATTGATGCTTTTCCTGGCAGAAAGTACTGCAGATAATTGTTTTTAGATGAAATACAGTTGCATCCGAGTATTACATTTATTAGCTTTTTAAAGGAGGAATAACCAAACTGGACATATGGGGTGTTTGAAGTGTGATTGTGTGAGACTAAGATAATTTCAGGAGAATAGTTTAAGTCACAGGATATGTGTGATGCCCTTTGTATACAAGATGTGAGATTGTGGAATTTATTTTGCATGCACTGGTTTTCACTGAGAAAGAATCCAGAATGCAAATATATAGTTAGAATATATAAGGAGTGTAGCCTTGCTGCTGTAAACTTCAAGACCCATTAATCAGACCTGATAGTGATGTGATCTCTGAAAATACTTTGGTTAAGTAGGTTTAATCCTTATTAACAGTAAGTTGCTTGAAACCATTTTGAGTAAAGTCTGAGAAGGAATATGGTAGATTGAACACACAGATAAAGGCCAGCCCTGTTAGGCTCTGAGTGGCTTTGACTCCTTTGAAGTTCTATAGGTTTTAGACTTGCTACAAGATCAGGATGCTAACAAAAGACTTTTCACCTTATCTTCATATTTTTTCTGCTGTAATTGACAATGTAATTTCCACATTAAAATGGAGTACTACTCTTGTTTTTGGTATAATTTAGGTGTTGCCTCAGCCTTCCCCATGACTTGGTTAGAACATGTGGTATAAGCAGATTTTAAATAGTTCATTTTTCTTAAGCCATATTCTGGAGTGTTCAGGTTAAATGACGTATGTCATTTGTCATTTGTCCACTTTTTGGAATGTTTCCTGTTGACTTCAGCGTGATTTAGCTGTGGATGACTGTGATCCAGAGCCTTTTAAGAACAAAGAGGTAGGAGAGGTCACTGCCTGTTTCACTGCTTACTTGTCGTTCATCAAGAGGGTGGAGGGAAGGAACGAAGTGGCAGAGCTTTTTGTTGCTACTGTTTTTTGGGTAATGTGTTCAAAGAACTATTTTGGAAGATGATGGTGAAGTTGTTCCTGCTATTTGCACTGCATTGCCAAAACGTTGTGCTCTTGTATGAGGTAATAGCTGCGGTTAGTGGCGACATTATGAAAACATTGGTTTGTTATGATGATTGCAGAAAAAATCCCAGATACATGGTAACGTATTTGTAATATTTTATTGAAATGAAACATGGAAAGTACAGCATAGCTTGGAATCCCCTTGGACTGATTTCATGTTTCAGGAATGAAGAAGCAATTGTGCAAAACTTAAATGACATCAATTAAATAATAGATTTTTGGCCCATTTTAGTATAGTTTAGTCTTTTTTTTTTTTTTTTGCTAGTATCACTATTATGTGTTACATTTGGTTGGTAGTAGGATGTATTTTACATTGCTAATAATCCAAATTAGAATGTATATTTTCTGTTTGTCCTGTGAAATAGAGGCAATATTAGCTAAAAGGTAACATTGCTGCTGGATGCTGATGTAGAATAAGGAGTGGGACATAGGTAATATCTTACAGGTTATATATTATAGCCATTGAAGGCTATCTGAGTGTCCAGATGGGCAAGAAGACCACAGACTCTTTCCTTTCAACATCTTATCTTGAGGTGAGGCACTCAGCGTAGTAAACAGAAAGAGATTCATACTGTCACTGTACACACCTCAGCTGGACCAGCTGAGCTCCTGGGTTTCCCAGCTATGCTGACTGAGAGGTTTGACGTTAATTTTTAAAACTTGATTGTCTCTGTGTTTACGCAGCCTGTTTTTGTTTCTTCTTCAATTCCTTTTTAGTTAATGGGCATTCCTAAGTCTGAAAGCTTGGTTCATGGCTTTTATATTTTTTTTTTTTAGTTTATTAAGGGAATAGATTTAAAGCAACACAATATGGCCATGGTGCTCCAAAGGTCTAGGTGTGTGAAACTGCTTGTTATCCTATTATGACAGTTTTGTATGCCTGCTAGGTATGTGGGTCCTTCAGTTCAAAAGCTCTGCTTCATCTGCATTTGGTGTCTTCCATCGTGTTCAGGTAATCAAGCCAGAATCTCTAAATGTTTAGTAGGAGTCAGTTGCAAGAGAGCACCGATGATAAATCAAATAGTATGAGAAACAAGTCCCAGAAGAGGTATATTGGAACAGTATGTTACTATACCAGCAAACCAGCACTGTTATTTGCTTCATCCTCTTTTTTCCTGTGACCGTTTTCATGTTTTTATCACACATTGAAAAAGACTACTCTAATGTATTTATCTTTTAGAGCGCTGAAACTTCTGCAGTATTTGTATAATGCCTGTTGTTATGACATGTCTCCTGTAAAGCAGAGCAGGATCTACAGCAGCGATGTAATGAATGACCACAGTCAATTACTGTGATGAACAATTGATTTCTGGCTTTGAAAGTATACCCTTAATAATTATTCATTTGGCTGAACTATCCTATTCTTCTTTATGAGTTGTGTACAGAAAGAGGCATGATACGTGTTATTACTCATATAGCTGTGTCAATAATGATATAAGCTACATAGATGTGACAAATGGACTAGAATAAATAATGGCAAAGAACTGAACTAAAATATTTTGCTTTAGGTAAACACTGGCTCTTTTTCATGTGTTAGAAGAGCTAGACTACAAGGAAGACATAATCTCAGAACAATTGTATAAAAAAATCTCTAATGATGTTGTAGTCAAGTCAGTGGGGTCCTTTTTCTGGGTGTCCCTTTTCCTGCTTTATATGGTGATTTGTCCAGATATGCAGCATTACATTTATTCTGTGCAAGAGAGAGATATTTAGGGTCATACTCTGTTTGTACAGGAATGTCCTTTTATAATGTGGTGGGTGGTACCAGACTAACAAAGCAGAACAGTTAGACTCACAAGGTTTGGGTTTATAGAAAATCACCACAGATTAATTAAAAAAGAGGTAATAGTAATTTATTATCCTGATATTGTAAAGCTGAAGAATGGAGTGCCCAGAGTTTCTGTTGGAATCGGTGGCAGCTGGAAATGCTGAGGACTTTGCAGGGTTATGCATCCTCCTTGCACGCTTCAGAAGGTGCTAAAGTCAAAAGAGGCTTTTAACTCTTTAAGGTCATACGGCCTCACTATGAAACGCTTGTCTGCAGAACATCCACAGTCTTGTGGAGGGGTGAAAAAGGGAGTGGGAGAAACAAACGGCAAGGGAGGGAAGGCGGGGGACAGGACTACTTACATAGGTAAACTTGTATGAGAGAGACAGCTAGCTGCCTTCTGTCCTACTTTTGCATTGTAAATGGATGGTGGCATGGTACTGGGCACTCGATTCTTCTTCTTGGATTTTTTTTTTTTATTGCCTTTTTTTTTTAAGTAGTGGTGGTGGGTCATTTGGAATTGCTCCATTTTGTTCTGTAACCAGAGTGAACAGGAGGTTTTGGTTGGTAATTTATAGGTTGGGGAAGGTGTAGCTGGAAATCTACAGGAGAGGCAAAAAAGGAAGAAAAAAAGGGAAACAGAGGTTGGTTTAGTCTTTTCTAAGGTGCATGGCTATATGGGTTTGGGGATTTATCATCCAGTGGAAAAAGGTGAGAGATGGACCAAAGGAAGTTATCCTGTTTATTTGATTAGGCCTTCCCTTGACTCAGTATGCTATTATCTTTATGCTTGTTGGCTTTCAGAGTATAATTAGCCTGGAAGTGAATGTGGGTGGTGGGTGGTATGGCAAAGTATTTCTTCAGAAAAAAATAAATAAGAAAGAAATGGTCTGCTGAAGAAAAAAAGTCTTGTGTAGCTTTCCAGTTTTTTGGTTTGGACAGTGTATATATGTAACTCCAGAAGCCAAAGACGTCCTCAGTCGAAGTCCAGAGAGAGTTCACTTGAAACAGTCTAATTGGAACATGCCCCAATTTATTACAATGATGATAACACTTTGTACTTCTATTGTGCCCTCTGTGCTAAGATCTCAAGGTGCTTTACAAATATTAAGGGATTAACTTGCACAATGGCGCTGACAAATAGGTATTATTACTGTCCCCTTTTACACGCCTGGGGAATTGAAGTATTGAGGAGTTCAGCAGCTCAGTTGCGCAACGCTTTTGCCTGGAGAGAAGAACTTAATGTTAAGTCACCCCACTGCAGCCAGAGGTTTGAATATAGCAAGATGAAAACTTAGTACCTGCGTCCTCCTCAGTGTTTACAGCTCTCCACTTAGCTACATTCAGATTTGTTTTGCTAGACAAACTTGCAACCTTAGAGGAACAGGAGGCAAAGTTGTAATTAATTCCTCCTTAATTGGCATAGCAGTAAGTAATTCTCCTTAATCCATTCCTTGCTGTGAGGATGAAGTAAGGCTAAACATTTGAATTGTGGAGAGGACAAGGGGAAGAGGGGGAGTAGGCAGTGAAAGATGGACAGACACAGACATTTCTTATGCTGTTGTACGCACACGTTAAGAAATACCTACATGAATAAGACACCTTTCTTATTTTTCCCTTATTTTTCACTTAATTAGGTGAAAACGCAAAGAAATACGTGATTCATTTTGGAAAAAGTCACTAAATTTTCCCTACCCCTTCTTGTCTTTCATTCGGTCCATAAGAGTCTCTTGAGTGTGAAATGTGAAGACACCAAATTGGAATTAATTTTGCTTTTTCATTTAACAGATTGTGTTACATTAACACCACACTATTGCCAAGCAGCAAACCTTTCCTTTCCTCAGATGTTAGCTACTAATACAGACTGAAGACTGCTGAAAGAATGGTTCTACTGAAATGCTTTATTTAAATTTATCCTCCCTTGTGGCTTGAGCAGGCCCTGATTCTGCTAAGATGTATTCACATAAGCAGTCTCACTGAGTTTGCTTTTATTGCTTCCTGGCAAGTAAACTGGATTCTATTTCATATAACATCGCCCAAGTTAGAATTTCAAAGCTCACTCAGTCCTCAAAGAGACCTTTGCATGACTGTCTTCTCCTGTATCTACGCAGGCACTAACCACACGGAGGGCACAATTGAATTAGTCAGGACTACTCATGTACAGAAAATCAACGAAGATTGTATTTAAGAGATGACAACTTTGATATCATATTGTTCATTACCAGCCAAGGAATTGTTACTGCTTATGTAACTGGATTATTAAACTGTTTACTGATGATAAGTCTTGCTTCCAATATTAAGCATTCATTGAAAGTCTTAATGTAGTTCTACTGAAAAGAACTAGCCATAAATGACATCACAGGATTTATTTTCTCTCCCTAAATTGTGTTTTGTTTGTGCTTCTGAGTGCATTTTTTAATTTTCAGTCCTACAAGTTTAGCCCAGGATCTGCCAGTCAGGCTGAGTTCTCTCATGCTCTTGGATGGTGACTAACATTCAAATTCTGCAGGTTAAATTCTTCTCCTGAAGATACCTTCCTTTCTGCAAAATGTTATTTTGTGCCTCTCATGGTCACGATAGATCCTGGGAGTAAGTTACGCAGATACCAGGGGCATTAAATCTGAGTCTGCAATTAGTGCATTATTCTGTGGTATGTGACTAGAATGAAATGTTGTTCAGTGACCTGTGGAGTAATTGGTTCTGTAGGACTTAGGAAAGTAGAAGTAGTAGGAAAGAGGCCTCAAATTAGAAAATGAAACAAACAGACAAAAAGACGTATATGACTCTCCGTGCGTCCGGTGCTCAGGACTGTTTACTGGGGAGGTGTCATTTGACACTGTCTAGGACAGAATTGCACCTTAATAGTTTGGATCCCTTTGTTTTCTTGCTGAAGATGTCAGTATTTAAAGCTCAAGCTCCCTCAAGATCAGTTGTCCATTCATTAGTGCCATCTCACTGAAGAAAATACAACTCTATTCCCTTCATTTTTAGCAGAATTGCATCTCATCTCTCTGTAAGAGACTATTCCATTTCAGGCTTCCTGCCCTTTAAACTAGACTTTTCATATACATTATTTAAAAGATCCCATGCTACAATTGTAAGCCTAAATTATATGAATTTGAGAGAACCTGAGCAAAACTGTCTTTGAGGGGTGGTTCTTCTTTCAGCTGTGGTACTGTTGCCTTCTTCCATCTTTACGACTGCAATCCCGTTGCATTTGGAATCACCAGGACTTGGTGTGGAGTCGGGGCCGATGGACCTGGGTCATGAAACGAATGAGCAGTCAGTCCTCTTTAATGTGAACAAAACTCTTCTACTCTGTATGTGTGTATGTTAAAGATGATCTGGTTACACATGTGTAGAATTATCCTTCATTTAATCTATTACAAAAATAGAGAAATATGTTACAGTGCTTCTGGGACTGCCGTTCTCAAATGTACAAGGCTTCAGTTGCTGCTGTGTTATACCTACAACCCATGGTGGTGGGCACTTCACCTGTTTGGTTTTTTTTAACCCGTAGACCATTTTTAAAGAAAAATACAGTCATGTGCTTTGTAATCATAGCCTTTTTGCAAAGATACTGAATTTCTAAAAATTTTCATTACCTGCCTATGACTTCCCTGTAATTATAATTCTTTGTTTCCTTAAACTATGGCATGTGTGACAATACACAGTTAAATAGTCAGCAGGCTTGCAGTTTATTGCTGTCATGGTTGGGTTTCCTGGTTGGTGAACTAGGTTTTTGAAGTACGATTTGTCAGGTGTGTTTGATCACACTGAAGATGCAAGGCACGTTCTATCTAGGGCTGCTCCAGTAAAGTTAACTGGTGACTATCTGTTAAGTTTAGTGGAGTTAAAGTAGGAACTGTGAGAATGTCAGATGTCATACGTTGGTCATAGTATTCCATACATTATTGAAAATGATGTGTAGTGTATCATGCCCAGCCGTTCTGGAAAGCACTGGTCAAAATTTTTGTATCGAGGCTCAACTGCATTTTGACAAGCAATCTCTTGCACGGAAAGGTCCCCCCTCTGCTTCTGTGCGACGTGGACCTGAGGGTAGCTGACGCTAGCCTGCTTTACTTGCAGCTATCCCTTCCCAAGTTCTTTTTCAGAAACGAAGCATGGAAAGATCTTTTTAGATTTTTACTGTTTGTTAGGTTGTAAGCATTCACTTCTACTAGAAGAAAATCAGAAAACTAAAAGGGAAAATGAAGTTTCTATACATCAGCTTGAGTTTGGCAGTACAAAACAATGTGTGCTTTATTGAGTGCAGTTGAATGGGTCTAAATTAATTGTAACTGCTACTATATGTGGGAAGGTATAGAATGTAAAATATAACATTAATAATGGATGCTTTCCTGTTGGTGAATAACTAATTTTTAAACTGCCTGGAAAATGGAGTTGCTGGACAGGATTCACTTAGCGAGGCTGCTGCCTGCCACCTAACTTTGCTGGGTCTAATAATGGCTGGTTACACAGGTGGCAAGAAAAACAATGCTAGATTTTCGGAGAAATGCATTATTTTCACAGTGCCGCTGATGGAAGAAACGCTTAGTAGCAGCTGATAATTAATGATCAATTTGGAGATTATCACGAACAATTTACAAAGGTTGACTTTTCCTTTAGAAGTCCCTTTGGATAAACTGGATGGTAAATTACCTGCCTAAGGCTTTTACTTTACTTGTGCTAATAAGATGAAAATGAATGTGTTTGAAGAGCTCTGAACTGAACTTTTCAGACTGTCTGATAATCCATACAACTCTTCTTTAAACATCTTAAGTGAGTGAGCAAATAGAGACTATAATAAAATTGAAAACCATCATACGGGCGCATGTTACCACCCGGTTTAAGTAATGGGGCATGACAAATAAGAGGCACTGCTGTAGAGTTCATATTTTCATTTTATGGCATACATTAAATATTTGATCACCAGCCAGCAGATAGAAACAATTGGGCTAAGTGTATCACTTGCAAATAGAAGGGTAAGATTTAGACTGTCATAGTCTGAGCACAGGATGGAGAACTTCTCTATCTTAATCCGTACTTCAATATCGTCCCTTTACGTTGTGGTGTGCAGACCACTTAAAATCCTCTTCTGTATTTCCTCAGTCTGTAAAAAGGAGTTAGTAATCCGTATTTACTTCAGAGGGGATAATAATCCTTATTTACTTCACAGAAGGGATATGTGAAGACTAATTAGTATTTGTAAGTGCTTTTAAGGATGAAAAGAGTAGTGCAAGCTTAGAAAGCTCTCTAGTAAATTATATAAAGGAAAGAAGAGAAGTAGGATGAGGTTTGTAGAGGTATGTAGGTGTTTAGAGACATAGATGGGATCCTAGTCAGATTTTCAGAAGTGTATAAGTATCTTAATATTGGAAGCATATTTGAAGGTCTCTTACAGCAAGACAAACTCCATGGTTTTGGCACTTCAATATCTCTATACATCTGGTTCGTGACATATGGGGTGAGGAGGGAAGTAGAGGGAAAGGGGGATAGGGGTGTAAAGGCCTGGTAACAGCTGCACTTTCTGATCTTCCCCCTCTAAAGCAAGGATGGTGACAGGGGTTAGAAGAGTAGGAGAGAAAGGAAAAAACCTTTGTACATCTGATGAGCTCCTTTACAAGGGGGTTTTGCAGACTCTTAAAAATGCCAGCCGGGAATCCCAGCATACAGCTGTATGCTTGGTCCATGTCGCGAGTAGATTAGTGGAACCAGAAGTATGGTGTTGGTTAAAAATGTTCCCCTAGCATTAGTTTTATATTTTTGAGACTTTATTTTATGGTTGACATTTTTAAAGCTTAAAATCAGGTACACCTGTGTGAGCTACTTAAGAGACAGAAACAAAACAGAAGGATCATTGCTTTGTTTGTGAACGAAGGGATGGGTGGCTAGATTACAAGTTACAGTAATACAGAAAGTACACTTTCTAGGGAGTTGTCTCTTTTTAGTATGCCTTTATAATTGGTTATCCAGGGCAGAGGTTGGAAAGGGGGCTGGTTTTAGCTTTCTGTCGTTATCTTGATAGTGCGTTTGATGAATGCAGTATGCCTCATTTTCATTGTAGTGAGGAATTATCATCAGAGCTACTGCATAATAGAGGAAACTGGAAATGAGAGCTTGCAGCTTGCTGTCTGGATTTGGCCCTGATGTGCTGTGAGAGGGTGGGTTAGAGCTCTGACTTTCACTTGGGTGCCAGTATTGGGCAGTTCTGTGGGTAAACAAGAACCAAACTGGCGTCTGTAATGGTTCATCTGTGAAACGGGTGTTGCCATTAGTATTTAATGATGAAGGTGTGTGAGATGCCTTTAAAATAGTTTTTCTGGTAAAAAGCACTCAGTAATTGTAAATTACCGTGGCATTACCTGACAAAGGGGTGAGTTTCCTTCTTGTGTGAAGGACGGAGAAGGGGATCCAGTGAAACTGGACAGTGTAGTGAAAAGGAGCCAGTGACATTCTCCTGTGAAATGCTCGGTTTTGGTTTAGGCGGTTTTGGTTGGGTTTTGGGTTTGGGTGGGTTTTTTTACATTATCACTGCCCAGAAAAGAAAGATGAATAGATTTTTACATAAATATAGTCAATAGGTAAAAAAATAATATTCTTGGGATCTGTTGGCAGGACTGTGTGAAGCAACTTAGTTTTGCAGTTTCAAAATACTGTAGCTTTATAGAGTACTTAATTTTTGCCCTTGGTTTACGTGGCAGTATGCACAAAACCATCAGGTAAATCAACGATACAAGCAAGTAATACAAACAGCAATCACCAATAAGATGTTTTCTTTAAGAAAAGAAAGTCAGAGCTTGCAGAGCTTTTTATAAAGGCAGTTAAACATTCTTATCTCTTATGTAGAAAAAGAAAAACTGGGAGCCAGAAAGATTCAATTAATTATGTGGGGTCACACAGGAAGTTGCAGTCTTCTGAATTCTTATTCTTGTGTCCTGGTTTTGTAGCCCGTACTGAGGCGGAGAGGGTATTCAGCAGTAAACTACCTGGTCATAGTTTCAGTGTTTGTGCTTCTTAGGCAATGATCAGTGCCGAAGGATGCTGCTATACTGCAGAATTAGATTTCTGTGATGCATTTCAATAAGCCAACCAATTCTGTGTCCTAGGTGTCGTTCGAACAACTGTAGAGCTTGCCAGATGACTACTTACCCAAATCAAAAGCTATTTATTAGCTTTTAGAAATTAAACGTGGGACAATGGACCTTTCCTGTTGCATTTTGTATCCAGTTCAGGCTGCTAACATTGGAAACGTAGCTTATCATCAGCCTGTGATATGGATGTGTGTTTGTTAATGTCTGATACAAATGAATCCATGATTTTTCTGAACGTCCTAGTTCAATGTGACTATAATTATTCCTAATCAATTACTTTGGTTGCAGTAGGTAGCCCATGGAGTGACTGGGCATCCTGTTCCGATAGAGAAGTATTCGTTCTGGTATCTTCAGATACATCAAAAGGCTTTCTTGGGAGATCTGCTTTCTGTTGCCTGTGCAGTACCTTTTTATAGGGATTCACGCTTGAGTTGTTCTCAATGCCAAATCCATGTAGTTAGCAAAACAAAAAAGCAGTGTATGTGTGGGGAGTGTAGAATAAAAAAAGAAGTGGGAAGTAAGGAAGTTTGTTAGTTCATTTTTGTTTAACAGGTAAGTTAAATTTCTAAGATGCTCAGCACCTACACCTCTTAGGCCTGAAGGAATCTGAAGGTCCTCACTCTCTTCAGGGCCAGTGGTGTCCTTTGAATGCTTTGTTCTCCATGCAGTGGTCATTTTCGTTGTAATACTCCTGACATACGTTTTAGATCTGAACATCTGGATTCAGATTCACTTATAATATAATTAGGTGTATCCCCAGCGGGAAGAAGGTTTTTGATTGAAGAAGTCTTTTCAAGAAAGCTATTATACCACTTGTTATGGCAATAGCAGCCAGGTTTACTTTACTGTAATGTATATTTATTTTTTTCAGAAGACTATAGCTCTCATCCAGAGTTGGACCTCCATGGCAATATGTGCCTTAGACTGCTAAATTGTTTTAATACATCTCAGTAAAAACAGTTCTAGGCAAGAGCGTTTTAATGGTGATTTTTTTTTTTTTTTAAGTGTGTTTGAAGGCAGTGTGTGGACAGTGTGATGTAGGGGAAGAGCCAAATGTTTATTTTAAGATGTGTCTGAATGAATCTGCCTACATAAACTTGCCAGCGTTAAGAAAGAGGGGCTCTGCCCCTTTTAGATCACAAAAGCCTCTCAGTGGGGGATGGTTTTGGTAATGGAAAAAACAAAAAAGGTTCCAGTATGTGGTGGAGGAGGTAAAATAAACAAACAGCAATGGATGATTAGTTCTCTCCATCAAGGCTTCTTTATCCTTGCAAGCTCAGTCAGTGGTCAGCATGTTAGACACCCCTCCCTGTTTTATCCATCCCTTAACTGTGTTCTTTGACAGCATTGGTTTATACAGCTGGTTCTTTGTGGAGCTGGATGGGAGTTGCTGTTGAACAACAGACATGAAGGTAGACAAAGTACCTATGGAAGGGTGAATGGCAGACGTCCTCCGAGCTTCCCTGGAGGGATAAATACTGGTTTCAGGGCTTTTTTGCACCTTTCCACCCCACCCTCCAATCCCCAAAGATTTTTAAAGTGGATATCTTTTTGCACCCGTGTTCCAGTCCTGCCACTGCAGCATTTCTAAAGTAAAATTGAGCCTCCTTATGGTCCTAAAGGTATGTTGTCGGTTTAGAGTGGTCTCTCATTTTCATAGTTTTTACTTCGCATACCAATATGCATTTGTTTGGGCAAGGCTATATGTGTGTTATATGACTAATAGCTATGTTTTTCTTACCTAAAGGCTCCAGCAGTATCTAGGGTTAATGTTTGTTAAGCTGGTTAGTTATCAGCTGTTTATGATTGTTCTTTCTCTTGAAATTTGACAGGCATTTCTTGAATCAGATAAAGCAAAAAACCTAACTTTTAGACAGTGGTGAGCTGAAGTCAATCCGCTTACCTACATGCACTGTTACAGCAGTGAGGAAGCATGTTAATATGTGCAAGCAACAGTTTTGAGAAGTGTTCAGTAGTGCTTTTGAACACAGATGTTCAGAAATCAGAAAATTACAGAAGTGGAAGTGGCTTGTACAATACTACTGCGAGTGAGCAGATATGTGCTATGATGCATGATTACACCACACATTTGTTAATGCAGATTTTTAATTCTAATGGTTTTATGAATAAAAACTGGGAAAACAATACAACAACTGTCAACCTTTCACAAGACAACTGAAGCAGACTTCACAGTACGACATGGACTCTGAGTGAAGCAAGAACCCTCACATCATACCATAAACTTTTTCTGGTTTATCCCTCATGCGATCATCTGTTGGAACAGAGATGGCATGACTCTGCGGGTAATCTGAAGTAGGAGATAGGAGTGCAAAATCGCCTGAACATTTGAAAACCATTCAGCTTCTCTCTTGGAATATCAGAATGTCTGAGTAAAATTATTTTTATTTAAACAATTTTTGGTTTACTCTATTTGTATTTCAACGTAATTTTCAGAGGCAGCAATTTTCACTAGTTTCTGAAAGGCAGCATCTGGGCTTTGGAACAATCTCTTTTCAGCTTTGAAAATTCTACCTCAAATTGCTTAGACATTATAAATGTTCAAAATTTTTTGTGTTTTTGTTTTTTTTAACATAATAGAAAGGCAATAATGATTTCTTCCCTGTCATTTTATCTTGAAGTTCAGTTTGATTTTTCTTTATTGGGCTCTCCAGGATTATTTGTTCCTGGGCCAAGAATGCACCTGTCATCTATAACCCCTCCAAAAAGGGGGGAGCACACACATGCATGTGAACAAAAAAAAAAAAAAAAAAATTTAGGCAGCTGGAATTAACCTCTTGGAAAGAAAATGCTTACATCCGTTAGAGACCTTGCTCTGCTCAAGTATGTTTTTTCATACACGTGCACACACAGAGACACAAAAAATGTTTCATCGTGCCTGTAATTCTTAAAGGTACACGGGTTCTCTGAGGCCCCAGTTCTGCTCCCAGTAAAGTTATTTAGCGGCCCAGTATTTTAGTGATGCAAATTCAAGCTATGAATGGATATGCATACATGCTTTACTAGCATGATCAGTTTTACCAGGAAACATACAGTACACGTATGGATGTATGTGCTTATGTGTTCCCGTGTTTATTTACATTTTTTAATAAAGTGGTAGACATGATGCAAATGTGTATGCGCGTGATGGCTGGAGCAAGAGTTTATATAATAATGGTAGAATGATACTGTAAGTTCAGATGCGTAAACATCAGTCAGTATATTGAAAATAATTCCGTAAGTGCAATTATATGTACATTTACTAGAAGCAAATGTACATGCAATATAAACTTATTATTCTGAACTTACCAGCAGGGAAATTCAGAGTGAAGTGGGGTAAAAAGAGACTTTGTTTGGTTTTTTTTTTTTTTTATTTCCATGTTTCTGGTTTGTTTGTGATTATACACATGCGCTGGTGAGGGAATGTTGTTTAAAAAAAAAAGTGAAATATTCCACTTGTTGAGTTTGAGATGTAGGTAAGGAAAGAGAGGTGAAAGGAGAAGGGGGCTTGAAGCTTGATAGCTGTTTCTTTGGCACTCCCATTATTGAGCAACGTCGTGATGGAAGAGTGGGAAGAGCTGTGTCATAATTTACCAAGATCTCAATCAAAAGAATGGCTTCTCGTACTGAAATCTTGGGTGTCTTTTGGGAGAGAATTCTTATTATAAATGTTGATTCTACTGAAAGTAATTCATCATTTAATAATGCTTGCAGAAAATTTTATGTCAGCTTGATTAGACAAAGACTACGAATGACCAAGAATAAGCTCCCTAAATTGCAAAATTTTTAATATTGGCTAACTTTTCAGAATGAGCCCGTGCCTCCTCAGATTTCTTTGTAATAAGTAAGTCATTCATAATTGTCATAATTTTAAAGCTTTTTCAGCTCCTTGCCTTCGTTTCACTCAATGTCAATGGAAATTAGTTATGCACGTCTGTGTGTGATGTATGGATTCCTTGTAGCATGCAGCACAGCTCTCCCACTCAGCGTCTGGAGACTGACTGACTTCTTTTCTGTCATTTTCAAGTATTAGTTCGTACAGTGAAATTTCAAGGCCTGAAATCTCTTAATTGTTTGACTAGATTCCTCTTTGTAGTTCAGCAGGCAGAAGAGTGATGATTACCTAATGTCATAGTGATTGTGATAGTACTTTCAGTGTTGAGCAGTTCCTAAAACTTACATGAAAATAAATCCAAAACTCTGCTATTTCTGCTGTGACATGAGGACAAATGTAAAATAATAATAAACAGTAAAAAAGCAAGATGTATGAGAAACTGAAGAGTGGGGGGAGGTACATTTCTAAAAGGTTGGGGGTGGGGGGGGAAGGAAGGCAGAGTTAATTTGAGGATGCACTGGAAAATAAATGAGCTTGTGGATTTAATTCAGAGTCATCCAAGCAGAGTCTTTTGCATGAAAGAAGCCAGTGATCAGGCTCAGTTTACTTGAAACATCAACAATGACTGCATCCTGCTGTTTCAGAGTTTCTGCTGATAGATGCTCATCGTCTTTGACACTGCACCATTACGGTTGCATGTTGCCTGTACTGTAACCACATTTTCACTATGTGTCTCTTCTGGTTTTGAGAAGTTCTCAAGAAATCCAGGTTTTGAAGCTTGATCTTTTAGAAACATACTTTTCAGCAGATGTAAAATCTGATCCTGGAGTTTCTGGTTTATAAACATACTACTAGATTTTTTTTTTTGGCTCTTTTAGTTGACCAGTGAAAAACAAAAGGCTTGTGAAGTTGACAGGTACCAAACCAACATAGGATACAGGTTCTCGTGCTAAAGCTCATTTTAAATGTGTGTCTCTGGGTAAATCACTAAACATTCCTGCTTAACACCTACTAGTTGCTGTACAAAACAGAGACGACAATGCAAAGTCCTGTATGAGACCTACAAAAGAATTAGGTTGTATTCTTCGCAGTAATAGACTATAGTATTTTGATAGGAATTCCTTCATCACCTTACAAATTCTGTTTTGGTTGGAGGTTGGTTTCTTTCAGGCTAGAGTATTTCACTAAACAACTTAGTCACGCACAAAGAATCTTTGCCAGTTACCTGCTTCAGAAAGTCAATGAAAATCTTTGTGCGACACACATAGGGAACATTCAATGTGAACTTTTTTTCACAATGTATTTTTACTAGGCTTGATTTTACAGTGGTTTTTCATGCATAAATTCCTTGCAAATGTGAGAAAATGGAGATGGTAAATTTTTAGTTGAAAGCATAGAGTTTATAGAAGTTGGGTTTTTTTTCAATTTTCTAATAAGAAAAGAAAAATTTTACAAGGTTTTTGTTAACTCATTGAAAAACACTTATAGCAACTTTCTTATTTGAGGGTTTCAAAACTTGTCAAAATGCAAGCATTTACCACTGGAATTTTGAACACTACCTTTTCTCAAAAAAAAATTTCCACAATATGTGGAATATCAGGCGGATCAGCCAAGCTGCTGATACTTTACTATACTATACTTTAAAATGCAAACTTTAAAATAGATAGGGGATAGCACATTCCCTGCCCGTTTTATATTCAGAATCTTCTAAACCGGTGGACTAAAAAAAAAAATTGTTAAAGTTACCCTATACAGGGAGGAAATCCAGAAAGCAGAAGGGAGAAAGTGAGTTGGGTGAAATGGAAATTATTGGGTGGCCTTAACCATAGGATTACTTGTGGCAGCTATACTAGAACAACTGCACAAAAATATTACACAGGTTATGCCATAGCGATCTTGCTTTGTATTAGCAAAAGTGACTTGTTCACCAAAACCCTTTTCAAATAACGCAACTTATTTGTAGCATATATACATTTTAAAAGATGGCTGATTGATATGGTCTTAGAAAGCAATAATTAACAGATTATTCCATCTCAGTGTGAGTGACAGATGAGAGCAGGTTTCATGCACATTTTTTTATTGATTAGCAGATTAGAGGTGTTTGCTGACTTTTTTTTTTTTTTTAAATGATAAAATTACTTCAGTAAAGAATTCCAAACCAGGCTGTAAATGACTCAAAGACATTGCCAAGTGAAGTCTGTTTTTAGTGGTATGTGTAGAAACAAGTCGGGCTTGTAGTTCCCAGTGGGACAGAGCGTGGGAGTCTGCCACCCTTACTCATGTTGAGTAATACCTTATTACACAAGTAATCCTGTCAAAATGAACAGAGTTGGTTTTTTTTAAAAGGTATTAGTTATTCAGCGTACATAAATAATGAATGAATTTGGGGCCAAAATGGAATGGAGAGAGTCATTACTATTAGCTAGCACCTTTTGCTTGGACTGTCTGTAGAGAGATCATAGCTTCAATAAACCTGGGAATACGAACCGTTTTAGTAGTACTAAACGTGGTCAGAGATGAGGCAGTTGTATTGCTGATGTTTCGGATAAGCTTGTGTTTGTGCATCTATACGTGTGCGTGTGTGTAAGCTTACACATTAGTTACATGTAATACTGCTGCTGTCTGTAGTCAGAAGTATTTCCTGTGGAAAAGCAGAGTCTGCAGATTTCCAACATGTACTTTAATTAGAGGGAAATATCACTGCCAGTCAGGAAGAGAGTCAGATTGAATCCCATTGAAGTTCCTGGGACTGGTTTAGGGTATAACATTTGGTTTGGACGTGGCTGTGTGAGCGAGTAAATTCCTGGTGCTGTTGGTAGCTGGAATGACCCCTCCATGCTGCTGCTGGAGGATCAGATCCGCTCGTCTTGTCCGTGTGCATCTCTTCAGAATGCAGCTCTGTGCCTGTCTTCGATGCACGGGGCCGAGTGATTTAAACTCTTACCCATGAGAAAGACTTAGTTTATAGCTGCCAGAGAAACTCAAGAGGTGAACATTTTCATGCCGATTCAGAAACTGGCTATGCGACTCCAGTCAGGCACTGTCACGCCTAGTTATGGTGAGAAAACAACAATGCCTCTCTTGATAAAGGAAAAAAAGAAAGTCTTGCACAGTCAAAATTTTGACATAGAATTTAAATCATCTGTCTGCATCCTGTGGACTTGGAGCTGTCAAAAAGGCAAAGCCTGTGGTTGAATGGAAAAGCTTTTTATTTCTTTAAAAAGTGTACCAACTATAATTATCCATAACTATGCAGGCCTGTTTTAATGCTGTTTTATAATTACAGGTCTTAATGCTAGATTATACAAAGTCATTTATAAATAGTCAGAACAGAGGGACTTTGGGAGTTTTTAACCTGTGGATTGCTGTGGGTTGTGGCAGCTGATGGGATTTTGCCTGTATATGTATGGGGTGAGCTGTGTAATGATTGATGAATCCCTTAATTAGCTCCCAACAAGTTAAGATTTATGGCCTCATATCTTTTTCTCCTGACACATCTGTGTGTCACTTTTGAAGACATGGATAAGCTATTTTACCAAAAGCTTTTGTGGGTATCTGAAATGTTTCTGAGGTATTTTGCTTAATGTAACAAGATTAGAGTTTTATGACATAAAATTTATGAAATTTTATGGCATGAGCCATCAAATTGGGATGGATGCTGGTTGTGTGCTAGAGGGCACTATCTCCTTGACTACTGGATACCATTTTAGATTTATTTGGGGTATATAATCATGTATGAAATGAACCAAAACCAATGAACAAATGGAAATGTAGTAGGGACACTTAAATGAGGTTCTGATAATAATAATAACAACAACAATGATAATATTAATGTTAATAATAATCCCCCAGAACTGTAGAAAGATCACTTTTGTGAGGCACTGAACTCAAGGAAAAAACAAACAAACAAACAAAATAATGTTATTTGGTAGCCTGTTATTTGGATGGAACCAGTAGTTGTAGATGGCATGAGGAAACAATTCATGTGGACGCAGTGTAGCTCTTACTCTCTCCAGTGGGAAAATCCAGCGTTACTGAAGTCAGTCCAAAAGTACTGAGATCAATAGACACAGGGTATCAGTTTAAGCCTACAAAGAGTCTGTTGTAAATTGAAGGGGGAGTAAAGAAATACGTGGAGAAGCTATTGTAAGATGAATCGCATCAAATATTTGTGGGATAAGAGTGAGTTGGAAGAGTGAGATTTTACTTGCCTGAAAAAAACATTCTTGCTAGCAGGAAAAGCATTTATTTAATGAAAATTTAACAAAAGACACTTTTTTTTACTGCAATTTCTGCATGTTAAAAAGCCTTTCCAAAACCAGAAAAAAAGAGTCCTTTTACAAGAAACAGAGTCGTATTTGAATTCATCACCAGAACTAAATCTTCAGTTCCATCCTAACCACTGATAAAATTCAAGTATGGGAATATGTTTCATAACTCCATTGTGTCTCTACAGTGGTCTGAGTACTGCCTGTGTCCCACTGTGGCTGAACTTTGCAGATTTAGGTTGTCTAAAAAATTACTATTTAGCTATTCGTATTTGGCAGAAATGATTAATGACAGTTCAAAATGCAGCTCCTCTTGCAAGTCTTAAGTTGCAGCAGATTTCATCTGCGGAGACACACTTTTAGATTCAGAATCTAGCCCACCGTATTGCTACTTTTCTGAGAGTTATATCTTGGGGGTTTTTTAATCCTGTCCATAAGTTGTTTGAGGAAACTGGTGTTTCCTCTCTCATTGTAAACCTTCTTTCAGAGGGGTGTCATTGAAAACCCTTCTGAGTTTAAACTAGTTTGAGGAAAAGATCCTGAAGTCATGTAAGTTGTAAACGGTCATGTTATCATTGAGGGTAGATCCAGGATGTTTGCAGTCCTTTGTTAGGATGGGATAATTCCAGTGCTTCATTAGACCTCGATCTGTTTAAAAGAGCTCAGTTTCAGATAATGTTGTTACTCAGAATTTAGCAGTTTCCCTTTCTTTAGTGTTTATAATGGGAACTCTACTTGCGTGTCAGATGCAGACTCTGTTAAGACCTAGTATTAGCTCAGTAGGAAAATGAAGATGTATGAAAAGAAGAGAATTCAAGGATATGCAGTGTGGGAGCATTTCAGATTCAGAAAAGTGACCAATAAAGCTGTGGAAATAATGAAAGACCATCTGTGAATGAATTTACCTTCTATCGTGTTGTTTTCTGCTCGTGAACCTATCAGAGATTTGATCCTTTACTGCTATAGGCTTTGATAGTTACTGTCCTTTTGGAAGACATTTCCAAAAGTAGATACGGATTTAGTTATTTATTTAAACCTTCCATTTTCTTGTGGAAATTTCCCAGATGTTTATAAGGAGTAAGTAATTTCTGCAAAACGCTGATGTTTGTGTTTGATGTTAAAGGGGATGATGAGATTTCTGAAAGGCCAGATTATGCCTAACTCATGTTGGCTATGGACAGAGCTACCTGAAAACAAATTGCAGGTGTCATCTGAGCTGTGTGACCCTTATCTAGGGTTGTGCATCCATTTCTTTGAGTGTCCTAGTCAGTTGGAAGATTAATGCAGATTAAATCCTTAACTTTGATGCTTTAGCCATTTTAGCAGTTTGTTAGCCTTCTAGCATTGTGATGGGCACGTGGCTTGTAATTTAAACTGGATCTCTTAGGAGCTGCATGAGGAAGGAAAAAGTTTCTTCTTCCCTCTCTAGTGTCACTGTAGATTGGCCTACAGTCCAACCCAGAGGTTTTCGTTTTAGGTCAAAACCATAATAATCTCAGTTATTGCTACTGCATGGAGGTGGTCACCTCTATTGCCTTCCTTGCCTGCTGTTATAAATTCCCTGCAGAAAATGATATCATCCCTGTTGGGAACAGTGACAAGCAGAAGGCGATGATGATCTGCAGCGTGCTAACTGAACACAGTAGAGGAAACCGTATATTCACTTATAAAGTTAGCAGAAGAGCTTTATTTCAACATGATAGTCAAACTCTCCTTGTGAAGCAATGTGACAGAATCTGGGTTATTCTGGGTTAACAGCAGTAGGAGTTTTTAATGCAATTTGGGTATATAGTATACAATACAAATCATCAATACAAAGCAAGGCATCCTCTCTTTCTCTTTTATTGTCAAAGTGAATTGTAGTGGAGACTTTTGTAGATGGTTTACAATATTTTCAGTCATCTTATCGAATATAAATGTCCTAAAGTGTAGAACATTACTGTGGAATAATTGACTAATGATTTTGAGTCTCTCTCTTTTTGTTTGCCAAAATTGAGACAACTGCTTAGTGCTGATCTTCAGAAAGAGAGATTTTGTAAAAACCCAGTCTTCTATTAAGGCAGTGTTGAAATGAGTAACCAAAATGTTACACTCAGAATCAATAGCAAATGAGTATCTTGGTGCAGTGCAATGCAGAATATGAATAATTCACATTAACTTCAGGAGGGAGTTGCATGGTTTCTGCAGAAGAAAAGCTTGGGATCTGTCATGTCAAGCATAGCTGTAAAATGCTGAATTCTGTGGGCTAGTAGAAAACTGCCAGTGAGAGTCTATCTGGTGATCTCTGTCTTTATACATATGCTTCGCTGCAGACACGTAGGTGGGAAAGCCTTGAAGACAGAATTCAGGTAGGATGTATGAAGTGTTAGTCTGTTGGACTAAGTCAAACATTAATAGAAAATACAGATTGCTTCTCTATGTGCAAGCAATAGGTGGTGTTCTGAACAGGCGATGTGCAGCTGAGCATAGGTTCTGGTAGGGATTTTTTTGTTTGAGTTTTGGTTTTGTTTTGTTGGGTTTTTTTTTAAATATCTAACTTGGCTCAGGAGGCAAAGCTCAAAATGAGATCATTAGAAACAAAGTAAGTCCTAACAAAGGGCTGTTTAAAGTCACTGTTTGTTTTCAGACCCAGTTGACTGCTGCTAAGAACCATTTTGTGCTCAATATGCCAAATCGTATGGACATGCTCCACCTCACAGCAGCCCCACACATGGTTCAGGAGGCTGCTGGGCTTTTGAAATGCAGTCCCTTAACTGTGAAGTGGAAAATCAAAATGGAGTAATTAGAATCATAAATACTAGATTTTTGAGGAGGAGCGGTATTACTTCAGCCTGTCTTTTCAACTTTTACGTACAGTAGTCTTCAGTTTCCTTGTTCATAACTTCCTGTTTTCTATGAAATGTTTCTGGTTTTTTCTTTCTTTTCTTCTTTTTGCTATGCCTATAGGATTTCTTATTTCTCGTTCCACTGCTTATTACAGGTGCCCCTGCTTAGCGCAGTGGCCCACTGTGCTATCCGTGTACGTACCCTGATTTTCATGAACAATGTTGCTGTAATTAATCCCAGAATTCGTCTGCATTTTAATACTTCACTGGACCCCTCTATTTTGAAGACCAAGCTGGAAGTGTTCTGGGTTCAGATCGTCCCGTAAGATTTTCTTTAGTGCCTGATTTGGGTGAAAACTGGATTTTCCAGTGACATGAGGATTCTTTCAGTCTTTCTAAAAGTTGAAGATACACACGTGCTATCAGACAGTCTCAAAAAATTCAATTTTTTGAAAAATTGAATTTTAAGTCAAGATTTGTGTGTGATTTTTACAATGTGTGCTGTATGTGTCTTCCTTGCGTATCCTTTTTTATATAGACACAGATGTAAATTACATGTCTGTTTTCCTGATCCGGCTATAGGTAGGAAGTATAGGGTATCTTGATAGCAAATCTTCATCCGCTTAGTACAACCCTGAATTTGTGTTGTCAAGAAGCTTAGATTATTAATGTCCAAATGTTTAATTGCTTAGCTATTCCAGATCTGCGAACCTGAAAAGATTCTTGCAACATGACTATAATGCTCTGTTGTTCACATGGGTGAAGTTTTATAAACACAGACATTTTGGCTTGCTAGCAAGTTATTTTATTTTATTTCACTTTATTTTTTTGTCAGTTATGGTTAAATATGTGCGGTTGATTATTCCTTAAAAGCGAAGTTGACAATAGCTTGTATCGGGAGACATTCTATCTTCTTACATTCTCTTGCAAATGCAAACCCAGATGGGTATTTTTTTAAAGGAATTGCATTTCATTATATAGTCTTCTTAGGTGAATTTTCATGTTTAAGAAGCCAGAATACAAGAGAGTGCTATATTAGTGTATTATTCTCACAACAAACAAGCCACTGTTCTGTTGCTACCTGCTTGGCCATTGTTCCCAATTGTGTGTGCTTTGCAGTGGTATTTGGATGGTTTCCTGCTCTCTGCCAGCACAAAAAAGGCATTTCTGTTACAATGGCCCCTAACCACACAATGACGGCATTAAGGATTTATTTGGAGGTTTCATTATTTTCTCCTCTTTTGTTCCTTCCAGGATGTCTTCCAAGCGACCAGCCTCTCCGTATGGGGAAGCAGATGGAGAGGTAGCCATGGTGACAAGCAGACAGAAAGTGGGAGAAGAGGAGAGTGACGGGCTCCCAGCCTTTCACCTTCCCTTGCATGTGAGTTTTCCCAACAAGCCTCACTCTGAGGAATTTCAGCCAGTTTCTCTGCTGACGCAAGAGAACTGTGGCCATAGGACTCCCACTTCTCAGCACAACACAATGGTAGGTTTGCTAATGGTCTATTGTGCTTACATCCATTCTTTGAATTCTGTCTCTACAGTAGTTTGGCATCCAGATCTGTACTTTATGGAGTGTACAATGCACAGTTACACGTACAGAACATGCTACAATAATGTGAAAGCTTTGACCTAGCTGGACTGCCTTTACCCCTCCACTACAAATGCTAAATCACTTGCAGTGCACACTCTACTTTTCCTCACCTTTGCCTGCTGGCATTTAGGATGCTAAAATTTTTTAGCTATAATGATGTGAATTTGAAGTGTATGTGTTCAGCAAACAGTAAATGGTTTTGGAACACCGTAAGTGAGAGTCATGTTTGGCATGGTGTCTGAAATATCACCCCAATGCCAAGTTTATGCAATAGTAAGGCTCGGAAGTCTGTGTAAAGGGTAAAAAAAGCAACTTTGGATTCTGCTGGTTTTAAAAATTCACATCTGATGTGTATTTCACATGCCACAGATACCTACAAGAAAATTTGCTGTGCTTATGGAATTAAATTAGCCTACCACTTTTTCACTTGTGAATTCCCACCTTTTTGTGCACTTTTCAAGTGACGCTGTGCACTTAGTTCATTACATTTAGCAGCCCACTGGAAGTCCAGAACTGGCTTTATCGAAAAGCAGACAAAAAGAACAAAAAGCAATGCTATGTTCCTCACTAGTATCATAGTGTCACTGTTGTCATGTGACGTGTTTGGGCCCTTCATGCAGAGTACTGTGATTCATTTTTATAAAGGTGGAAAGGTGCAGAGAAAGGCATTGAAACCCCAGGAGGACTTGGGCACCTCGACAGAGCTGTCTATTGTGAACAGACTTACACAGCTTTTGCCTGTTTACAAATTGACTAACTTTTCTGTTAGTCCCCCACTTTGACAAGGGCACTGACAATTTCACTTTTAAGTGAAGATAATGAATGGGCCTGCATATTTGAAGGCTTTTTAAAGAGGCATTGCAAAATAGGTGATAGTGTATTCTCATAAAAGCCTGCAACAGCTCCATAGTGGTATTTAAGCCCTTACAGCTCATTACACATATGTAACAAGCCCTGTGTAAAAAGCCCTTAGGGATTATTATTTCTCATAGGACCAAGTCATTGGATATTCACTGAAGCTGCTCTCCTAGACAGAATATCTCACTGATCCCGATCCATTTTTCTTCCTTTTTGGTCTAATGCTTAAGTTCAAACAGTGGTTTAGAATATCTGATTGTATTTTGTGTCATTGCAACTTTAAATGAAGAAAGAAGGTCATTGGAAAAACTACTTATGGGCAGATGTGTCATTATCTTTTTCTAGCTTGTTTACTTCTCACCCTTTATCATATGTTTTATGGAGATGTAATTCATTAATATACAGTTCCGGCCAATGGGATGTTAGGATATGTAACTGGTGTATAAGCTTTGCTGTAATTTGGCCTATTTTGAAGGTAAGGGGTTGTTCCTGACAACATGTAAGTCAATAGATAAACTAATGATGATAGATAAAGTAGTATAGAATCAGAGCCTAATGAAATAAAAACTCATTGTCTTCTAAGGAACCCAGCAGGAGTATTTTAACTATGCCTCACTGAAACACTTAACTGCTCTTTAACTGATTTTAACTAACTTCTTTATTCGTTTATAGTTTTAGGACCACAAGTTTAGCTGATCATCTAGTGTGACTTCCTGCTATGAAGGCTATATTTAATGTGATGCCAAAACAGTGTGTTCTGTCTCTTTATAATACAAGATACTGAATTATTGCATGGTTTAGACAGTTTTGCTGTAGTAGTGAAATGGTGTAGGCTTATCTGAAGCATGTTTAGGGAATTGTAGGGACTGCTTTTGTCTTCATACATATTTAAGACAATTGTCAATTTGTATGAATATGACATTTTGGTAATATCTCTCTTTTAGCGAGGAGTGTCTTGTAAAAATCATCATCAGATAGGTCAGAAATGATGTAGCCTGTGTGTCTGCAGAAAGAAGGAGGTGATCAGTGTAAATGCGTAAAATACACATAATCCCTCCCTCTGCTGTTGTGGTATGTAGTTACAAGAAGTAACTAACTGAACCTGGTGCTTGGGTAGCGTCTAGATTACTTCAGTTTGGGTGATCAGCAGTTATGAAAGTCATTCCCAAAGGGTATTCGCTTCAGTAGCATTACAGAGGTCATTTTTATACTGTTTGACTTGACATTCTGTGCTATTTTATAGTCTCTGGGAAGCAAATCCAGGTGTATGCACACGTGCACGCATCACCACAAAGTGCGATCCAATACAGTTTTATTGATAAAGCTCCAGCAGCGTGCTTCACACTTCTTATAGGTTGTCAGCTGTACTACTACACCTACTGACTGAGTCTGCAAGTGACTATGGAGTTCTCGTTTTGCAGGGTACACCTTTACAGATCTCTCCAGTGTCCAGTAAGACAGGATAAGACATACAGCCAATCTGAAATTATGTAGTGCGTCACTCTGCTGCACCCTTCTAAACCATGCTGCTTTGTGTGTGATTGTTGGCTAAGACCCTTCTCTGAGGGGGTTCTTAGATAGACATGGTATAGATCCAGAGAGATCTTTCTGTGTTAGCTACATGTACAAGACCTATTTGGCTTAGGGAACAGTCTCAGCAGAAGAAAGCCACAGCCAAGGGATCTGGAAAAGGTATGGAATTACACAGCTTTGTCTCATCAGTAGGCTGCATAGCTGAATTCCTCTTGTCACCACAGCCGCCCCTGCCTCCTCGTGCTCTGCCTTTCAGCACTTGGGTCATGAAGGTACAGTTAGGAAAACAATTTCAACCTTGAGGATCAATTTCTTGGCCTCACTTTTCTAGCTGCTAATTGACCCTCTGTTTCTTAGGTTGCTTCCAGCTGTGCTTCCTTTTACAAGTCCTGCCAGCTGTGACACGCTAGGATTCTTAAGGTAAAGGGCTGATTGCACCAGAGTGATAACTCAACAGTTTACCCAACTTAGACTTTTGAAAATTTACCCTGTTGCACTTTACCAAGGTGTAACAACTGCCAACTTAGAGACACCGCTTGGAATGCTGGGTAAGTTTTTATAAAAGGAGGGCAAAATCGCTAGAAAGAAATCTTCAAACCTAACCAAAATTGACAAAAAGCTGCAAACCCCATATTTCCATCAAAATGAACAGGGTATTTCTGAGGATGCTGGAACTGCAGCCAGAGAAAGGTTAGTGCTGTGGGTGCAAACTGAAATGCAGAAAGCGCCCATCTGAACATAAGGAAATGCCTTTTACTGTGATGGAGAATGAGCATAGGAACAGGTCGCCCAGGGAGGTTGTGGAGTCTCCCTCCTTGAAGATATTCAAAAACTGTCTGGACATGGTCCTGGGCAACTGACTCTAGGTGGCCCTGCTTGAGCAGGGGGGTTGGCCCAGATGACCTCCGGAGGCCCCTTCCAACCTCAACCGTTCTGTGGTTCTGTGAAAGGCAGGGGCAACTCTATCGCAAACTCTCTTCCTCTTTGATCGAAGAAACTAGATACTTAACGTAAGTAGGAAAGCTCTTCCACTGATGAGAAAAGAAACAATAATTTCTCAGACTTGAACCAAAGGCTCAGTAGAAAATACAAGGCAAATAATTTGACCTAGAATATGTCTGAGAGTCCCCGTAGGACGTTTATAGCAGGCCATAAGCTTAGCGGGGAAACACTTGAGGATTACAGTTTCAGTCAGTATCTCTCCTGAAGAAACCTATTAGGGCTACAGTATTTGGATAGCACAGGTATTTGTTAGCTCATCTAAGTATTTTATTTATTTCTATTTGTCTGCGTTACTGTGTTGATTTTGCCACTCTCAAGACTACTGATCTCGCCAGTGGTGTCTGTGTGCTGATTTCTGAAAATAAGAGATGTCAAAGCTAAAAGCACTGATGAAAGTATATAACGGGCATGGCATACTGGGGTCAAATATGACAATTCTCCTTAACTGCAGAATATCAATCAAATGCTGGATAAGATTAAAAAAAAAAAAATCAAACTAGTAAGGTATAATTTTGCTACTCTCCAGTTGTTCCAAACTGTGTGACTGCACTGCTAGCCCACATTTGTCCTGCACTTTCACTGGGATTTAGAATTCATTTTCAGCAGTGCTTTAAATTGATAGGAAATATTACAGTGCGCTGTTAATTAGCTTTATTGCTTCACACTGAAAAATGTTGCATTTCTGTGGTGAATGAAGTTATTCCTCTGTAACTTGGGAATAATGTTAAGAAATTTTGGTCATATTAAGAATGACAGTAGTACTGGTCAAAGAGCTTACTGACACATTGCTTTATATTTTTCCTCCACTTGTCCAAAATAAAAGGTTGTTTAATGCTGCATTTGAATTCTCTTATCACATACATCCTGGCCTGCACTTCACCTGTTGGTCTGGGGTCATCAGCATGTGAATAGCATTGGATCAGAACAACATGCAGCTAGAGCACTTAGCTACTATTCAGAAGTTGCAAAGAGAATGGAAATATGAATGCATATAGCTTTTTAAAAAGTCAAATAGGACTCTAATTACACTGAGCTAAAGAATGCCTATTAAAAAAAAAACACCACAGTGGTTTTAGAGAAATTTTAATTTCCAGTGTACCTTTGTGCATCAAGCTTAGGATAAGTTATTGTGATGGTACAATGCACAGTGTTGTGAACACCAGTGCCGTTATTGTGCCAGCTCTAATAATGAGAATTTCATTGTTTGGGGAGAGCAGTCTCCTACACTCTAGACAAAAGTGTAATTACTTTTGAACGATGTGGAATGTGCTCAGTTTAATAGCACAGAGAATAGATTCACAAAGATTCAGATAAAGCTAGCTTGGAAGCCATATGTGCAATGTGGCAGTATGAAATTGTTAGCAGGCACCATAATTACAACACACACACACACAATTTCACAGTTTAAACTATAAACTGTTGTTTTTGTAAGAGATAGAGAGGCTTATCTGAACAAGAGTAGTTCAATTAAAACAAAGCAGAAACGGTGGTAAGTTTGCATTTGTCTTTTTTTTGATGTTCTTTCCTTCCTCTCTTAATGGTAAATTGATATTTATAAGATGATGAAATTGCATTGTTAAAAACATTGCATTATAAATGTCATCACAAAAGTAGCACATGAAAGCAGTTTCCACAGATATAATTTCAGGCTTGTATCAGAGTTTCATCTTTTCAATCTTTACACTTGCACTGTTTCAGAGAATGACTCTGCAGGCTATTAGGAAAGGGAGCAAATAAAGAAGAATCAGC
This sequence comes from Sagittarius serpentarius, assembly GCA_034782735.1. Lineage (NCBI taxonomy): Eukaryota > Metazoa > Chordata > Aves > Accipitriformes > Sagittariidae > Sagittarius > Sagittarius serpentarius. Next base: position 11,106,139 of record JAVKLA010000024.1, on the reverse strand, counting down.
CAGGACCCATCAAACAGCTGTAGAAGTTGCCTACTGCATCGTTTAGTCCAGACCCTCTGTAGTCCTTGAGAACCAGTCATGATGGAGCCAGAAAAAGCTTTGATGCCTGACAAAGTATCTTCTATTTAAGTTATTATAACCTGCTTAACCTCCTTGTCATGATCTGTATTCTTCCGCCTCTCCAGTCCTGTCCCATCTATGTATGTAAGTAATGCTTTTATAGTATTTAGCAGTTACTTGCAAACTACTTGTACAGGTCCTGTATAGGGCAGGTAAACCAAAAAAAATGTTTTCATTCTTCAGGCGAGGCAGGGATCAAAGCCATCGTGCAATTCAGGAGCATTAGGCTAGTTTGTGGAAATTCCCTTGGTTTGTTCTACTGCTCTCTTAATACAGGGAGTTTTGCTTATTTGTGGCCGTGGAGAAACAGGGCGGAAATATCATTCCAGCTGATGTCAATGGGCAGAAAGACTGGCTGAAGCTTGAGATGACCCACTGGTGTTTTGATCAGACTCTGAAAGGTCCAGAGGTTGGTTAGGGGACAATAAATAAGTAATGAAGTAGGAAAACATTTTTTTTTTCCCAAGCAGGAGGGTTAGAACTACATTTAAAACAATAAATTAACAAATCAAGACCAGACTTATCATCTATAAATTGCCTGAAATACAGGGTGCAGATGACTAGTTTTTAAAGGCCACGAAGAGAAGTGGAAACAGCAGTTGTTTGTTTTTGCTGAAGATCATCTTACTGTGAAGCAGTCACGTTTTTAATGGATTCATTTGAATGCAGTTAAGCAGAAAATAATCAACAGAAAAGTAAACACCTTTGTTTTATGGAAGTGCTGGGAACTGTATGTATCCATTGTTTGCAAGTGATTATATGCCTAGGAATCAATTCATTGACTTCATACTGGAAAATATCTTCATTTAAGCTTCCTGCATAAATATTAGTAAAATCTAATTCAAGTGAATAGCTGAAAAATTCCACAGGAAAAAAGATAGGTAAAACCATAAAACCCACAGTCAGTAGGAATATTTGAACCAGATGGTCTCTCTTATGATGAGGAGAGAAGAACTATTAAGTGCAGTATGAAAAAAAAAAAATACATAAGCCTTGAAAGAAAAAAAATTGGTCATCTTTCTAATCAAAGTAATCTGCTGTAGTACTTCCACGGTGGACACAGTTGTTTCCTTCCAAATTAATATCTCAATCCAGACTGCCTTCAGTAAGTAGCTCAGTTTGGGATTACACACATTTACTGAGATCTGCTAGGTAATTTCACTGAGGACTGTACGTTTTTACTGGAAATAGTGTATTGGCGTCAGCTCTGCCAGGTCAGCCTGGTGGTATGTACAGCTTTCATGGCTTGGAAGTGCAACAGCGTGCCCGCAGCAGTGCATTGCAGCCAGTACCCAGAAGACTGGGACGATGATGTCTTCCAGAGGGAGGCAGGAGATAGCACAGAATTTTGAAGGATTTGAGGAGCACTGATGAAGAGGAAGACAAGGGTATGGAGAAAGCCCCAGAGGGACTGCAAGTTTATTTTATAGCGACAACATAAAGAGACTACATTTAAGTGTTCCTACTTCTTGATACAGCTTTTGCTTTCAGCAGTCAGTTCCTGGCTGTGACAAAACCTCAGTAGGATCTGTGGTATGTCCTTTCTACCGGAACTCAAACAATAGCTGTGGACTTCGTAGAGTTTCTCCAGTCCAGGTCCATCACCTGTGACACTCTGCCCAAATTTATTCTGAAACGCTGCCTTATCTTCGTTGGTAGTGAATCTTTATGGTAGTGAGGCAGAAACTCTGCTGCCAATTAAACACCCAGTTCTCCATGGGTTTGGAAAGAGAAGGCAGCAGACATTTAGTTAAATTTTCAAGCTTTCCCTTTCAGCCAATGGGGTTATCTCCTTTGGCCAAGCTTCTGCACTGCAAAGTGGCCTTGGGCTGGCAGTCTGCTTTCGGAATAGAGAGCAGCATACCGGACTTCCGTCCGCTTCTCTGACATATGCCTCAAGGCAAGGTATGTGGGAATCTAAGTTGACTGTATTTTGCCCCCGATGTAGTGCAAACGTCTACTTTTGGACTCTACTTTTGGACTCCACCTTGACTCATTTTGGCTTCGGTAGTTGCCCAATCATTTTAGAACTTCCAGAACATTTTCTCCGCGTCCTTTCTGTCTGCAGCATATACTTTTCATATCCACCTTACTTCCTTCGAGCAGCTGGTGTGGCTTTCTCCCTTTCTTTTCACTGCAGGTGAGAAAGCCTTTTTCTCTGTTTCCGGCTTTATAAGAACAATATTACTCTTACCACTTTCTGTCTGCTTGCAGTTGTCCTCTGAAAACCTTTTTCTGCCTTGCTCATTTTCTTCCTCTGCTTGTAGTCATATTTAACTTAGTCATTTTTACTATTTAATCCATTCTAAAGCCTTTTAGTAAATAGCTCATATGAAGACATTGCACAGTAAAAGAAAGTATTGTGCTATTTGCTTGGACAGAATGTCAATAAACTGGAGGACGGTCGTTTTTTGATACGCAGCTCTACTTTCAGTAGAGATATACCAAAACTGAAGTGCATTGTGAAGTATTGGTGATGGTTTCTTGAATTTCAGGGTTGCAAGGAATCTCTGTGATTATCAGCTCTGGCTCCTAGAAGTGCCAGAACCTTCTGCTACACTCAGTACTCACAGTCATGTTTTACAGTCTCTTCTCGCACTATCAAATGTTTGCGTCCATAGTTAGGATGTTACCCATTGCAGCGACAATTCAGAGCGTTTCTTTCTTTTCTGTCCTTTTAATGGCTGAGTGAAATGCTCTGTCACATTTTTTGCCTTGTCTCGTTAAGTATGTTTTCTCAGGTTATACAAATTTAAGTTGGATTAGGCTGTGCCAAGGCCGGCTTCCTTTCTGTAATTTTTCTTGCCACTGCAAGTGCTTTTGCAGATTCACCAAAAGTAATGATTGTTGGAGCAGTAATGAAACTGTGGCTTCAGGCAGTTGCTAGCATTTAAAGTGCCATATCATCCAGTCATGTTTTTTTTCTTTCGTGGAGCTAACTACTTCCTCTTGTCTTGAGTATATCAGTGAGATATCACCACCTTCTTCACTGTAATAAAGGGGTTTATTAATTTTCTCTAGAGATTCATGGCTGGAGAAGGGCCTGTGGTAAAACAGACTACAGATTTCAGTATGTGTTTGCTTAAGTATGGGTATCTAACATAGGTGGGTTAACTCCTAAGGCATGTGCAGAAACCTCCCTGCAGGAGAAAATTGACATGCTGGAATGTTTCTGAACCAACCAATGTCCGAAAGTTTTTCAAGACAATTAAGTGGAGGAAACAAACTTTCTTAAGTAAAAAGAGTCCTTTATGTCTGGAGTAGCAAGCTTGTCTGAATAGTTTGGCCAGCCTCATTTCCAAATTCTCTTTAACACTACCCTTTGTTTCTGTTTTCAGTTCAGGTGCAGTTATGTGACCAGATAAGGCATTTTCGCTCTTTGCAAAGGAGAAGTAGACTCAATGAATCCTGTGAATTTAGCATCACTAGATAAAACAATGGGTGTAACTGAGTGGAGCTTGTGCCCAGTTTAACTAAGGATAATTTTTGCCAGAGCAGTGTAAACAAGACTGTCATTGTGCATGGAAATAGTCTGCTTCAGCATCGTTTTTTTATGCTTTTAAACCTGAATCCACCCCAAGGAAAAAAAGGGCTATGAAGATTAACTTTTTGTAGTTTGTACAGACAACAGACAAATTATATAGATTGTCTGAAATAGAACAATAAAATATAACATCAGACTGTTATTATCTTTATTTATACTGTACCCAGAGCATGATTTATTTTTATAGAGAGAGAAAAAAGAAACATTCCTGCCCCAGAATGCTTAGCTTATGACCCTGTTCCTGTAAAATAATCTGGTTGATTGGAACCTAATGCTGATGGTAGCAAGAGGGAGGGAAGGAGAGGTCACTGACTGTAACTCCTTCTGCACATTGCTTTTTGTAGGATTGGAGTTTGATGGCACATAATAAGAAATACGATAGCAAAAGGTAAAATCCTTCTGAGATCTCAAGTCTGAATTGCTGCTGTAGATTGTATGTGTATCTATGCCCTAAGTTGTGTCAGAAGTAGAGGCTTGCGTTGCTTATTAGTGTTGCTAGCCAGATATAATACAAAATATCCATGCTTCAGATAGTCCTCTATGTTGATCTTCAAATTGAATTTAAAGTTTGTGTTTCATCTCTGAAACTGTAAGTGAAACTTCCCTCTTTCTCATTCTTTTAATTTTAAACTGCTGCAGTTGTAATCAGGAGAGTTGCTCAGGTTTGGATCCATCTGTGTTCACAGGCAGTAGCGTTGCTGAGGTTAGCGTCTAGCTGCCGAGGACCTGTGGGTCTCCAGAAAACAACCATACACAAATGCCAAGCTTAGTGGATTTAGGACTCTGTAGGAGAGACTTAGTTTCTTGTATAATTTTCAGTTAAATCTATGGGCTTTTTTATGGTATATGACAGCAGTCTCAATAGTAAATTTCTGTTGATTATAGGCCAGTAAGAACATTTTGGCTTTCTCTCGTACAGGAAGGAAGTTGGCGTAAATGTGGTCACTAACACATAATGTCATGTCAATCACATTGTCACTTTTGGGGTGAGGATTCAAGGGTGAGGACTGGTCAGACTAAATGTTTATAAAGTGTATGGTCAGAGGTAAGCTAGTAACTTCAGGTTTAACTTCAGGGTCAATGGCAGTAAATAGGGAACAGCAGAGTGTGATTCATTTTGTCCTAATATAGCTTCTAAGTAGGTCAGAGAAATCACACCCTACAAGTGCCTGTTTTTCTTCATAGGTTACAACTGGAGCTTAGGGTGGTAAGCTCAGCTGTTGATCCCTATAGCTTAGAAATCTGTAGTTGTATAACTTCAACCAAAAAAGCCTTGAGTGAGAGGTAATTGCCTGGCCAGAGAGTTTGCTTTTTGTAAATAAGTATTTGCTATATAGTGCTTAGTTCTGTTAAGAATATAAAGCATTCTGCACCTCGGAGCTCAAAACACTCGACTCGCTTGAGTTTGCATCCTGCGTCTGGCTGATGTTAAGAGTGTGAGTCCATGGTATATTCTTTACTTTTATAAATACAAAATCTGAAAATACCCTTTTTTAATTATTATTATTATTAAATTTATATTGTCTTGACGCAGACAGTAATGCACGTAGAGTGTGAGGGAGAGCAGATTGATTGTTCATGATAGTTACATGTAAAAGACTTGCTTAAATTCTTTTTAAACCAATTTGAAAAATTGTATTGGAAAACAGTTTTCAGAATTTTATATATCTACAGGCAGAACTGAAAATAGTGTGATTCAGTTTTGCAAAGAATACATCTCTGGTAGATGATGTACTTTTCCTGTTTGCTTGTGGCCAGTGTAAACTTAGCTTTCGGGCAGAGACCATAGCTTCAGTTTTGAAGCTGTCAACATGAGTATTGGGTAATATATTGACACAGGGCCACAGTGAATTCCCTAGTTTTCCATGTGGATAAACGAATTTGACTGAAATCTTACCTTTATATTTAGGGCCTGTATCTTTATTTTGCTCTGTAAAATACCACAAACAGTTGTTGGACTCCATACTTGTAATTTCATAAATATTAACAAAAATGGCAAGTTTTCAGTTTACTGGATGGAATTAAGACTGTATTCCCAGCTTCCCAGTTGTTGATTTATCATTGGCAATTCACTTCTCTTGTCTGTGCCTTAACTTATACGCTAATACAAAGGAAATTATACTTGCCCTTCGTCTTTGATGGTCTGTCGTCTGTTAGTGTTTCCAAACTCGTGTAGATTCTTGAACGCCATACAGTGGGATTGGGGTTCAGTTCACCAAAGTTTAGGCACATAAAAGTTAGGTGTCTGGGCTCTCCTCACAGTTTATGGAAAAAGATAACCACCCTCCTAGAGCAACCTTTCCAGTCTTAAAATAAGCATCTGAGATAAGAAAGATGAATTACCCTCTGCAAGTGCTTGTCTATTGACTATAGAGGGAGCCTTAATGACTAGTTTAGACTAGTGTCTAATTTGGGGCTAAAATTAGGTGAGAGTAATCCCATTCACAGCACACAGTGGAGTTAAAGAAGTAACACACATTCCTGTATAAATATTCTCTCGTATTTTTGTAGAAGTGACCACGTTCAAGCTCATGGGTTTTGTTTTTGGTTTTGTTTTTGTTTTTTGGCAGGGGGGTGGGAGTGAATATTCTAGCAGACTTCTTTTTTAATCAGCACTGATGGTATTTAGTGGGGTTTTAAGAACTGGGTATTCCCTAAAAAGCAAACCTTTTGTTGTATATCCAGCCAGCAATGTTAAGTTCAAATAATAAATTTTACACTTATACGTACGGTTTAAAATGTGTTGGTTAGCAACATGAATCAGAGAACAGAAGCAATCCAACATGCCTTTAAAAGGTTATTTTGAGAAGGTTCTCTCAATATTAAAAAATGGTATTGATTCCAGTGGTTTTCTCCATTTCAAACTTAGGGAATTACTTCTCAGTTATATTAGAAATTTACGTGTTCAATAAAGCATTCATCATTCTTACTATCAGCTTCAATGAATGTCTGATTTTATTATTAAATTTAATTCATTAAAGAGAGCACAGCATATGTAACCTGTTGTGTCTGAAAGATTTGATTTAGCCTTGCTCAGTCGTTTTTATAGCAGTACTGACCAGTCCAAATGGCATGCATGGGCTTAGTAGATAGACCTAGCAATATATTAAAGAAACTGTAGTTAAGTTCCAGTCTTATTCTGTAGAAACCTGTCTGCTGCGCTTGTTTTAATTCTATTTATGTCCTCATCTATGTTTAATCCAGAAAGTGGGTATATATACATGTGCGCAGTTTCACATTTTGGCACCGTATTTGGTATATTGTGTGCTGTGACTTGTATCATGCCTGCAGGCCATAGGAAAACGACACAAATTAAATGTGAAATAGAGAGGAGACATAATTTAAAACTTGCATCTTCTAGAGATGCAGTATGGCATATGAGAGTTGCAACATATTGCAAAAAATTCACCCTATTTCCCCAACAAGAAGACCATGTTTTCAGCTGTGTAGGCTGCTGGAGACATAGGCAGCTTTCTTAGCTGTTTGCTTGAAATAGCTGTCACTGCATTTTATTTGAGGCAGTTTCATGACCACTGCTACACATGCTCTGTCTTCTTTTCGTTCCTGTCTAACTATACAGGTCAGTGTTCTCCTCTGCCCTCTTCTGTGATTCTGTAATTATATTTATTTTACATAGACATGTGAGTTCCCTTTTCCCTTTTACATATGTTGTTTTGCTTCATGCTGGGAAAACTCCACAGCCTGACAGGGTGCTTTTTTTTCTTTTTCTCTCTTTTTTTTTTTTTTTTTTTTTTTAAGCACTCCAAATTCTATCCAGCTTTAAACTCTTACGTTTATAACCCTGAATATCTCTAAAACGTCTTTACCTAAAACACTTTATGGTTTTATTACCAGGTTTATGCCAGTAATAATATTCACATCAGCTTTCTTAGGGATAATCTTTAAGCAGAACCTAGCAAGAAAGGCTTTGAAAACTATCATTCCCAGGAACGCAAATCTCGGAACATGAAACATCGGTTTAATCGCCCTCTCTGACAACTTAACACGACAGATTGAAAAATACAAGCCGATATGGAAGTGGGATCAATGGATTATCAAAGTCCTAAACATCATCTCTTGGGGGGGGCGGGGGGCGAGCTTTGGGGTCCATTGGCATGCGTAAGACATGAAGTTTGCATAGCTTACCGCAGATCCGATGCTGTCTGACTGGCAGGGAAGTTGAGAGGGAGAGAGAGAGATTTACATGAGGGAACTCAGGGGGCTTTGTCACGGCAATTGTATAAAGTGATATACAGTGCAAATCGACTCGAGCATGTCCCTGGATAGCAGGCGGTTTACAGCCTCTTCGAGCAGAGATTACTGCTTTATCTTGTCATACTAAATTAACGTGGCAGCACACTGTTAAACAGTGGTGACCTCTTCATCTGTGGAAATTGCTGCCTAGAGGAGAGATGGTATTTAAGACTCTTTCTCTCTCTCTCTCCCTCCCCCCACCTCTCTCCCTCTCCCCTCCCCACTTTCTCTCCCTCTCCCCCTCCCTCCCTCTATCTTGTCTTTTTTTCCCTGTAGGGCCCTGAGGCATTTTTGGGTTAGGTTGTAACATTAAAGACAAAAAGAAAGAAAGAAGGGGGGAAGGGAGAGGCTTTTAACATCAAGGTGACAACAGCTATGTGTTAATTGGGCCTTTGTTGTTTGATTAATAGCCACTTTGGTGTAGAATATTAAGACAGTTGTTTGGACAACTTTCTGAAAATGACATGTCCTTTCAGTAAACTGGGATTAAGCAATGTTCTCTGGTCTGCACATTTTAACTCCTTAATTGTTACTGCACCTAGTCTTAAGCTTACTCTTATTTAGGAGCAAGCATGCCATCCGCCTCTTCTGGCACCGTCCTCGGCTGGCGTACATTGACGTAGCTCTCTCCAGTGGCACTCCAGTGAGCGGCCCTCATGGTGGTACTACTGAGGGTCGAGGTGATGAAGATACCACTGACATGTAGTTGGGCTCTCGTGTTAGACTGTATCAGAGGATTTTTAGAATTAAACAATGATCCTAGAAATACAGCTAAGCGGGAAAAGGGCCATAGCCCTTTCATTGGGCTGGCAGTGTGACATAGAAGAACGGGAAAAAATAAATCTTGTGTTCCCATCTTTCTCAGTAAACTGAGGTGATGAAGGTGAGAGCGACATCTCTTCCTTAGACCAGGTTTTCTGTTCCTGATTTTTCTGTTTACTATGCAGTGATTCATTGTGGGTCCAATGCAGAACTCTTTGAAGTCAATATAAAGACTGTTTTGTCTTTAATAAGCTTTGGATCAAGGCCCATATGACCTTAGGCAAATTATTGCAAATCAGTGTTATGAAGTGCTTTGAAATTTGCAAGCATACATGTCCAAAGGACTAATTTTTTTGCTATAATTTTTTATAAGCAGTTGGGAGGCTAGGTGAAGTCACGCTGGCCAGCCTAGCATTGGAGTTAGCCATATGTGCTGAAAATGGTAACATTCTGGCTGCATGTTTGGGTGAAGGAGTCCTTCCCTACCTCTTCCTTTGTTGAATATTTTAGTCTTTAGCAGGTTCTGTTCCTGCTGTTGAGGTTATCAATTGACAAGAGAAAACGCTTTTACGTCAGAAACTCAGCACTGACTCTGGGGTGCCATAGGACTTCCACTACTTCAGTCACATGAAGAAGGTTATGGAAATTTAATGATCTGAGATGGAAAAGGGCTTTAAGATCGTCTAGCCTGGATTTTTCCTAGCTGTAGACAATTGTTCCTTACTGTGAATTTCTTGAGCTGCCACCTACACAGATTCATGCAAAATTCTGTGCATTTTGTATTGTACATTTTGTATGTAACATTTTCAGAGGCAAGCTTTTATTCACTTCTCCGAGGTGCCAGCAAAGCTTATTTTTGCAGTAGAATATTTGCCATTTGAGATGCAATGTATCTGTGAACACCGATGTAATCGTTGTTTTCTTTGGATGAATTTTGAAGGCCATTGAGTTAAATGCTTACACTAGAGATACGGAAAGGACTGACTTCCTGATTTATTATTTTTAGAAATCAATGCATTTGATAATTTATGTACAGCTTACAGAGGCCGCGTAAATGGCTCATGAATCGATCAGCAGCCAGCAAAAATGAAAGCTAATGAGCTCATTTCAATAGCAAGTTGCTCATTAGCAGGTAGGCTCACTGATCTTTCAGGTTTTCCAGTTCAAAGTCACATGGTCTTTCCATGTTCTTGGAAGAAGTAGTTTCCTTGAAAAGAACGAAACAGAAAAAGAAAGCACAGCAGGGTTTTGAACACTTTCTCATTGCTTTGACGTATACTTTTACAGTAAATGCTTGGTATTGGGCTAGAGGGGCAGTCACTTAATGGTCTGCAGGGGTAAGTCTGTGCCAGTCGCTGCAGTGCGAACAACTTTCAGCAGCTGAAATTGAATTTACTAGTGAATTTACAAGATGTATGGGAAGAGGAGTATGGAGGCCTCTTCTCTGCTTCTGCATAGATATCAATACGTTCCCAGCGCAGCACTTTTCCCAGGACAGCATTTTCAGCCCAGCGTTTCTCCAGCTCAGCAGTCAGATGTGGGATGCTAGAAGCTGCATGACCGTGCAGGGCTAGGCAGTATGTGCTTCCCCCGTGTTCACAGTCAACACTGTGGCCCATCCTGGTTAGGTAACACCAGGCCTATGTCCTCCTCTCTCCTAGTAATAATTAATTTGATGCCTTGTTTGAAACACTTTGGTGCTTCCAGTAGGACTTTTGTAGGGTGTACCCAAAACCTAGCTCATTTGGCCCAGGGGTTATCCTTCTTGGGAGAGATACCGAGAGCTGAAGAAACATGGGAATTAACCTCCACCTAGGAAGTACTCTAAGGGGCAGTACTAAGAAGTGTTGCGGATTTTATGTGCTAGCGCTCATAAACCTGCCTGAGAGCAGGTTTTTAGCTTTGTGCATTAATAGAGTACATTGGTGTCCAGCACTACCATTGATTTTTTTTTTTTCCTTTTAGTAAAGAAGCAAATTCATTATTAATCTTTTTTGAAAAGCAAACCCACTGCTTTAATTACCAAACCTTTGATAGAAAATTCTTGAATCCTTATGTTATTTATATATGTAAGTATATAGGTAAAAATATGTAGGTGTATATATATATACAACACATGTACTTTATCTCCTATAGACATAAGAAATACACTGCTCCTGATCAGACTGGAAAAAAAACAGATTCTTGACAGAGTTGCCTGAGGCCCCTGCAAAAGAGGGGCTCTTGAAACATATTTTTAAAATAATTTAAAAAAAGACACATTTTCCAAATCTCAGGAATGAATTTTCTACTGTCTGATTTGGCTTCAAATGAGTTGGCTGAATCAGTTTCTTTTTCTTTTAAGTAAGTCTATAAAGCTTTGATGAATCTGGCTCATTGTTTAGCACTTATCTCATGAGTAAAGCTTGAGAGGTTTGGCTTGAAACTTACCAAATCACATCTTTGGAAAATGGCCTATTGTTTTATTTGGGGGGGGGGGGGATCCAAAGCAAAACACAACCAAAAAACCCTGATCCAGCTTAGCGGGTGAGTCCCTTACAGATCTATAGAGCCCGTACTGAATGAGCCCATCTATTTCTCAGTGTATGTGGACCCTGCACTTTATGGAATTGTAGGGCTGAGAGGGATTGCGAGAGGTCATCCAATCCCAGCTTCAATCCAGGGATCAGCTGTACCAATGTCATTTCTATCAGATAATAGCCTGACTTCCTAAGTTACTCAGTGCAGGAGACTTACAACCTACCAGTCTATCTGTCCTGGGGTACTGCTGTCTTTACCATTAGAAAGTTATTCCTAATGTGTAACTCAAATCTTTTCTGCTTCAGTTTTAGCCACTGCAGCAGGAGAAACATAGTTCCTCTTTTCAGCAAATGCTTTTGTATTTGAAGACTGAAATATCACATCCCCTCTTCTCAGACTTGTCTTTCAGTATGTGGAGTTCTTGTCTCCACCATATTTTTCTAAAAGTTTTTTACTGTTTTTTTGCTTCCCGGAAACTAGTAGTAGTGGAAACATTTACATTTTAACAGCTGTGTCTCCTGCTTAATAGCAGATGATTTTCCATTAATGACAATGATGTCTGCAGCAGGTGCATCTGAGATGCTACAGAAAAACTCTTAATTCCAAGTGAAAACAGACTCAGGGTGGCTCAGTCACGGTTTCATAAATGGTGCTGAGCAGTTTTGTTCAATTAACTTCCAGTTAAATCATCTCTGGTACTAGTCTGTCTAGTTAGCTGTGCTTTAATTTTTGAATGGAAGGAAGGCTTTGTGTGACGCTGTCTTTTGCTTAGTTCACTTGGTAGAAGACAAGTTTTGGGGCTGCTTAGCTTTGCAGAGCTCTGACTGCGTCGCTGTGGAATAGCAAAATGGTTTATAGTGCCTCTTGCATATCAAAAGGATTGCCAGTGAAGTCTGACTACAGGGTCTTTTCTTGTAGGGAGGAGGAAGAAGAAATGTTAAGTCTCGGGTCCTAGAGTGAGTTTCCAAGACAAGGAGTTGGCAGGGAGGAAATCTTTTAAATTTAAGACATTTGATCTGGAAGTCAATGGGAAAAAATAAACATCAGACCTCATGATATCAGTTATCTGAGGCACACTGCAAAAGTGCTCAGTCCTCTGAACATAATTATTTTCATATGTACAAGATGAAGTGTGTAACAGATTTAAAATCAAAATTCATTTCCTTTTATGATCTCTAAGGCATCCACTGTTTGTACAAGCTGAAATAAGGTAACTTATAGGTTGTGCTTTTCTGTATTTTACGGATTTAATAAATCTGCTGTTAAAAGGAGTTATCAAGTCAATCTTCCTACTTTATTAGAAGACACTTAGTGGAAATTGACCTTCATATCGGTCAGCAGTTCTCTTTTTACTGTGTTTTGGGCTACTTGATAAGAGAAAAGCCACATTCCGCTTAAAGCGATTCTTTCTCCCTTGTCTATTTTTGCATTGTGAGTTTTTTGTCTTGTGACCACCAGAAAGAAGGTATATGCATGAGCCATCTGGAAATCATAGCTGTTTGTGCTCATGGAACTTGATGCATTTTACAAAGCAGTGAAGTAAGTACTGATCTTAAAGGGAGAGTGAAAACTAGGAATATAGTTCAGTTGCTGCACACCACTGTTTTGTTTTGGAGCTCTGCTGTGGTAACTGCAACTCCATTGGTGAATACTTAGTGATTTCTTCCCATCTGTGCATCTGAGAGAGGCTGGAGATCAGCCTAGGGTGCAGTGGAATAAAGGGGTGTGCTTTACTGCCAAAGGAAAACCAGTATGCAAGACAAGATGGCAGTGATGGATAAAATTTCCAGTTGATCGAGAGTGAATCTTCATGTGGTGAAGCCCTTTTGTTTCCACTCTTCCTCCTGACGCTTTTTGGTGGAAGATTTTGAGCAAACTCCCCTTTCTTTGGAAGTGCGGAGTGCTACTGCAGCCAAAAAGTTGAAGTAATTGGTGGCAGATGACAGCTGCTGATGAACAGCTCAACCTCATGCTTCAGTGAGGAATTCAGGTAGAATTTCAGAGTATAAGGATATTACAGAAATCTTACAGAATTAACAAAATTTCAAGACCACATGTTTATAAACCACCATAGGTCCTGTAATAAAACAAATGAAGTTTATATGGTGGTAGGAAGGTGACGGTCAGCTTACCAAATAGGAATATTGTAAACAGGAGTGGTCCTTGTGCTGAAACTAAAAGTACGTAAGAGTAGATAGGACCAAAAGTGTCAGAACTCTTCTGAATTTTCTGCATGTGTTTCTGAGGAAAGTCTTTGAAGATTCCTGTAAATGCAGGATATTAGTATATATTATTTCCAAGAAAGAAGGTGGAAATAAAAAAGAATGAAAAAGCTCTGAGATTTTGTCAAAGCCAACGCGAACTAAGGGACAGTCCTTTAAAATGGATGGCTACGTTAGAAAGCCGACTGGAGGACTTGCCCCAGGAGTTGCGGTAGGAAATAGCGCTTCATCACTGGCAAAGGATCAGTTTGTTCTGTTACAGTTTCGTTTTTCGCTTCCAGATTTATCAGTTCTCTGTCGGGTACTCTTTTGAATTGTTTTGATAAATAATTGTACTTGTGAAGGTTAATGGAGTGTCAGTCCCTTATTTACTCTCAAGTCAAATGTGGTGCATGCTAGTCAGAAGTGTAGCTCATGCTTCATGACCAGCTGACCTTAACGCTTTAAAGTGTGGTTATAGTCAGATAAATGACTGTAAAAATGACATTAAAGGGTCCCATGTTTTCTGTCTTGCTGTGGCTTTAGAGGTCAAATTTAGTTGCATAAAAATACGATACTTTTATTAATTGCCTATAATGCTATAACTTAACCTGGGGTTTGAAAATAAAGCTGTCTCTTTTCTGCCTCATGTCATCCCTGGTAATAAACATTTTGCAAATGGTACTTAACTGACTATTTTGTTGATGATATGTCTGCAAAGCAGCATCCAGTTCCTTCTTCTGTAGCGGTGTTGACTCTTTAGTGCTAATGGCATTTAAAAAAATTCAGTCAATAAAGCAAGCAGGTAGACATGACTCGGAAATACATGGGGAACAAACAGTTGAATAAAGAAGGCATTTTAAAGCCACTGTTCTGCTTATCCCCATACATTGTTGGAGGTTCACCTGTTACAGAAGCAGAACACATGCTTCCATTTAAACATCTACTAATCTGTGCCAATCTCAAATTAATTGCAACCCTCGCAGTCACAGGAATGGCTAGCAATTTCCAAAGATGTTTGTTGCTGTTTATTTTCCAGTTTATTTTCATTAGTATCTTCACTGGATATTGTAAGAGAGTGGTTTTTTTTGTCAGTACTTGAGTAAAACCGAAGACAAACTACTAGTTCTTTCGAGACATTTTCACGGCTAATTCTGGTCATATGTTATTAAGTAAGTGTACACTGTGCATAGGCTGACCTCTCTGGTACTAAGACTCATTCTGTTACTTCCAAGGAAGAAAGTTCTACTTTTTATTTAAATGAAAAATAGGTGTGATGAAAATTAATAAACTTGCACACAAAGGCTTAAAATAAAATGTGTTCTGGAAGCAAGATTTCCGGAACGGTTTAGTCTTCTGAACAAGTGATCCCATTTTCACTGAAAATAACCTGTGGAGGTAGATGCAGTTTGCTGATGGAGATCTTCTGAAACTCTTGCTAATCGCTCAATATTCTGGCCAGCTTCTTTAGAGAATAAATACGTGCTGAAATCAGGAGAAGCAGGCTGATAATTAATATCTTAATGGGAAAATGTTTACAAAAGGATGTTGTTTAGGCAGTCCTCAGAAGTTCATTTAGTCACTGAAAAATGTATCTGTGCATCCCCATTCTGTTCTATGGGACTTCCTAATACCAGTTTTTTTCCTTTGAAGATGATGTTTTGGCTGATTTGGGTACCTATGATTTAGGTATCATCTAATCTCTTCACATTACCAACTCCTTATGTGATAACAGTATCTTGATTTGTATAGGCTTGAGCTGAATTTGAACCTACAATGTAAAGACTTCTTTATTTTATGAATCTGATTCCTAAATAATCAGTGAAAACTGATGTCATGATAAAGTTGTGTAACACCGGGTTGAAAGACAGGGCAGCTGGCAGAGTATGTATGTTCTCCTTCCAAATTTTAAATTTTTCTCTAGCATAAGGCCTGGATGGAAGGAAGAAAGTACCTTACATTTCTGTGAATGACACAAACATGCTTCCCAATTAATATGTGATACTGATGAAAGAAACAAAATTGTCATGTTATAACTATTGTTAAAATTAATAGGCGTGAACGTGACTATGATGTACTACGTTAACTGCTCAAAAAAAGCAGTCAGTGGTCAGGTATATCGGACGTTGCAGCATAGTGTCATTGTAAAATCTTCTTTTGGCCCTCTATTTTTAAAAGTTTCTTTGAACCTTAAGTTATGAGACAGTATGTAATGCTTGAATAACAGAAATGTAATACTAAAATATATTGGGAAGAGCTTTATACAAATGTGTAAGTGCAACCTCCAGTACTGTCAAAAATACGGTAAGGAAGATTGGTTGCCTTTCAGATGGACCTGTCTTACATGTCAGAAACTAGCTTTTGCCTGCTTGTACCTTGTAAGTACAAATAAGCTCTCAGCATAGTTCCTGTTTATAATGTCATATGCATGTGATTTTCACTCTCACTTCACATAACTGAATTTATTCAGGTAATTTATTTTTCAAATATGTAGTCTCCACATATCTGTACATCTGAAGATTAAAAAACTTAAATTAAGAAATTTTGTGTAACTCTTTTGAGTACATTTAAATATATGTACTGTAAGTGTAGACACTCATAGACCAGAATAGAAGGGAGGAAGAAAATAAGAAAACCCTCCAAAATGTCCTGTAATTTCTTTTAATGTGTATGAATATATATCTCTCCCTATAAAAGATGAAGTGTGACTCTTAAAACCAAATACCCTGTCCTTGTGTTCACCTCCTGTCTGTGCTCAAGGTCTCTAGATGCTCAATAGGAGCTTTTTAATTATTTTTCCCTGTTTGATGTTGCTAAGTATAATGAATGGATTGCAGAAAACTTTTTGTTAGAGAGCTTCGGTACGTCAGCTCAGTGCTGGTAGGCACTGTGATACCTGGCTGGATCACATCCTGAGACTCACTCTTGATAAATTTAAGGTCAGAAAAAGACAGATTTTGTAAAACCATGCTCTATTAGTCAACCAATACTTCCTCGTCACAAAGTAGGCTTCCAGCCAAAGTGGAGAAAATTGTGTCGGTCTTATTTGGGTTGGGCAATTCTGTGGGTTTTTCAGCATCACTTCGTGATGACTGAAAACTACAGGGAATACTTGGAAATCAGTGATTCAAAGAGGAGCTTGGAGAAGAAAGGCTATTTCCAGCAAAAGTTATTCATCCTCTGCTGATGGTGGGTAGTTGGCTATGAGTATAGAAGAATAGATGTTCTTTGGGTTTTTTTATTTGTTTGTGAACATGACGTACAACAGTGCACAAAATTAATTAAGGAAAATATACAGTGGACTTAATCAGCTGCAGGAATATGATTTATTTTAAAAAATGGCGTAAGAGAATGAACTGCCTTAAAGCTAATAAAGATCATTTGTATTACTCAGAATAATTTAGGTAAGTGATGAGAAAGGGGAGGAAAATTAGCATTTCTGTACAGTTTGCTCACTGTGTAATTCTTAATCAGGAGTGTCACAACATCCCTTGATACCATCTTATCACAAAGGTCTCTTCATAGTAGGCAATATATGGTACTGACTGCAGTTTAAAGGAACAGAAGAAAGAAAAACTGATCTGTAGAGTGAGAACAACTGTGAATCTGTCATCAATTAGAATTTATTGGGGTATTTTGTATCACTCAGCCACAGTCTAAACTGGCTCCTGTGTGCGGGGTCTATGTGCATTTTAAATCTTGTTTAAGCTCTGCTTGAATGGGCTTTAGAATGGGACTTAAATGATAAAATGACATCATGCTGCTCCCCTGAGCGGAACATAATGTTACCATTTGAGGTGTACTAAGACCCAGAAGAGTGAACAGAGGATTGGTTCTCTGTAACCCTTGGATGCTGAATGTGCTCTGCCATTACCTTGCTTTGGAACCTGGCAAATCCGCTCATGTAATTTCCTAATTTGCCCTATATGCAATAATCACAAAGGGATTTTGTGGGGATTAATTAACAAATTTTTGAGTAGCTCTAACACATATTACATTTATGTATGAGTGTTATGTAGATTGACTTTTGTCATATTAATTTTTATTAATTATTCTGATATATTTGGCATTCTCTGGTCAGACATCATCCTCTGTCTGAAGTGCCTAAGATCCAAATAAGATCGATTCCTCCTCTGTAAACATGTTCTGTGCAACTGACTTTCCGTGAATGTATTTATTCTGTGTTGATAAACACAGAATATATATTTCTTTTTTTTTTTTAATTATTATTTCCTATGCAATCTTTCCTCTAAAGTTGAGAAAACTACTTTGGTTTATACCAAAATTCCAAATTCTATTTCACTAAAATTGTGGAACAGTCATCGATAGAAGGATAATCAAGTTATAGAAGACATAAAGAGAAGAGCAGGTAAAATAAATTTTGGAGGGAAAGTAGCTCTTTTAGTAACTGTTAAAAAGGACGAAAACAGTTACTGCTTCGAAAAATCCTGTAAATTATTGTTTGTGTAGCCATTACTTAAGAAGTGTAAGAGAGTAAGTAGCAGACAAAGTAATTGGTGAAGTCTATAAAAAAGCAGGTGAAAGAATAGAGAACTTAGATAAAAGCAGATCCATGAGTGGCATGTGCTAGATGATCTGCATTTCAAAAGTAAATGAATGAGACAAACATATTTCTGAACCAAGAGAATTTATTTTGAAAAATTTCATATTCTATATGTGGTATCTTATGCTACAGTTAGCTCCAGTGGAGACAATGGGGCTATTTCTCGAGTAGCTATTCCATTTTAATAAAGTAATGTTTTCTGGCCCTTCTAGAAAATGAGAACTTCCAGAAGATTGCTTTTGGAAAAAGAAATAAAGTGATACTAATCTCCGTGGAGGCAAAGATGATTTTGACAGTTATCATCCTATAAGTCTAGTTGTAATCTTTTGAAAAGCAAGAGAACAAATACACAGTAGAAGTAGATAAATAGATGTGAAATGAGAAGGCTCGTGAACAATATGCAACATATATAAAGCAGAACATGATTATTTTAAAAGTGTAGTGGATTTAGCCACACACCTACCCTTCATGTAGGATATGTGCAAGATTCCCGATACTAAATGTGTGGGCTAAGATCTTCAACAGTGTAAAGAACAAGTAATTCCAGGAGTTGATTATCGGAAGTTGCATGAAATTCAGTCCATAAGCATGCATACATTGCGAGGTGCTTCTTTCATCCAGTGTTTCATGCGTCTTATTTGAGTGTTTCAGGTAAAGTAACTATAAAAAAAAGAAAAATAGTAATGCATTAACTTGTTGAGAGGAGGGCAGAATGATCTTGTACAATATGATTTTATTTAACTAGTAGAAAGAGGCAGATACACTGAATGTCAGATAAAGATGGGTACCTCTTTGAAAATCCACAATGGCAGAGATTGTCAGAGGAATTCCTTCAGTAGAAATGAAAAAGATTCCTAGGGCACTATGCTCTGCACAGGTGTCCTTCATTATAGTAACTTTTTGCTTACCCTGGCCTGTCAGAGCCTCCTAGTTATGTAGCAACATCCATCTCTTGTGTTATTCTGAGGTGGCTGGAAAAAAAAGTGGACTGAAAGGAATACGGTTATGGTAGTCCTTTGCCTGCTGTAAGCTGTTTGGTTCTTGGTACGGGATTCATAGGAGAGTGAGCGCCTGTAGCAACTTTTTAGAAATACGGAGAAATAAATACATTGTTATAGAAGTTTGAACAAGTGAATTGCAATACGCTCATTAAAGTTGCCAGTGGTGCACTGGGGCGACTAAAACCAGATACCAAAGGAATCAAGGGGAGACTGCATGGCAGGAAATAGTCCAATGTAAAATTACAAACTCATGCAGCTGGATAAAGCAATCCAAACCACAGATAATCGATGGGAGTAAGGCACTTGGAAAACAGTAATGCTGAAAAAGATTTAGGTGTGTTAAAACAAATTAGATATGAGCTTGTCGTGTAGCAAGGCAGAAAAAAAGGCAGTAACAAGGTAATTGTCCTTCTCCTCATAACTCTGCTAAGATTACATGTGAACATAATGTGTTCAATTCTGGCCACATTAGAGAAGTCAGCAAATTGGAGGGATTTCACATGCAAGCAACAAATGATTAAAATGTTGTTGGGAGCTGATTTGTGAGGGAAGACTGAAAGAGGAAAGACCACATATGGGCCAGTAATAACAAAGTAAATATGCGCTAACTGTCCAAAAAGATGTGGATGGTACAAACTCTAACATGGAAGAGGAATAGTCCAGAGCGCTGGAAGGAGCAGCTGTATAAGAATAGTTTTGGGTTGAAAGGAAGCAAATACGAGGTAATGTTTCAGAGCAATGAGGGCTTTTTTTACTGTGTAGAATATTCGTGGGGGAATGGGAAGCATCACTGTCTGTTTGAGACGTTTTACTAGCCCAAATGAAACAACTGGGACCACAGCAGAGGGCCGAGTGTGCCATTTTGTTATATACCTGCTTTAGGTACTTGGCAGAATCACACTGCCTTAGGATGAACCTGAGCACAGGCCCTTATGGGTGCAGGATATTTTGTTTTCTTTTGTTCTCCAGTTGGGAGGGTTGTTCTCTCCAAACAAGATATCCTCCAAATTGTCCTCAACAAAGAGGAGGCTGTTTTAACCAAACCGTACGTGGCTTGTCTTTACTCTCCTCTCAAAAAAATGACGTGAGTACGTCTGCCTGGTAGGATTTTTTTTGTAGGCTACCAGAGAACAGATGAAGTGATCTTACATCCCTTTCCTATCTGAAAACTGCGGTGAATCGTAGTATGAAAGCTAGGTAGCTGGGAACAGCCCTGGAGCCATTGCTAGTCTATGGCATTCCTTTTATTGTATCACTAAATTCTGTTCAGATGGTCCTCTCCTGTTCTTTCAAGGAGTTAGCACGGACAATAGGTTTGTTTCATAGTAAGAAAGCTGGTGATGAAACTGGTTTGGACACTCAGTGTAGGTTTTATTATGCTTAGAAAACCAGAGTTGTTGTATGTGGTTAGTAAGCTTGTATTTCTACAAAGATAATCGTTTTATGCCACATGATTTCCAAACTATTAGAAGGATTTAATGTATGCTGAAGACTCTACCAAGCTGTTTTGATAAGTAGTCTTATTTTTTGTTTGGCAAGGTCTTAAGGGTGATCTTTAGTCCCCCAGGGAAGAGATCATAAAAGTCTTAAAAGTGCTTTTGCAGAGTTTTATTTATTATTTTTAAGCATGAAGATTACTAGCATGAAGATAACAAGGCTGTTATAGTACAACATGTTCTTTGTTTTTGCAGGTTATAGCTAACATATTAGGTGTTCTCAAAATGCTGGTTTTGTTTGTTAAGTATTTTGAGAGCAAATATATGTAATCCTATATTACATTCTTAAAATGAGTTTTGCTGGAGAAAGAAGTAGTAGGAGAGATCTGGTCTGAGGATTGGTGTCAGGAATTATGTCACTAACCATGTTTGCTTAATACAAAGCAGTTGTTACTGTTTCACTATATTTAATACCTGTATTCTGCAGAAAGATTGGCAATTTACTTTTATATATGGGGGAACACTTCATTGCAAGAAATGGGACAAAGAGGTGGGCTAAAAATAAAACCAAAATCTGTAGCACAGAAGAAAATAATGTAAAAAAAACCCTGTTACACATCCAGGATAAAAGGTTCTAAAATTTCACTCACATTTTCTCATACATTTTTTACTACAAACAGATACACAGTTTGCATATAATTCTTTGATTTGTAATAAATCAGGTAGAAATAGTGGGATAAGCACTAAGAAATACTAAACTTGTTCTGTATGTTTGGAGATGGGCAGGAATGCAGAACAGCCAGAGGAGAAGAAATGTTTGTCTTAAAGCATTGGTTATCAGATTGTGCTCTGTACTGTAGATAGTCTGATAATGGTCTGTTGAAGAAGTGCAGAGAGTCAACCAGTCACACTGTGCTGGTTCCAACTTCTTATTTTCAGGGACCTATAATGAAATCAGTGGGAATTGAATGAATATATATTACTGTACATCTTCACAAATCCCACTAGGTACCTCCTTACATCTTTAGATACTTTAAATCTTTGAAAAATCTGCTCCTCTGTTCTGTAGATCACAAGAGAATCAAGTTAGAAATCAATGCAAAACGGATTATAAGTTACTCCTTTTGTGTGAACGCAACTGAACAGTTTCTTACAACTCATCTCCAAACCTTGGAAACGCTTGAAATTTTCTTTTGCTCGTGCAGCTATGGCAGCAGTCTTGAGAATCATGGTATTTGGAAAAAATCAAAGTACATTTCAGTGTTACTGTCAGATATTGTGGGGTGGCGCTTGATATATGAGAGAGTTCCCAATTTCCAGTTTCAGATGATTGGGCTGTAGTGCACCACAGAGCAATGTAAGAGCTGAGTATTTTACATCAATAAAAATGAAAATACAACCGCTATGAGGCTTTTGTCCAATAATCTCTAGGCTTTTTACATCAATTATAGAAAATGCCCTAAGCTACAGGAAATATTTATTATTGTCTCAGTTTTACATGTGGAGGGAGAAGGTAGAAGAAAGGAAAATGTCTCATGTAGCACAGTTCATAGAGCAGATGGTCTTTTTTTTGAGCTTCAAATAATTTTCAACAAGGTTCATAGATGCCAAACACTGGAAATACCTGTTAGTCTTCCCATTGAAACCTCTGCCAGTATATCTTCTGCTTCATCAAAAAGAGGCCATTAATTAGGTACAGCACTCAACGTCAAATAAATACAACCTGAAGGACAAGAGATAGTAATGATTGCCAAAAAAAAAAAAAAAAGGAAATTCCAGCACCAAGCAAAGTATTAACATTTTAGAGGGAGAGCTAGATCAGGATTCTGTAAGTCTGATAATGGGTAATGCTTTCAAAATATGAATCATGGAGTCCCAAATACATCATCTCAGCAAAACCAAGACAATATTTGACTTGAATGTATTTTGCTTGACTGTAGCATGATCATAGTAAAAAGAAAAAAATGTGCATCTCTATTTACTATGTTTATTTCACTTAATTCAGATAAAATTCTTGCTTCTCTGCCATGATGACCTCTTCAGCTGACTCTTCAGATCCATTCATCAACTTCTTCACTCTTCATTACATTTCAGTTCCTTGTCATCATTAAAATGACAGTCCTAGAAAAAAAAAAATTCTATATAAGAATAGCTTTTGGTTTACACGGATCGAATTGCAGAACCGTAGTCTGTGGATGTACATCTTTGTAGGTTTCTTTACATAACAGCCGTTGACATCTCTTTTATCCCTCCTTGGATTATGTGTTCTTGTCAGTTCGTTCTTCCTAACGGTGTATTTGTCCTCTTCCATTTTTCTCCCCTCTATGCCCTTTTACATAGTCTCCCTTTTTCTCACTGTATCCTTCACTGTTTCTCTTAAATCTCTTTGGGATCATTCCTTTCCATCACTGATGAACAACTTTGCTCCATGAAGGAAACCTATAGACAAAAGACCTGTCTAAATGTAAGACAGAAGTAAAGAAATTCTAAAGTATAAAAAGAACGGTGTGCATTGGGAAGCCTTGTGGAATATGTATTTCATCTTCCTGAAGGTGTCAGGTTGACAGCCACCATAAACCTTGCAGATTTATGGTAATATCTGCCCTACGGCCCCTATGACATAGAATGTAGAAGGAGAGAATTTTTCAAATCACTTCAGTGATTTGAAGATACGATTCCCATTGAAAGTTGATGGCAATTATCCTCCTAAAGTAAGTTAATTACATTAATTAAGGCAAAGATTGTAAATGGAAGGTTAAGAAAAAATAAAAGATCATTCTTGCTTAGTGAATATTGTGTGTGTGTTTTGTTTCTTTTGAACCTTAAAAAAATAATGGAAATGTCAAGTTTAGTTTTCCTTATAATTGCTGGTGGACCTCCTGTGGGCATTGGCAGTGTTTTTATAGCTTTCAGATTTTCACTTGAAGTAGCTATGCTGTCGAATCTTAAACATAGGTATTCATTCCCTAAAAGTTTACTAGGTAAAATAAATAAAAATAAATAACCAAACAGTACTAAACTGCTTAAGCATCATTTGTCTTCAGAAATGAGAAGTATTCTGGTTTTTGATTGTCTTATGTCATACTGTTACCAGCTTTCTGGTCACTATGGAGACTATAAAATAGATGGGCCTACATGTGTAATGTAGAAAGTAGAGCAAAAAATTTGCTTTCGTGTCTTTACGCATTCTAAAAGAGCAAAGTATGGGCAAAATTCCAGCTTTGAAAAAAGAACCTGTTAGGTTGCGTGTAGGATCACAGGCTTCTTAAAATCAGACAATATCGGTGCTTGTTTTAAAGGTACAAGTATTTTATTCCAGGTGGTTTTTGCTGCAAAGCCAGAAGCTTGAGTCTCTTAATAATTTTTTTTTTTTTTTGCTACCGATGCAGCCTCCTTGCATACTATATGGTGGTAATTAACAGTTTCAGACTTAGTCTTGAGTTTTCTTCTGCTTCGATTATTGGTTGCTTTGGGACAAAATTTTAATGTCACAGAAACAGAGTTTTCTGTCTGAGTTTAACTGCAGATAGGAATAATGTGCATCTCTAGATGAGGAAGGAGAGGATGAGATTGAAGATGATCACTACGAGATATTTTGGAAATCTCGCCAGGTACAACCTGTTTCTCTTCATTAAGCGTTTCACTGTCCCTCTGTAGAACTGAAATAGGCCTCGGTTGGACCCTGGAAATGGAGAGAGACAATTTGAAAGATACACTTGGGATGAATAGGTTCTTTTAACCGCAAAATGTTTGCACTTTTTATGAGAGCAAGGGTAACATTGTGTAATCTTTTAAAAAAGATATTGCTCAGTGAGGATAAGTCCATTGTCCAGTGACATGACTTTTCCTGTCAATCACAGAGGTGACAAGGGGGCTAGATTAAGTAAAGCTTGCCCAAGATTAACAAAGGAAGATTATTGACCTCATCCTGAAAGGGCAGAAGCCTGTTTTATCATTAAACCTTGGAAGAGGTATTTCCTCCATAGGTGGAAAGCTGGCAACATAGAGACAACTTTCTTGTAAATGAACAAGTCTTCCTGTGGATTCTAGCTTGGAACAGAAGCAGAAGACGTGAAACGTGGGCCGGTCCTTTTTTCTTTTGTTGCTATTGTTGCGGGGGAAAGAAGGGCCTAGTGTTTGATTCAGCAGGATCTGTGTAGGTCCTTGTCTGCCTTTCAGAAGTGGGAAAAGCAAGAAGCAGCAGCAGCATCAGGTGTTGGTGAGTACAATCCCAGCTCAGAGTTCCATGAAATGTTGTGCCAGCACACATTAGCAGAGCAATTCGCAGTGCAGATGAACAATAGAGCCCCATCCATGAAGCAGCTGCTAACTGCATAAAACTGTTACCAGGATTAACAGTGCCAGAGGCTGGAATGTAATCAAACTTGAACAGGTGAAATGGTTACACAGCTGAGAGAGCCTGTTCTCCTGTAAAGGAGTGTCTGGTTTTCTGCTGTTGTGGTGACGGAGAGGTAGGTCTTGTGTGTGGCTTGATGGACTTCATTTGAAAATGTCAGGAGTAGATATTTAGGTTCTTTGATACCACTCTTCACAGTGTTTTTGCTTTTCTCTCAGTTAACTGAAAAAACTCATGTGAATTTGTCCTTTCAAAAAAGGAACCTGCTAAATCTCACTTGTTGGGAGGGAACTTCCTTCTCGGGGGATTAATTTTAAACTGTTGCTGACATATCTTTCTTGCCATTAAGGATTTCTCTTAGTGTTTTCAGGGGGTTAGTTAAACTCTCATATGTACTATCAGAGGATTTTCCTTGCTAGAAGTTTTTTAACTTTGACACGAGCAGCTTTTATGTGGAAGTATCCTTCCTTTTTATGTAGTAAAAGTAGAAATCCAGAACCATTGAAAGTTTTTTCACTTTCCCCACTAATGCTGTAAGAAAGAGCAAAATAAAAGAGAGGGACGTAAGGTGAAAGCCAAGATAACAGCTGAGCATTTCAGGTTGTTCTGAATGACAGAATAAAGAGATCATGGACAAGTGGGGAAGGCAGATTCTCGAGCTGGTGTGCTAGAGGATACATGTTCAAGTCTCATCAACACCAGCAGCTGATGTGTGCGCTCATCCGCTGATATGGAAAAGAGAGGATTCCTTTTAGATTGCAAATCACGCAGTGAATCTGTGATTGCTACAGATCTTTTTGAATGAATAATTCACTGGTGTACTGTAATTTAGCCCACTGAGATGTGATTGCAGCTGTTCCCCTACTGTATATGTGTTTTGATTAAGTGGAGTGTATCTTAAACGCCACAAGTGTATAAATAGCCCATGTATGTGATATGCAAACACTGCATACATGCACACCTAACAAGAGCAGTCTAAGGAAACATTTTGGTTTTGGGATGATTACTTAGGTGTGTATTTTAATATATAATTTATCTTACAAAAAAATCTGTGTAGAACACTTCCCTTTCCTTTTTTGTCCAGCTAAGAAGTCTTCTTAACTGTGGTACTATATAAACGCTTTTAGCCGACATTGATAGTAGCAGGGCATCTCTGTGTTACTAATGAGTTTATCATTCCAAGACCTTTACAATTTAAGAAATTACTTCTTTTGTACCTATTTTACAGGTAGGAAACTGAAATGCAAAAAGAAAAGTGACTTTTTCCATGGTTACATAGAACATTTGAAAAAACTAGGAACCGAGTATCCAGAGTCCTTTTATGGTGCTTTACGCACAAACTACTCTCTTGTCCTCCTCCCCTTACAATTCCATTTCCCCAGAAAGAGAGGCAGGGAAATTTTAGTAGTTTTGAAAAAAACTTGTGGATTCCGTTTGAACACCAAGCAATCTGTGATTTTGAAAATGACTTTGTATTACTTTGCATATCATTCAGTCCTTGTGTTCTTATGCTTCTTCTTTTATAACAAACTTGTTTTATACTCAGGATATATTTGTATGTATAAAAACACTTGCATGTGTACCCAAAATGTACATGGAAACAGCAGTGATGATTCTTGAGGTTTAGGCAGCTGTTGCAAGTACTTTGTGTCTGTGACCAATGTGTGACATACACAGAAACACAAGCAAGTGTCTTTGGGGCCCACTTTGGAATAAAACCAAGAAACTAGTTCCTGGCAAAATTAGGAACAATAATGTGCATATACATAATTGATGGTATAGGTGGGTTTAAGAAATGTAACTAAGGATGATGTTTGGCTTATCTGTCTTCAAAGTGTGAATAAGAAAACAGCTTTCAAGATATTTCCTCTTTTGGCCTCGTCTGTAGGAAAAAATTGCCACTTGGTAATAATGGGTTTGAATGTTAGATAAAATCTGAACTGATGCTGAACTATTTTGCTCGTCAGTGTTAAAAATGAGTTTATTCGTCTATATATGTGAAAAAAATTACATTCAGCTCCAACTCATTTTTTAAGTCCGCTGTTAGCAGCTAGTAATTTTCCAAGTGCAGAACAAAAATGGAGGGAGTTGCAAGGGAAAAAAAGAAAAAGGAGTGTTTCTGTTGAATAGAGTCAGAACATTTTTTAGGGCTTGGTCAAAAGCTCATTGACGTCAGTAGAAAGTCTCTCATTAACATCACTGGGTTTGGCTTTTGGGGCATATGATGGCCCAGATTGTAATCTCAGTTAAATCCGATTCTGTTAGGGAATTTATTCACTAGTATAACACATTCAAGCTCCTCAAAACTGTTTGCACTAAAAGTTTTCTTAACCAAAGGTAATCTTTTTGCCAAAACAAAGTAGTTTGTGAAAACAAATATATTGTTTACTTCATAACTTCCATGTTGCTTTATTCAAATTTTACTGAAATAATTTTTAGCAATTCATATTCTATTTATGAAAAGATGCATTTTTGCTGAAATATTGTGATTTATTAAAGCAGAGACACCAAAAATTACTCAGGAAAAAATGATAACATTGTAATAAAAATCACTATAAACAGTATATGTGTTGCTTTCATACCCTATAAAATGAAAGCAATTTAAAAATTGTTAGGACCTTTTCAGCGAAGTCTGTAACTTGGATCACAAGATGGTCCAGTGACTTTTTTAGAAATAGTATTCATTAAACAACTGGAATACAAAAACATGAGGAAATAGGATAATGAAAAAGAAAAAAACAAACTTCTGGAGAATCTGATCAAAATCAAAACTGTTCATGTTTGCAGCATTATATTATGCAGTCTGTGTACTCTGCAGCAAGCTTTGTTCGGAGACATTGACCTAAGTTTTGCAAGGTATGGATGGCATATGTTAGCAGAGAAAAAAAAGTGTTTCAGAGATGTGTACGGAAGGGTAGGGTATTAAAGAGACATAAAAGGGAAAAGGAATATATGCAGAGAACACTGCTTTATGTAGGAGGCGGTGTGGAAGAGAAGGCTCTCACATTAATGAAGGCAAGTTTGAAAATGCTGGAACCGGTTTTGGTTTCCATTAAAATTAATGAGTAGACCTCTATGGACTCTCATATGAGGAGGATTGTGTGTATGTTCCAGTAAGTCACAGAGTTTTGCCATTGTGCTGCCAGTGAAAGTCATTAGGACCACCTTAGTGAAAATTAGTCTCTACAAGAAATGAAGGTACGAGATGGAAGAGGAGAATAGAAGGAGAATTAGAAAACAGAAAACAATTGCTTCACCCTTTCTAGATGGGAGAACTACTTGAACTGTGAGTTAAAGTAAGTCATATGGCAAAGGGCATTTAATATTTGGTTACTATTTCATTTCTTACAACAACTAGCCATCAAGGCATTAAGTACTTTATAAAGTCAGGAAATTAATGGTCCTTGTAAAAATTGAAGACTTTTTCTAAAGCAAGCTGTAAAAGAACAAACAATTAAAGGTAATCAATACCATTGTTATTAGGAAACCTATGAGTACAACACTTCTTCTCAATTAGGGAAAAACTGTATTTTATGTTTCCCTCTTGCAAGCTGATCTTTGTTCACTTCAGCCTGTAATCTTGGTTTATGCTTTATGGATAGGCTTTGTTCTGGGCGCTTTTGAAGCACTGCATGCCTTTTTAAAGGTTTCAACAGAAGAACAAACAGCAATGAACTCAAAGAACAAAGGATTGTTCTTTCTTTCCGTCTTTATTTTTTTCTTCTTTAAGAAAACAAAGAAATGTTTCATCTCATTTTTCTCCCCTTTCAGGAAGTTGATGGCAATAAAGTGATGTCTTCATTTGCCCCGCACAACTCATCTACCTCACCCTTGAAGGCAGAAGAAGGTGGGCGTCAGAGTGGAGAATCATTGTCCAGCACAGCGCTGGGAACCCCTGAAAGGCGCAAAGGGAGCCTGGCGGATGTTGTAGACACCCTTAAGCAAAGAAAAATGGAAGAGCTCATCAAAAATGAGCCAGAAGGTAAGGCCTGGGAAACGGGCCAAAATTTTCTGTTTTGTTTTCTTTTCTTCAGATTCTTTGGATACGTATACTTTTTAATCTTCCCATTTTCTGCTCCATTTGCTTTTTGTTGCTAGCAAAATTGAAGAACTCAGAGTTCTTGTCTACATTAGAGATAAATTTCAGCAATATCCGATCGTAGCTAACATTTATAGCTTTTCTTAAAATGAGAGCCTTTGTCTGACATAACGGTCTTTTTGTCACAGTTGCAATAGACACAGCAACATCCTCAACATGTGTACAATGAACACTGTAATTTAAACAGCCTGGGGGTCATTTACACCACTACTCCCCCCTCCTCCATTTCTAGAGCAAAAACCAGTGTTATCGGCAATGTCAGTGATTTGGTGAAATCATCTACTAGGCATGTCATTATTTGAAAGGTAAGATGTTAAATTTGGAAGTCATGAAAGCTTTCGTCTGGAGCATGTCCTATCATGTCATGCTCTATTTATCTGTAGTGCAGGTACTGTACAAACAGACACAGTACTGGCTTTCTCTGCTTTATGTCTGGCCAGCAAGTTTCAACCTTGGCATAGAGGTATCATCTCTGGAGAATGAGTTTGGTTTTGAGAATGTATGTCCAGTCGATCACGATGCCACTTGTGCTCTGTGGGCTGAGACTAAGACCAAACATCTCGCCTCTGAGAAGCCACTGAACAGCTTTCCTTTAAGTAAGATTTTCAGTTCCTGCCAATTTGGGGCAGAGTCAAACCTCTGACTGGAAGATGAAGTTCTCACTATATTCTCCATAGGTATCCAGCATGCATATTTACAGCTAGGTTTCCAGGGGACTGTGAGCCAGTTGATGCTGTGCGAACATACTGAGCCTTATTCCCTAATGCACAGTAGTAAAACTTCATTTTCATTTACACCCACCTACCCTGTTGTGGAAATCTATTTTGAATGTTTAAAAGCATGGCCCTCAGAGCCCACCTCAGTGTTGAAACATGAATTGACAACACCTACAAGAAAATTTTATGACAACCTGGATACTGGAATGAAAATACAGATGCAAACACAGCCACAGTCACATACATGAGCATGACAGGATTGTAAATCAGTCTCCTCGAGTGGAGCACACAGTAAGGGTCTGCTGGGAAACAAATTCTTTGTCTTAAGCGGGTTTTTTGAGTATAACATAATCATAGCATTTCATTTTGCATTTACGTTGACTCAGTGGTCAGTGCCGTGACTTACCTTGTGCCTTTGAATGGAAAAGATCTTTCCTGTGTATGGTATGCGGGGGGGGGGGCGGGGGGGAAGGATACCACACCTCTGTATCTGACAGAGGAAAGAATAGGGGGTTCTGGGCAATGTATAAATACTCTGTTGAGTTTGAGGTTGTACAAGCTGCACAGACTGCATTAAGGAAAGGCCACAGATAGACATGAGAATGGTTACAGAGCCTCTGCATTATCTCAGCTCTACTAAAATGAAAATATACAGTACAAACAAAAGATCTACAGCTTTGTGAAGAGATTGGGAGAGAAAGGAGGGGGAGCAACTGAATGTTGGGCTTTGCAAATGCGTGCAACAGAAAATCTTTTCTTCCCTCTAGCCATTGTTCTATTGTCTTTCAAAGGCCATTAAAATGAACAGCAGGTTGTGATGAAAATTTCATTAAGCCCTAGTTAAGTCATTATGAGGGTGCCATATTCATGTCTCTGCTTACTCCCCATCCAGGAAAAAATGAATAGGAAAGGGTTGGGGTTTTTTTTCCCCTTTCTCCTTAAAAGCGAACTAACAAAAGTTCAGAAGTTAGAACAGAATGGGAAATGGGACATGAAACAAAAGCAGGCCAGAGAGGTGAGCTGGCTAGGAAGAAAATTAGACTTGCATAAGAGCATTGAAAGGTGGTGAGGGACAAATACATCATTTTGACAAGTCTCCCTCCCCCTCCCCTTCAGCCAACATGATTGTTTTTAGAGTGGCTAATTAAAAAAAAAAATTCTGGGTGCAGATGTCAAGAGTGTTCTTGGAGATCCTCCACAAATATGAGTCTCTTTCCCTAAAAGAACTATGTACTACTGCAAGCACAATGTCTTCTCTGTTTAACTCCAGCAGAAAATCTACTTATTGTCATGTCTTCTTCATGTAGTGCTAAAGTTGTCAGTCATTGCTAGTTGCTAGTCAGGTAATTAGCATATTAACCAATTTCCCCATGAGCAAAATAAGTTACAAGCGGGGATCTTTGTTAGTACATGTAGGTAACAATTCAACAATATATGATTAGTGTGTGTTTCAGTAATAATTTTTAGTTTTGCTGGTTTGTGGAGCTTTGTAGAAGACCACCAAGAATCTTGCGTGAGCTTTGCTGCATTATGTCGACAGCAATAATATAATACTTTATTTCTCTTTGGGAAGAAAGGGAAACATTTGCGCCAGTAGCTGAGGTTTAATTAAATCAATTTTCTGTGAATTTTTCAAAGACCAGATATAAGCCAGTTTCCCATTTCTCTATGATTTCTCTATGTACTCATAAGTTTATATATTATTTAACTTGTACAATGGGCTATGTTGGCTCTGTTTTTATTGTTTGAAATTGTCTTCTGAATTACTGTGGGAAATGCGCTTTTGAAGGATTCTTTCAAATGGCCTGTTTCTTCAAAACCTGAAAAAAGAGAAGGGCTGGGTAAACAACTAGGTCTCGATCGGAACCTTGTATCAGTCAGGGAAAGGACCTCTCTTTTCTTAAATTGTTTTGAGGACAAGTGAGGTATCCCAAAATATTGATAATGGGTCTGACTGTTTTTAAGAAACTTTATTGATATAAAGGTAAATTGTTTTCTTATGTTTGTTAGAAAATAAGAGTTAATACTTAGTAAATTTTGTCAGTAAAGGACAAGTATTTTTACAGTGTTACGAAACATACTGCTCAGAGTGCACGAACGCACACATGTATGTAGGCATATATGTAAGCACATATGTGTACCCGCACATGAGCTGACAAAGGAAGCATCACTGTTCACATAAATGGTTTCCATGTTGGTTTACTGTATATCTGCCCTTCGTTAATGTCCCCTGTAGGAAGCCATGCTACCTACTCATTCTTAAGAACTTTCCAAAAGCTTGTCACTTCCTTTTCCTTCTTGCATATGTGTATGGTTTTGGTTTTCGTAGGGGTTTGTACTTAGCTCTAAAGCCCCATGCTCTTTTTTTTTTCCCCCTAAACTTGTCGCTTTACTTTTGCTGTATGAAAGTATATGACTGCCAGTGAGTCATGCTGACACAGAGATGTGGAGTGTTTCAGTGAATCTAAAACTTGTGGAATTTTACTCATTGCTAGTACAGTGCTCATTTTTCTTCTTTCAAATTCTTCAGAAAATCCTTATATGCAGCTTTAGCATTAGACCCCCAAAGGCATAAACCTATTACTGAAGTCACACAATGTTATTTTACATGAAACATTCTGTCCTTTCTAACTTGAACTTCAGAAGAGGAGTCAGTCCCCTTTTATTCCTGGTATACAATAATGAAGATAATGGAGTGGGTTTGGAGAAGCCTTATATACTGTGACAGACCTCAAGCCCTTGCCCTGAGGGTCGTCTGCCGACCATGGGATTCCTTTTGCAGCTAAAATCATTAGGCGAATGAGATACAGGCATGTTTTTCTTCTGTTTTCTTAAGGCATCAGAGGATGGCAGAGACTCTCTGTCTGTCTATTCTCTTCATTTGTAGGAATGAAATGGAAATCTCTTTGAAGTCACTGAGCTTGACACAAGTTCATGAAAGCAAAGACCAAAGCAGCCACTTAGCTTTTTCTTGCACTATTAATGGGATTGGATTGCTGTATTTTAATTTATGGCCTGTGCTTGTGGAAAATTAAATCTCTGAAATCTGTGTAGCCTTTCCTCTAAATGTACGGCTTGGCTTCTGGAAAAAAAAGTAGGCAAACAAGTAAATTCTCTCCTATTTTTAGAATAAGCCAGAGTACTCACCAGCTCTTTACAGCTCCTAACTTTTAATTAAGAATCAGTCTTCTTTTTCTGTTTTGGCAGTATATGTTTGTAACAGGCTATGTATCTGTTTATCTTTAAAACTTCCATACTGTATCTTCTGAGGCCAGATCTATGTTGTTATACAGAATTTATAGGAATTCTGGATAAAAGGGATCATATGGGCATCTACCTGACCAGAGAGACTGCACATAGGAGCATGTGCACATGTGGGTGCACTCATTCATCCGCATGGCTCATTCTTCTATAATAAGGACCTCTGAAACTTAATTCTGTTTGGCTGTTTAAATGAATACTTTGACTTTTATAGAAATGCATGTACACACATACACATATCTATAAAGTGCATGTATTATGTATATTTAGACATAAATATATAAAAACATGCACACACAAGAATTGTGTATATATAGTGTTTAGTATTGTTCCTACTTCAGAATTTCATTCTACTAGTCCTTAGGTCTTCTGAGCAGGAACAGTTAATCTCAAGTGTTTAGTAAGCAGGTAATACATATGTTTGTAGGGCTTTAACAGGCAATGTGAATACTACAGCCTCATGTATTATAGTATGCAGCAATACTGTAAGTAATTACTTTGTCAGAAAGAAAGGGATGAGAAAGGCCTCTGGGGCATGATTTTTGTCTTCTGAACATCCCCCAAAGGCTATTTGTGTTTGATGTTTAAGTTTACATTATAAATCACAACACCTGTTCTTGTGGTAATTTAAATGGCTGTTGTTTAAGCAGTTCTGTAGTCTATAAAAGTGAACTGTATTGAATTCAGGCTCTCTAGATGATATAAGATCCCAGAATATCTCCTAATATTATCAAACTTTTAATCAACATATCTTGTAAAGAAATCAAGAGGTCTTCCTCTTCTTAAGCCATAAATTCCAAAGCAGACCATTAATGAGCTCAAGAAGGGTGGCCTTTGAAATGCAGACTCTTGTTTTTTAAATCACATCCGATGAGATGGGAAGAAATAAAGTGAACAGATTCGGGAAGAGCCTAAGGATACTCTAATTGGCTGAGGTTTGAATTTCTTTTATTTGGTTCTTCACTGCCCCTTTGTCAAAGTATGTGTTGAAGAGGCTTTGTAATGCTGTTCTACTGAAGGACAAACAAGGATACTTTGCGGTTGAGTACTTCTAAGTTTTGTTTGTACACTCCTGCTGCTGTGGAAGGATGCTTCAAGTGTGTTGTGATTCCATGTTCACCTATGCAGTCTGTCACCAGAAAATGTGTCTTTTCTTGTGGAGCAAGCCACCATCAAACTTCTACGCACTTCTTTCGAAGACCCTGCCATATGGAAATGTGCATTCAAATACTGCTGGTAAACATAAAAAATAATTTAAAAAAATTGTAAAAGATTAAGTTTATGAAATAGGCCTGTGCGAAGAGAAGGAACTGTTAAATGCTGTGGTGGCTTAAACCTTTATTAACAAGTGCTTTAACTCTAGAACAGAGGTAGCCTAGTTTGAAGCCCTGCCAGCTCTTACTTGCTCAAAGTAAAGTTTATTCATTTGTCACCTTCAGTTTTTAAGTGTTTTTCTTCCTAATAGTTTAGCCTGATAGTCACGGTTTATTTCAATGGATGTTTTCAAAATTTGCTTAGATTCCCTTCCAAGTCTTTCTTGCTTACATCCTCAAAGGTTTGTAGCTTTTGGATTTTTCTTTTCTCTTTTGATAAAGGCATCTGAGGTGCTGATACAGCATCTTAAATATAGAAGAAAGCATTATGGTCAAGTGAGATTCAGGAAACTTGTGCTTTTGGAGA
The DNA here is from genome assembly GCA_034782735.1 of Sagittarius serpentarius. NCBI lineage: Eukaryota > Metazoa > Chordata > Aves > Accipitriformes > Sagittariidae > Sagittarius > Sagittarius serpentarius. The sequence goes on along the minus strand of JAVKLA010000024.1, from coordinate 11,071,624 downwards.
GAAGATGCAGTCCCTCTCCCCCTCCCTGTTTAAGAATGAAAGACTTCTCTGATGGATCTCCATAATTAAAATTTCCTTCCAGGATACTTTTACTCCGTAATATTGAAGAAGCAGCAGCCAAAGCAAAATGCTTGATCTCTCACTTCCCATCTTTTACAGTGCAGCATATAATTATTTGGGCTCCTGTCTGTCCCTGATTCCCCAGGTAGCCAGACTCAATAGCCATGGTTCATTTCAATAGGGGTTTTCAAAACTTGCTGCCACTCTTACCCGCAGGTCATTTAGAGTTGCCTGTTGCTCCCAGTGTATTCCAACTAGATCAGTTTGCCATCTGTCTTCATTTTTACTCTTTTTTTTTTTCCCCTTTCCCTTTTTTTTTTTTTTATTTTTTTTTTTTATTTCCCCCTCCTCTGCAAAAGCCATTAGCTTTCTGAGCTTCATTTCAGTCCTTGGATCATTGGTGGAGAAACCTCTGACCCAGACTGGTAATATACAAATATACATGTGGGAGCGTGCCAGCTCTTTCTGTATGCTTATGTGCCACAGCTTTTGGGGATGTCATTTATTCAAGAGTGAAGAGCGAGCCACCTGTTTCTCAGGCCTCTTGTCCCTCATATTTAAGGTTCAAGCCCTTGCTGAATAGTAACATCTTAATCTGGGCAACATACGCAACATTTAGCTGAAACCTATTTGTCGAGCTAGCGGGGTTTGTGGCATTTTTTTCCCTCTCTCTTACCCTGAGGCGCTTGTCACGACCGTGCATATTAAAATTAATCAGACCTCCCAGGCTTGTGTGACTGTGTGGTTTAACATGAAGAAGTGGATATCAAGCATTTGCCCTAATTAAATAGGCCTGCTTGGTTTTGTTCTAGTGGATACTTGGTCTTTTTTTTAATAAGAGCTGCTTATGGAGGAGGCACGGCCAGCTCTAGAGTTAGTGGAGAGCTCACTTCAAAGTTTTCCCCACCACCTGCGCCCAGGATGCTGAGACCTGAAGGGCTCCCCGCGTTCTTTCTTAACAGCACAATTTGCAGGAAGTAAGTAGAGGGGGAAGGGGAAAATACGGCCAAATGAGCGAGAGGGCGATCGGGAAGGAGAGGCGAGGAGCTGGGCCGAGCATGTGGATTGGCTTTTTGAAGTTGATTAAGATGACCTATCATCCTGTCTGATTAGCTTTAGATCTCAGTCTGTGCCATGAGCTATTCACAAGGCTGTCTTGTGTCTTCTGTTTACCAGAAGCAACGGAAAGCCTCTAGTATGGCGCGGAGCAACATTTGCAGCAACTCCCACTTGCTTGTTTAGCTAATGAAGTAGCCTTGTAAAAACACTCTAAGTTTGAAGCCATTGCTTACTTTTATTAGTTACCTGTCTGTTGAACATTGATATTTTTAAGGTGGTTTGAACATTGCCAGTTTTACACAACTGTATACATCTCGCGCATTGTAAATAAGCTGTACTAGGAAGACAAAACTACGTTCATCATCTTTTCTTCTCATGCAGTTTAATTGTATTGTGGTTTCTGAATCACCTCAGGAGAAAACCTGCTATATGTGTGTGATTTCTGTACTGTAATGTAAAAATTCAAAACAGAGTAAAGGAGAGTTGGGGGGGGGACACCCTAAAACCTGTTAAGTGGTAATTAAGGACTGATACCATTTAGCCATTCAACAAGTTAATTTTAGCCAAAAATAGTAGAACATTTGGAACGGTCAACATTTTTAGACAAAATGTTTCATTGGAAATGATATTTTTTGTTTTTAGATGTTTAAGATGATTAATCTGAAAGAAAAATGAAAACATTTCAATTAGGATTAAATAAAACATTTTGGGTCAGGTAGAAACAGCTTTTCCCCTGACTTGGTTTGGCAGCTGAAATGAAGAAGTTCAAACTAGTCAAACGAAAATGAGTTTCAAAACCTGGAGAGGTTTCGGGGGTGTTTTTGTATCTAATGGCCTGAGGAGGACAAATGAGCAATTGTTATAAAGATACTTCAATGTATCTGGATGTTATGTGCTGTGGTTTTGAGGGTAAACTGTAATATTTTAGTCAGAAACACTTTCAAAATTTTATTTCCTCCAAATGTGCAAATTTCTATGCCTTCTGAAGCCTCAGTCAGAAAAGCTTTGCAGCACCTAGGGCATTTTATTTTGAAACAGATTTTGGAAGTTTATCATACTTCATATGTTAGACATACTTGGCATGTCTTTGCAGCAGGAACCTATGAGACTGTTCTAGAGGGCCTAGAAATCTGCAGTCATTACACCCCCAGAGTTTGATTTTGCTTTCTCTTAAAATTCTTGCAATCCAGTATGCAGGCAAAAAGCAAAGCTTTATTTATCCGTTTCCATAACAGTTCAGATCGCTGAAGTAAAACCCAGCAGATAGGATGATACTCCATTGATTTCAAAATTTATTGCATGTCCGTGCACTAACTCATTGCCATCTTTCTCTCTCTCTTGAAGTAGTAGTAGTATTCCTATTTTATTTTTCATTTCAAACCTTGGCACAACCCAAATGTAAGGAACCATATTGACACTGCCAAGCATCTGTCTGGTGCTTGACAGCATCATAGAAACCCTTCCACTCTTTCATCTGGGTTGCTATTGGTTATTTAACAACACAATGCAAACGGTGCGGTGTGGGTGTATATGAAATGGAAAGAAAGGTTGAGGTGGGGGGAAGGAGCCCTGTACAAGTAAATACATCTTTCATCATATCTTTTGCTTGGTCTGTTTGCTGTGTGCTATTCAGTAGTCAATAGAAGTTGTTTGACGGTTCTGCAGAAGGGTAAGGAACCTTTTCTTAAACTTTTATTCTCCTGCGTTTGTCTCAGTCCAGAAAGTTTTCTGGTTTTGTTTTTCGTGCCTTGCTTTGTTGTCACCTGTCTGTTGTTGAAGGGTTTTTGTCGTTGCTGTTTAGCTGATGTAATGTAAGCTTGATGCTTATGAAATGCTCCTTATTGAGCAGTGATCTTGTACAGGTGAAGCAGACATTTAGAGAGCTTATGAAAGGTTTACTGTGACGGTCTCTGGGGCAATAGAGTTCTTTAAAGCTTGTGTTTTAATTTATTTATTTAGCCAGGGGATGAAAGTGAAAAGTGAATGAAGAGAAAAATCAGTCTGTGCTTTCTGCTGAAGAATGCCCTGTTAGCACTTGTGCGACTCGGTAAGGCTTTCTGAGATGTTTAGCCTTGATTTAATTCGTATTTAAGATCTCTCCTCCCAGCACATTAATATAATGTCAACGCAGAATGCATTGCATGGTGTAATTACTGAAGAGAGCAGTAGTTGGGAAAACAGACGGTAATTGAACACATGGCTGTTTATTACAACAGGACAGTGCTCCTACGCTGGTATTTAGGGCATTAATAGGGAAGAATTGATTTGTTGTTTTAAGATGAATTCAATCACTGTTGCTTAGGCCTTTGTTTGTTCAGGCCGAGTTATGCTTTGTTTGTGTTATGTGCCCAAGAGGTTTACACACCACAGCGTGGCATTAGTCATGCAGAGGGCTTGGGAGCAGAGAGCCATTTAAATGAACAAAGGACATTTTTCTTTTTGGCTCTGTTTATCTTCCTCTCTAGTTTTGTTACCCTCTAATCTATCTCCATCTCTCTTTCTCTCCTTCTCCCCCCTCCTTTCCGCCCCAAACATTTTTGATCAATGCAGAGGTCCTCCCGCTTTCTTCCTTCCCCCTCCTCTTTATTCACCCTCCTGAAGACAAATGGAGCTCTGATTGACAGGTGGCAACGCGGGGTTGCGACACGGTGTAAATAGGAGCGGTTGCTCCCAAGTTTATGCAAGGAAGAATTGGGTTGGGGGCTGCGGGGCGGAGGGATGTTCAACTTGGAGGAAAATTATTAATTTCAAAGCGAACAGAGCGGGAATGAGAGGTACCACCGCACGTCTCAGCTCTGGTGTTCTTGAAAGCGGGAATGCGCGCACCTTTTGTGGCTCCCGCTGGCTTGCGCTCCGGTCGGGCCCTGTGCAGGCCACAACCTGGGATTTAATGAGCCTTCTGCCCTCTTCTCCTTTTTACTGACGCAAGTCGGAGGGAGGAAGAGAGAACCGTATGACTGAAGTTGAATTCCTGGTCTCGCCGTTGTGAGCAGTATGGGTTATATTTTAGGCTCGTCGTGCTTGAGAGGAATCTCGTCTTGATTTATTTCCGAGTGTGGGAGAGTTAATAGACACTTCAGAACTATGTGGGCCAAATTCTGCTCTCAGATGTAAGTTCACAACTCCTGCTGAATACACAGAAGTTTTAAGAAGGCAACGTTTGACCCAGTATGGGATTTGTAAAGAACCCAACGTGAATTGTTTTTTTTTATCCCTATGGAGACAGGGATTAGGCCTGTTCCTAGAAAGAACGTTATTACGAGACCTGAAAGGTAACGACAACAAAGTCTGCGCAGTCATTAATTGCTAGAAAATTATATTTCCTAGATGGTGAGATACTTGTATCTAAATAATAAAGTGCATGATGAATTAGCACCCAGACTAGCCTTTTGGAGGTATAGAAAGTACTAACTTAGACAGCACAAGGAAGGAGAGCCACAGATGTGTGACGTGGAGAGCCTGTCGGGGAGAAAAAGCAATTTAGCATGCGTTCATACACCGCAACATGCAGGGAAGGATGTGAACCTCGGTTGTTCATCTGAGCCTTTTAGCCATAATTAATTAAATTATTGAATCTCTGAATAAATAATAGAAGCACAGGAGATGACAGCTAGAAGAGGATCTGAAGTCGAGCAGTGTTTTTATCCATGCCTGCAATCGTAGGCAATTGGTTGTGAATAGGACATGCTACTTGGCTGTTACTTACAAATCTTTTCCAAATACCTAGGAAGTGTAGTTGCAAAGCCCCAGCCCCTATACCCGAAGGGAAATTTCCTTCCCACCTCAAAAAAACCCCAAGCAGTTATTGTATTGCACTGCCGATAAGCAAGAATGATCACGGCTAAGGATTTATACAGCTCCAAAGTTACAACTGGTGTCCAAGTGCTTTATCAGAAAGGGAAGTGTCTCTCCTGACTTGGAAGTGGTTATCCAAGTGTCCTGTTTTTCCAGTACAGTTTGGAATGTTGCATTACTTTTGTACTGTAGATTAGCCTACACAATCTCAAGGTAAATAGTCTAGAGACGAAGATCACATGGAAGAAGAAAGCCTCTCAGTTTTGTATGCATCCTTGATCTTTTTTGCTCAACCTTTTCTTTTCCTTTTCTGTTTTGCCCACAACACATATCCCATTTCAGTAACTGAGCGTCTTGTCTCCCACAGAGTCAGGCACCGGGGAAAAAAAAAACCAACAACACAGAAAAAGTCGGCAACTAACCAGAAAAATGGTTTCAACTGTAGTCATTACTGTGTATTCACTCAGTCCTGTAAGATCACTGTCTTGTTGCAAAGTGTAAAGCATGTTAATGTGTTTTTGCTGGGATGTCTATATAGTAGACTTAAATAAAGCAGTGTATTTCCAAATAGTTCCCTTTCCTTGTATGTGAAATTAATATATGAAGATGAAACTAGAGGACAGCAGGCTTTTGCTAATGATTTTCAGCTGCAACAATTCTGGATTCCACACTGAGCTCATGTACAGCCTTAATCAGCAATGCTGTTTAACTAAATATGGAGACATTTCACTGAAGATTATTTTATTTTAAATCTTTTTTATGCATTTCCTCTTGCTGTGTCATCTAATTGATTCACAGCTCCTGTGAAGCTTTAGGGTATGGGACGCATATCCAGGCAAAATGCATTCTTCCTTTACAAGTTTGGCCAAGTCAATCCTATCTGAGTTCAGAGGAATTAAGAAACTGTCATTGGGAATCATTCTGTAACTAACAATAAAATTATTAGATGAATAATCACATGACGTAGGGTTTATGCTATAACCTATTCTTTCTGCTAAAAAAAAAAAAGTGGTTCTTTTGAGATGATCATGTTATTACATTACCATTTTTATCAGTATTTTATTGCTAGACAGGTTACTGAATGGGGGAACACAGTACCCAGTGGATGTTACATGGTATGCATGACCCAATATTTTAAAGTAAAAGGGCTTACAGAAGACAAAAAGACAACATAATTAATGGTGATTTTTTACATTGCGAGACTGCAAAATTTTCCCAATTTTTCTAATGTAAATTCCTTTTGTTGGTTGGTTTCTCATGTGTCGTTACTTATATTGGACATTATAAGTGTTCACCAGAAATCAGACTAAACCTACCAACCACCACACTCCTAAATATTTTCAGGAGCAAACAAGATGCTATGGCCATTTTTTAACTCATCTACTTCAGCTCTTTTAGTAGACAGGTCCCTGTAGAGATAAAGACAGGTGAAAAAGCATCAAGAGGAGAAGAATGAAGATGCCTTCTTTGTTTGCATGAACAGGCATCATTGTGGGAAAATGAAATGGGGAGACAATTTTTGTAAGCTTTTCAGTATAACTCTTTCAGGGAGGTTAAAAGATGTGGTGTAGTATTCTTCAGACCTTCTCTTCTTCCTTAGGATGCACCTTTGCAAACTGATTAATCTTGGGATAGTGAAAATACTAGTGGGGATTTGTTTGACTTTTTTTTTTTTTTTTTTTTTTTTTTTCTTCCCCAAATCTTGTTCCTACTAGAAGAGGGCATTGGGATTGTTCAGGCAATCCCAGGTAGCTTTCCTCCCAGGCTGAATGCATTCCATAAAGCTGTCAGTTCTTTAGCTTAATACGGGGTCTTAGTGTATTAATTCAAGGCTTTCAGTGATCTAGGACACAACATGTGCCAGGAGTAGGAACTAAAATTAGAGGCAGACTTTTGGCTGTGAGAGCTGCTTGAGGCTACTTGGGGTGAAAGAAGAGGGAAGAGGCCTGACGTCAGTCACAGCCCAGGGACTGCAAGATGTCCAGAACATCCCCTCAGATATGGGTTTTTCTGCAACACGCACTGTAGTGAATGACCCTTCCTTTTTTGTCTCGTCCCACTCACTGATACAGCACTCGGTGATTCGTTTCACACACCAGCTCCTTGTCGAAAGCTCTTGTAGTTCACTTGTTACAACAAAGTCCAGTTCTTGGTATACTGTGATTGTGATCCCCCCCCCCCCCCGAAGAGGAATGAAAACTTAAATAGTAGCACATCTTTTGTAATATGCACCTAAAAAAAGTGAAAACATTGTGAAACAAAGTGAAATCCTTATGAAGGATTCGAGGTTTCCATTCATAGAATCTAAACAGCTCTTGGTGCTGCAACCTATTGGTAAAAAAAAGATCAGGCGAAATAGGGCTGAGCGACAGGAAAACTGCTTCTTCCTCCTTCACTTCAGTGAATATATTTTATTCTGTAAAATTTTATGCTCTTGGCTGTATGCAAGAATCATTTCCCTGTAATTTTTTTTAATATATCATAATTCTGTTAAGGACTATGAATGAGGAATAATTAGGCATTATTGTTTGGTTATGCAGATTCTCTTGCGATCCCTTCTTGTTTACTTCATTTAAACTGTCGATACTGTTCTTGCCATGTAGAAATAATGACTGTGTTACTTCATGAATATGAGATTACAGGGACCATGTTTTAAATTGCTGTAGTGCTTGTTCCTCCTCTGTGATTGTTTCAGGCCATCTGAAACATATTCCTTCTTTGTGAAAAGATAAATAGAAACACAAGTTCATAAACATTTACTCTTTACTAAAAGATCTTCAGTCTTTACCTTATCCTGGCTTGTCTTTTTCTAATGAAGTCTTAAGGCTGCACTTTCGCACTGTTGTGGGATTCACATAAACCTAAGAGGGGGTCCTGGTCTAAATAAGAGGCCATTCTGCAATATGAGAATTTTGCCTTATATTCAAACACAGAAAGATTTGTAAGTCTTTATTATTAGGGAAAAAACCTTCTCCTCTGAAATCTCTGCTGTGAATCTAAACTCTGATATTTTGCTCCTATTCATGTACAGCACTTTCTTTGATGACTGTTGGAGTTCTGATCTCACAGGGAGAGGAGAATATTGGAGTTAAGATTTCTTGAACAGAGCTTAGGGGATAATATTGTGTTTAGTTTGTTTCACTGGATGCAAGCTAATCAGAGAATAATTAACAGTCAAGATGCCAAGGTCCTTATTCATGTAAAGGAACTGGTATTGAAGTCCTCAATAAAGTAACACTCACACTGAATTCAATGAGACTTTAAACTGAACAAATGCTTCAGGATTTGTCCCCAGCTATTTTCTCCCTGTCAGTTTTTAATGAGCATCCCATAAAAGTGTTTAACAATTGTACTGACTTTGATTTTTCGAGGTTTTGGAGAAAATTGCTTTCTCAGGTTGTGAAAAAAATGTTGAAATAAAAAAACATCCTGTAAGCAGATTCAAAGACTGTCTCACCTCATGCTTTCTGATAGGCAGCATGTTAAGGACTTTATAAAAGAATATTGTAGAGAAGTTGCCAGGAGGAAGAATTAGCGTTGGGAGGTCTTTTAGACCTCATCTTAAGTTCTTGGGATTGAGATAAAATTTAGATAGATAGTTATAGATGCTGGTACTTTGTTTGTTTGTTTTATAAATGGAAGGGAAAAAAAATGCCATTGCTAAGATCACTATACAGAGCCTGGTGTTTAAATGCCATCCGATTTTGTGTCAGAAGCAGCAGCTAGTGTATCTGGATTCATCCTTTGCCTTGCTTTCCTCGGTTGTCACTGAGAGCTCCCAGGCTGAGACAGATGGCTGCTGGTTTAGTTGTGTGCGTGGGAGACAGGAACTTCCACATGTGATTTTTTTACCATTTGGTAGTAATTAGTTTGTTGTATAAATTAACATTAACTGAACCATTCTTCAGGCATTGTTTGTAATTATCTTCTTTGAGCCTCCGAGTTGTGTAAAGAAATAAAAAGAGGGGAAGAAACTGCTGCTTATTTTGTACAGGGAAGGGACTCTGTCATTAAGCAGAACAGAGCAGCAGTTATCATCGCATGCCCAGTAGACTGAAAACTTCAAAAAAAACCTTTAAAAGGCAAGAAATTGTTTCTTCTGTAAATATTAATGGAAATTAATGATTTAGAAGTGCAGATAGATTTTATAAAATTTGTAAGAATGAAGTATGAATATGAGCAGTGGTGATCATGCCTCCCTGACATCATCGTCATTATTACTGCTACTACAACTACTACTGCTGCTACTTTATTTGATATGTGTTTATAAGGAGTAGAGAGTTTCTTTATTTTTTAAAATACGTGTTCTCTCACTTTTATTCCACTTCTTTTCCCCTGTCTTTGAAATATTTCCTGATTTTTTTTGTGGTAGATGGTAAGGATCTTTTATCTGCATATCGGGCAATGAACTATCATTAGTGCTGCTCTTCTCTGGGGATTTCTGTCACTTCCAGCAACCAGCCAAATTGGAATTGTCAGGAGAACAGCCTCTCACATGTTCCTTGGCACTTCTGTTTCCAGACTTGGCCAGACTCCAGACATGCAGAGGTTCGTGGACGTGAAAAATAACAGGGAAAATGCCCTCTGGTATTAGCCCGATATTTTAGTAATGTATTGGGAATCTCTAGGTTCATTTGCTGGAAAAGTTCAACGTTTCAGCAAGTAAGAAAGTTTTATATTTCATTAGACTGAAGTTCTTCCCTTTCCTACCCAGGAGTAGGTGAGAACTGGTGTCGGTGCCCATCTTTCAGTATAGCTCTCCTGCCCTGGCTACAAAGCTGGCAAGATGGGCAACGCGGCACTGTGCAGTAAATCCTCTCGCATATAGGCTAGGTTGCAGTAGTAAAACTCAGGTACAGCCCATCACAAGGGACTCTGCAGCTTCATTAAAATTAATTTAGTATCCGAAGTGTACCCTCTAGAGAAAGGTTCACGTGACTTGAGTTTTAAAGTGTCTTGGCATTTTCTTGTGAAACAAAATGGTGACAGTTTTAGACCCAGACTTGAACTTGTCTAGGTAAATTGGTGCTGGTTGTGGTTTTACCTAAATTTGTTGATATAGGGCCCACACCTGAGAGGTGCATTTCGGTCTTCTTTCTCCTGTCGGAATTGCCATTAATATTTACATTCATCCAGTTAAATAGTTTTACCTGGACAATAAAAGCTAAAAGAGGACTCAAAATTCTGAAATGAGTAAATATAGATGCATCTTAGTTAAGAATTGTTCTCTTTTTCTTGGCACAGAGAATTGGCCTATATGAAGCTCCGTGCTGTTTGGGGAAGAGGAAGGTGGGAGGGAGTGTGTGGGAGCTTTGGTGGCTGGAAACGCAAAGAGAATATGAGCTGAGTATGCTGAAACCTGCAGCGAAGAGAAAGCTACCGTGGATGGTTTTCTTTTTCTTTTTTTTCTGGCAAGGGTTAATGCTGTAACTGAGAATATCTGTGATTCTCCAGCTTTTCATATCAATGAATCAAACATTTTCTGAGCCATTCTATTGAACACTTTTTTTCTTTTTTCAACCACGAAAGCTGAAGGTGCCAACCATGCTTTGATACTGATGTGACAGTGCGGTGGATAGGCTTGCAGTTAGCTGATGTGAACACGTGAGCTTTTCAGTTCACCTTCATCCTGCTGAAGGGTTGTGGAACAAGAAGGAAGAGCTGAACACAGCCTTTTGTTGTATGAAGTATACAGCTGCAGCATCATCGTACCAACTGTAGAGCTATTTTTTTCATTCCTGGAGGAATACAAGGAGGAAAGATTGGTCCTGTGGCTAAAAGCACAGAGCAGAGTCAGAAAATACGATTTCTTCTGGGTTTTGTTCTGTGCTTTTTTTTTTCCCCCCACAGATTTTCCACATGAACTTCATTCTCTGTGTCCAAGTTCTGCATTTGTAAAGCATGGTTGATAATAGTAACTGTGTACTTCTTCACAGTGGTGAAATACAATCACTGCTTGGGAGATGCAGCCTGACAGCGGTCCTCCTTGCAGGAAAGGACTAGACATAGGTCTGAGGAAACAAGCTGACTGGAAATACATGTCTGTTACAACTCAGCCCCATTTGTCAGCCTAACCAGAAATGAGATTGCAGGTTGAGTTTGGAAGCCTTTGGCCTGAATTCAGTGGCTTCCTCACAGGCAGAACTCGCTTTTGCCTCAATGGGATTTCTGCAAGTGGAGCAGCTGCAGAGTTGGGCCTGTAGGGTTGTTGTGCAATGTGTAGCTTTGTGCGGTAGTTATACTGCTAGGAAAAGATTTGGTTTCCATACCTCCTCCTAGATTCTCCTTTCCTGGACCAGACAGTTCTCCTTGTGGAATCCTTTGGTGCTCTTACCTGGAGCAAGGGCTGTGCTGGGACATCAAGCTGTGGTCCTCCGGGCTTGCAGTCCTCATGGCGCAGGACACCGCGCGCACGCGCCAGAGTAGAGGATCGTAACCGTAGAGGCAAACATAAAATCATCCCCTCTTTGCCTGCCACATAAAAAATGTCTTGCCGTTTCACACGCTTTTCCTCACACGCCTTGTAGAATTTATTTATTTATTTTATGGACATGCGAGTTACAAGCTTTGGCATGGCAAGAAGGTGAGGAATTTTTTGTTTTGTTTTTAGTTTGGGGAAGAGGCGGGTGGGAGGGGAGCGTGTGGGAGCTTTAGTGACTCGGAGCTCAAAGAGAATGCATTAATTAACCCGAGAGGATCGCTGGGATGCAGCAGTGAGAAACTGCAGCTTTAAAACCCAGTGATCTTTATCCGTTGTTGGGTTTGGGTCAAAGACCTTGGATAAGAGAAGGGGGAAGAAGGGTGAGAAGGAGGGTGGGCACAATGGGAACCAGATGTTTCAAGCTGATGGGGGTTGGCCTCTCTGTTATTGTGTGACAAGCCACCGATCTCCCCCGCGCACCCAGCCTTCGAAAGTATGTCATTCTTTTCCGAAGTCCTTCTGTCCTCTGCAGAGGGAGGGGGAGAAAAAAGGAGGGAGAGGCACACACGTGCAAGCACATACATACATACATGCATGCATACATACATGCACGCGTGCATACTCACACAGACAGCCCTGGCTCTGCTTTTTTCCTTTGGCCTACCTTGTCGAATGGCCCTGGAAGACTAAACAGGTGTTATCTACTTTTGATTTCAGTGCATTTAAATTAATCCTGTCAGCTCAGCTGTTAAAACAACTGTCATCTCCAGCTGTTAGTAATTTTCGACTGGGCACTTTTACAGGTTGCCAAGTTCTGAGCCTGCATTGTGAATCTCTCGCTCCCTTTCTCTCAAAGCGCTATAGTAACAATTTGTGTTTTTTTTAAAGGGGACTTGCATTGCACTGTTTTTATATCGAACCCTGTTTATTATATATTGAAATAATAATATCACAAAACCCAACATCATCATGCCAGACTTTGGAATAAAGAACTAAACCATGTGTGGAGTGCAGTGCATATCAATCTTCTGTGGGTTTGTTGCAGCCTCTCTGTGCATTTTAAATTTGAATGAGAGATGAATCAACCTGAGGGTTTGGGAGGGAGGAAGAGGGGGGCTCTAAATTTTTATTGCCAAAAATAAAGCCTCCTTTTTAGAAGCACTGGTCTCTTTTTTTTTTTTTCCCCTTTTGCCTCAATGTACATTTAATTGTTGTGACTAGTATTAACAGGAGGTTCCTTGTAATGAAAATATTTAAAACACCTTTCAGTTGTTGGATTAATGACATACACATGGTAGCCTTAAGAACTGTGGGGGAAAAAAATCATAAATTGGATACATGTTATTGATTTCAGTAGACACTCTCTGATGTGACTTATTCCTATGCGGCCAGGATCTATAGTCCATTACCAGCACTGCAGAGTCAGATAGCACTTGTGGATTACACAGATCTGAATCCTGACAAGGAAGGCTTTCTGTGCCTTTAAGGTTTCCACTCGTTACAGTTGTCTGGCCAGATTTTCAACTGGTATAGAACTGAGGCTGCTCCCTTGACTTACGTTGCAAGCCATCCTTAAAACACTGGAAAGGATTATTCAGGCATTCTTTTGCGTGTTCCTAGGAAAAGGATGTACTTAAAAAGTGGCTATAGGTAGTCTTTTTCTTAGCAGACCACAGATGTGATTTCAAGTGTCAGGTAGCCAAATAAAAGGGATCCTTTAAAAAATCATGCTTTGTATTGTCTGTCTCCTACATAAGGGGACTGTTTCTATCTTGTAGTAAAATAAAGACTTGATTTCTTAAGGTTTTCATTATCTTTTAGTTTTGAATTTCTTCAAGAAAATTCTGTTAAAATAGGAAATACTCCCCAAATAATACCAGTATAATTCTTTTTCTTTCACTCTTCATTCTTACACTTGGATGAAGAATTTTATCATTTAAGAAAAGAAAAGAAGCCAAAAACTTTAGTAATTAAATGAAAGATAAAACGGAAATGTCAAATGCTGAAATGCCATCTAATTCAGCAGGGCAGGTGCTGCTCTCCTTTCCACCTTTAAAATGTATCTCTGCTTTTTAGTGTGTTTAGCCTGTAATACAGAATTTCAGCTATCTGAGCAGCATCCTAAATTCCAGTACAGTTGTGGCTGTTTTTGAAGGCCCCCCCATTAATGTCTTTCTAAAGGAGTTTTGAATTCTTTATGAAATAACTGTATTCGTATGCATCAGTCTCTGAGTGAGCCATCATTATTATCTTTCTTCTCAAACAGTGCTACAATTTAAGTAAGAGACGAAGCAACTTCCTCAAATTTCCCATACCTTAGTAAGCAATTGTCGTATTTTTCAGTTAAATGTGAAGTGATTACTGAAGGTCCTATTTGGTATTAAATTCTGTAATACTAGTTATGAAGTATGCATCTGTGCACAGGAGACTGTGGATATGTAGGACCAAATCACATACATATTTACATACATACATACAACTACTATTGCTACTAGCATTAGCAGGGGCTGTGGTTGCTTATCTTGAATTCTGCTGTGTCTCTCATACTGCATGGATAAATTCTAGAGCTACAGTGGTATACCAGCCATATTTTAGTAGAGAGTTTAACATGGTGTCCTTAATGTAAGAATTTAATCAATAATATATTAATCTAAAATCTGATTTCACAGAAGCTGCTACTGGGCAGGAATGTCGTTAGATCAAAGCAAGTACTTCCTATAAAATACTGCTTTTTTGAAAAACAAACTGAAATGACTGAAAATTCAAATGAAGAAAATATATACTTTTTCTGCCCAAAATCCAAGCATTTTGTTTTAGGGAGGTTAAAGAGTTCAGACTCCGATGCAGTTTCATTTGGTCATTTATAGTGTATGTGATACTTCATTGTTTAAACCTGCATCAAGCCCTGCTGGAAGACGTATTGTCAAATGTTCTTGCTTACAAGGATTATCAGTGTAGGTCTAGTTTCTGCTTTGCAAGATGCTCCTAGTTGTTTGAAAAAACAACTGAACTTTGAAGCCAGACATGCTTATGGTTCCTGAAGTGGACTGCTGCTTTCTTACTCCTCCATCTCCACATCTCGTCCCCACCACCTTTTGCACCGGAACTGGCGTTTGACTCGTGGCTTCTGCAACAAGCTGTCACCATCTCCTTGGTGCCGAATACTGTTAAAGGTACGGCATTTCTTAAAATTAGATGGTGGTTAACTTAATGCTGCAAAGGCTAATTTACGCATATTTTTCTCGTTGTCTTTTCTCTTTTGCAAGTTCTTTTCCTTGCAGATATGTAGTTTGAATCTCCTTTGGTACGACGCCATTGTAAAAGACAGGTAACTCCAGTGACATCAGTAAAATTGAAGTAAGTGAGACTGAATCAGAGCCCAGTGTCTTCAGCACACAAAATGTGTCTGCTTTGCTTACTCAAATTAAAAGGTACTTCCAAACCTTTGAGGGTTTTGTGCAACTTAAAAGGTTCCATTAATCTTATCTGTATGTAATAAAACCGTGTCAATTCACACTAATGATTCTGGGAGTTAACAGGTAAGCACATTTTTCAGCTGGCTTCCCCTTGGGTGAGGGACTGAACCTAAACTCTTGACCCTACACATCTAAATTTAGGGGTATTCAAAATCTGAATTTTGCAACTTGAGTCAATATTTAAATTTCTCTGACTTTGCATTTAGTAGTTTTGGCCAGCTGATTTATGTTTGACAATCCAAAGGTGTAAGAGATATCTGCATACGCTATTATCTCTCAGAAGATAGACAGAGCACACATACGAAGGGTGGGGGCTGTGGAATGCTCTAGCCTGGCTGAGGAGGAGTCTGCAGGCACACAAATATTTGTGCTGCTGAATTAATAAAACCTGTCCCCATTCTTGGGGACTAAGGAGGCCCTTAGTGGCCCAGAACTCAAGGGACCTGTGATACTTATAATAGTGTTTGTCCATCCATTTGTTTCTTTCTTGTGTGACCAGAGTAAGTAGAGGAAGATTTACCTGAAGTCTCATTTTTGAGAGGAGAGGAAAGATTGCCCTATCGCTTTTTTCCACCGTTGACAGAAAAAAGTGTATAACATGAGGAAAAACAGGCTCTGGTTATTTACTCCTCTTTTCTTTCAGTTTTCATCTTTCAGTTCCATATCTTATTTTCCCTTTCTTCTTACCTTCTTTTCCGATCTTTCCACTTGTATTCTTGAAAGAGCTCATTAACATCCATTAACTAGATTTGACGAGCACGAACAAGCATCTCCAAGGCAAGCAAGAAAAGCGACAGTAATAGCAAAAATAATAGTGAAAATTTGATATCAACAGGACATGACTATGTAAAGTGCACTGCAGTGTCAATATAGTGTAGAATATTGCTAGGCTTTTAATTAAGCAGTGATTTCTTTTAGATGAGATATTAAATGCAGTTCTTGGCTGGTCTTATGGATCTCTAACCTTCAGAGCTGTGCTTCTGAAGTTCATGTATTCATAAAACCAAAAGTGCAAGTTTTAAATTATCAGTATATTGCCATGGCCTGCTGTGTGGTTGTTCTTATTTTGGTGGAAGAATGATATTTTCAGTTTCATTTGTTGTCTAGGAAGGACTATAAGCTAAGCTGAAAAAATACTCATTTGCATTCAAAGCCATAATGGTATATGCATTGCTTAAATTGATAAAACTTCCTTAAGTAAACAAGCAAAAAATTCTGTGTCCTGCTAACTATTGCCAACTATCTTTGACAGATATACCTCAAAGTAAGCGCATTCAAATAGCTGCACCTGCTTTCAGCGCTACCAACGTGATTTGCTTCCAACACAAGAAAAGAGGTGTGTTTTTGTTTTCCACAGTAAAGTTGTTGTTTTGGTACCTTTGAACGAAACTTTCCTTATCCACTGTTGATGGGTGTCCTTGATACGGTTAAGTATTTCTCTCCTCTCCAGGTGGACTGCTTGTCAGTGGTCATGTGTCTAGATTTTTCTGATTCCATCTAGGTCATGGAAGATGACATTTTTCAGTGCTTTCAGAAAAACACAGGAGATAAGCACATTTATGTGGCATGGGTGGGCTGCCATGAACAAAGTCAACAGAGCTAAGATTAGGACTGTATATTTCTCTGTGTGTGTACACATGTGCATGTGTTTATGTTCCTGTGAGAAGCTAATGTAAACTGATGCCTATTTTGGCTTTTCTGTGGAGGACAGGAAGAGAAAGCCTGACATTTACACTATTTTTAAAAACTTGGTATTTTATAAACTCATGGAGGCAAAGACCATGCTTACTTTGTGCTTTCTTTACCAGTAACTATAATGTTAGTATTTAAAAATAGCTCACCCCACATAATGCACAGTAGTAAAGGTAATATTTCTTTGTGATTTCCTTCAAAATTTTGCTTTAGAATTTCCAAAATCTCAACTTTTTCTGACCAGTTGATATGACAAAGAAGAAATGGATTTTTAGCTTGGATATTCTGTTTTTAAGTGGATTTTGTTTTCAAGTTGTGAACAAGCCACAAAATACATAATTGTAAGTGACTTTTCTCCCACGCCATTTCTGTCCACCTTTTTCCACAGTCAAAAACTGTGGATTTATCCATAGGATATTTTTCAGTAAGAGAAATGCCTGTAAGTACTTCACCTGAAGTCAAAACAATTAGAGCAGTCACTTTTATGCTGAGCTAGAAGAGTAAGTGCAGCTTTTTCCCTGTTGAGCAAAACCACTTTAAAACAAGTTTAATGTATAATTATTGCATTTTTCTGCAGTATGGTCATGAGCAAGTTGTCATGAGGTAAACTAAAGATAAGAATTTGCAACTTGTCAACTACTTCTAGTTATTCCCTACGTGATTTGCCTTTACCTATTGTAAACTGATGCAGCGTTGTCTTCTTTCATCGACTGTAAGTTAGCACGTATACTGTGGCATAAGGGCAGGTGTACAAGCAGTTACCGATGGGTGGTCAGTGGTCTGCAAGGTCATTGCAATCTGTCTTACAAGAAGATGTTCAGATGTTTTTAATTTGGACAAGGTCCATGGCTGCTTTAAGGGTATTTCCTTTTGAGATTGCTGTGTCATACTAATACAAGCTGGTACGTTAGCAAGTCAACCATATGAACCTTTCAGAATTAATGCTACTCTTCTTCAATGCACACTATTCAGTTCATTTTTTTTCCTGCTGGAGAACCAGCCAATTAGTTTAGTTCTCTTATATAAATTACTTCCTTTTGTTGGTACTTTTTACAGTCGTCTTGTCTTTGTTTTTAAAAGTGTATGTTGAACATTCTGAGAACATTTTGATGTTCTTACAACTATAGGGAGTGTTAATAGGGAGAGTTAATGGCCCTGGTTAGAGATCTCCGCCAGTGCTCTTGAGGAGTGTCAGTGGAAGGAAGACTCATGCGAACAAGAAGGTTCATGTGCAACTGTGAAATACAGGAAATATAAACAGTAAAATGTAGGAATTTTACTTTGATCGTATTCCCAGAACTGTATAACAGTTTGCAAACTATCTAGTCAGAACCCTCTCCCCGCTTTTTTGGACTTAGCTGAAAGAAATTTAATGGTAAATAAAAAAAGTTAATTGCAAGCCTTTTTCTAGACCCAAGTTCCTTCCTGTAGAACTGCCCCTGCCCTGTACCTTCCCTCTTTTTTCCCCACTGCCTCTTCCCTGAAGCATAAAAATCTGTATTACAAGATGTAAATACTTCATGGAAAAATTCTGACTTAATATATCACTTCCATATTTTCAGAAGGATATTTGTACTGCTAGGTATCTAACTTAGGTGGGCTAATTCAAGCTCTGACAACACCTGCCTCACTTCATCAACTCCATGGGAGACTTAACCCTTAATCACCCAGCTTTTGAAATACCTTGAAACCAGCTTAGATGCATGAAGGAGTCTCAAGTAAATATCCTGAACACACTTCTCCCCATCCAGCCAATCATTATGTATCATAACTGTAATTCTAAACTTTAAATTTGCCCTTACATATGCATGGCAAATGCAGATTGTATCAGGCAGACTAGATAATCTTGGCCAAGAGAAAATTAAAAGATCTTGAAGCAGTTTCAGAGTCGGTGTAACGCCTTGTGCCATGACATTTCATTGTGATATGATCAGACAATATTATGACGCAGGCAGTTTGACTTTTAAGTTTCGCCTGCAGGGCAAACTCAACATGGTGTAACTTCCCCTCCTACATATCTAACGGTAGTTGCAGGACACAGTCACCCAAACTCCTTAAAGCCAAAGGCTGTGCTGGCAATGCTCCAGAAACCAGAGCACTGCAGCTAACGCTCGTATCTCCAGCCTGCGCTGTGAGTGCTAGGGCATCTGACTTCTGGGTTGCGTTCCTAGGCTTGCTTCTCTCCTAACTCTACCTGTCCATGAAGTTTGTGATGTGAAGTTAATGTTCGAGGGACATGTTGAGACTGCTTGATAGAAAGTAATAGTTGAGAATCCAAAATTTTTCTTTCTTTTCAGAATGTGTGTGAACGTGAACAATATTGTCTTTTATCTTCTGTGATAAGTGATTTCAGCTCATTTGTTGACGATTCATAGGGTTAAAAGAACCACAGAAAATTAAATAGACCTGTCTTTGAGTTACCAGAGAGCATAGGAAGTTGGTTGCATTGACTTTCTGTGGGTCCTTTCTTTTTTTAAGAGAACAGTGGGTAATTTAGGAGGGGATTTTTTGTTTTGGTTTGGGGCTTTTTGTATTTTTTATGGAGTCATTGGTGACAAAGAAACGGATGAGCCATAGACTGACTGTATCGCATTGAATGATGGCATCATGCTGGCTCATGGCACTAAAAGAAGTAACCATATTAAATAAAACCTTAACAATCCAGCCTGTTTGGCACACTTGTTGGCAAACACAGCAGAAAAGGGGAAGAAGAAAATGAGCTAGGGATACTGTGTTGTGTCCTCTCCTTAGTTGCTCTCCTTCAAAGATGTTTGCTGCCTGAAATTACACTGGTGTTAGGCTGGTTCTTCTGGGTGAATAAAATGGATGATTTAATTCATTAACACTTTCAAGAATTCAGCAAAATCAAATTTATTAACTGTGATCTTATTTAGTGATTGTCTAAGCCTACTGAAGTCAATGGAAATCAGTGAACTTTGGATCAGAAGCCCAGAATATCTCCTGCTGAAACTGTCTTGTGCTGCATGAAGGGCTCCAATATAATTTAGAACGTTTTAAGCTTTTTCCCCTCTTTGGAAGTATCTCCTCTGTGTCAGGGGCAGAGCCTTCAGCCAGTGCATAGCTTATGGAGTAATTGTATTATACCTGTGTAAAGCCTGCTGTGGGGAAGCTCTTGTCTGGTGAGGTGGACAGACTTGAGGGGTGGTGCTAAGACGTAATAATAGTAAAAATAATACTGTGCATAAATTTTCAAACCTGACCAGCTCCAGCCACTAGAGTTCTGAGGCAATTTCTGGACAACTGCACTTTGGAAAAACACATAAATGCAAATAATGTGCTAGGCAAGACCTTGAGCAAGAAAGCTTTGAATGGAACGGTAGTGTGTAATTTTAGTTGTAAACAATGTGGGCTAATTTTGCCTTGACAGGATTCAGCCAAAATGAGTTGTAGTTAAAAGGATTTGGTCTGCAGTTCGATACAGATAGCTAACAGTTTGGTGGTTTGCAAGGTTTCCTTTAATGTGGTTATGCCCAGACTGTATATCGGACAGCTTCAGACTATTAAATTGCACTCTTCTTGCTAGCAGTCACTTCTCAGCTTCCAGAATACTTTCCTTTCTGTTTGTGTATTAGTTAAACACTGTCTCAGCAATTCAGATGCCAAAGTGAACCTTTTTCCAGAATGATTTCAGAAGAAGGAAACTTTAATCCAGTGGTATATCACAAGTAGTTCAATGTTTCATTTTTATTTTTCTTGAGAGTTTTTGTTCTGTTTGGTCTCTGTTTTTGCGGTGCAGAAAGTCCCAATAGCGAATATGCTGAGGCTCATTTATTCTTTGCTCAGTATCTGCCAGTAGCAAAACTTCCAGGTCTGATCCACTTTATCCTGCCCATACTGGAAGCAAGGGAATCCACAGGCTGAATGACCACCTTCTCCTTTCAAACAGGTCTGGGAAAGAAAATTGGACATTGATGGTTTTGTGTTAGACTGTTCCCTTGTTTGAACACTAAAACATCAGGACAGCTTATAAAGCCCTCAATTCTCCCGGCACTGTGGCGCAGACGCATGCGTGTTGTGGGACGGTGTTGACACAGTGCTGCTGCATACAGGCACAGAAAGGCTCATCATCAGTTTGCAGCAGAGTAACATTTCCACCTGAAAGCACAAAGAATATAATGTAAATAGCTTGTTTTCACCCTCAGAGGAAAGAAGAAAAAGAAAAACCACCTACAGAACCCACCTAGAACCTCACGGATAAGAAAGAAAATGTAAGGTGATGTTAAGTTTTTTGAAAGGAGTTAATGATTTAAAAGGCTGTGTCCGGTTTTCAGACGAAGCTGATGGCCATAATGAAGCTGTTTCAACTTCTAGTGCAGCTCAGAACCAGGAGTATTTCCTTTACCTTAAAATTGGACTTGGTTTCCCACGTGATTTATATGTTAGAATGTTACATTCTAATAGTTCTTTAGTATTATTTATTTCAAGCAAAGTGCAACCCTGTCTGTCTTTCACTTACATTGAAAAAAATCAACAAAACTAATATTTTTAAATGTCTATTTTTAAAAACATTTTAAAATCACCACTATTCTAGAAAGGTGGTTCTGTCACTTTACTAATTAGCCAGTAATAGCATATATTCTGGACTAGTGCAGTGTTTCAGGTCTAGAGAACTCCTTCTCGTGGAAAAGACAACTGTCACTTAAGCCCAGTATTGTCAGTGTTTTTATTTAATGCCAGGCGCGGTAACCCTGTGAGGTGCAAACTCAGACCGAGATCCTGTGTGCTAGGTTTTGTATTGGCAAACTGCAAAAGCATTTCTTGCCTCAGAGACCATAGGCTAAAAGTAGTCTGACAGCGAATGTGAGCCAGCGGACAGAGCAAGAGTGGGGACCTGAATTTGGATCACCTCAACCTCACTCCCGTATTCTAGCCAACACAGTGCATTTCCAGATACAGATTTGAACCTCGCAGCTTGGGCCCACACCTAATTAAGTTTGAATGTGGCAGAGTGAATTAGTGTGTGGGTGTATATTGTCACGTGTGTACCAGGGGCATCGCTCCGTGCTACGCTAATTAACCAAGTTTTTGTGAGAGGTAAAAAAAACAACTCTGGTATTTCTGTCTTTGGTGCGGTTGGAATCTACGTGAGAACAGTAAGACAGTAATGCACATTGAATAATTTAATACCTGACTTACTTTTAATTGTGGATCACATTTTTCTTATAAAATCCCTTTGTCTGGTATTTGGTTAATGAAACAAGAGTTGAACTGTGGCGTTATGGGTATAAATAGCACATATCAATTCTGCTCTTGTTTACTCTAGTAGTCCCATTTGGAGTCAACAGAAGGGAGTATTTTACAAAAAAAAACCCAGAATTTACCCACATCCCTAATAGGATGGATTGGAAAACCTGTTTGTATAATTTTTCTCTCTTTTTCATTTTATTTTATATTTCTGTAAATTAAGATTTAGCTTTTTAAAGAGAGTTTATTTAAATTCCCCAAATCCTTCACAAATAAACAGCACTTTTAGAAGAGGTGCTTCTTAAAATACTGGAATGGTGCTTTTCACACCACTTTTGTAATAACCAGATGTGATCAATGTTTTTGTTTTCAAAAAACACTTTCTATGACAGTGTTAGCTTAGCATAAAATTCACTTAAACTGGAGGCATTTAGGCCATGCTTTACAAAGGTGGATTTAAGGAAATATTTTAAATTAAGCATATACTAAATGACTTTCTGAATTAGGGCTACATATAATCAGGAATAAGAACAGTGGTGGTAGCTATTTTCATGTGGTGTAGGTGCTGAAGAATTAAAACCTGAGCTGTTTAACTGTGAAATATGCAATATCCCCATTTCAGCTGCTACATTAAAAGGAGGACTTTGTTGGATTTATTTTAATTTTTAGAATGATAGATTTGCCATATTCAAATCGGTTATCTTTTACATGTTGTCTTTTGCCTTTGGTAATATCTAATAACTGGCGATGAGCAGGAACACCTTCCAAAGAAGAAAAATGGAGAGGAAAAGAAGATAATTAAATAAATGCTTAATGCACCTGCATAGACATATATGCACTGTTTTGTGTTACTGGGAGGAAATCCAACCTGTTCTTTGAGAGGAATCACTTTATGTCTAAACCAAACACATGACTTGATCACTTTTAGCTTAGCACACATACCCCCAAATATTATTCTTGGCCATAAAAATTCCTAGATCCTTTAGGTAGCCTCACAGCTGCAGTGTTTTACTTTGTAATATCTTGTCAGTAGAAACAAGGTTGTAGTGCCCAACAACCTGGACAAGGAAGTGAAAAGCTGAAGTTGAAATCCGTACACAAAATTAGAAGCTGCGCCCAAGGTGCATGCACTCTGTACAAATTTTGCCGTTTGTGTTTATAAAACAGATTAAGGCCTATGTGTCAAGTTTAAATTTGCAAACTTCTGGTGGTTTGTGTGTAAACACCAAAGTAACACTAGCATTGCTTTAAACATGGTTTTGTTTGCTTTAATATCCTATAAATTTTACTCTGACATTAAATGTGTCGTTGAGTGTGATGAAGCTGGAGGGTAATATCTCACTCAAGTGCAATTTTTGTCATCGTTCAAAACTATGGTAATGCATTTGATGATTCTTATCTGTTCTTCAGTGTATGTGGTTATCTTTCTTATTTTCATTCTCATACATATCTATAGCACTGTCTAGATCTGGAAGATTTGATTTACTGTATATGTTGAAAGAACAGAAAAACTGATCCTCTGTTTTTATTATATTTTTCTGCAATCTTGTAGACCTTGAAATTGAAGCTGGCACATTTGTAAATACAATTTTCTTTCTTGGATCTTTTGAAAGTTGATTTTCTCCATAGGTGAATTAACCTGTGATTCTAACACTGACTTTGGCAAAATCAACGCAGTAGGGTATGGATACAAGGATTCTTCAGAGTTCTGCATTAATAATGCCACTCTGCTTCTGTGCACGGACCTATCACTCAGCGAATTGTATTTAATGGAACTGACAAAGAGCAGGCTTTGCTTGCTAGGAGAAATTCTGATGAGGATTCAACGTTTGGGTGGGAATTGAATGAATACTCAACCCATTCCTGATATGTGAGTTTAATTGATCACCTGCCTGTCTGTCTCTTGGAGTTTTTTACTCCGTTACAAAGACAGGCAGAATAATTCCACAAAGCCACAAAAGAATATTTTCAATCTTTTTTTTTTTCCTAAGGTGCTTCCTTGTTCAAAGCAATATGCTCTATTTGCCTTGCTTGAATTTTGAAGTCATTGTAAGAGTAGAAAGTTTTTTCTGTATACATAAACATATACATAGTCATGCCCTTTAAGGTCTCAGTGTATGAAAAAAACTATAAAAGAAAATGTTTCTTTTACAAAAAAAAAAATATCCCTCTTGTGCACATGAGATTATTATTACTGCACTGCAAGGGTTGGGTATGTCATATTTATTAAACTCTTCATGTTGGAATAGAAGTACAGGTTAGCGTTATTTATTGTACTTTTCTTATTCTTGGTAGTAAATATTAATAATCTTTTGGAAGTGTTTATGCACATTTTGGACAGAAGAACAGCATGAATCCTTTTGAAAATGAATAAACTTAGGAGTGAGTGGTAAAAAGCTTCTGCATTAGACTACGCATTGAATTTGTTGCTGCTTGTATCCTAACAGCATAGCCACATGTTGGAATAAAGCCAGAGGTAGCAGCATTTTCTATGTGAAAATTCATTTCTGTCTTTCAGGTATTTTCACATGCATGATGTTAGAGTTGAGCCATGCTGTGCAATCACAGGAAGGTCATCAGGTGTTCAGTCTAGTTAAATTCAAAATTTGAGGTACATATATCCTGTCAGGTTAGTTCAAGGATTAAGATAACACTTGAGCCAAACTCCCTAGTTCTCTGTATTAACTGATTGCTGTTTCTCACTTTCATTCTACTATGGAACAAGCTGACATCCTCTCCAAGCGTGTCAAGGATAGAGCAGGCTCACTCTGAAATACTGTTCCTGTTGACAGTTCACATACAACTCGTTCTAACTCCGTAAGACCTGAGCCCAGATTTGAGCTCTAAAGAAAAGAAAGAAAAAGCCTCAGATACCATAATATATACTGGGCATATTTCTGCTTGGTTGCAGTAGAATTATGTAAAAATGCTACAGAAATAGAGACACTTCGTAAAAATCTAGTGGCCACCTTTCTTCCGTCCTCAGTTCGCTGCACCTTAGTTTTGCTTGTCCTTCATCCTTGTATGCAGAACATTTTACTAGTTGTCCCACCTCCCCCCAACAAATTCCTAGTGCCTGTCTGTTCCCCCAGTAACAGCTTTGGCCTGACAGCCCTGTATGTTTCTGTTGTAGCTTGTACCTTGTGTTTTAGGATTTGGAATGCATCTTCATTTCTTTTGGGAAAGCATCCAACCTTTTCTTTCTGATACCGCAGTTAAAAATACTAGGTAAAAACAAACGTTCAGCATTGCTGCCCGTACCTTGTTAGACAGCTGTGCACTGGATCCAAAGTTCTCCAAACAGGACAGAGACTGGAAACTAACCTTTTACTGTGATAACGTGAATAATAGTTATTGGTAGTGATTTCTATTTTGTTTTGGTTTTAGTTGGAATACACAGTTCATGAAAGTACATATAGTTTCATAGACAAATGGCAGTGAAGGGTTTTTTCTGAAATATTTTATTACCTAGCTGAGTCTTCCCTTTATTAGTAAATTTCAGTTGCTACATTAGCTTTTTTTCAAATGTTCCTTATGTAAGGGATAATAATGTGTGTGGTGAGCTTAGTTTCAGGAAGAGATGTTTGTCAGGTACAGGAATTGTGCTCCAAAGCAAATATAGGACGAATTCTGCCTGTGATCTCAACTGTGGGTCATCTAGTAAGCCAAATTCATCATTGGGGTAACTTACAAGTTAAGAAATACTGTCCCAAATTCTTCCTGTTTTCAGGAGACATAAGCAAGCATCAGTTTTTATTGGGCATGGCAGTGGCCCTAAAACAAGGAAGACTGGCTATGGATAAAAGTGGTCTGGAAATGAGAAGGTTTTTAATCGTTAGAACAGTGGGGTTCTAGAGCAGCATGTTGGAGCAAAAAAAACCCCCAAACTATTTTTACAGAAGAGCTCTGTAAGTTAATGAAAAGCATCACATGACATGCTGACTGTAGTATCAGAGGGACAAACCTGATGACCCAGAAGGCCCCTTGCAGTGCTGTAGTGCTGTGTAATATTTGTGTGCAGTTATGAAGAGAAAAAAAATCAAGCCATAAGATTTACTGTGTGTGCTTCCAAAGGGCTGTTACAAGTCCCAGGGATTAATAAGAATACAGAATATTACAATATGTGTTACAAATATTGAAGTGTGTCACAGCTGTCTGCATTCTTCTGACTTTCTGTGAAGATGATACTGAAAGAGTTTTTAACCTTCACTTGACAAAATTTTGCATTCTCGTGCAGTATAGCTGTCTTTTACAAAACAGTTGAAGGAAATTAGACACTAAAATCCAATGCAAATTTTGCTTAGACATGGCGGCTTAAACTGTCAGATAGCAAGAAAGTAATATTGCCCTTGTTACTCCTGTGTTTTCATTTTTTCCCTAGCTTGGAGGGCTAAGCATTTTAGTGTGGACAGTTGAAGCTTGCAAAGTTAAAAGCAATCAAAAACAGAAGGACAGAAGGGGAACTTTAGGCAGCCCAATTAGTATGAATTATTTTCAGCATCTTGTGTGGCATAAATTATGTTTTTCTTTTGTTGGCACTTGTGAAGAAATAACAGCTATTGATTAGGCCTGTCAAGCCCTCGTGGCCTGACGATATCTTTACTGTAGTCATGTGGGCACAAGCTAGAAATGATGCTGAGAGAGTGAGATCCTCTACAATCATCTCCTTTCATTGTTATATTTAGTGGGCTTTTTTTTAGATGTACTGTATACAGTAGAACCTTATTAAAGCCTCGCTTAAGATCCTCAGATAATCACCCTCACCAGGCTGCTTCTGAGAAGTTTTCAGCAAACCATTTTTAAACACAGCAATATATTGATTTCTGAGGGGGGGCAAGTGGGAGGTTGCTAATCTGGGCACTTGGGTCAAAGCTAGTGTTTGTGTCCCCGATTCCTTATTTTAGTGGGAGTGGGCAGCAAGTGTAGGCGCATCTCTGTCACTGATTAGAACTTGGTTGTTAGTTTTCGGTGCTGGCAGTCTGAAAAACTGTGAATGTTGTCTCTTAAATGTAGAACAGATGTAGATTTTTTACTCTGATGAAATGAAATGGGGGACCAACATTGACAGTGGTACGAAGAAGAATTTCAAAGGTGGCAGTGAGAGGATATAGTGTTTTGTTTTCATTTTCAGATCTGAGCTGAGGAATAAATATTGTAACTCTTGCAAAGATCCTGTATTTTGGGGCTGAGTATAAGCATATTAGGGTGAGATGGGGAAGTCTTTAGACTTCATGTTGTCAGGTGAAACAGGTGGGAGGGACAGGGTTTTGAACGGTTTGGTTTCCTGAAATTTTCTTGTCCCTCTTAGTTTAGGATCAAGATGTGGAATGGGAGGGAATGCTTCTTGCCTTGCTTTTTGAGGATCTTTTTACCAGCATAGTCCATGTTTCGATCTAGCAGCAGCCTTTGATACTTGGGCAGCAAACATTGCTAAATCATCTGTGATCCCTTCCTGAAGTAGATGGTGTTGCTTTTGGGTGCTCCCTTGTTTTCTTTTCTAAATAATCCTAGACAGTTATGGTCACTTGTTCATTTGGCAAGTGAGGCCATGAATTTCCTCATTGTTACCTGTTCAGAATGCCTGGGAAACCATTTGGAGAGAGGTAGTGTGTGATAAAAACCACAATATGCAGACAGAGGTCATCAACATTTTGGTGGATGGGAGAATTAATTATATTTTTCCTGCTTTTCATCCTTGGAGTTCAAAATACTGTCAGGAATGATGACTTGAGTCAGAGAGAGTTTGAGTTCCAGTGAAAGGACACCTAGCTGTGGCTGCTGGGACATCTTTGTCTTTGGTCAAGCAGCATATGGAGTTAAGAACAACACCCCCAAAAGCAGTTCAGATGAGGGAGTAGTGTCAGACATCAGGAAACAATTTAGGTGTGATGAAGGGTTGATTCCAATCCCCCTCCCTCATTCATTATGGTCTTTTACTCTCCTTTGCCACAAAGTTCATGCTTGGGACTGTCTCTGATCTGTCGTCTATTCCTGGAGTTTCAGGTGGCTTTAGTAGCTAAAAATTCCCTTTGCTTGTTTGCACTTGGCTGGAAGATTGTAGAGGACTGGTATTTAGATACTACAAAGAAGACAATCACTCCTGCAGAATGCCTTTCTGGTTTCTTGTGGGTGATGTTAACCACAGGGAACACACTGGACCTGCTTTTTTACACCTACATTGGCTTCTCATTCATTTCCAAGTGCAGCTCAACCAGGTGCTAGAGAGTGACAGAAAGCCCTGATTATTTTGGCACCTGGCTCAGCTTTAGAATGGAAGACCTTGGCTCTGCCGCTGGGCCTTCTTGGGTGACGTTGGGCAGGCCATTTCTTTTTCTGCCTTATTTTCCCTACTTGGGAATAATGATGTCTTTCCAACTAAACCTGGAAAATTACACAACTGTTAGGATGTACAAAGTCGTCACCAGATTTGACACAGGCAAGCAAACATCGTTGATATCAGCCGATCTAATGAAGTTCTCTGCTTTTCCCCACAGATCTTACTTCAGCCATATACCTATAGACTAGGCAGCTACAACACTACTACTGTCATGATAATGACCTCTTTTGTAAAGCACTGAGATCTAATGATGAAAAGCACTATACTAAAGTGCCTGATCAGTTCTAATTGGGACCCTCAGAGAAGAGCCCTCAAAGTAATTGTCTTGGACCTGCCAGCAGAAAATTTTGTCATGTGTTTGTTTACATCTCCCAGCTTCCCTAAGTCTGAGTTTGCTGATTATTCAAGATACGGTGCAAGCATTAATTCTTAAGTTTTCATATCAGGAGAGTGATTGAAGTATATTGGTTTGCTGTATAGGTTTTTAAAGGTATAGTAAGATACTGAGCTGGAATCCTAGGAGTTACATAGTGCAACAGTTGAAACACATTTATCACTAACGCTCTGGGTTTAATTGCTATTGCTATTCCATGGAAGACTTGTATCCTTTCTGTCCCTACAACCACTTCCTTAAAATACTGTATCCATAACTCTCCTGCTGAGATTTTTGGTATGCCTCCTTTATTCCTCTCCCCTGTTGATTTTCAGACTCTTTCAAGGACTAGATTTAAATCAAAGGGCCTGTCTTTGACTTTAATAAGCTTTTAATAAAATCTGAAAAAAAAATGTCACCAACACCCCTACAAGAGCAGTTTTTATGAGGGTTTGCCTCCCTGCTCTAACCCCACAAGACCCCATATTCTGTGCATAGTGCTTACCTACACACCTGGCCATAATTAAGTAGTCTTTGTTTTTCTTTCAGTCTTAGCCTTGTTTTACTAAACATGGTGTAATGTAGTATTGGGGGGAGCCTATAAAGGAATTAAGTTCAAGTGAAGTAAAGCCTGACTGCCTGGTAGACGTGCCACCCAGTAAGAGACTTCCTTATTTCAAGGCAACTTTTAAAATGTTGACTGTTTTGAAGCCTTGGATATCTCCCTTTACAGGAGGATCATTAATTTTCTTTTCCTTTTTTATTTTCTGTCATGTTCTCCATCCTGATTTTTTTTTGTTTAATGGAAAGTTACGAGTAGGAGAGGATTTTCTCAGAGTCCTAGAAACCTGGCCATGTCAAGTTGAACAGCAGATAAACTGGTTAATAAGAACAGATCCCCCAAATTAAAGCACTTCAATGGAGTTTGGATTGAAAAGGAAAACATGAAAGAGAAAATGAAGGGAATGCAATATGGACATCATGTGTGATCTTGCTCTCCTTTCAGGTAGGAGCTAGCACAGCAGTTTTTAACAATCAGCCCTTGTGTGTTTGTGTGTTTTCCTTCCCTCCATGTTGTTTCACAGTTATCTGTTAGTAACAGCAGTATTATTACACACAGATTAAAAGACAGGCAGCTTTTAGGCTCCCTGACAGTTGGCCAGAGCAGAGATTAGAGATAAAAGTTAATCCCGTGAGGTAATAGCAAAAAAAGAGTACAAAGACATGAGATGAGCCGATAATGGTTTGTTTAGGTAAGAAGGCTTCCCTTGCCTTGGTGATTGGCTCTTGCTCAGTGGTGCTCTGAATGATAGCTTCTCAAATCCTTCCTAGGGTTTATAGCAGTTAGCAGTGGGCTGGGGAGAGAGCTAGGGGAAAAATATGGCAGCCAGCAGTGGTAAAACATAATGAAATCATTCTAACCATAAATGGAAGGTGCCGGACCATGGGGGAGATGAGAGATGTTTTCTTCCACAGCTGCAGAGCTATTAGTCAGTTAACACTTGGACAGAGGGAGGTTAAAACAGTCTCTAAGTCGGGGTTTAAAATATCAAAGAAACTTATGTTTATGTTTCTTGTAAAGGGAAAATAACTTGAAAACGTAACAACACGAATATGACTGAGGGTGGTTAAAATGTTAATAGTCTGATAGATTTTAAGTTACATTTCTCTTGAGTTTCACTGTTCCTGGCTGTTTCATTATACCTATTGCATGTTCAGAGAGAAAAGTTTTCAAAGGTTTTCTTGTATTTCATGTATTTAGGAATGCTCTTAAATCTGCATGACATCACAAATGAAATTCAAATAAATCCATCCCTTTATAGTCAAGTTATGAAAGGATATTCCGCAGAAGATTAGGAACATGAAGCAAGTGAATCTTTACTTCTGTACAGCCCTATCATTTTGCAGCTAACAGATAAATATGCGTCTGAAATAGAAGCTGTCTACCAACCACTGGCAATTCAGCACTTCACTGCAGTCTCAAAATTGAAGAGGTGGAAATTCATATCTTTGTTTTTTTAAACAAAGATTGATGAAAGCAGTAGCATTCTGATTCTTGAGTATAATAATAATAATAGTAATAATCTGAAATAACCAATTAGCAAGCTAGAATTACTGGACCTACCTTAAAACTGGCTATTGCTAACACTAGGCTAAGCAGTGAACTGTAATAGAAGTAAAAACATGGTGTATTAGGGCATCTAGCCATCAGAGCTGATGGAAGAAAAAATTTGCCCTCACATTTGCTTCTTTGTACTTCTCTTTTGATGAGGGCAGGGGAGTAGCATGAATACCAAAAGGCACAATTATAAATAGAAGAACTCCAGAGTGACCATAAGAATGAGTTCCATAAGACACAATTTGTTCTAATCTCTGAGTTTCTTTAGTTCCCCTAAGAATCTGTTTCAAGGAGTGAGTAAGTCAAACTCTGATTTATTCTTCTTTTCTGTCAAGGATTGAATAGCTAGATAGTAATTAATATCTCACTTGCAATATTAATCAAAATTATTTGTGTGATCACAATAAGGAGGTCTTGGAAGGAAAAGTGATGAGAAGGTTGGAAACTAACCAGTAAAATTTTCTCCCTAAACTTAAAAGGAAGTAAAACTATTATTTTTAAAAAGTACTTCAATCACTCACTAAAGTGTTTGCCACTCTTTCAGGTTCTGTGGACTGTGGGACAGACTGGGCTAGTAACATTTGTAGATTAGTGTTCAAATTCATGAAATCTGAATCGTTCATCATTTGAGAGAGCTGCTTTGAGGTTTGAGACAAAAATATTAGTTAGCAATCAGTAAGTATTATACTGTGTCCTCTTTCTGCAGTTATACATAACTGAAGTGTTTGCAAGAAGCCGTCTAACAGTGGAATGAAAACACTGCTCCACAAATCAGTAATGTGACAGTTTTACTTGAGAGGCCCACCATCTTTCAGGAAATACCAGTTTCCTTCAAATACAAAAGCACAGACTGCCATAGGTACATTACAGAGCTGTAGCCTATCATCTTCTGATGCGTGAGATCCTAACATTGCTAAAGTAACACTAAGAAGTCACAGAAGTAGTATAACCTCCTACGGAACAGTGCGCCTGGGAGTGTCTTGTGTGGTGACCAGAGCTGCAGACACTTGCAAGATGCTAATTTGTGAATAAAAAAGGGTGATAGGTGGGAATTTTCACTTTCAGAATTTCCTGACAGAAAAAAGAATATTTTTTTACAACAATATTTTCAAGTTAGGCCTTTCTTTGTTGCAAGCGTTTGGCCAAATATGATGCAGTTTTGCATCCTTCTCTGTCTGAAAGCCTGTAAAATTGCCAAGGTGTGTCATGTCCTGTTTTGTTATTTTGGTTTTGGCCATAGAAGTTCCAGCTCCATTTTCTCCTTCTCTGTGCTTGAATGAGCAGGAAAAAGAAGTCAGGTTTCGGAGAACGTCCTTTTCCAAAGGGGCTCAGCTGTGTTGCTCTTCCTTAAATAATTCTGAAGCTCCTTGCTTCAGGCTTAGTTAGATTAGTACAAAGGCAGGTTATGAAGTTGTAAAAAGTTGTAAGAAACTGTGGTAACAAAATTTAGCCTCAGTTTTTTTTCTTTAGAACAATTAGACAAGAGAAGGAAACAGAAGGAAAAATACCAGCCTCTCCACTTGCCAAAAGAATTCTCCCATTCCTCTCTTCTGTTCAGAGGTAATTCATGGTTTTGGGTAATAACTTGCCATAGCTTTCATAAACAGTACTAATATAATTTGTTTCTAATAGAATTTCATGGTGCACATAGCTTGCAGATAATTGGTTTAGGAGTAAATTGAGGGGAGGGTTTTTCTCCAGTCTCTCTTTTTATCATTTGCTGCTACTGTGTGTCATTCAGAGTCCAACTCAATCAAGAGTCTATTACTGGTGGCTGAACAATGTGGTGCCTACAGATCTTTTATGATGCAAAAGTGGGCAGTTGCATTGTACGTTTCAAAAGGCGTGACATAAAGAACGAAAGAAAGAACTTTACATACAGGCACTTAGATAGGAAAGTGATTCATTAGAAATAGGGTTTGGCTATAATGTTCTTGTTTAGAATCTGAACTGAGTAACAGCTTCTTGAAGATTTTCATTTTTTACTGAGAATCAAAAAAATGATGTGAAGGTGGAGTGTCTCTCTGTGTCATATATAAGGGCTGCTGTGCTCCTGTAACAGTGCATCTCGGTGCTTCACATATCCCTAACTTTTCCCAAGCTAAGGAATGAGGAAGTAAGATCATCTAAGATCCCTGCAGCACAGTTTGGTACCATCACATGCAACGGTCTGTGCAAGTATCAGGGGTTAGTGTTAGAAGCCTTGGCACTCATCAGAGGGGAAGTTCAGATTATCCAAAACCTGTGTGAAGATTTTTTTAAAAAGCAAACCAAAACATTTTTTGAAAGTCTTACCCCCATAAATGACTTTCTCTTAACTGAATGGGTTTGTTCCCTTTAGGACTAGTGTACAATTTACATGAATAGTATATTTCATACTCTGTTGAAGTGGGGCATATTGGGGAAGATCTTCCATTTTCCATTGTTGCGATCAGACTTCACATAATGATGACGAGTTGGTATAACCCTCAGTTTAGATGATATTCAAGTATTTGTGCACTTTTTCTTGACTGATAATCTGTAAATAAACAAGCAGATTCCACAGAAACATTTCATCTGTGTCTATTGACTCACATGGTCAGACATGCCAGAGAAATAGGTGCGTTTTCGTTGTGCTTTAGTACATTGGTCTGGACCAAAAAAGATGAAGTCTCAAGCCCCAGGAAAGTGAGGGAGAATAAAAGATATCCTCAAGTTGTTTACTTGTCAGGATCAAAGTCTTTTATCTGAACTGCCCTATTCATAACTGTAAAAGCCACAAAGTTAAATGAAAATCAGCTTTTGTGATCAGGAATCAAATTGTAATTTGTAAAATCAATGTAGCTTCACTGTGGTACCATTGGATATCCCCTGCCGTACTGCTCATCTCAAAAGTTGTACCTTTCTCCCAGTGATATTGTATAGGCAAACAGCAGTGATTCATGTTGCTCTTCTACAGCCGTTCACAAGAGCGTGTGCCTGGAGGTACAGTCTGACCACTGATAAAATACCTTCACTCTGAACCAAACAACTTTCGAATGCTGTATAGTATGAAATCAAAAGATAAAATTTTGTCTTTGGTTTCTTATACCATTTTGTGTTCACAGGGCAGTAGGACACAGAAATGAAAAAAGTATCAGGAATCCCTTTATCTTAAAAAGTGAACCTGTAGAAGATTTTGAGTTATTTTCTTTTCTTGCTGTTTTCAGAAACGAACTTCTATACAGAGGTGATCAATTTGATCAGAGAAAACAGTCTTTTGAAAAAAAAAACCAAAACAAAACAAAACCAAAACCAAAACAACTTTAAGCAAGATCTCCATCAGTCATTCACAGGAAGATGTAGGGGATTTTGGTTCTATTTTTTTTCCAGTCTTTTCCAGCCTCCTACGCGTCTGGGTTATAGGTGGGGTCAAGTTGGGAAGCATTAAAAATTAGAGAACAATTTTTGGTATGTTTAACGTTTATCTGAAAGTAAGAAAAGCCACTTTTCGTGAGTGAACTTTCCTGGTAGTTTAAGAGACCCATGTGATTCAGGGAGTCTCAACAAAGTCTACAATTTTAAGTAATTGTCTGAACTTTCAGAGTTTTAAAGGTTATTCCCGTCACTAACGGTACAATACGTTCACCGTGACTGGCAACGTTAGGGAGCATGCAGTTTTTACTCAGTTGACTCTTGGCTAGTGTTTTGTTCATGCGCTGCTCTGTATTCTTGACAGCAAATTGATTTAACTTGCAGCAGGAAAGAGTGTGTGTGTGTGAGTGTGTGTGTGTGTGTGAGCGTGCGAGCAAGAGTGCAGGAGAGCGCGGGAGAGGGGGAGAGAAAGAAACGTGCCTATGTGAAATGTAGCAGGGAGCAAGGCGAGGATACTGAATGGCAACATTTAGGCATTGACTGTGACATTGTATTAACCTTTTTAATGGATGTATGTAATAAAGTGACATGTAAATGGAGCACAAGGGGAGATATGACACTATATCTGGAAAAGGATAAAACAGTCAGTGAATACTGGGCTATTATAGCAGTTTGCAAACCTTGGATAAACTCAGTCAGCGGTTGTATAATTGGTTATTCAATCCCGACCCTTGTTCACAGCTCAAAGCCAGGAACACTGAGACCTGTTGCCAATTTGAGTGAATGCAGTGACTGTACTCGGCCGGGGCCTAACACTGGAGCCAGGCCTTTTCCTGTGGGCTGGTTTCCACCATGTCTGGGACTGGCGCAGTGACAGTAGCCCTTTTGTTGTGAAAGGCTGGCTGGTACTCCCCTCCTTTGCAAAATGTCTAACAGCTACACAAATATAAGAAAATAGGAAAAGGGACTTACTGTAGCTTTTCTCTTACTGAGTTAAATGTAGGGGCTTTGAAAAGGAGGCAAAGTCCAAGCAATAAGGAAAACTGAAGCATATTGTGAAACGTTATGGCCAGAGAAGGAAAGCGCCATGTTCTTCCGATGTATGATATGAACCGTGGGGAAAACTGGAGTCTCTTAAATCATGTGAGCGACAAACTGTACATCCAGAGCAATGTTCTCCTGCTCCCTTTCGAAATACGTGCCGTGCCATGTGCAATTTTCTCCCAACCCGTGCCACGCAGCCTGGGAAAGCACTCCCTGGAGAAATGATGCCTGCAGGCCCACTGCGGTGGCCGCTTGCACGAGCACAGGAGCTCCTCGTGGACCCACTCCATAAAAAGTTCAAAAATGTTGATGATGTCGTCATGGGTTTGTTTGAGAACCGCTGATATGTAGGTTGTCTCTTGCATTATGGAGGCAGCATTGTGTAAGCCAGCTGGAGATGAACAGAGAGAGTGTTACAAGTACCCTGGTTCCCTCCACCCTCATCCCTACACACACAACTTTCCAGTAAAAGCAGGGAGATATTTATGGAATGTCCTGACTCAGAGGCCAGCTGTTTCTCTTCTAGTAAAATGGTAGTTAGAAATAAATCAGAAGAAGGTTTGATTTTGGTTGATGAAATAATGAATATTCAGTAATATATATAGAAGATGAGCCTAGATGAGCTAATGGTCCCTTCTGGTTTCCAGCTTTTTGTGAATGAATCTGCAGTGCTATGAATCTACAGTTTCTCTTTTCCCTCTGCTTTTTCCCAACTTTTCTCTAGCTTTCCATAGCGGGATCTTGCTCCTTTACAAGCGTTATAGTTTCTAAATGTACCTAGGTTACACAGTAGTATTTTTGTCATGTCATCAAACTATACCACCTCAGAGGGAAGGCAATTATTGACACAGTAGATTATGCACAATCTTTTTGAGTTACAAAATAAAATCGAGGTAATGGTTAAAAATTATATGCCTCTAGATCACAAAGAGATGGGCTTGGGGGCTAATCTCTTTGCCATTCTGATTTACTCTAGTTCAGAGAAAATAATACAGAGTACCCGATTTAATGAAAGGCTGCAATTCAATCAGGAGGTTCTGCTGAGGTCATATAATATAAATGGTTACAGCACCTCTTGACAGAGTTACAGCCTTGATAATTCAGTACTTTGTTGTTATTTATGAGGGTAACTTTTCAAAGCAATCTGCATATCTCCCGCTAAAACCTGCTTTGAAAATTTTATACCATGATGTCATTGAAAAAGAATTTTTTTTCTTTTGGTAAGAAAAGAAAAAAAAAAAAACACCAGCAAAATGAGAGGGGAAAGGAATGCATTGTTTTAGAATAGAAAATTAATCACTTGGAAATGGACTGGTTATTGTGAAGCAAATGCAGAGAGAGTATTGAACTTGCGATACATGAGAAAAACTGCAGAAACTCCTGCCGAGGCTTTTAATGGAAAATACACCACACCGTCTCGTTATAAACACAGCTTTGGGAATGAAGGGTTGTAACAGTGGAGAAAAAATGGCATTACAGAAATATGTGGGGTTTTTATAATCATAGTTAATGTAGCTCAGCCTTAATTGAAGTATTGTATGGAGTAGCAGGAACACATTGTAGTAGGGACTCTTTGAATTTGGGTGTTTGGGGTGTTTATATGAAGAAGGATGTAGTACTGCACGCAGGTGAAACTAAAATGGTTTAGTTGTCAGGAGAACTGCGCTGAGTCCATTGAAGCCTATCCCTACCGACGTTGAAAAATCCACTCAACATACACCTCATCTTCTTAATTCCCCCGAATATTATCTGTGTTTTACATTACAATGCAATATTGTCTGCAAGGATAATGCATTGATGTCTCCCTTAGGTCAATGTCTCCAATTTAGTGAATTGCAGGTGTCCGACTGGAGAGTCTACACTCTTCTGTAGAAGAGTAAATGCTTGAGATGCCTCATTAATTTAATGTAGCTAAGAGACTAGTGGGCTTAAAGGATTTTGTAGTAGCCCCACAGAGAGCTACCCAAATGTAATTTAAATAGGATGGAGGAAAGTTTTTATTCCTTTATTTTCTCTGAGTTAGAAATGTTCAAAGTGGTAATAGCAGCTTTTATATGTTTTAAATTTACAAAAAGTATCTGAAATATATATGGAAACAAGTGTTTCAGTTAAACTCACATCAAGGCTTTGTAGAAGCCTAGCTTTTGTGCAGAGCGCTCTAGCAATGCACACCTATGGTGCTCCTTTTTTTTCCCTCGAGCAAAAGGTAAGCGAGAGAGGGAGGAAGGATAAAAAGTACAACACATAGCCTACCCAGTAAACCACAAATCACAGCTGAGCTAGACTTCTTCAACTCGTGAGTTCTTGGAAAGCAAAGTAATTTTCCTCAATTAATTGTTTTGGAATTAAATATCATTCAGAAGATTCACTGAGAAATGAAGAATTTCTGTTGCCAAATTTAGAACCTACTAATATGTTCCATCCAGGTACAGTAGGAATTTGAAAATTTAGAGGCCAGGTTTCATAAAGATCTGGAAAAAGTTTGATTTTGGGATTGCTGCATTACATTTCTGCATTTCACTTCTCTAGCTGAGTTAAAATGAGATCAAGATTATTTTTTTAAATAAAAATCTATTATTCCCATGAAGAAATTGTAGTTGATTGAGGAATACATATTTCTACCTTTTCTATGAAAAACAGTTATTTTATATTTTCCTGAATCCCCTGGCCATATAATAAATAATATCCTGGCTCTTCTGTTATATATAAAGCAAAAGCTGATGGTGCCATTTTTAGCACTGTTTGTTTTCCACTACCTACCCTGCCATCCTTGCAAGGATAGGCGTAACGTATTCTGTATGATGCCCTAGAGTGTGACCTTTACTTTTTTAATTAGGCTGCCTTTTCTGTATTCCTGATTCAGCTTGTGTTGAAATAACTGGAAAGATGCTCTCTTTGATGTACCAGGAATTAGATGGGACCCTCCGGCTCCATCATCTGCTATAATAGGGCTCAAGAAATACATGAGCAAATGGGAAAGTTTGCCAACGACATATGATGCTCTGTGAGAGACTTGGAAGGTTAGCCTCCATTTTATACCAAGTGTCTATTAAGGCACTTCCATTTCTTCAGCAAGGGAGCGGGAAGCTGTGTAAACTGGTGGTGTAGTGCTTAATGGCTGTGTTCGTATAACCAGGAGGCTCCAAGTTTAGTTCAGTGGTTAGAACACAGGAGAGAAAGGAAGCCAGCACAGAATAATTCTTTCTTTCTCTTCTGTTCTTCCCTGTAACCATTGTATTTTACGTGGCATTTGACCATGTCTGTCTGTCATTCATGTGGCTTATTCCCCCCTCTGCCCCCCGAGTACATTGGAAAATGCCGCTGAAGAGGGAAAGGGGGACATGGGAGGGCATGATTGTGTGGTTTTTGCCAATTGCAACTCTTAAGACTTTGCTGAAAGCTGCAGTCGTCAATGTGGTTATGTGATACAGAAATTTATTCCATCGGCTTTCAAGGTATAGACTGCTTTCATTTACGCCATAGCACCCCCCCAGGATTAAGTCATTTGTTGCTCTGGCATTCTCTTAAAGCCTGGTCACAAAAGAGAACTTTCTGAACAATAGGTCTGTTATCCTATTCAGCCTTTTCTGATCTATTAAATTCCCTGTTACACCATTCTGCAATTACTCCATACTCTACCTTCCCAGACCCCCTGTTCTCAAGCAATCTGGGAATTTGCCCTTGTCATTTGCCTCACTCCATAGGAGCCCCGCATCCCTCTGTTTCTCCATACCACTTTTGATATTGACTCTGGGTCCTTTTCTGTGCTTTGCGTACTTACACGTATTTGGTATGACTCTCCTTCATACCTGCATACCAGAGAAACATTTAATATATGTTTATTCAAAGACTTCTCTATCTCATTCAGAGAGAGGTAGGTTTAAAAGAAAATGTTTCAGTCTCAGTCCCAGTTTTATCTCAGGGTTGAAAAAGAAAAGCTGAATTGCGTGCGATTCTTTTTCCAAACATCTCTTACTAGATAGGAAATAAATCTGTGTATAAACTGCATATTGTTGAGCACTGTGTCTGCGAAGAGGGGTAGGTACCATATATGAGAGGTCAATGTTAGTCACAAAATTAAATCACGAAAGATATGATTCCCTATAACAGTTTGGTAATATTATTATTCAGACAGAGTTCATTAACATATTTTAGATGTGTCAATGTTAAAATTGAGGTACAGTTGATAATAGACTTGGATTGATTTCTTTTTTCACAGCAGCACCAACAGTTCTCTGACAGAAGTGTTTTCCGTGCAAACATTAAAATTTAGCTGGGTTTCTTAGGGACTTGAAGATAGTTTGAATCAACGTTCAGAGTTACCCCACAAAGATAAAGACACGAGAAGACACAGCCAGGAATCCCAGCAGTAAAACTGCACAGATCTGTGCACCGATCTGCTCTTTGGGTTCTTTCACGGATCTGTTTTTTGGTCCAGTATGCTCTTCATTTACAGATTTTGTCTTTATTTGAAGGAGCCATCACTCCCAAAAAGCACCTACTTTTGCTGTCAGGAGGATCATTTTTAGGTCTTGCAGGATTGCATTCCTGAGTATAGGTCCAGCTCCTTATAAGGATTTGTCTTGCTAATTCTCAGATCATGCATTATGATCCCTGTGTCCTGTTCCTTTAGTCAGTTAGAACCTAGTCAGTGCTTGAGATCATAGTCATACAGGGAGGTTTGGGTTTCTTTTTTCTTTCAATAGGTAGATGTGGTCCCCTTGAGGGTTTTGAATATGAGGCCAGAGTCTTAAGAGAGACAGGGCAGTGATTAGAACTTCAGATTCATAAAGACCCATGTTGTTACTCCAGGTGATTTGCTGCTTTCTGTACCAGTCAGAGCTTTTCAGAAGATGCCTTGTTCCTTTTGTGACCATGGAAGTTAGAAATAATCAAGACAAGAACACAGATATGAAGATCACTGGTACCAGATTTCTGTGTGATAAAACAAAGTGCAGCTTCTGCCCATTTACAGTAGAAGCCAGATGTCTCTTACCACCACACCTAAGAAGCAAAGAATGAATAAGATCCTGAACTACGTATGTTGCAGAGAAGGTGGTCCCTTCCAAGTGGTTCTTTCTTCATCTGAACTTCTTCGTCCTGCTTCCGTTCAGTTTAAGCCTTCTCTTCACTGATCTTACAGGACCACACAGGTGAATGCTTTGAAATTGCAAAAAATAATTGGTTTTGTTTATGAGAAAGACCTCATTTCAGTCATCCCCGAGCACTAGAGGCAGGCCTTCTCAAATAGGTAGTTTGAGAAATCTGGGAGGATGAGCATACCTACTCCTCCCTTGTTTTTTGATGGAACAAATTAGGTCTCAGAGCAACAAGGACAGGTTTGTTGGATGAAGTAGGAGGAGGCTAACTCGGTGGCAATTGGTGAGATTGGTAGCACAGTGATGAGAGGACTGCTTCTTCTTTTAAAGTAACTTCTCTTCATCAGAGGAAATGTTGACATTCTCTGTATTTCTGGGATTTGTGTTCTTTTTACCAGGGAGAATGTAGTGCCTCTTGATTGTCATCATTGTGTAAAGAGCTGCTCAGTGAATGACCTTAATTCTTGGGAAAGTATTCTGTTCCTGTCCTGCACTCACCTTAGTGGTGCTTGGTGATTCATGAAGCCATCCTGAATGCAGATGATCTGTCTTGTGGAACTGGACAACTATTTGCAGAGGAAGTTTTATCATCCTGAGGTGAATAGAGGGAGTCTTAAGTTTTCTAAAATAGTCTCCAAAAGTTCTGCTGTAGGGTATAAGTAAGATTTCTTTCTGATAAAAAAGAAATATTTTGTCTCTTTAGAGTGCTTGCAATGATTTGAAGGCATAGTTTATGCTTGAATCTGAATCGTGTTGTCTCTTCTGATAGCAGAAGTTCATGTAACAGCTCTTTACCTCCTCTCTTTCACGTTTGCCCAGGCTGCTGCAGATATCTCTTGGATGGTTGGGGAATGGAGGAGCTTGGTGTTTGTGACCGTTTTCAATAGTCAGGGAGAGGCTGCAGAGTTGCCCTGACCCTTCTACTCCTTCAGCACATTGTGTAATATAAGTACGTTTTGGATTTTGACAAATGAGTCCCCTGTCTTAGTCTTGTTCTTTCCTTGTTCTCAGTATTGTTTTCTTTGTCTGTCTTTTCCCCTCTTTGACTTTTCTGCTTTTACTTTCTGACTTTTGTTTCCCCTTGTCTAGAACTGTTATGTTAAAGAGCTATGCATAACAGACTCGCTGATTTCGCTTTTTTGGGATTACCTGTCACAACTGTTACATGGCTGAACCACCCGTGTATCTTGATGTTATTCCCTAACTCAGGAAGAAAAATGCTCGATCAAAAGGAAACCCAGTGTATTTCCTCTCCCTATTTATGCCGAAAATAACAGAGTCCAAAAAATTCATGAATGGAGACAAGCGAGAACAAACAGAACAAGTTGTCAAGGCAGATGGAATGCTGTACTTCGGTGGAGAAGCCTGTGTGCAAATCTTGGAAGATTATTTTAAGCAAGTCCAAAGATGACATTAGCTTTAATAATTTCTACCTAATTTGACATAATGATTCCTTGCAAATATCACTTACATCACAAGTAGCAGTCTGATTTACTGTGAAACTACCTGCACTTCAGAAGCTTTGATTTATAGTGTATGTCTTTTTTTTTAATTATTATTATTATTATTGTTCATATCTTTCTGGCATCTGGCAATCGATGATTGAGATTTTGTTTTCACATATGTTGTGCAAGAGGAGTTCAGGATGTGTAGTTGTTTAGCATCAGGCGTATGTGCTTTAATTCTCACTTCCAGTGGTAAAACAGTCTGTCATATTTTTAAAGAGAACAGAAATCTGAGCTTGCTATGTGTTTTCTTGGTTGTTTCAGGGGATATCCTTTTCTGTTTTCTATTTTCAATTTTTAAAATCCTTTTAATGGTTTTATTAACATCCCAAATGAGTATTTTCTGGTTCTTTCAATGTTATCATTAGGTTCAAATTATAATAGTACACATTTACTCTAGGAAGTACACAGACAATCTGATGACTGTAGCCCTTTCACTACACAATTATGTCAACTTATAATTTAAATAAATAGGTCCAGATGATCAAAAGATGTACATGCTCTTACCTCAATTTGATTGATAACATACGACTCTAAACCAACCAGTTCCATGATATGTCACTATTTTGATGGTTTTTAGCATTATATTTTCAGCTTTCAAGTGTATTTGTGCTTCCAGGTGACTTGTTTGCTGGTTTACTGATGTTTGGACATGGAATTGCCTGATTTGTCTTCATATTTACCTGGTTTGCCAGGACAGTGGCAATACAGGGTTTGCATTTGATGGAGCTTGTCTGTTATATACAGTTTGTTAATTGAGTAACCTCAACTAGTAAATATATGTGTACTAATGCACGTATTCATTATTAGGATCAGAAAACATTTTGGCACATTTTTTTCTTCTGGTGGTAACAGGTCTGAGTGCATTGTTTAAATGGGTGCAGCCATTTTCGTTTAAGGGAAAATTAACTTTTCTTCCATCTGCCATTGTTCTCTGAAGAGGATTATAACACGGTCAGTGAAATGCTAAGAAGGGTAAAGAAAAATTATGTTAACCTTAAAAGAGGGAATGTCTTATTCGTCGCCTAACCTTGTAATTATCCTGCAAAAACAAATCGGGGGGGGGGGGGGGAACCTGTTGTTTCTGTTC
>JAVKLA010000024.1:10914694-11019187 GCA_034782735.1 Sagittarius serpentarius | reverse complement strand
GGCGCGTGTGGAAAGCACGAGGGCAGCGGCGTGCCCGCGCGGCTGCCGTTGTCGGTGCCTGGGTGCTGTACTGCGCGCGGCTGGCCGGCGGGGAGCTCGGGCGCGTGCCGCGGTGCCGCGGGTGTGGCGGAGGCTCGGCGGAGCGGGGGAGCGGCCGAGCCTCGGCGCGGGGCTGCCGCGCTCCTTCCCTTCCGCGGGGGCCTCGAGAAAGGAGGCGGAATTAGCCAAACAGGATAATGAAGGTTGCTCGTAATGGTTTTTACTGTGGGGAAAATTAACCAGTTGCTAATAATTGCATGGTCTCTAGGCCAGACGGTCCCTTTGATAAGTTAACATGTACTCCCTTTATGCTCCTGGTAGGGGGTAAACAAATGCCTGAACAAATACAAATACACATAAACACAAATGTGGAGAATAGCAGTATATGTCTTAGATCCAGATAATAAGTGTGGGTATTGTTATTTAGATGGCGCATACTGGGACACTTATCTTTTAGTACACTCCATTTTCTAACTGAATGCAGTGCTAATCGTGGGATTGAAAGCTATTGTAATTGTGTACCCATCTAAATGCTGACAAGAATATACAATTACATTGTTTGGAATTGAGTTTAATGTTCTCTGAATTTTATTAGCATTTATATTTACTTATGCATTAAAATTCTGCACAAAAAGAGGTCAGAATACAAGAGTTATAAATATCAGACCCATCCACACCCTCACTGCATTTTTCCTGAAAATACTGAACAAATTTATTTTATTTTATTTTATTTTATTTTTAAAGGAAGTGATAGAATCTGAAATGAGCAAATAATGGGTTTCCATTCTAAGCAATGCCTTTTCTCCCTCTGGATTTTTCAATCTTTTAAAGCTTTTTTCATACCCAACTTTTTATTATTATTTATAATGTGCATGTTACCGGAAAATCTTTCCACAGTATGCTTACCACCATGCGATGTTTAAACACACATTATAAAGTGGATGTAATTGTAAACACTCAGAGGGATATAATTACATGTAGCAGATTTAGGAGCTAATTATTTTCTTCTCTCTCTCTCTCCCCCCCCCCCCTTGTTCTCCCTCTCTCTTTTACTCTGCATTTTATCAACATAATTATTTTTTGACTGCAGACTAACACCCAGAAATTGACAGGCATCCATTATAGGCAGCAACTTGTTCACCAAATTGAAAAACAATGAACTGCAGGTTTATATGTGCCCATTGTCATACAGAATTACCGGGGCTTTGTTCCACAAGAGGAAAAAGCTAATGGTTTTGAAACAGCAGGTGACAAAACACATTCTTTTTTTTCTTTTTTTTTTTTTTTCCCCTCCCCTCTTATCAGTTTGTTGATGAAGTCATTATGAACTGGGGCCCAGAATAGGGTTGGCCTTATTTTTAGCAGATAGACTTTTAATGAGTTCTATTGTGGAGACAGTCATGTTGATTTGCTTACATTTTTTTTCCCCCCCCTTCACTCAGAAACTCCCAGTATTGAAAAGCTACTATCAAAGGACTGGAAAGACAAGCTTCTTGCCATGGGATCAGGGAACTTTGGAGAAATAAAAGGTAATGCTCTTTCTGTGCTAAAGCAAATTGAGAATGAATAT
Organism: Sagittarius serpentarius; assembly: GCA_034782735.1. Lineage (NCBI taxonomy): Eukaryota > Metazoa > Chordata > Aves > Accipitriformes > Sagittariidae > Sagittarius > Sagittarius serpentarius. The sequence goes on along the minus strand of JAVKLA010000024.1, from coordinate 11,017,578 downwards.
ATAGCTATCACTGGCTTTATGGAACTTTGTTTGTTTGCCCCTCTTCCCCTCCCCTTGAAACATTGTCATTTGGGGCTTAAATGAAACGTATGCTCTCCGTCTGTGATAATATAAATAAATAAAATGGTATTGCCCAAAGTGAACGAACTTACGTAAAGCTTTTGTTGCATATGTTGTTCTGTCTTACGAGAGGACACATCCTATTGCTGGATTGGAAAAAAGAATTCGTCAATTCACATATCAAACGTAGGCTTCTGTGGGATCAGAGTATAGCAGAGCTCAGCTTCTGAAATCTGAGTGTGATCAGAATTCCTTGTTAATTTTTGGACAGATTTTGATGATGTAGATTTTTTTTTTTTACTTTTCTGTGTGTAGGAAAAAAAAAAAGAGCAAAGTTTGTGTAATGATACCTCTAGGTAGCAAAATTAGCCAGTGCAGATTTTAAAAGACAGTGTACAACATCTGTGCGCTAAAGCCTGTTCTTTTAAAGCCATACTCCAGAAGGAAAATGACAAAATTTGACCACTCTCCAGCAGCAGTAGCTTCTGCTTTGCCAAGATACTTCCCCATTTTATATATGTGAGGTCATTTTAGGGAACCTGTAGTTGTTTGTTTTCATGTAATTTAATATTTTTATAATTCTTCCTCAGTGCTTGTGATGAGGAACCGACTCAAAATACATGTGTGTAAAAAAATTTTAGTTTCCAGAGCAGCCATTATCACTCTGAAAAGAAACAGGGACTCAGATTCTTCTCCCATTTATATCAGTGTACATCTGGAGTAGCAAAATCCAAGCCAATGTTGTTTTTGAAATATGAAAGTAGAATGAGATTAAAATTAAGCCCTTCTTTTATGTTTATAAACTAGATTTCATTTCTCTCCATTATTTTTGGTTTGTTTGCTTACTAATGTTGTTCCTGATACCGAGATCCTCATTCAGGCAGGCTCGCAGACCTTGTGCCTGACAGGTTTAAGGACCTTCTACACAAGAGGATGGCAGTACTCGGTGAAGAATACAACATGACATGCTCTCAGAGGTTAATGTATTGGCACACGTGCAAAGATAGTGTTATTTTAATTATATGTGCCTTCCAGCTTGTCACCGATAAGCCACCAGCATTAGTTTGTGCTAGTCCACTGGCTTACACAAGTAGGAAAGTATGCCACTTGCTTCCCCTAACTTCTCCCTAAGAGGCTGTAATTCAACAATATATATTCGTTACACATGTAGAATAACTTTATAACAGAACATAGTACTTCGGCCCCAAATAGGCTGAGATATTATTATTAGTAGTAGTATTATAACAGAGGGCCAAACCCTGTTTTTTTTATTTCCGCTGAGCGCGTTTTCTCCATGTGCGTAAACCGACAGGTCATAAAGAGGTAGGGTAGCCACCGGGCTTCTCTGTGAGTTCTGGTTTTTAAAAGCATATTGTTTTAAAATAACATCATTGTCTGCCATGAACTGATGCATCTTTAAGATGTTTCAGGCCCAAAGTACACAGGCGGCTTTCATATCCACTTTTGGGTGTGTGTTTCAGCAGTTCTTGCATGTGGTCTGGAGCCTCTTTAACCCTTGATATGCTGGAGCCTTTAGAAAGACTCCCAGTGATTCTCCTCTGCCTTTGGACTCGGGAAAACTGCTCTGAAAAGTGCAGCGCACTGAGAGGGCGGTCTGTTCCCAGTCCCTATGATCTTGTTCTGTTGGAGGGCAATCTTTTTTCTCCCTTCCTCTCTTTCCCTTTCACAAGCTAAACTTGAAAGCAGCAGCAGCAGCAGCTATATGCTAGCACGAAAGAAATTCAACAGTCCTTTCAGTCTTGCCCGGGGGGAGGATGGGGAGCAACAGCACAGCCTCAAAGAAGAGTTTGCTTTGCTTTAATTTTTGTTTTTTAGCTTCATATTTTGAACACAAGTCGAGTTATTGTTCTGTAGCTCTGTTCAAAAGCCTCACATCTGAGGCTTTTTAGTGCAACTGTGGTTCTATGGTTGGGGGCATGGTTATTAGGTGTTTGGATCAGGTTTGGCAGTAAGCTGTGAAAACAGGCACTGGTTTATTTTTCCTACTGACTGCCGTGACAGTTGCAATTATTGTCCATTGTTCCTAGGTGGCTAGAAAGGAGGGAGGATACAATAGAGCATTGCCCTCTGGGGGTAAATGAATTTGACTTACAGGTTCTTGGGGGGTCAGGCAGGCTAATTATTTAGCGCCCAGGAATGCGGTTTTCATGGCACCGCCAGCCATGAGCGGCCAACAAACAATGGCTCAGCTGTATTGCAGCTGTATTTAGTGAGGCAACATGAAAGGTGTGCAAGTTGAGCTGCTTTATACTCACTTATGTGTGTACAAACGCACATATATTATGCTAGAATATGTTTTTGTCCTTCTGTAGGAACATAGAGTTATTAAGTTTTCCAGTTGTGATTTTTTAATTAAATTCTCTCTATATTTGGCCTGGCAGCTGCATTTTTTTTCTCTATTAGTGATATTTAGAAACCCCGCACAAGTAGTGTCTTATTATTAATACACCCTGGAATGTGGACAGCACTAGAAGCTGTACTGCCCAACTGTCTTATGCACTGAATAGTTTTTTCCATTTAACTGTTCAAAATTTCATTGTGTTTTTCATTAGATCTGGGGGAGTTTTAGTATGTCATGTGCTAAAGTCTCAGCACTAGGCTACATATTGTTAATGCCCAAGTCTGTGTTATTACCATTGAGTTTTATTCTCTGGGAGAGATTAAAAGAAAGGGAGATGAAGTGGAAGACTTTTATTTTCTATTAGTGTTATTTCTTTTTAAGTCAGAAAGCAGTAATATTTTATTAAAGATGGGGGAGTTGGTGAATGGCTGGAAGTCACCAGACTCCCGCATTTTGTATTCAGTTGTTCCTCTTAGTTGCTTTGTTACTGTCGGCAGCTACTTTAAGCCCTCCTTTCTTCATCTGCATGCCTGTAAAATGGGAGAACCATCCCTGAGTATCTGCAGAGGTCTAGCTGCAAACTTCAGGATCACAGGTCCTGTTAGTAATGGAAGAGGAAATGTAGTATTTCATTCCAGGGCTTGACTGGAAGGTACTGTAATGGAATACTCTTATACTTAAAATGGGGCAAAATCTTGAACCTTTCGTGGCCATAGAAATTTTAACTCAAATGCCTCTGCTTGTTTAGAGAGGTAGTCTGTAGCTAAATAAACAATACAGGTTTGGCACTGGAGATTTCTTAAGAATTTTTTTTTTAAATCCATGGAATTTTTTCTGTGTTCAAAACAAGTCAGTCTATAGTAAAACCCACAAAACATGCCGTAAAATTGAAATAGGTTAAAATAAAGCTGTAAAACTGTGTATTGAATTGGTTAAAGCCTGTTCGAACTTACTTATATCCATCATATTCAAGAACAGGGCTCAAAGGGCCTCTGGATTATTCATGGATAATGCAGTTTATTGGATTCAGTGGAGCAGAGAGAACTTCAGGTCTCAAACTGATCATCTACAGGAAGGAAAATTATACTGCCTTTCTGCTTTCAGCATAGCCACCTGATACCTGTGCATTGCAGGGTGAAAGTGGTTGCTTTCCTCCAAAGCAACGTTACTGACTGCCGCAGATGCAGCGTGTAGAGTGGGCCGTTGACAGAAGCTTATTTCCATGCTCTTCAGTGTCAGTGGCCATCCCTATACTTAGAAAATTAACATGAAATTTCTGTTTCACTGGTGTTGGGCCTCCTCTGAGCAGACTTCAGGGAACGGTGCTGGTTCCCCCCCTAGGGTCCAGGTGCGTCATGAGGTGCACAGTCTTGCTATCACTCGTGATTGAGGCAGCTTTGACCATGATGAGAGCTCTTTTGAAAACTTCTTTGGTGTACACAAAGCCTTTCTGCTAATCTTGTCCATCTCTTGCTCATCGAGAGTAGTCAAGAAATAATAATACATATTTTATATGTTCTCCACTTAGCTAATTTTGAATAGGTGCGTGGAACAAAAGGCTGAACTGACTTTTTGTTTCTAATCTTTCTGAGTTGGTTTTCTGTTGAAGGCATTGTTAACAGTGATTGTGCCTGAATCTCCCGAGAAAGACCGGGCAAGCCTGAACGTGATACTTTTTTTTTCTGTTTGAAAATCCTTTTCTATTGTACAGGTTAGTTCCTAAACAACTCAGGTGAAGTGTTTTCTGCACTCACTGTGAAAGGGATCATCCTTAGGGTAAAATCAGCTCTTTGTGTATCCACTTAAATCTAGGTGACTCCAAAGACTGTACTGGAGTAACCACAGATTTATGAGTGTAATTGAAAGCAAGATTAGTTTACCAGTCCTAATCTTTAATGCATGATAACACAGACATTTGTTTTATGTGAGCAACTGCATTCCAAGTTACGTGAAGTATCAGTGCAGGTATTATATCAAGCTGTGTTTGATGTGTGATAGAGCTGTGTTTGCTGAAGACTCTGATTTTGCTTATATGTTTGGAAGATGTGAGAGAGTATGCAGTGAACGGTTTTATGACTGCCAATGATGGATAAAGAGAAATAATCCATTCAGCGATACTATAGCTCATCAGAGCCCATGAATTAAAGACATATGTTATGTAGATTCAATGTATGGATTAAAACGGATAATCTGGTAGGTGACACACAGAATCTTGAGATAAGTGGGCTATGCAGACTCAGTATATGGATTGTGACGGGTAATTCCATTTAAGTAATGCTGGACAAGTTGAAGACAAGTAAGCTTTGGGTAGTGCTCAGGTTATGTGCAGTAATCCAGTGAGTGACACTTTGGATCGCATAATCTGTAAACTGAAGACAAGGAAGATGGGGATTCTGCATTTAGATGTGGGCAGGGGGAAGGGGGAGAGAGATTATTCATGGGGAATACACTGGGTTTAAACCTTTGACTAATAAAGCACAGAACCCCAGGAGATGTGTGAAAGCTGCACACTTTCTTAGGAGCTGTGTGAATTTTGCATTTGCAAATTAATGGTTGAAAAATGTTTACAAACTTGTGTCAGATGTGGACGTTTTGCGTTATTTTTTGTGGATAGTATTGTATTTGGAGTGGGGAAAGAAGGAGGGTGAGAGAGTCATAAGTGAAGGAGGTAAGATACTTCTGGTTGTTGGCTTTTAACTGTGATAAATTCAATATTTATTGCAACCTACTTAGTATCTTCTTCTCTCTGTTTATTTTTTGGAGGTGTTTAATAGTAGCAAATTGCTGACAGTGAGCTATAGTCCTTTGTTAATATTTCAACAGTGCTGGCAGGGGGGGAACCTGCGCAGTGGCACACAGGGGAACCTAAGTTTTGAGAGGAAATTTGGCAGCTGCCGAAATAGTGGAGGTTGTTCACAATGCAATACGATACTCTCAGGCTGCAGAGAAGTAGACAGTGCCAATAGAGCCACACCAACGCAGAACTTCTTTCAGGCCAAATAAAAGCCTGAAATGGAGATTGTGACTGGATGGAGCTGCTCCTATTTGACCCTAGAACAGGAGGTTAGTTGAGGGTAGTATCTGTGGAAGGAGGGTTGGAGGAATCTTTTTTTAAAGCGTGTAAAATGCAAAAAATGTGAATTTGTGACAAAGCAGTAAATTTGGGCTGTTGCAGATTTGGGTTTTTTTTACGTAAAGGTACTTAATTCGATCAGAAAAAATCAAGTTCTGTTTAAATCAAATACAACTTTTATATCTAGGAAGTGATTATTAATAGAGAAAATAGAATAAAATTGAACTAATGAAGTAGCAAATGCCAATGGCTTTATTTTATTTGAACATAGGGAGGCCAAACTACTATGTTTAAAAAACGTCCGGAGGGTTGGGTGACAAAAGGGACCTAAAGCAGTTCTTCTTTGTACTAAAATTACCTGAAAGATGTGCTGATAGAGATGAATGTTGCTGAGTTGCAACTACCAGTTTGTCAAAACAAAGCAAACATACATACACATATATCTTTTTTACTGTTTTTCCTAATGCTGCATAAAATTCCAGCAGCAAATGCTGTTTCTCTAGCCTAGTTCTAGCTTGTTGTCTAGACAGTAAAACAATGAATAACCTCTGAGAAATAGTCTCAATACAAATGTTGTCTATTCCTTTTGTAACCTTGACAATAAGTTACTAACCTGCTTGAATACCAAGCTTTGTTTGCAGTCTACTGTACCAAAACTTTTTCTGACAGCAAATAAAGAATACTCAGTGACAACTTCTTTCCAGCGTTGCGAAATAGTAATGTGCTGGTCTGTTACAGAGCAGACGGCTAAGTTTTTGTCCCCACAGAATATTAATTCTTGAGGGTAGTAATGGCAAAAGATGGTAATTGTTCATCATTTGTTTTTATTCATTCTGCAAAGTCTTCCACTGAAACCTAAAAGATTAAGACTGTCCGTATGCTGAAATAAATAACTGCCTTCTAGCTTGCTGTTCTAAAAAGGATTTTTATTTTTCAAACAGAGAAGATTCTCCACATAAATCTGTAGGTACGGACAAATCAGTCTGAATTCTGGGCTTTTTCTTTCCTTGTTTCTTTTTCTGGTGGCTGTGGCTTGCTGAGTAAAAAGCAGTCAGGAAGTTTTCTTTTATTATGCTGGCTTCCAATATCAATCAGATAAAGCAATTTAATTTACCTAGGTGGGTAGTTATAAGTGATGGCAGTCATTGTGTAGTAAAGTTGGCTTAAATACTTAATGAAAAATGCCAGGTTTTAGACGTTTATGTCCTGACAGCTCCAAGATTTACTGGCCTGAAAAGCTACGTGCCCGTCCGTAATAAAACACTCTCTGAGGTATTGATTAGGGAAGCATCAAGGGAGTTTGCACACGTGCACAAGCACATACCCACATCCACCCACCAATACATACCAGCAAGTACATAATTTAAAGTATATACTCATTGCTTGGTCACAAACATTTGACATTTCTGTTCAAAGACAGAGGAAAGAAGAGTTTAAATTCTGAACTTACCTCAGCCAGTTAGATGTGTTTATCCGACTATGTTTCCTGAAGGCGCGTAACATCAGCTCCCCATTGCCTCACATATACAACTTTGGGTGACGTCAGCAGCACGGCCGTCTGTGCAGCAAGGGGAGCATACTCCTTTTTAAAATTATTATGTTATAAATAGATTATTTTTTTTTAGGGGGAGCATGACAAAGATTACTTTGCTTTTAAGTAGAAGACGACTAGGTGGCCTGTCTGTTTTACTTTCCTGATTCCCTTACTGAGCAGAGTAATGTTGGGTTTGGATTTCTAACGTGGCAGAGCAAAGGTAAAACTGAGGTGGGGAGTGGGGAAAGAAAAATAGTTGACAATGGGATGAGAATGAAACTCTCAAGAAAAGATACTGGAGTAAAACCCTCAAGAAAAGATACTTATTTTGTGGACTGCTGATGTTTTAATTTACTCTTTGGCTATAATAATGTTAGTGCCAGTAGGAGTTTAATTCTTCTGAGGACAGCTTAGTTAATAGGCTATTCAGTTTGAAAAACCTCCTTCTCGACTCTTTCTCAATTTTGTATCAAAACTGTTACGTCCCTGATAGCTTAAAAATCACACTGAAAAAAACACACCACTGCAGAAAATGCTTGGAGGTTACTCAGTTTTTTGCTGATGTTTGGGTTGTAGTTCTGTCCTCATCACACTGTTGTTACATCAGAGTAAAGTTACACAGAAACGGTGTTGTGGGATGGTTCTCTTGCTTGGTTAGTTGGTTGGCATCAATAATTGCTTCATTCATAGGGTCCCTTTGGCTAGAACCCTACCTGATATCAAACTGGGTCAAGCAAAGATTTAATTACCTATCTTAACGTGTATCCCTGTTAAAGTCAGTGAGGAGATTCTTGGCCTTACTGAAATAGTTCTGCTGATGACTTCAGCGAGGCCAGCAATAAAACTTAGGGCGCGTAAAGTTAAGAATAACTTTAAGCAAGTTTCTGAAAACCTCACGCCTCAGTTTTCTCTTAAAACAAGTAATGCATACCACTACCTTTCTACCTGCTCAAAGTCTTTTAGAAGATCAGTTAGCTAATGCTTTGAAATTAAAAAAAATCCTCCATACTGCATGCTCTAATTATTATTATTATACATCTTAACGTTATTTGAGTACAGAGTACTTCAAAATATTCTTATTTCCATTTAATGTACACCCACCCCCCCCCAGCTTTGTAGATACAGGAGGATTTTTTTCTCTTTTGTAATCATAGTTAATGATATGAATGTAATACAATATTATTGTGTCTTCCAGGCTTTGTACTTGCACACTGTTTTCTCTGATTTTTCTTTGAAAGACAGATGCTGACAGTTCAAAAGCTATTTATGTAATTACTTTGATAGTAAACTGAACTCAGGGGATAAATTTCACTGTCTGTATGGGCGTGCATGAGTGTGCACGCGAGCACCCCTGACTGATAACAGTCCCAGCGGTTTAATTGAGACATGTCAGAGGGACTGAGGAGAGCCTTGCCCTGTCTCTGCCCCTTGCAGAACGTGCTGGGTGCCGCGCAGCTGCAAGCAGATCCGTAGGCTGGCTGCAAGCAAACATTCTCGTCACTTGAGCATTCGCAGCAAAAGCTTAAACTGCCTGTTAAAGAAAATATTGGCTTTCCTAATTTCTCATTTACATTCTCATTCTGTCTAATAAATTATAATAAAGTATTTACTGTTTTGATCGCAAAAGCGGTTTCTCTGCCTTTTTTTTTTTGCTTTGGTTCTGTTTTGGGTGGATATGCCAAGGTTTCTCCTGTTCGTTTTCTCACTTTAAGTGTGTCATTTGGTCATATTGGTGTCTTCATTCTAATGTTTATTAAAATGTTACTGTCACTGCCAGTCTGAGACTGTGAATCAGAACTAAGAATGTGTAATAGTTTATTTCACATTTGAGTAAATTTCCTTTACTACTTAAACACTATTATGGATAGTGTTGATCTGAGATGAAGTTTAGGTTTGGCGATACAGAATGCCACTAATTTGAGTCTTCCTTTATTGCCATCTGCTGTGGGTGTTGCATCCACAAACATGGGTTTTTTTTTTCCTTTCTGAATCTCTTTTTGTGGTGATAGAGAATAAGCTGACGCATCTGGAAAGCATCTTTTCTTGGGCCATTCACTCTATGAACCCGTAGCTTATGCTTTGATGCTCTCTTGCCTGAGTTTTTTTGGTAAGTTGTGAAAAATTCACATTTTGCCATTGCAGTGATAAAGTACAGAGAGAACAGTATGAGCACCTTCAGCAATCTCCTGAAAGGCAGGTGGCCTGGTGGTTAAAAGCTGTGTTAAACATAAACTCTGCAATATCTATTTGTTGTGGATCTGATGGTAATTAAGAGTAATTTTTGAGGCAGCCATTGATGTAAGCCACTCTCCTTTTACTCCTCACTCAATACCTGTGTGAAGTGGTCTAGCTTGCTGTCAAGTTGTACACTGCAATAATGGGCACTTGTTTTTTCTCCCAGCCACGCTGCATGGCTAGAGTGAAAGCACTGCAACCATACAGATACTGTGTGTAGAGCACAGGCCGGCTCCAGCACCGTTCCTAACTCTGTACTACTTGGAGCAGCTCTAAGTGAGTTTAATAATGAAGTGGGTGAAGGTAGCTGCTGGGGCTGGTGGCTTCTCCTTACTGAGGTTTGCACTGCCTCCCAAGTTCTAGCAGTGTTAGCAGCTGCAGGGGTAGTTCCTTAAGTCCCAAGTAGCATGATTTAAGCAACTGGCTTTATGTGGTTGGTGTTGTAGTTACTTAAAATGCTAACATGTTTTGCCCTGTAAGCTACAGAATTCTTAAAAAGGAAATCCCTTAGCTGCCAAGACACTTCACACGATCATAAAGGTTTTGATCTCATGCAGGTTAACAGAGAGAAAATAGTGGTGGTAGGACAGAAGTCCACCATCCTGGCCTACCCACAATCTACAGCATCTAGAAAGGGGTGCAAAAATGGCAACTGGTGCTCTAACTCTGCAATGCATTTTAATATACCGGAAAAAAATTTCTATCCCTGAGTGTACTTATGTAGCGACCAAGCTGTTGCCCTCAGCTTACCGTAACATAAATAACGTCAGGTATCATTTGGCCTTCATTTGTTATGCAAACTAAATAATTTATGAATGGCAACTGTGAAATGGCAGTTTTGTTGGCCATTTCCACAAAAGAAATTGTAGAAAAGGTGTGCTAGGTAATAAGGGCAACATAAAAAATACCAAACTTAAACTAAATGCAAACACTTTACATTATGATCAAGACAGTCTGATTCAAGTACTTTTCTTCTTTTTAATTTTCATGTTTATAAGCCACCAGTTGTCTGCAAGAAACCTCAAAACTATCTGTGATTCATCATCAGTGGGGCTTATATGGAAATCTACTCCAAAACTCACCGTCTCCCAGTAGACCCACACATCTGATCTCTCTTGCCGGTGGTTTAGCGCAGATCACTTGAGAGTATGACTATCCGAGAACTTACTTTTCAAGGAACGATACGTTAAAGTACTGAAATTATAATTAAGTATTATTGAAGTTATTGGAAGGATGGGCTAATCACATGAAAATAAAAGTGCCCACTAAGCCATGTTTTCCAGAAAGTATTCTCCGACAAAAGTGTGGGGTTTTTAAAGTTGACCGTGATAAATCCTCCCTTTCAGTTTATTAGCAAACTGAGATTGCTCAAGAAATAGAGTGCAAGGAGGCTGTCTTTTGTCAGACTGCTTCCACTCCAGTTTATAAACCAAAGGAATTATGTATTGTACTTAGTAAGTTAGTACATAAAGCACCCTCTTTGGGCATCTCCGAGTTTCTTTAAAAACTGAGTAATAATGAAGAGATTGATTTTGGTGGATTTGTCGCCAGCTGCACGGCCGCAGTGTGCCTGCCACTCTGGCGTCTGCACCGGCACTTCAGTGCCCTGACCGCCTGCTCTTAGTTCATCCAGACTTTCCTCTTGTTCCTGCCATTTAAATAAAGCTGTTGTTTTCCTGAGGAAGGAGTTTTTTTCTCCTCTCTAGGTAAATCAGATTAAAGAAGAAACTGCGGTAGGCGGATGGCCCCGCGGTTGTGCAGTTGTTTCGTGCCGCAGTCAGGGCGGTGGCATGTGGAGCGTTTTTCTCTCTTGGGAAACGCAGCCTGAGCTCTGGAGCACAGGGCTGGATATCAACATTTCTTTTTCTGCCGCTGTTGGTAACTAACTCTGTGACCCCTCTGTCTGTCAGTTTACACATATGGAAACATTTTTCCACCTTTCAAAGGTGTGGTGGGGATTAATTTAACTTCACAAAGTGCTTTTTGATTCCCAACTGAAAGCTACTGTAGGAGCTCAAAATACACTGATGAACCAGTACTGGCTGAAGATCTTTGATGTGTGTCAGTGTATTTGTCGAACAGTTTATTTGACAGTGATTTCTTTTTGCTTACCCTAACTTCAGGACTAAGCCAATCCTGTGTACGCTTTCTCTCTCTAGTCTTCCTCCCTCTCATGCGCACACCGACCAAGTTTGGAATAAAATACCTGCTGAATAAATAATTAAAATATTTAGTTTTCAGATGTTTCAGTGTGCCCAGCATGTTCTACTGCCAGTATCAGTATACTGGTAGTCTTCATTAGGTGAGTGTTACAGTAAACCGGCGTGCTGGCTGCAGATGGGACAAAGAGGGGGCTGCCTCCTAGAATAATTCTTCTTCGGAAACATTGCACCCTTTTTCCTAGGGCAAAACAAATGAAGGATGGAGGAGTGGCAGTAGACGTTTCTGATTAATTGTATGGCCATGTGGCAAATGCATTACTTGTAGCAGTTCTCTGTCTCCAATGTTTGAAATAAAAATCGTAAGTCAAAAGTGTTTTCTTCAGCAGTATTAGTATTTTAGCGCTGGCTTCCATTCTTTCTCACAGCTTTTAACAGAACAGGTTTAAAGTCCTATGGTTTCTGTTTCAGTGTGTTTCTCAAGTTTCCAACTTGTACCACAGTTTTTTTGGAGACTATATCTGAGAATATTCTGCTGTAGCTCTTTGTTATATGATGTGAATATTTTCACATAAATCTCTAGCGTCTTAATAAAAAGTTAATCGGGTTACACTTTCTTTACACAAAAATGTTGATTCTTTGTGTTTTCCCACTTGTTTATGGCCGTCTACAAATGCATTTAAGGGCTTGGACTTGGGTGACATAGGAAATGGGATGTTGCCTGAGAGCCCAAGGTTGAAATTAAGTGAATGTAAATGAAACTATCAAGCAAAGAGCCCTAACAGTGACACCTCTAAGGCAGTGGTACAGTCTTCCAAAGAAAGCAGTAGATGATTCACTATTTCAGACATTTCAATTCAAGGTAGAAAGCTGTAGTAAATAGATTGTAGGGAACATTCCTGCACTGGCAGGGGGGTAGACTAAATCATCTATTACCAGTAGCTCTTTTCCATGTCTGACTGATAGTTTGCTAGGAACATGTTTAGTATAGTCGCCAATTTTTCTTCTTTTTTTTTTTTTTTTTTCTTCACTTGGAGAGCACTGGTGACATTGGCAGAAGAATGCTTCCTGTGTTTGAGAAAGGTTTGTGTGGCAGGGTTGTCCCAAAAGCAGGCTATTTTCAGAGGAGGCATAGACACCGATAGCCTTAATCCTTTCCCAAAGCTTTTTTGAGAAAGGGTTTCATAGGATCTGACTCATGTGAGAGGGTGTGGTGGTATTGGAGATATCTGTGGATTAGCTGCTACACATATTTTCTGGTCTTTTAAATTCAAAGTCAAATGATCCTGGATATACTAATAGTGCCATTTTTTGTTTTAGTGTGTGAGTCATAGCTTTTGATTTTTCTTGGAACTTTTTCTTCCCTTCCCTTATAACCACTAACCTTCTGGGTAGAAGAATTTTTACAGAATGATTATGAGAGCGAGGTAGTCAGTTCCTCTGTCTGTGTCTGCTGAACCCTCCTATAAAAAGCATCTAATGACAGTACAAATGAGAGAGATGGTGAGTTGTGTTTAGCTCAGTTTTTCTGATACGTTTATGCAAGACTTCTTCCTTTAAAAATACTCGTCAGTGGCAGCAACAGCCGTAGTAGTTAGTGACAAATTAAACACTGTGTGATTTCATCCTAATCAGGGCAGCTGTAGATGATATAACAGGTAGCACATCCTGACAGCTGGTGTGTGCTGAGCTAGTAACAGTGAGAAAGCTGGGCGTGGGGAGCTAGAGAGGTATCCAGCACCCAGGAGACTTCTCTGCTTCCCCTTGATTATGGAGGGATGTTAATACACACCTTGCCGTTTCGGTAGGTGTCAAAGCATTGATGTGTCTTTGTCATAAGTTTCTGACAAAAATGTAATTGTCTCAAAACTGGAAGTGTCGATTTTGATATCCGCAAAATGTAAGCAATGTTTAAAATTTGAAACTCTTTCAAAACAGGCAGTATTCTCTCCCCATTAATCTGATGAAAAGGCGACAGAAGATAGAAGAAAGGGCAAAGCAACATTGAAGGGGGACACCAGATCAAAGCCTGTGTACAGAATTATCCTTCATTGCTCATTTCCTTGTAGAGGGGCAGGTCTTAATGTGCAGTATATTGCAATATGCTGCTGCTCTTTGGTTCTACTAAAACTTTGCTAATAGTGAAGCTGCAAAATAAAAACCTGGCTAGCTCTAAATTTCCTCTCTTCTCTCTACCATTCTTTTTTCACCATATGATGCCCAGGGACTCCAGAAAGCCTCGCTGAGAAAGAAAGGCAGCTCATGGGTATGATCAATCAGCTGACCAGTTTGCGAGAACAGCTGCTAGCAGCTCATGATGAACAGAAGAAACTGGCTGCATCACAGATCGAGAAACAACGCCAACAAATGGAGCTGGCTAAGCAGCAACAGGAACAGGTGAGTGATGATTATAGTGGCTTTCAGCGTAAATGATTTTCTAGGAGGACTTTCCAGTAGTTTATCTTTTAGGGTTGATACTCTCAATTGCTCTCCACCCAACATTTTTTTCCATTTGTCTTCTTAGGTGAAGAAGTTTGAACAAAAAGGTATTGGAAAAATGCTTTAATTTGCAATATATAAAACAATGCTCTTTGTCTTATAAAGATGCACCTTCCATTTTGGAGGTAATCTCTTCCAATAGTGTTTTTTTAAAATAAGTGTAAATAAGCATGCAAATTCAGCCCTCCTGAATAATCTTTCGAAGCTGCTTGAATTCAGTGATGCTGAATAGGTATAAAAGGAACAAAATGCAGCACTTGGACTGTAATGTAAGAAATGAAAAGGCTGATTTTGCCAACTGTGGAAAAAAGTGAAGGAGAAGAATATAAAGTCAGTGAACAAGTGTGACTTTTTTCTTCTACACTTGAGAGGCTTGAATTTCAGCTCCTGCAAATATGCCCTCCACTGAAAATGCAAACGTTTTTACATGTGAAAATTCCAGTGTGCATACATGGACATGTAACATTTTATGCAAGAACATAACTTTTGCAACAAATTTGCACCATGCAAGTTTTAACAGAAACAAATGTCTGTTTTTGTACCTGAACATGAGCAGAAAATATTTAGACATCTGGTGTAAAATTTTGTCAGGAGTCCATACTGATACTTCTTATCTGAAAGTGTTTTGGTCTGCCTGACCATTATTTCAGCTTGTGATGAAATTTAAGTTTATATCATAGTATTGCAGCTATGTGAATTTTATGAAACTCACAAAATTCTTTGAAATCTGTCATAGTTGTCATACTTCAGTGTTTGTATTATACCCAGCAAGTCTTAAGTTTCTAAACCACTGCTGACATGTTCAGACATTTTAGCCTTGGTTTTCCCTATTTTTGATTATTTAAAAACCTTATCTTGAATACTATGTATTTTGGCCTCACACCTGAAATCCCACACAGGGAGAACAGAAGTGACCTATCGATTAAACTAGAGAATTTGTATCACACTGTTGTTTACATGGAGAAGGTAGATGAAGGTGTGCAGGTGGAATTGGCAAGGTTCTTCCATGAGGAGACATCCTGCAGGAGCTATTTCCTTTGCCTTACCTTTTAAAGTCACTACTGCTGCAGGATGGCTGAACGATCTGAAAGTAAAAAAGAAAATTGAGAGAATGGAAAAAGGCAGTAAGAAATCCTACAGGATTATTATTAGGATATTAGGATTTCTTTTAATTTAAGAAATTATGTATAATTCTGTGTTATATAGAAATGAAAATAACCAAAATTTCAAAAACATTTATTGATAAAAATTATTTTGGTTGCTTAAAGAGAGGCTTTAGAAACAAAACACTTATTTAATCTTTTAGATGTGGAGTTAACTATGAGTGAGTGTTTCTTATGCTAATAGTTTAATAATAGAAGTGAAAGAAAATATCTAAGGGGAAGAATGCACAAAATTCCTCCCAGTAAGTATGTATAAGTTCCCATCTGACCCTGAGATGTGTACACATACCACAGGGGAATAGCAATACTCCTTCTAATGTTTGTACTGCTATGCTAGCTATTTGTGAGAGCAGAGCTTTTGTTACGACTCAGTTGAAAGTTTTTCAAGTTTCCTTTGTAAATTTGAGGTATATAATGGTTTATTTCCATCAGTCCTCTGAGAACTCTAATTTGGTTCTGTTAGTGTCTGCTTTTTCCTTCGCTGTATGTAAAATGTGACTACAGTAAGGTTCCCAATCATGTAGTCAATGGAGAGGGAGGGAAGAAGTCTTTATGGAAAATGCACATGACTTTGAGAGGAGACTTACGATGACTCCATCAACTTCTACACATCAGTTTCAGTGTTGAGCTGTGTAGCCTTGCACTGCCCCCTTAGTTCCTTTCAGCTGATACACACCTCCTCTGTGTCAGATTCCTTGGTTTTGAATTTTTGAATAGGTGGTGCCAAACATAAAAAGAATATTATTGTCCATTCTACCTTTTTGTCTTTCCTGTCTTCTACTATTTTCCAGTTTCTCTGCCAGTATTGTTCTTCCTCCAGCAAGCTGGAGCAAATGAGTGCTCACTTTTGGGGGATTTTAGCAGTGCCATCTCAGATAGTGAGGGAGGAGAGACGTTTGCGTCAGTCCTTCTCTTGATACGTAGCACAACATTTTCCGTAAGATTCCATTTCACACTAGTATTAGCTATGAATTGCTTCCGAACATACGAGCCCCTTGCTTTAGTGGCAGTCCAGGCTGCTGCCACCCGCACTTGAAAGATGCTTAGCTTAATAGAGCAGTTTGAAGAACCAAGCGGGGTGGAAGTATCCTATGTAGCAACTCCAGGAATGGTGATACATACCTTATGTTTCTTCTGTGCAATTTCTCCACAGATTGCAAGACAACAGCAGCAGCTCCTGCAGCAGCAACACAAAATTAACCTTCTTCAGCAACAGATCCAGGTCAGAGACTGCATCTCCACCCGTTATCTTTCTTTTCTCCTTTCTGTTTCCCCATGCTTTTCTTCAGCCATTATTGTTATAGTTTCTTTGAGAATCTCTGCAGATGGCTTACATCTTATTTATGGAAATACATGCGGATGTTACCTGTCGTTAAGCGAAACAGGTCAGTTTCTGGAAGGCCTTGTGTGATTAACACGGCTGCTATAGGATCAGGAAGCAGACGTGATAGGAGCCGGTCATGTGAGCAAGGGTTTGCAGGACCAAATCCTCCTTCAGCTATAGATCAGGAGCAGCAAAAGCGTTGCCAGAAAGAGTTGGATTGGAATGAGTCTTCTAGAGCTCTGTTTTCTGAGGTTTTGCAGAAGCAGTTCTCTTCAGTGATCGGTAATCAAGTGTACCTCCTTCCCTCTGCCCCAGGTGCTGAAAGTCCAGAAATTTTCAACACTTAGGGTGAAGTATTGTCTGAATGTGAAACTGGTGAAAATGTTGGTTAGATTCAGGAGAACAACTGTGTAGGTCCTAGGTATCTACAGGTTTACTCCTGGTAGTAGAAAAAAGTTGTTAACCCAGCATAACCAGTAAACTTTATTTAACCTCATTTTTCCTTGAAGTATTCAGAAGTTTCTTTTCGTGCCATTGATTGTATTTCATTACTTTTCTTCCATGTGTATATAT
Source organism: Sagittarius serpentarius (assembly GCA_034782735.1). NCBI lineage: Eukaryota > Metazoa > Chordata > Aves > Accipitriformes > Sagittariidae > Sagittarius > Sagittarius serpentarius. The sequence continues at coordinate 11,000,596 of JAVKLA010000024.1, read as the reverse complement.
GCACACCCCTGTTTTGGGAATAATGCAAAACAGTTTGCCCATGAAGGTTTTCACAGAATAACAAAGGAGGGGTTTGACTTTTTACAGATATCTAGAATCATGGTAAAATCTCTGGCTGTTTAAGTATGCAGTTACGTATAGAGCATTGCACGTCACTGTAGAAGTGGATGCTATGTTCTGTTTGTCAAGTACCAACAGGATTTCCCTTCCAAAGGTTCTCTTCAGTGTTTCAAAATCAGTTGCCTAAAATTATGGGCCAAATCTGTAACTTGTCTAAGACGACTTAATTCCAGCAAAATTAGAGGAGTTGAAAAACTGGCTGTACCATTTCAGAGGATATTCTTTCAGTATCAGGACTTGTGTAATTATGAAAAACCTCTGGGGAAGGTCCACCCCTCTGTTACAAGGCAACCTCCATACAAGATGTGCTTTTCTGAAAATAATTTTGAGATTGGTAAGGCCTGGCTTGGCCTTGACCTCTTTATTTTTTTCAGTTCTTTAAATTTGTGTGCGGGAGGGATTTTTCTTTATTGCTGTATCTTTAATAAGACTTTAAAAGAAAAACAATAGTAGAATCTCTACAATAGCAAGGAAAGTATTTACGTTTTTAGCATTTAGCTATGGCAGTGAGAGAGGAAGTTGTTTTATAACCAGTAAATAAAAATAAATTGAAGTAACATAATTTGACCCCAACCCTTTTAAGTTTTGAGACCTTGTAGATAAGAATGAAGTATGTCGCTTTTAGGATAGTGGAGAACACTGATTATTGATAGTGAGATACAGACCCTTTCATCTCTTGATCCCTGGTCCAAGTTTGACCTGAGTCAGTAGTAAATGAAAGTCAGCTAGCTACCATCTGATACAAGCTGCAAGCCTAAGAAATGATTTGGAGGTCTTTCTCAAGGGATTTCGGATGAAATATTGACCCTGCTGAGGTCAGAATTTCACCTCCAGGGTCCACTTCACATAAAACCCATCAGATTTGAGGCACCCTCCTTTTGGATGGTCACACCATAAAGGTCAAGAATTGAACAGACAGAGACACAATACTGTCCTCTTATTCCCACAGAGATGATCTGTTTGTAGTGAAATTTTGATGATGATGCCTCTTGACCGTTCTGTGGTCTGTACGGTCCTCAAGTCTCATGAACCCTGGTTGCAGTCCAATTACTGTGAAGTCACTGATAGGAAAAAACATTTACAAATAAAAAAATCCTTATTGACAGTGAATACAAAGCAAAACATTTCTTCTCGATTGCATGCTTAGTTGACTGTTAGGAGATGCAATTCCTGAAGAAATCTTCCTTTGTACATAAATGGAGACAATGAAGTCACCCTAACATGCCCATGTTTAAAACAGTATGTGAGTTTACAATCAGGTTATGGTAGGTGGAACAAAACGGTGACATGAATGTAGCTGTGAGTTCAGCTTTTCTGACCTTGCCCTAATTAATCTAACAGGCTTCTGTCACATTGGCCCAGAGCTTTTAAATAGCATTAGATTTATTGACAGGGAAATATTCCTACAAAGTCTGGATAACTATTTGACTTATATGCAATTGAATGATTACGCTGCAGTTATGAACGCAACCTATTTATGACAAAGGATTCGTTTTACTTGAGCCAATTTTTTCTAAGCTTGTAAGAGTTGCCATAATTCCAGATAAATTATTACACAGAAAAAAGCTATTGAAATATTGTATTGAAAACATAATACCCTAAGGTTAAAAAAAAGTACAACCTGCCTGACCCCGTGATTTATGACTCCTTTCTCTAAGTGCGCTAACTTGGAAACAGTTCCCTCTCTCCTTACCCCAGCATGCAATCACTGATACACAATACATAAGCAGGGAGAGACTGCAACGTGTCTCTCCTCCTTATAGCACTGGAAATGCTGAGAATAACTACAGCTCAATTAAACTAGCCACTTCTGTGATCCTGAAGAAAGATGCGTTAGCTACTTGAGCTTAGAAAAATGTACCTGGCATGTGAGTCTCTAATTGACGTTACGTCTTTTTCAAGTCCATCTCTTCTGAATTAACTGAAAGGAGGTGTCACTAACGCAGAAGACAAACAGCATGTCTTCGTATAGAGAGTTAAGTAAAGAGATAATGCTCAACTGGAGAAAATTTGCAGATTAGATTAAATTTAACAATCTGTATGACCTCAAATGCTAAAATGTGATCTAAACAGGATTTTGTGTCTTAGCAAACGTTTATAATTTTTTTTTTCTCCTTTTCAGGATGTTCTAGACCTAATTTGTGAAGAGGTTTGAGTTTCTCTGAATAATTAACTAAACCTCCCCCCATCTTATTTTATGCCACTTTGGAATGCATCCTCCCGTGCACCCCGCTTTCTGTTCTATTTAATCTTCGTTTGTACGTGTATTGAAAAGGTTTTTGCTTTAACAGTTTCTGCCTGCTGAGTATTTGGGGTCTTCTCCCCTGCACACCTCCATCTTGTTATTTTACCAGAAATGAAACTAGAATGCATGTTCTGACAACTCTTGTGCATTGACAGCCCCGAAGATCTCTGGCTGTGTTTCAGGACAGTTCTGTAGTGATCTGCAGCTGTAGAACAGGCTGAGGAAAGAGCACGCAGACACCAAGTACAGCTCAGCACGTTCTTGGACTAGATCTAGTTTTGTCCTTCAGGGCCTCAGGGGAACTCTCATGGTGACCTCCTCATCTTCTTTTGTGAGGCCACAGTCTACTTCCTGGTGTCCTTGCTTTAGAACATGGTGACGTCTGGGGCTCTGTAGCTGTCACACCAGGTGGGCAGAGAGTGAAAGGCACTGAAGGCTAGATGCTTCTTTTTCATGATGCTGAGGTAGTCCCCGTAACAGGCGATGAGTGTGTGTGGTGGTCTGCCTGGAGGGGTGTCTCTGAGATGCAGAGTTTTGTGGGGTGGTGCAGTTTACACCTTCCACTTGCTCAGAGAAAAAGTCTAGCCCAGGATGATGATTGAATGGTTTCCTTTGAAGCTCAGTGACGAATGTCACTTTAATTGAACTATATTTAAAATGAAATATGGTCGTTAAAATTCATAAAGCAATTCATATTCAGTAGGGCACTGTTGATAAAATAGGTCAACCTTGCCGCCTAAATTGTGATAAAACCGATGCTGCTAATCTCACAATTTTGTAGAAAGCCTGACAATGTTTTATGTTTTTCCCTCAAGCCCCAGCTCTTGGAGTCATGTGATGACAAAAATGCCAGCTTTCATTTCTTCAAAATGTAAACTTCCAGCTCTCATATTTCCAGGCAAAATCTGAAACCATGAGCACTACAAGTTCCAAAATTAGAAGGCAAACAAAACGGAGGCCAAATGTTGTTTTTTAAACTGTTCTGATTTTTAGTCAAAATTTTTTTTGGAGAGCCCAGCTCAAGATCTTGGAACACTTCAGGTTGCCAATAATGTAAAACTAAGATCTCAAAGCAGCAAGAAGCAACAGCGCTGCTTTATGATGTCGCTAACATTTGGGCCACAGTTTTGTTTGACCTTTTTAGTTCAATACTGCCAGGACTTGGTTATGAATTTGTATTCGTTTCTGAGTGAACATACTTAGCCCAAGAACTGGGTGCTGTCTGAAACTTGAGAGCAGTCCCTGCCAGACAGCAACCATTTGATGACTCTGTGTGTTTTAACAGAGGGATTTCTTTTTCCTTCAGAGCTAGAGAGTTGTCAGCAGATGTTCTAACAGGACACCTTTCCTGTTAGAAAGTTCGAACCTCTGCAGAACGAGAGGATCCAGACTAGATTCTGATGCAAACCTAGACGGGCGCACCTGCCAGGCGGGCTGCGACTTCTGCCTGGCGCCTGGCCGGAGGGCGCAGGCTGCTCCGGGGCCTGGTGGCACCTGGCAGGCGTGGCAGGGGGCCCTGCTCCCAGGCCAAAAGCTGACCGTGGCCTAAATGGCCTCAAGCTTTGCAGACCCTTAGCAGCTTGTCTGGCAGGGAGTGTGGGCACCACGGCCCTCCAGATTCCGTGCCCCTTTGAGCTGCAGGCTTCCTGGCTTTCCTGAATCCCTCAGCTGCCCTGGGTGTCCTCCCGGCCCCAGAGAAGGCTTTCCTTTGTGAGTCTGGATCCAGATTTCCATCCTCCGCCGCCGCTGTCAGCTGGCCGTGTCCCTTTCCCCATGAGTTGTGTTGGTAGATGGAGAGGCCTGGCTGCCCTAGTATGTTCCCAAATCAGAATATTCCCATTCTCATTAAGTTCTGAGGTTTAAGGTGTTGTTCCAATTTGGAACGTAATAAAATCTTGGGACACTTGGAATTTCCTGCAGGATGGTTAGTCCCTTTTGTAGCCAGATCTGTTTTTCAAAATCTAGCTATATTTTTGGGGAGGAAAGAAGGATTTGGTTTCTGAGTTACACAGAAGTTCAGAAAAATATTTCTTAAGCTTATCATGCAAAGTTTTGAAATGACACAGTTGTTATTGTCAAAACTTTCCAAGCACCAAGAGGCTCTGGGTTGATTCCAGCCTTCCAAAACACTGGTAAAGAGACCTGCTTTCAGAGCACTTTAGGTATCATAATTTACCCACACAGTTATCTGTGGTGATAATTTTTGTTGTTGTTTAGATTCGTTGTTGCTTTTGAACTCCTCAGGTGAGCAATCGTCTCTTATCCAGAACTGGCTGAATGATGTTCAGGCCTGTTTGTGTTCTCTTTGTTTGAGAAAACATTGAGATTTTGATTGACCTATTTCAGATGAAGTTTAGTTGTAAAAAATACCAGTTTCTCTTTCTTGTTGTGAGAAGACACTGACCATTTGACTGTACATAAAGAAATGTGAATATTTGTTCCCTGCCGCAACAAGTTTGCACCCTAAATTATACTTCCAGCACAGCTCATCTTTTCATTTTTTGTCTCCTGCTGGAAAACAAACTCCAGCAGGCCACTATATGAGCTAAATACTTGGAGTACTTTCTGCCTAAAATAAAGAGGGTAGAGATCCTTACCCTTAGTCCTTGCCCTTTTGGCATCCCCTCAGTCCAACCATAAGGACTTGTGAAATTTCTTTCCTGGTCTCTAGCTTCTTGCATGCCTGTAACCCGGAGTTCTCTAGGAGGCTTTAAAGGGCTGTGGATGATGAATCCTTCACTCGAGATACAAAAATGAACAACCTCTACACAAGTGCTTGGTTACAGATTTAGTAATGTCTGTTGCTTCTGTATTACCATTTTCCCTGGGAGTTCTGTTTTTCTAAGAAGTCAGTGACAGCAGAGCAGTGCTTTGCGGTGCTACAACCCCTTTGCAAGTCATTGCACAGCAGAACAGTATTAGTTCTTCTGTAATTAGAGTCCTCTTTGCATATCAGAGAGAGGTGAGGACAAAAGGTTTCCTTAGTAGACAATAAAGCTGTTGAAGTGAGGGCCTGATCCAGCTCCCACTGAACATAGTGAAAAGGCTCTTGTTCATATTAGTGAGAGTTTAATGAGACTTTTCTTCAGTAGGAAACTGTGAGAAAGTCTCTTCCTTCTCACTCTGCAAAATGTTTTCAGAACAGGCTCCATCCACTGAGATGGTTTGTTTTTTGTTTTGTTTTTTTTTTGCCAGTGTGGATATGACAAGCTGTGACTGCACAGTCAAACTGAACAGGCTCATAGATTGAGGACATTTTGTCCAAATTCATCATGTGTCAGGAGCAGCTGTTTTCCTGCGACTTATAAACATGGGCATACTGGATTCAGTGAGACAGGCCCAAGAAGGAATCACACTGCAGCCTTTCCCATGACTTTGCAACCTCTTCCCAAACAACTGAGGTTGCCGGCAAAGAGGCTAAACAATTGTTTCTCACAAAAGCTCTGCAGCTGATGTCCTATCAGTTATCAGAATAACTTGCCTGTCCCTTGAGCAGGAAGAAGCCCCTGGGAAATTAATTATTCAAAAAACCAACCCAAAAAACACACAAAAAAAAGAAAAAAAGACAAGATTGGGGGGAGGAAATAGGGGAAGGGAGGAGTGAAAAGAAAAATCTAGGCTAGCAGTCAGAATGAGCTAATTGCTTGCTGGCCTCTCAAGTTCAGCAAATGTGTGTGTTTGGCTGAAGGGTATGATGCATGTACTTCAGAGTAACCTATGGGCCTTCACTTTCTTCCATTACCGTAAAAGTTGTTACGTAAAAAATTGCAGAGGTGTTTATCTACACTTATTTCGGTGCAGAGCAACATTTTGCACCAATGTAACACATTTTTACTTCCAAAGATTACCTGTAGAGCAAGCATCTACAGATAGTTCGGTCTCAGGCCTTTCCTACACTCTCATACAGTCCAGCTTGGCTGACTGGTGTAGTAGCACCGATGCAGACAAGGAGAATTTGTTTGGGATTTGTACAACTAGAATTTATTGAGGTGCAAGGGCATGTTTTCATGAGATAAATTGGCTTTTTTGCCTATGCGGAGCTACGTGATTGCAACAGTACTTGCTGATAACGAAGCTTTCTCCAGTGTTACCAGTGCAAATGTTTTAAAATGATGAGATTGTTTTGAACTTCATGACTTTTTTCTTGCAATTTTAGCATCTTTTCTTAATTTCCTTTTTGTTACTGAGCTTTCAGTGTTCCCATTTTCCAGTTCTCTCACACAATCACAAGGGAGGGCCAGAAACTTATTTTTATTAAAATAAAAAAACAGAACACTGAAACACCCAAAATAATCTTAGCAGCTAGGACTGTAGGAAAAATGCCAGCAGTCAAATACAGTCATCGCAGCTGGCAACACTGTACTCCAGGCCCTCATCTTGGTCTCACTCCCCTTGGCAAACGTTCTCTTGGAGACCTCTCTTTCCAGGGCCCTGTCTTTCTTTTTGTTTTCAGATCCCCTCTCCAATTTCTGCATCTCTCTGAGGCGCCCCACAACTTTGACCACTTCCTTCCGCTTCCAGCTCCCTGACCTTGCGCTACTGAGCAATCTTCCTTACGCAGCCGCCCACCCTTTCCCTCATCAGCTCCTCCTTTCTGCCAGCCCTCCCTTTTCTTTTCCCTCCTTGTCATTATTTCCACTGTCTTTTTGATGTTTTTGGTTGGCATTTTATTGGCTATAGAGTGCATATATGCCATTTTGGGAATGTTTTTGTTCCAAGTGCGTGGGGTGGTGTACCTGTGTGCTATGTTCACATTTGTGTACCCATGCAGGTATTTTTACACAGCAGGTAGCAGAGGTGCAGAAGGTACCACGGTAGTCTGTGTAAGTGCCTTGAGAAGCTGAACGTGAACTCTTTATGGCTGTGATCTTGCCTGTATGGAGTGTGTGTAGTCATGAGCACTTCTGTTGTACAGCCAAAAAAGGCTGCTGCTGCTGCCTCTGCAGTAAGGTAAAGCAGGAGATAACAATAAATTTTTTACCGCTGGCTGGCAGAGGTGTTTAGGATGTGTTTTCTTTATATCTTCATCCGCCCCTAATTGAAGATGCTTTAAAATTGAATGACTAGCAGTCAAAACGTGTTTGCTTCAAGCTGAGAAGAAAAATGCTGGTGTCTCTGCTTCCAAACTGATTGCGCTTTGTACACAACTGACAGCCACAGTCACTTTGAGTGACTGATAAGTGGGAAGCTTTGCCACTTATCAAGGAATGCGCACTGAAAAGAAAGGACTGGAGCCGTTCAGATGCTTTGGCATGTTCAAAATAACATCTCACATCAGTCAGACTCAGAGGCACTAGGAGACATTTCAAAATAAACTTTATATCTATCTATCTATCTAGAGGCAAAGATTCAATTTAACAGACAAATCGCTCTGTGGCATCACATTGGCTCTGAAAACGAGAACATCATTATAAGGGTCACCAGTTGCAAAATAACGCAGCTGCATAATTTGAGATCATTTATTGTAGGGTATTCCCCCCCAAACAAAACTAAATTTGATAATTCACAACAGTGTATCATTCTGGTGATTTCTGTAAATTGGGGGTTTTCATCCTTGTTGGCCACTACTTGGCTTACATAGCATGTGACATCCTGAAGGAACCCAAAGAGAATGAAACTCCAAGCCAAATTCAGATCTCATTTATTTCCTTTTCAGTATTATGGAATATGTTTGGGGTTGCTTGGCTTTAACTAAACTCCCAAAATGTTTTTTAGGGTTACTTAGGAGTTACTATGCTTTTTAGTGATACATAGGGTGAATAGAAGATGGAGTGTTTTTTCATACATGTTTGTTTCTGATACTATTTAGTGATACTTACATTAGGAGATTCTGACCTGCAGGAGCTGAGGTGTGAGGGTGTGTTTTCTTGTACGCGCTCTGTAATGACAGCAGTAACAGCCAGTGTAGGGTTGGGTTGGTCCACCGGAGGTGGTAATGTTTCAGCCTGCCTTAGCAAGCATCACAGGAGTTAACCTGATAAGAGCCCCTCCCTGCAAACGTTGTGTAGAAATACAAGCACACATGCTCAGAGCTGAGGTGGGATGTGGGTCTTCACATAAAATGGAGAACAAGGAGATACAAGCAAGTAGCTTGTAGTTTCCCAAATTGGAATTTGGACAGGAGATACGTAGTGTTGACCTGTGTCCACTAGTAGCACTTAAAAAACTGCTGCCAGGTTTGCACCTCTTAGATAGCAACATTGGGAGTGTTGATGTATAAGGACCATTATCTTTTGTTATGATTCTAAGCACTACCTCTGGGCATTTAATTCTGCCCAGCTTGTTCTATGTAAAACGGTTGCTTTTCTACCCGAAGTGGCTGTATTCGAGATACAGGTTATGTTTGGCATTCCAAAGTTGCTACCAGCACCCATACCTATATGAAGAGGGAGAAATTTGAGCATCATTTAGTTCCTACTGGCAATGACTTGCTTTTCTGATTCATCTCTTGCCATGTTAAGTGGTCACGACTTTAGTTTGATGGCTCATTCAAAATAGAGTACTTCAAACTCTTTGCTGGAATAATGGCTTAAAATGATTCAGAGGGAAAAGTATGGTCCACCTACGCTACTGTCTTCACCACCTTGGTTTTTCCTCAGGCATCTGGCATCCAAAAGCTGATGATGCCTTACCCTGCATAGTTTAGGAGACAAGATGAGCTCACCATTGGTGGTAATAGCATGCAAGAGGCCAAGGGGAACGGTTTTATTTTTGTCACCACTTTCTGTTGCTTATCTGCTACTGAATTGTATTGTGTAAATTAAAGTGGAGGGCAATTACTTATGCTTGGTATTTGTAAGAAGAGTAAATGAAACAGTTTAATCACTTGAAGGGCAGTGACTGAAGGGGCAATGTGAGAGAAGCCTGACTTAGAAGTTTGGAGAAAGACAGGGAAAGGTGCAGTTGTCTCGTGGAAGTCTCTGTTGAGCAAAGATGAACTGGAGAGTTACAGATCTCATGCCAGCTGTCTATATTTTGCGTATTGTGTATAGTATCCATTGAAGTTCAACTTCGTATACTGAAGTTGAGTAAAAAACGTAATGGGTAAATAATTGTAGAGGAACCATTTCAGATTTTTGTTCAAATTGGTTTTAAATGTGCTTTGAAGAGGCTAAGAAGTATACATCATTTTCTTGTATTTAGAAGTTAAATAGAAGAATTTAAGTTCCAAGAGAAACATAATAAAGTTAGAAAAACTGAAATGAAAACTTATGTGAAAGGTAATAATAATAATTAAATGGAACAAATTTAATTCACAGTACTTGGAGTTTATAAATATTTGACACAGAGAGGAAACTAATTTTAAAATGTGTGTATTATAAAATAGTTTTTATCAGGTTTGACTTCTTTGGAAGACCGATAGTGATAGTGTTCAGCAAATTATTCTAAAGTTGAAACTTGGATAGTTTCGATAAAATTGTTCATAGATAGCAATTTAAAATGGATTTGGACAGAAAAGATCAAAAGATTTCTATACTTCGGTATGCTGTGAAAATTGTATACAAGGAAATACATTAGTTAGGTAATGAAATAAGGCGTTTGAAAGTTACAAGTGCCAGAATTAGGTTAAATAGGTATCTTTATTTTATTCCTATGTATCTCTGTCATACATATTGAATAAAAAATGGTATCCCAGAGGAGCAGAATTACAAGATAATATAATTGTAGACTGTACTCACAAGAGGGAAAATGAAAATTATGTTGACAGCCTTAATTCTGGCATTCCCTAATGTTTGAGTCCTTGACTTTTCATCTAAAATAGCATTATTTTAACTCTGTTTCTCTGTGTTGTTGATGGCTGTGAAAGGACATAATACTGATACACCAACCACCTATAGTGTATTGTCAGCACAGCTTGAACCCTCAAATGTCAGCATGGGAGAAGAGCCAAATGTCACTTGAGTTACAGGAGAAAAGTGATGTTCTCCTGGCCTAGCAGGAGAAAACAGTTCTCTGGCTGTGGTGGATAGGAGCCTATACTATGAAGACACTCTCTTTCTGTATCCTGTTTCCATTCTTCCTCCTTTTTTTTATTTTGGTCTCCATCAAAATAGAGAGGACTTTTTTCTTATTGCGGTCCTCCTCGAAAGTGAGGTAGATTGCTTGAGTTGCCCCTGTTGAATTTGGGGTTAGCTATGTTGAAAACTGAGCTTGACTTTCTTTTCGATGCCCTCCTTTTCTCCCTCAGTGGGGTTGGGACCAGATTGGTTGTAATCACAAGTTACCACTAATAATTCTTTCCTCCTAATTTACCATGCTCTTTATGCTTTAGCAAGAAAACTGAGGCTGAAGGTACAAGATCAAAGCCACAGATCTTTTGGTTAAGGAGTCTCTTGCTTTGAGTGTTTGATGGAAGCCTGTTTAAGCATTTGGACCTTTAAAGCTCTATGTGGTAAGAATATGTTTTCTTATCTTGCACACTGCGTGCAGAATCTTGTCTGCGGTTTAAGCATTACTGAGCTTCAGCGTGTCAGTGAGAGGGGCTTTTTTGTATACTGTGTGTAATGAGTTTTAAGTTCTTAACATCCTTAAGAATCACGTACGTCTAAATTAAGCAGCATTTCCAGTTTCTTTAACCCTGGAGTCTGAATTTGTAGTCCAGGAACAAGTAAGCATATATTTAAACAGCTGATTGAGTGTGTTCTCACCTTATACACAGAAGTAAGCTGCCTTATACACGCGTAGGCACACATTTTCATGCATGCGTTGGAATACCCCAATTCAGATATCAATTACAAATACGATCACTTTTCTGGACATCAGTTTTTAATGTCTCTAAAGGATTTTAAGAGGAAGGAATAGGGATGTGTTCCATGTTGGGGCCACAGTTTATTAATACTTACCAAATTATAGCTGATCTTAGATGTGAATTGTTCAAGGCTATGAATTCATCAGCTGTGCTGACAGTTCCTTTTCAGCTGAAATCATGGCAAATAGAGAGAACCATTAGAACGCTGATGAACGCAGTATTTCCCAGTGATGCAGACAGACTGGTGTATGCACTGGGAGATGCAAAGTAAGCAGAAATGGACTTAAGTTATTTGAAATTAGAAAACTGTAGGGAAATAAAACTTTAAAGCTTCCTTCTTTTCCCCTTCTGTGGTTCTTTGGATGGCTCTATAGCTGTAGACGCTCCTGTGAAGGTTGCCTCTGTTCTTCTGCAGAACCTGGTTCTGGCCGCAGGAGGTTTTCCTTGATAGGGTAGCTCCCCAGATACAGGAGAGATCCAGGAGTTTCTTTGCCATTGTGTTAGGAAGCAAAGTTTTGGAGAGCTGATGCATTCAAGTGACTGGAATTAGAATTATACTCTATTTCTTCTTTACTTGAGACAAAAGGCAGATTTGAAGTGTTATTTTTCAAGAATTTTAGCTTTCTGTGTCGTGAGTTTCAGGGTGACTTACGTCTACTTCCCTTGTGTTATTATTAAGAATTCCTGTCTTTTTAGTACAATCAGAATAAAGAATTACTAATTGTAATCAATTTACTGACATAGAATTCTGTATTCTATGTTAATAATATTCACGCTTATTATTTTAAAAGAAATGCTTCCGTTTAGGTGTTCTTTACATCCCTTCTGTGTATTGAGGTGGATTTGTTGAAATCACAAGTTTGCTTTCTGCGTCTTTTGTGAGGGTTGTTTGAGCTCAGTATCCTCTTAGCAGAAACTCTTGCAAAGGCCCTGTGGGAGGAAAATTGTCCATTGTGTTCTTTTGAAAGCCGGCTATCTTTTTTCCTGGAGCTGGGCTCAAACAAGTTTATTCTTCCACTCAGGGATATCTTAGGAGGTTCCTGTCCTTTCTGGTGCCTAGGAAGCAGAACTCAGATACGTATATTGTATTTGTTGCCATCGTACAATCTGTGCAACTTCCCTGCAAATATAAAGAATTATGCTTTCCCCAGCTGTTCATTTGATAGGATTCTAGCCCTTCATTTAGAGAAAACCGTGCTTCTCCGATTCATATTGTTTGAAGCATGGCCTCCCTTCTATACCTATTGTTTGTTTTGTCTTTTTTTGTTGTGTGTAACAGGTGTTTCTTTCAGACAGCCAAGGCAGCAAGGCAAGGGCTTCCTTTATGGCAGTTCTCTTGAGACTTTGATTAAACTCTTCTTTGTGATAAAAATGCCACTGCCTTTAAATGAACCGCACATGTAATCTGTATTTGCACAAATGCCCTCCATGCCTCTGCCCTCATTGCTGAAGTCTGTCTCTCTTTTGGTATGGGTGTGTTTGCCTTTTCTCCTCTTTTGCCACAGAACTGATTCTTTTTTACCTTCCTGATACTGCATTCCCCTCAGAGCCTGGATGCAGCCGTGGGAATGGTTTAAAAAGAGCAAACTGTTTCTGCAAAAAGAGCTCCCTTTTTTCCAGTGTTTCCTGTTGCTGCCTCCACAGATACCACTGTCAAGATGGCTGGGGGAACCTTCCTCAGAGTTTCTCAAGGGGGAACCAAGGGCTAGAAACTAGGCACTTTTTCAGCATCTACTGGAGCAGGTCTCAGTTCAGTGGGTTATAGGTAGCACAGATACTTTCCTACTTGTCTTACTTTTTTCTTTCACGCAATCTCACCTGCTGTTGAGGAGGACCCACTGCTATTAAGCTGAGTTTCCTGGCTTAGGTATGGGAATACTTTGGGGAAGTCTGGTAAGTTGTGGCAAGAGCTTAGGTGTGTTGTAGGCAGAAGGTATGTGTAAATCCGTAGCCCATACCACCAACTTGTCTAACGTACATTTAATATTCTTTCTAGGTTTTGTTTAGAATAGGACTTCCACACTCCCCAGTATGGTCCTCTTGACTGTCTAGGTGTTAGGACAGCCAGAGAAGCAATGCAAACCAAAGAGGAGCAAGAGGCTAGTACCATGTTTTTTACTGGCTCACTTGGCCCACACTGTTCAGGTATCCTGACGGAATATTGCTCACCTATAATGCGTTATTTTCATGCCCTTCTCTTTATGCCAGGACATTTATTGGTTAGAAGCCCCAGGGGTGAACAGATACAAATATGCGTTAGTCAGAAGAGATGTAATGGATGTCCTGGGAGCTGTGCCAAACAATTAAGAATATAGGTGTAATGATTTACAGGGTAAGCAAAACCTCCAAAGGACACTACATCTGTACAGGCTGCCCTGTGAATCTGCAAGAGTTGAATAACTTGCATCATTTCAATCTGCCAGAGATAATGCATATCTAGGGGACAAATACGGAGGGACTCTTGCTTTCAGTCTGAGACATGCCTTCTGCTGATGACTTTCTGTTGCTTTGATCAGTTGTTAGTTTCCCAGATGTCATCTACAGCGCTTCTAAGATCCTCTCTATATAAAGTGTATTCTTTCTTCTGGTGCAGACTGACCAGCAATTACAGTGGCAGGGGTATCAGCACAGCCTAGATGTGACACTAGCATTGTATCTATTTCAGTGCCTGACTTTGTGGCAGTGGCAGCATCTGTGGAAAATACAAAGATAACTGTCAGAAAGCATGTTTGAAGGGCGTTTAATTTAGAAACATTAAACCCCCCAAGCTGACATTTGCTTTAGCGTGCAGTAGTTAACAGTGGAAGACGGGACTTTAATAATGCTATATAATATGGTTTCCTAAATCAGTTCTTTCTCTTAAAATGTGTTGTCTGGTTTTGTTAGTGTTTAGTTACATAGTGCAATAAACATAGTTCATTACATTATTCGACTCAAAACCCATGAAGTTTTATTTTATTTGTTCTTAACACATAGATTGCAGGGGCCTGAAATTCCCTCTTCCTGTACAAGCATAAAACATCATAACATTGGAACAGGAGCGTTTAGAGACACTTTGTGCTGAAATAAATGACCAAGATGCAGAAGAGGCTAACATGATGTAACAATATCAAGTTCCACACAGCTCCTTCTCTGTATTAATTTTCTTCGTGTTCGAGGAACCTGAGCCACTGTTTTAATACTTAAATACAAAAAAACCAGGGTTTTAAAAACCCAAGCTGTTCTGAATGCAGCCATTTCTTGTGTTCAGGCGTGCAAACTTTGCTCACAGGCAGCTCTTGTTAGAGTATGGGCGCATTTTCTAAGTGCCTCGCACCCGTTTTTCTTTCAGACATCATCTCCCCATTCCTTCAGGAGGTGCCCTTTTGTAGGAGGTTAAGCCTTCTTTCCACCAACAGGGGACTTGAGGAGGCTCCCTTGGAAGCCTGTCATTGCTGTTCTTGGATTTTGCAAGACAGTGATGCTTCCCGAGACATGTGTGAAGCTCACCTGCCCAGAAAGATTGCTACTCAACAGTCTGCTTTAAGACGGCTTTGCATGCGAAAGACTGATTTTCTTCGTTTTGGGACTATCACTCAATGGAAATGTCAGAAATATGGAAGGATAAATACCGAGTTACATTAAAAAGAGAAAAAAAAGCACTCTGAAATTATCTCCTGGCTCCGTGTTTTCTGAGGTTTTGCATTAGCGGGGACGAAGTCACGGTGTGTTGACACAGTCTAATGTGCAATGACATAATACCTGGAATATGGAGACAGCGAGAGGCACAAAATCAAACTTATCTGAGTTTTCACAGGAAAAGAAGGGATTAAACTTTGCTGGTTAAAATATGGATTTTTATTTTTTTTTAATAAAAACTATCCTAGTTCGATTGAGATAAACCTACTCAGATCTAATTCTATCCAGTCCCTGGGAAAAGTGGGCCTTAAGATGCTGAGCCTATTTGCCCAATCCCTTTTTTTTTAGAAATAAAGATTAGGGTAGGAAGTTTGGTCCTTATCTTTAAGGTTCTTACTGCTTCAGAAGGAAACTGAAATACTTACATGAAGGACACTTTCTTGAACTCATGATTTATCTTCACTCAGATTATTTCAGAAAGCTTTGGCAATGTAGATTTCCCACAATGCTTGGCTATTTTTGTTTTACATATCTTAGAGGAACTATGATAAATTGTTGTTACTGCCTATTAAATAGTAGAAAGAGATGTCAAGATACTCTAGTGACTTAAAATTCAAATGTTACCGCCTGTGCATGGAAACTTTGATCTGGAAGCATCACCCCCCAGTTCATAACTGCCAGGTGTGATTCTTCTCTGCCTTTTCATCCCTTGTGGTTACTTATAGCTCTACAAAATAACATTCAATCACTGAGTTTTACTTGCGTTTCACAGCCTGTTTGCATGGATATTAGTATATGATCCAGATCTTATGTAGCACCGTTATCACTGGATCTTGGAATATTTTTTTCTTTCTTACTTTTTTTTTTTAAAGCATCCTGTTTTTCAGACCAGGGGAATTGAGGACAGAGGGGAAGCAGCTTGCACGTTGTTAGGCTGTAGCTCATTGCCAGAACCAGGAACAGAACCCAGATTGTCAGTCGTCTCCCATTGGGCCACAATACAAAATGTGAACTAAAGTGCAGAGTTACGAGAGATTCAGGCCTTCTAGGTTTTTATCTTCTGTGTCCATTTTTACTGTTTTTCTGTAGAATTTTCCATTTCAGTGATAGAAATTGAATACAGACTGTAGTGGTTGTGGGGGGAGAATGAGGCAGGGAAGCACACAGAAAACAATCCCTGGTAGTTTTGGAGTCAGATTTGCGTTGGTGCCATGCCGTTGAATCACATCGGTAGAGTTTAATGCGGAAAATGTGATCTGGTCCATCAGTAAAATGTGAGTGAATAAATGGTAAAAAGTTTGTGAGGGTCAATTTCTGTCCTCTTCCAGGTGAGAAAACAATTTTCCTTGCATTTTTAACATTTTCTGTGTTTAAATTTTTCTGGATCCATTCATTGCAACAAAGCCAAGCCCTTGTCAGCACATACATTTCTTTTTCAAGCATCCTTTGATTCCATGAAAACTGCCTAAACAAATCAGAGTGTAAGGCACTTATCAGTCATTAGGCGTGAACCCTCTCCTCACCTTGACCAGGGTTAGGTTTTTGTTCCATTCTGGCTGTGCTAAGCTGTGGTAAATGTCAGCGGGATGCCTGCCCGTGTTTTTTTGTCCTGGATTGATCTGCTCCAACTCAGAGTGGTTCATTCACTGTGTTGCTTTCTTTTGAGGTTCTGGATACTTAACCTGCTTTTATGCCAGTTGCAGGGCTCTGGTTACCTAAGGCCAGCTTGTTGTATTTAACAGGCACAAATGACTGTGCCTCAGGCCTGCTTTTCCCTTCTTCCCCGCTTCTTCTGTTTTTCATTTAGTGGCTTGCTAATAATGAAACCACAAAGGCAACAGTAGGGGCAGCATAAACACATGCTCACCTGCGGGAGAGTTGCTGATGTTTCAGAATAAAAAAACAAAACAGCATTATTACGATAATAAAAGCCAAGACAGGTGCTGGGCACTTTGTTTATTCACTGATTAAAACAGTCACAGTGTGACATCTTTTCATATAATAAACTAAAGAGGGAGGTAGATTATTGCATTGCCAAGGCTTTGAGTATACCTTAACAGAAAATATTCGAGGACCATCTGATTTTAAGAGTCACTGTGTATCACTGCATGCTGGGAATATACCTGTTTTGCAAGGTGGTGGGCCAGAAGTCAGATATTCAAAATAATTAGTCAGCTGCCAGAGCATTCATTTCCTTCTAATTTGGCGTAGTCCCTTGTTAAGTCCCAAAGAAACAAGGGGGGACTGTCTAAATCTATGCCTCTGCCAGTGAATAGGATGTCAAGTAGTGGAGGCAAGACATGTGTTGCCCTCCTTGTTTCTCCCATCTTCGTAGTAAGATGCCCAGCTTCTGATAGGCGATTGTGAGCCCTTATCCTTTCTTAAACCACTATTAAGGTGTTTTGGATTGAGTTTTCAAAATCCTTAATCCTGTTCGTCCTCCTCTGAACATACTGCGATTGTATTTTTATAAAAATGCTTTCCTGTTTTTTTAATAAACCAGTTACTCCATATCTAGTAGAATTTTATTTTGTAGAAACAGGTTTTAGCCATAAGTGCCCTCATTTTCTGCCCTTTAGGCTCTTTACACTTGCCTAAAGTTTTGGCGTAGCAGAAACTTCACTATGTTGGGAGTTTTGTCTTTACACTTTTATGTACGTGTCATATAAATTCTCTGCATTGTGCAATTAACAGTTTCTTCTCATGTCTGATGCTCTAAATCTGCAAATGCAGTACATAGATACTTTTTTCTTTGTCAGGCTGCTTCAGGCTAAACATTTAGACTGCCACTCTGAGTTAATTAAACACCTATTTGAAGTTAGGCTGTGGAATGGCAAATAAAATAAAATACTTGTTCCAGCCCTGTGGAATGGTTATTGAGGTTGACACAATACTTTCTGCTTTGTCCCTTTCTACTTTTCAGTCTCTTCTGCCTGCTCTGTATGCTGCTTTTCTAGATAGGGACACAGTATTTGACAGACAAGAAGCTACCTTTAGCAAAGGGTGCTAGCTGATGTTTCAGAATGTACGTATGCAGAAATAATGCCAATAGTCCTTGTCAAAAGTTCTAAATTTTGCAAGTGAAAGAAACATAACCTTCTTTATAAGAACTGTGTCGTTTTATCTCTACCAACTACAGCTAAAAATATTGATCAGAAAAGGCAGCCATAGATCCAGGTAAAACTGTTAACTGTAACTGTTAACCCGCCGGAATGAAAGAATATCATGGGCTCTGCATTTTGTCCCCATTTGTTTCCAGCTTCCACAGTTTTTCTGATCTCCTGCTGCCATGGGAAATAAGTGTTCATAGGGTAGGCAGCTCTCTTTTCGCAGAACACCTATGCCTGTCTTGTTACTTATAAAAGTATTGGGTTTTCTTAGGTAAAAATAAGTTTCACTGAATTTGTGCAGGGATTCAATATTTGTTTTAAAATGGGGTGATGAACAGGCTAGGGCATAAAAACTTGCTGTATTGATAAAATTTTTCATTTAAACTTTTTTTTTTTAGTGAAAGACTGAGATTTTTACCCATAAGCATCTTAAGCATGAAGTCTTAGAAAGCAGGGAATTGTTACAGCACCCATTAAAAGCAGTAATAAAATCCTTCATCTTTAGCAGGCATTGTTTTAGGAGAATGAATTTCAGTAAGCCAGGTGGTCAAGACGGAAGCCTCTGGGTGTTTTTTAAAGGTTATTACTTTCTTTAACCTCCTTTGCATGCTCTTTGCCTTCACCTCAATATATACATACTCACAACCATACTTCTCTGCATTTCTGGAGTTCACTTACGTTACTTTACAACATAGGCTGAATTTACTTAGCAGCATCATATACTATGAGAGGGATGAAAGTGCTCTTGGGCTTCGGAGGAAAAACAGGGTAAGAATTAATTTCTTGTTCAGTTGGTGTCAGCAGCAGCTAGACATATGAAAGAAATTGGGATCTTCTTAGACTGCCTGTTTGATTTTAGAGGAGGCTTAGATGTTTACTGAAATTTCCAGCCTTTCGAGATTGAGTCGTGAGTGCTTTATTCATAGCTGTCACTCAAAAAAAGTATATGTCACCAACATAATGCAGGTTTTTTTCAGGTGGGCTAACATCTCTATACTAAACATTTTGTGTGTGTGCACATGTAACTCAGCACTGACAATTGAGCAAACCACTAGGACAGAAGTGGTTTTAATTGTAATGATTTTCAGAGTGTATCAAGTGCAGTTTGCTTAGTTTTTTCTTGGATTGTAGCATAATAAAACCATAGATGGTTTTGTTCGCATCTTTCTTGTGTATGACAGTGCTGCTGAATGCCTCCTTTGCAGTGTTTATTTCCATTGTGGAGGACTGAAAGAAGTGTGAATGATCTGAAGAAGGCAAAAGCAGTGGAGGGACCAGTGTTTATAACTTCTTTATCCACTGAATCCTGCAGGGAAAGCGTCTTCTTTTTGTACGACTGCTACTGTGTGATCCAGTTCGGCTGATTATTTGTACTTCTGCAGAGAAGGTTTCAGCCAGCTCTCCCAAGCAGTTATCCTTAGAAATGCAGGGGAGCAGGCTTTAAGTTAACAAGTACAAACTTGGGTGTGAGTTTTGGATAAGTGCTTGCAGGTGCATCTCCAAAGCCAATAAACCTCAGGAGAATGAATTTCATAGGGTACTGGGCAAGAGAACCCTGTTGTCTTCAAGTGTGTGTGCACACATGCACCCAACTCTGCAAAGGCAAAACTATTTTTAACTTCCCAGGACATCAATGAGCATAAGCATTGTTCTCATTATACGTATGGGAAGGTGAAGTTTGGAGGAGTTAGTCACGTTGTTTAAGTTAAAATACAGAAACCTGATTCTTACAGCTAATCAAGACAAGGCTATGTCTTTCCTCAAACATGACCAACTGGAAGATCTAAGCGATCTCTGAAGGAGCTATTTTACTTAAACAAAGACTGTCATTCTCTTTTGTCAAGCAATATGTATGATCATACCATGATGAGATGGGGTAAGGGTTAGAAAGCATAAAGCTGCAAAATATAAGAAAAATCCTTCTCTTCTATTAGTTACATCATTGCTTTTTAGTGACATTCTAAAGACCTCATCCATCTTCCCTTTCTTCCTTGAAATACATAGGATGGTTCAGGTGTTCTTTCATATTATTGTAATCCTATCCATGCCCAAGATACTGTTTACGGCACATTATATCCTTCTGAACTCTTAATTACTCAATGAGATTTAGATTTAAACCAATAGGATTGTGTACTGGATAAGATACCAGTTTAGTCCTGTCCTCACTCTATAATCAAAGCTTGTATGGTACAGAGTTTATCTGGATGTTGACCTGCGTCCTTCATCAAATATAGATGGACTCTATAGGCAGTTAGCTGTCAAGCCTCAATATAGGGCACCAGTCTGGAATACCAGGTGTTTCTCCATGGCCAGCAAGTAAGAAAGTTGATAAATTAGTTGTGATTCAAGTGCCTTAATCTCTAGCTAGAGGGAACATCAATCTTGGATGGAGGCACTAACCTCAAATGAACTCATAAGCTGTCGTCCCAAAGCTTCTCTGGTGCCTCTGTTCTTTATTACTGGTAGCAACATCATCTTCCTCCCTATCAAGCAGATTCTTAGTCCAAGAAACCACTTTGGCTTCTTCCACTGTCTCTTCTCCCAAATCTTCTTGATTATTTTTGTATAGCATTTCTAAAATCCAACTTTTTCTTTTCTTCTGCCTAAAACTTTCAACCAGGTCTTTGTCAATCTTACGACTTGATTGCCGAGTCTTCTGTTGTCATTACAGTTCGGTTGTCTCCCTGCTTCCCTGGCAGGACGTTCCCCAAACACTTACCATCATCCCTTCACTTCTGTCGATATTATTGGACCCAACTCCTTCCTTCAGCCTAGGCATTAACTCCTTGTTTTCCATAACATGAAATTAAAGTTTGGTGTTGTTTGTCCAAGGTTCTTCACAGATCTGTTGCTCATATTTTTTCTCTTATAGTTCATTCTGATCCTGATCTGTTCTGGTCACCTCATTGTTTTGTTTGTTCACTTTTCCTAACCTGTCTTACACTTTATTCCAAAGTTCCCCAAATGTGTAAAGTAACCTTACCAGAATGGTCCAAGCCTCTGTATTGCCAAAATGATTCCTCAAATTTTAATGCTGCTATTACCTGCAGGCAATTAGCAAATCCATAAAATCTAGACTGGAGCCAAGCACAGCACCCTAAATAATTTTGGTAGACATTTATTCTTTTCTACCTTACCATGTTTCACACTTGTGGTATCTTGTCTTAAAAAAAGATACAGGAATGTGCAGGACTGTCTTTGATCATGCACAGTCAGATGTTAGACCTCTGGAGTCCTTTGAACTTTCTCACAATATAACTAATAAATGATGACAGTAATAGAAAGATTCACTTAACCTCGCTTACTTCCCTCTCTGAATTCACCTGGATTCGGAGAGTTAGTGCTTTTATGTGACACAGTTTTGTGTTAAAGAGCCTTGGCTGGTATGGGGCATGAAT
Organism: Sagittarius serpentarius; assembly: GCA_034782735.1. NCBI lineage: Eukaryota > Metazoa > Chordata > Aves > Accipitriformes > Sagittariidae > Sagittarius > Sagittarius serpentarius. The sequence continues at coordinate 10,979,356 of JAVKLA010000024.1, read as the reverse complement.
GTGATTATGATAGTCACCTCCCCCCAGTTACTTGCCACTTTATTGCACGAATCCCTAAATTTCTTCCTTCTGGTTAGATAATTATCCAAATGAACTCTGTCTACCTACTCATGGATCGATCTGTCCATGTATGTTCAAGTCTTTTGACGTTATTTAGGTTGAGGATTGCTATGAAATATGTACCCAAATTTGGGTTTGCAGCATCAGTTTCTCTCTGCTTCCTACTGTCTGCTCACTAGACTTTAAGTTGCTACTAATGCCTGGACTCAGGGATGCTGAGGAGCGAAGGAAGCTTCCTTTATCAGAAAAGATGTGAGTAAATTTAAACTCATCAAAAATGCACTTTGAATTGTCTATATCACGCACAGCATTCATTCCCCTTATGCCACAGAAAGCAAATAGTGGCAAAAGACAAGCTGTAATAAAACCAAAAAGCACCTGATGTTATCTGTTCCCTCTTGGGAACTCCTGCAGCTTTCAGTACGTTTGTGTGCAGCTGAGTAAAAGAAGGGTAGCGGTGGGATTATTAGTGAAGAGAGCAGCTTAGGAGAGACATGAAAAGGGGACCAGTTCTTATTCTGATTCCCTTTTTTCCCATGCAGTTAAAAAGAGAGAGAATTGTTTAAACATGCTTCTGTCAAACTCCTTTCATTGGTCTCTTTTTCTCAGCAAAGTTACCAGTGGTCTCATTCATAAGTTGATCTTGAAGGTTGTTTCACTGTCACTGGGATATAGTTAAAGTGTTTTGTAAAGGGTACCACTCAAGTGTAAAGATGCCTGGTAGGAAAAATAAGGCCCTTGCAGAAAAAGAGCAGCAGCCCATCAGATCTTGCTTTTTCAAACCAGGCAGGTTCCCCCATGGAAAGATTAATTACAGTCAGGTTTGGAAGACAGCCTTGCTGGGTTTTTTTTTCTCCTAACATTAGAAAAGATAAAGGGGGTGATTAGTGTGCACAAAGCCTCTGATCAAACCAGCACTGAGGTTTGTGACAGGAGGTTCAAACACGTTATGGATCACTGGTGCTGACAGGTAGATCACACAAGCCTTAAACAGATGTTTAGTGAGAAGATGAATGTGTGAGATCTCAAACATGCAGGGCTCCTTTGCCTGGCCATAATAGCCCGTGAAGCATTAAAAACCTTCCGTTTTTTTTTTTTTTCAAGCTGCCCCGCTAAAAAGGGAAAAAGGAAAGTACTAACAAGCTTGCATTAATTTTTTTTTTTAATTGAAATTAAATATGACCAGGCTCTTAAAGTTGTTAAACTTTTTCTTTAGGAAATGAAGGCTATTCTTTTGAGATGCATGGCCACAATTTGCCCTCTCTGTAAAACTGTTGCTGTGAGCCAATCAGTGTGCGTGCTGTAACGAGGTGCATGTGAGATGCTCAATTGGAATAGAGAGATGTTCAAATTAAATTACAAAGGTCTTTGTACCAGAGAGCTTCAGAGACAGGATGCATTTTGTGGGACATGGGTACCCTGTGGGATACACTACATCAGCACAATGACTTGAAAATACAGTAATTATGTAAGGCTTGTTGAGCAAACTGTATTTACTAGACCTCTCTGAAACATTTAGAGTTGTTGATATGAAGGGAGGAAAATATTGCATCAGTGCCATTTATTATGAAAATTCAGAAGTTCTGGGCATGATTTTTAGTACCTTCTCAAGAGAAATTGTCTTTAGCCTTGCACTTTGTGGTCACAGAATCCTCTCATATGGAGGTGAAAATGTCCTGTGTGGGCGACAAGTGGAGACCCTCCCTATCTAGCAATATATTAAGACCTTGGCAGAATGTCTGATGAATGTCAAGACACCTGGAGGGATCTATTCAATTTAGAAATGAGCTCAAGCCAAAAAATTCAGAGCACAGTCTCAGATTTGAACACTCCGGAGTTCAAGGAATTTTTGGATAAAGGGTTTAAGCCACTGTCTGTAAATAATCAAATTACAGAATTTGGTCTGGGCGTGGATTACAAGCACCCCTAAAATCCAGGAGTATTCTTTAGGGTTTGATTTAGTTGGTCTGGAACGCCCTGATCCAGGGTTTGAAATCTTTGCCGTCAACCTTGAAAGCAGTTGGTTCATAAGTGTTTTTTTTCTTATTTTTTCCCCCATTTACCATTTTTTAGTTCTTTTTAAAGAAATGCGGAAGAAAAGGTGTTTGTAAGCAACTTCCCAAATTATTTTTTGCCATCCACAAGCGTAGGGCTGCCTGTTTGAATGTTTCCAAGAAAGTATTGTTCTTATGTGACAACAGGTCAGAAAGACTCTGCATTAATTACACTAACATATGGTTATTAACAGATTCTAGCTCAGGGAGCAATACTTTACAATGTTATCTTCCACATAGTCAGATGTTAGCCATATTGTCAGTGCTGGCAGCTATTGTTTCACTCATTTACTTCACAGAGCTAATTACTCCCTAATAATAACTTTACCTTGGAGTTTTTCACTTGCTTGTGCCAGCAAACCTGTTCACACTACATATGCTAATTATTGGCACTTATTCATTATGTTAAGATAGCTTTAAGTTCAAGCTGTGCAGCCTGGCTTTCGGTATGGAGCCAGCTGGCTGCAAAGTTCCACCTTTTTTTTTCCTTTTTTTTTTTTTTAACTAAAGTCATTAAAAGTTTTAATATGGGCCTATCTTGTTCTCTTTACAAGATTCAGCCTTTCAGGAATTCAGGCACATAGTTGGTTGCTCATGGACAATTGCAAGGAGTTCCCGATTTTCTTAAAATATTTCTCAGAGTTTGCAGTGAGGTCTTTTCTGTTAAGTGGATTGTAAATTCATTTGTAATTTGAACTACGAGGCCATTTACCAAAATGGATATTAATTTTCCTCCTCTCCCCCCGCCCAGCCCCAGTTCTACCTCCTTGCTATTTCATCACTTGTACTTTTCAACTGGGAGTCCCAAGGCCTTTTCAGTAACTGGTGAGGATGCTCGCTGTTGATTTTGTTTCGCTGCACTTTCAGTGTCCAAGGGCCTAAACCTTCAATGAGCTTTGTATGGATGGATTCACTGATTTGTCCTGGGCTCAACATAAGTACAGCAAATCAGATCATTCAGATTTGCAGCCTAAAACAGACAAATTTGATGGGATTTGGTCTATTACGTCTTTGCAGAATTCTCAGTGATCCTTTTTCACACTCTAGAATAGTGTATATTCTTATAAAACCCAGAGAAATGTGGTGTCTTCTAAAGATAAAATACTGTCCTTGATTTGCATGAAGAATTTTACGAATACCAACTGAACTTCTACATGGGAATCAAAGGCAATTGGTGGCTGATCCTTGTTAATGTTATACATACAGTATGGGATGCTACAGAACTGACTGTTTCAGGTGTGACTCTTAAGAGTCCTGCATCAGATCATCGCCTAGTGTAAATCAGCATAAGTGCTTTTCCACTGTCTGGTGAACGGGTCTGACATTTTGTGACGTTCTTAAAGAAATGATTTTTATCCAAGATAAGGTGAACCTATGTGAAGTCCCCTTCATTTTTATCTGTAGAAAGAGAAGACTCTAATCTTCCATATGTAAGAATTCAGTCCATATTGAAAAAAGGATCTATTTCCGCCTCCCCAAAGCGAAAAGCTTTGAATTCTATAAACTTTTGAGCTACTCTGACATTACAAACAAACGGTTTATTTTAAGTTGTGGTCTAGCTAACTTTATTAGAAAAATGCATGGAGAAAACTGCCATTTGGCCATCTTACCTTCTTGGTATGCACATTACATACATAAGGATTTCTCTCCATGTGGGTTGTAGTATCGAAGAAAACCTGGATGAATTAAGTAAGATTATTTCATAGTCATAGGAAAGACTAAATCTCTCCTCTCCTATATATGTGTACTTCCTCCCAGTGTCAGCATGAACTGGTTTTGTATACCTCAGTGCAGAATTTGGCCATAAAATAGGGGAGAAAAAGCAGGACACCTGAAACTGAAAGAAAAGATTTACTTGAAATAAAAATACTGTTTCCTGCAACATCCCATTTTATAGCCTCAGAGCATTAGATTAGGTTCCCTCCTGTGTTACTGCAGTTCTGTTTCAGTACAATTCCAGTGATATCAATAAACAGTTTGAATACAGTTCTTATAAAACTGAAGTAAACAGACTTTTAGTTGAGCCATAATAGATCTTGACAGACTTTTTTACTTCTGGTATTTCTTGGGCTAAAAAATCAGAGTATTGTTTAGTAAAAATACTGTAATTGTGACTGTATATTACAATGTCCAGTCCACATTATACAGAGGTCAGGGCTTGGGAGGGCGGGAGTTTATCCTGTCCTGAAGTGATTTGGAGCTATGGTGGGAGAGGAAAAACTCCACATCTCGCTCCTGGCACACAGCTCACGCAGTCAGTGACTGCTTTGTATGAGTAAAGCATGTAGAGTAAATCTAGCAGTGGTTCACTAGGTCAGAGATCGGTTTTCAGTTGGAAAGAAACTACAGATGATTTCTAAAAGCTTGTTCTCAGCAGTGACCCTGGAGCTGACTGTATGGTGTACCACCCGGTGAAATTCCAGCTCACTTGAAACGAGGAGAGTATGGGGTGTCGTATCTCCTGAACAGATCATATGGAAATGAAAGCAACTGTCATTATGTTTAGAGTAGGTTTGAACCAAAATCTTCAAACTGTCGTACAGCTTCCTTGGGAGTTGGCCTTTGCCTGTTATTATGACAGGCTGAGCCTAAATGCCAGATTTGAATTCATTGTGGAGATTTGGATTGAGACTTGAACTTTGTGGTTTAGACCTGTAATTAAGAGAGCCTGGTGTCACTGCTCAGGCATCACTCGGTTTCTGCCTCAACGGCCTTCTGCTTTCTTGATAGACTTAAAACATTACCAAAACAACCATACCACCTAGCAACAAAATATTAATATTTGATGCAAGGAACTGAAGTGGGGCATGGCTGAAGAACCTGTACTGGGAAGCTCTTGTAGCATTACAGGGCTGTGGCTGGGAACCCTGGTTTTAAGAACAGTGGAAAGGGGAACCCGGGAGAGCCTGTGTGGGCAGTTAGATTGATCCTCAAGTTAGTTTTCCAGGATTAAGCATGGTATTCCAGGCCAGGCAAATGAAGATAGAGGAAATCCAGTCATTCTGGCATTTCCTTCCCAACTGCTCCTTCTGTGTGCTTAAATTGAAATTTATATTTCCGTACCCTTCCCATAACTAGAAGTTTGACAACTAGTTATTGAATCCACTGGAGGTGAGAGTAAATTGGAATTTCTGGAGGTAATGTTAGTATAGGTGTCCATCCAACCAGTGAGTGTGGGGAAAAAAAAAAGAAGGATGCAGGTTATTTTACCAGGTGCTTTTATGTCTGATGAAATAGAAACTATCTGCCAGAGGTGAGTAGGACGGACAAGAAAAAAAACAACTTAATAGCAATTAAGAAAAGACATCCAGCAAAAAGGCTGTGACAAAACTCTTAGGGACTTGTTTATATTTTTAAGGCTGTTTCCTCAAGGAAAACCGTGAGAGAAACCTTTTTTTTTTTTTTTTTTAATAAAAGCTTAGTTCCTCCTCAGATATTTGGCACTCCTTAAAATCTGCTGGAGCCTGACGAATTATTCTGACGTTCTTAATGCACCTGAGAGTTACTTCCCAAACATGCCTTTCCTTATGCTAGATCTTGCCAAGATCTTTTGGATAAACCTCATTTGAAGTTTCTAGGACACAGCAATGTGGCATGAAGGAGCCCTAGAAGAATTTTCAAAATATGATTAGCACCTATTTCTAAATCCCATCAGATCTTGGCCAAATCACCTGCAATTCAGCTGAAAGTATGTTCTTTGACAGCCAGCCTGTGAAGACTTTGGAGGATAAATGACCTCTCATGAGATGGGGGGAACTAGTCAAAAAGTTATCTAATCTAGGTATTTATCCGTGCTTTGAACCATGTACTTTGAATTCTTGGGTTTACTGCAAAAAGACAATCTTGGTCTTAACTATGGACAGCCTATCTGTATTCTCGTACATAATGCATGTGGGAGAGCAGTAAATACGCACTGGACTGATGCAGTAGGGAGGGTTTATTGACTTGTTTAGGAGAGGTGTGCTACTTGCCACTTGTGCGTTATGCTTGATATCTTCAACTAATAGCAATAAAACCTTTATCCTGCCTTATACTGTAATGTATTGTATGAAAGCAGCATATTTTAGAAACTCCATTTAAATATGTTTTGGAGCATTTTCGGAGAATTAATGGTATACATTTTTGAGTCCCTCTACCTATAAAACTGCTTTGTACCACAGGTCAAATCAACTTACAAAATTCATCTGAAATAGCTTTTCCGTAAGTAGTGTTGATTGGAGTCTAATGCCTTGAGTTGTTTCAAGGCTACATGTAGGTGTTGTGGACCACATTAGGAAACTATGAATCCTCCACTTCTGTTAATAAAAAAGCTTTCAGTTTATTCCTCATGAGTTACAAAACAGAGAAGCTCAGAAGTCCCCCTGGCCTAGGACTGAGTATGGTCAATACGGCAGCTCAGTAATGCTATGTGAAAAGTTGGGAAGGAAAAGACATGTGTCTGTCAATTGGCTGCAGAGAAAATACACTTCTAGAGATTTGGGGTTATGCAGTTCTGCTCCTCTTCAGACAGGAGAGTGTATGCTGTGCAAGTGAAACTGTCAGAGGTGTGTGATAAATACTGTTTGCATTCTGGTTTAAATTTTCCTTTGGGTATCACCATCTCTTGTGTGGTGCATGCCTATACGCTTGCATATGTGTGTGGACTCCTGTGTGTGGGGCATCTGTTTCGTGGGTACTGTGTATATATATATATGTGTAAATATCAGTACATGTGCACATACACACACATTTACATTTTAAAATAAATACCAGAAATGAGATTTATAGATAGCTTTCCTCATTTGCTTGTGTGGTGTGTGAGACGTGTGCACACACATCTACTAGAAAAAAGTATGTGTTTATAGTTCTGTATGGGCACAGATGATGCGTGTGTGTATACAGACACAGACAAACATACACTCACATTGTAATACATTAGATGCACTTAGATCTGTAGGACTCACTGTTGACTTTAATTAGAATATCAGCATAGACTTCTTGTGAAAATCATTAACTTAGAGTTACTCTTGCATTCTTCTGAATACATATTTAACGTATTTCTTGTCTGAAGTGAGATGTAATGGAGACTTATTCCACTGGTTGAGTCTGAGGAAGGTCCCTGGAAAAATCAAGGTAGGCAGCTAGACCAGACTGTGGGCATGCACTGCTGGTCCTTCCCTAACACTTAGTTGTTTCAAGCCATGACAGACATTGTCAGATCATTCTGTTGAATATACGCTCTTCCAGGAGAGGGCCAAACCACTGCAGCTCTTGAAAAAGGCCTCTAAGCAGAACGTAGGCATTGCAACGCTTCTGACGTTAAAATAAAGGTATCAAAACCATTTGATTAACTGAAGATGCTTCTTCATGGTTACTTAATGACACGGTGGGAGATTGAAGCTTGTCATTAATATTTTCATTTGCCTAAAAATAATCTTTTAAGTGCTGCTTGGCACTGAGGTGACTAAGCAGCACATTATCGTCTGAGCTTGGGTCTGTCTCAACGTATTGTTAAATTTGTTGCGTCAGGACATTCTGCCATGCAGCCCTAGGGGACCCTACGAAAGGCATTTGCAGGCAGGAACTTGAAATAAGCACAGCTTCAGCGTAATTGTAGCCAAACGGTTCCACAGAAGGAGTGTCTGTGTGTGGAGTCTGAGTGTCCAGCTGTTCGGAGGAGGATTACGAGGGCTTTAATGGAGAGCACAGATGGAATCAGTACTATTGTCCGGAGTATTCTGGGGCAGAGGCTAAAGTGTGAAGGATGATCAGTGGAGAGCTGATTGGAGAGGGGGGGGGGGGGACGTCCGAAAGAAAGACGAGGAAAAAAATCCCCTTGTTCTCTAAAAAGCAAAGGGATTGATGCTGTCCAATGGTGAGGGTGCAGAGGAAATCGTTCCCAAAGCTTGCTTTCATGGTTAGCAGGCATTGTAAAGATGACACAGGTCATGTGTTGTGTGCAGCTGTTTAGAGGTTCTTACAGAACTGTTAGGGACTTAGCAAGGCCCATTATTCAAGGCACTAAGGCAGTTTTACTGGATATGGACTACTGCAATTGTATAAGCTCTCCATTGTGTGAGTACTAATTTAGAGTGCTACCATAAGCCAGCCATACAATCCATGCTTCCCATGAATGAATGAGTCATCTTGATGAAAAGGCTCAGAGCACACAGCTCTGACTTTTAGTCTTAAAGGGACCTGGTGTGTTCAGAATGGATCACATTTTAATGAACAAACTCGCTGGCAAAACATTTTGGGGTTGAACTACTAAAATAATCCTTTTCTTTTTGGAGAAAGGTATTGTACCCAAAGACTTTCGATAGGTTTTCATTTGCCGTACCACGTTAGACGTATTTGTAGTTACTGATTTGTTACGGGATATTAAAGTGTTACTAATGTGCTTGTATAAACATAACAGGTTTCAAGACCACTCGGTAAGCCAGCAATTTATGTCCTAAATCATTCCTTTAGGTGACAAGGAGCCCCATGATTGTTTTATTCAAAACCGTTTGGCTGCAGGAATGCAGCTGGTTTTCATTAATGATGTCCATGCACATACACAAGCAACGTGGTGGTGTATAGAACTGCTGTCTTTTTATTTCCTTGCCTGTGAAGAATATGAGAATGGTATTAGGACCTCTAACGTAGTTGCAACATTGTTTGGTAAAGTAATTTTCTGTAGAATTCTTACCTGGATGGCTTAGGGTCACATCAAAAAAGAGGATTTACTCTCTGATAACAGGATTTAGATAGCCTTTGGGAACATCTAAACTGAGGGACCCAGGAACGCTTCCTGAGTTCATATGCACGTTCCAGCCATCATTTAGAGAGACCCTCTGAGAGCCTCAGTTCAAATACGAGATCTGAAGCTTTGAGGGCATCTAAACATACACAGCATCTGCTGGTGTGATCTGAGAGTTTTCTGTATTTCTCCTTCTGTGCATGCCCTGAAACTGCTGTGGTCTAAACACCTAAATGCTTAGCTCCTGCCTAAGGGTCATTGCAATCCAGAAACAAGGCAGAGCAGCATTGGCATCACCTGAAAGGCTCAACCAACAGGCATGGTGCCTGAAGCACAGTGACAGCATTGTAAAATGTAGCTGCTTCCTTTCCAACATACAGCAGTTAAAGAAGGGATAGTCCTTCCTTTTCTTTTTGTGCAGTAGCCTGGTGAAAGTTTAGCAGTTGCCTAAGAAATGGAAAGAACTGGACTGGGGCTTCTGCTTCCTTAATGCAACTCACATTGTGTCTCCCACATCTCAGGAGACAGAAAGCCTTTCTCCACACCTGCTGAAACTGGGCTTCAAGCAAAAAGAGACATACTGTTCATCTCATAAATGGAACAAAAAAAGAAGTGTCATAGCTCAGTGTCCTGCTGACGATGACATTTGAGCCTGTGTTCTGCTCCATAGATGCCTTGTGGGGTTTTTTTTTAATTAAAGTTATTTTTTTAAAGTAAGTTATTTCTGCTGAGTACTGTTGGGGTCAATTTGTATTGACTTCAGCAGAACAAGGACTCAAAGTTCCTACAGGTCAAATGTTGTCCTTAAGACAAAGTAAGGATTGTTACCAAGTCCCTTTTCTGAGCTGAATATTACTTAAAAACTAAAGGCATTTAAAAAATCAAATATTAGTTTATGTTTTCATCATGTTTACTGTGGGTTTCCTTTTTGATCTCTCTTACTATCAAACTAAGTTTATTGAGTCAGCTTTGTTTAATAGTTCAATTTTACTTGTTCAGCAACATTGCCGGAGTTGTACTTTTCAGATTCACAGCTCTGAATGAAAATACTCCCTGTGACTGGCAATACAAAACAAAAACAAAAAAGTTGGAAAACGAATTATTAAAATGTTTTTATTTGCTTAGGTAAAAGGCTTCCAGAACTGAAATGTGGAGCACAAAATATGTAAGGATCCTGATACTTAGTTAACTAAATCAAATCTGTTCTCACTGAAGTGTCAGAACTTTTATTCGCTTTGCTGTGATTCAGGTCTACCACACACAGCATGTTAAGTGTTAGTGCCTAAATTTAAAAAAAAAAAAACACAAAACCACTTTCGGTAAACATTTGCAAAATTGTTTATCTGGCAAAAATGGGGGGGGTTCAATTAAATCTGCACATCCTCAGTTATGCCAGTGAGTGAGTGAAGACTGCTTAAGGGCTTTTCCAGCTCTCCCTTTAACCTAACTCAGTGGCATCAAGTGCTGTCATGTCGTGTGACTTGATGAGAGCCATGAGGTTCATCAGTTCCCACCATTACATTGGGTCTGCAGCTGTCCCATACTAGCATAAAATAAAATTGCTGATTTACATTAGTGAACATTAGTAAGCCCCTGATTTTCAGTTGCACCAAGCATCCAGCCCCAGAGACTGTGTTCTGGATTAAAACTTTGTGTTCTGTCTTGGTGCTTAAAGAGATCTCAGGAGTACTTCACAGCCAGCAGTTTCATTATAAACAGTACTAGGAATAAATCAATTGATCGGAAAATCCCTTTTATTGCTAAAGAGAAGTGGATGGCTGAAGAGCAGAATTTAAAAATGAAACCTGAATGGCCATGGTTTATGCTTAGAATAGAGTAAATGGATAATATCACTGTAGTATTTATTTTCAGAGCTTTTTACAGTGCTCCGTTGTATCCCTCTCTCCCAGACACATCACATCTACCTTTCTCTTTAGTATGCAAATACACAATTAAAAGCATTCAACAGATAGAGATGAATAAGCTAATACAGTGTGCTGCTAGTAATTTATTTTCATTAACTGCGAGTATGTGGAAGTACCCCAAAGAGCACAGAGATGCTGGAAAGTTGTAATAGATAAGAATCTACTGACTGCCTTTATGTAAGACAATAGATCTTGTGAATATTCTGCTTCCTCTCCAGGCAGTGAGCTAGTATGGTTAACCAAAATTGTTGAGTAATTGTTCTGTGGTTGAGAACAAAATGCTGAATTAAACTGTTCCCAGCACAATAATTGTGTGATTACAGCATTTATGTTGCTGGCCAAAAGAACAGTCATTAGGTTTGGAAGACTTACCAAAACCACAGGCACAGAAAAAAAAATGCAAATCACATGTAAATTGTCCTTTAATACCTGTAGTGGCTTAAAAATTGAACTAGGAGTATGGTATGTGTCTATTTAAAGGCAGTCAAGCCAGAAAAAATGATTGTACATTCAAGAACTACTTCAGACTAGGAAGAAAATACCCAAAGATTATTCATTTTCATTATGTTGTACTTTTCCCCCTCTTGTGAGATCCTGCACTTCATATATTATGCGTGTATTCTGCTTTGTGAATGCTATTATATTTTTTCCCACTGCATACCAATCAGATATTGTCTGGGAGTTGTAAGGTAGGTAGGACTCCCACACCTAACTAAATCTTGGGCCAAGCCAATTCAAAGAGCAATATACAGGGGAGGCAGGCAGCAAATGTTTATCTGATTGCTGTAATCCACCAGTAAAATTAAAAACTGATTTATGATGATAGGTGCTTTTGTGAGGTACACAATTTTCTTCTCCATTGCATGGTCCGTATCTAGAAGTGCCAAAGAAACAATTACATTTAGTCTTTCCTTTTTTTTTTCCTTTTGTTGTTTTTCTTCATATTTTTAATAATAAAGGAGGAGGAGGAAAACAAAGAACGGAAGGAGACAGCAGAGAAAAAAAAGACAAAATGTTTAGGGCAATCAAAGTTTTTGTGCCTGCAATTCAGTGCAGTAACAAGCTGCAGGATTTGGATAGCTGGCTACCTGACTGTACACAGAAATCAGATGATGAGATGTCTAAACTTTATCAGTGTATCTGCAGTTAAATGTGCTTTTACTGTATTACTGTTACCAAATTGTAGGCACAAAATGAGAGATTGTCTTCAGTCCTATTGAAAAAATTTTTCAAACAAAACTTGTGACAAACATTTTCATATGAGGATTTTGGTAACAAGGGAAAAAAAAACATCAGGACATGAATGGAAGAGTGGCTACGTATCTGCTTAAATAGTCTTTCTTCTGCAACTTGAATCCATTTCACTTTCAAAATTGAACTTTTGATGGTAAAACTGAACTCTATTGAGGAACAATTCCACTGGCAAAAGGGACAGTCAGAAACAAGTCTGAACAGCTGAAAGATTGAAAAGAGGTCTTTATTGTGCATTTCCCTGTGCAGTAATTAGAGGCTATCCAATACTAGAAATGTGTTTTCCACAGAGGTTTCTACTAACATTTGGTCTTAGTTTTCCCAGCCATTTGTCCGTCGTGTTTAAGTGCAGGGGTTTTTAAGATCATGTAGAAAGCAATAAAACTCAATATAAAATAACAATAACAACAATAATAATAATAACAGTAATAACAATAACAATAATAATAATAATGTCTTCAGGAAATAATTACATTGAGTTGTTGTAGCAACTAGTGCTCTGAAATTGATGTCACTGGAGACCAGACATACTGAAACATGTGTCTGATTTAATAATAATAAAATTGGGAAAAAGAGGGGGGGCATTCAAAGGGTTAATCAGTGGATTTAAGTCTAAGATTTTCTGAGCAGACCCAATTCTGCCAAAGTCTACACGGATCACTCTATGAAGAATATTTCTTCCCCTGTACTGTATTAGATTGTATACAGATTCATTAACTATGTCCCTCAACCTTTCAATTTAAAGAAAGCAAGAGAAGGTACAGACTTTTAGTGCAGAATTTGTTTTCCAAGTCCTTTATGTCTATTTTTTCTCTCTCTTTCTAGATAGTATGATTTTAAGTGGATGACTTTGATAAGACTTTCATATTTGTTTATACCATTGCACTATTGAGCAGCTGAATGGGTTTTGAATTTCTGCCCACTACATGATATTAAATAACCCCTGTTTCTTGCCCACCGCCTACACGTTAAAATTATTGTGTTTGTTTTAATTAATGATACTCCGCTTGTCAGAGATACTGAGTGAAAAACACATCTTGAAACCTTAGGAGTTTGTTTGAAAGAATACCCCTTCCTCTCTATATAGTAATTTTACCTTCAATTATATTAAGGAAACTGGCACCAAAAAACCCAAACCAAAACAAGAAATCGTTATTATAAGGCAGGATTCTGATGATCTGCTTGTCTTCTGTGTCAGCTAATTTGAGTAAGTAAGCAAGATTTCTGCGTTAAGGGTTATGAAAGTAGAATTGTTTCATATTAGCTGCTGAGACTTAAATATTTTACTGTAATTATGTATAGAATCGTTACAAGCAATGTGTCATGGGTGACTCATAATGAGTGGCAGTGGAAGAGTTGAAATAGAAGGCCAGCTTGTGGTGATACTATGGTGCAAGAGCGTTAGAGGGGGAGGTATCACTTCAGGAACAGAGGAAAGCTTTAGGGAGCTATCACTTCCCATGACTGGTACCTGCCACATGCCTACCATAGTGGGGATGAAGGAAGACCAGGATGAGAGATGGGCTTGCCTTGCAAACCTTTTACTTTCCACTGAAGTACCACAGCATACCCACTTCCTTCGTGTTTCATCCTCTCTTACTTTATGGTCCCTCATTTCATCAAGCAGTATTGAACAGTGGGCTGAGTACTACTCTTGATTCACAGCTTTTCTCCAGGAGTCCCTCAGGGTCATTAATAAAATGAGTCTTTTAAAGAAGGCAGTCCACTATTAGTAGTTCAGGCCTTAGATATTGATCTATTCCTGAATTTGGACTTTACCATTGTGTCAAAAATGAGGTCATGGCACTTGCCTTCATCTATACACCATCTTAAATACAGTGGTTTCCATATTAGAACTGTTCTCCCTGGTTCAGAGGTTAAAAAATTCTTGTTTGGAACAGTACACAGGAAAAATATTACTGCAATTTATACATCAAAATGATTGGTTACTGGTGTTTGAATATGGTACGGAAAAATCAACAGTGGGTAAAGGGGGAGGTGTAGCAGCTGACCTTAACACAGATGCCTCTGAATAACTTTATATTACAAAAAATACCAGTCAGCCTTGCTTAAGTATAATGGCGTCAGCCTTGCTTTTGCCACCCATTTCTTGATCTTTTGGGGAAAGTGCACTAAAGAAATCTTCGGTGAGTAGGTTTACACCCCAAAAGCTGCATCACTTCAGTCTACATAGGAGTAAGAACTGCAATTAGAATAAATGTTTCTTTACTTAAGCTGCATTCTCAACCATCTTGAGCAGGTTTATAGCCAAACATTTGATGGTGTTGTTTGCATCCTTTGCACGAAAACATTCACAGCAATACTTTGGTGTCAGGATGGGCCCAAAGGCACCTCAAAAGGGCTGAAGAGATGGCAAGGTGGGGCATTTCTCCTAGCTCACAGAATTTATCTGTCAAAAAGGAGCCAGACTTGCTGCCTGTGATGGCGTGTAATACTACAATTTATTTCCTTACCTGAATCTGTTGACTTCCAACATTCACAGAAGAAGTTCTTGAAAAGTCAGTTTTGGGTAATTCCTCTTCCTCTTCTGCCCCCCCCCTCTTCTCCGCCCCCCCCTCCACATCCCACACTACTGCTGAGCCTTGCTTCCCCTTCCTACTTTTTCTGAATAGTCTACCCATTGATTAATAGTGTTTAAGATTTGCAGAGTCAGCCTTGTATATGTTTAAAAAAACTCTGTGCCCTTACAGGAAAAATCCTCTAGATTCTGCACCCCTCTTCTGATTGTTACACCTATGACTCTTGTTTCTAACAGCCTCAAACAGAAACAGCCCCCATTTAACAGAGAGCTGGCACAAACTGTCCTATTTGCTGTTCACTGCTTCCTCTGCAGCAGTAGTGAATAGTGGATGTTCTTTCCAGAGCTCTTTGGACAGCAGTCCATGATACTGTTGCACAAAGACTTTTGATCTGGTAAAATGTGAGCATTGGGTATACCAAAGAAGTGACTTTGAAAAGAAAGAGGGCTGGGTTAGCACACACGCACAAAACCCAGCCACTTCAGTCTCTTTAAAAAGAACGTGGAAAATCAGATAGAAAAAGTATACAGGTGACTTCTGGAAAGCTGATATGAACAATGACAAGGGAAGTATACTTATTTTTGTCTCTGATTCTTTATGGCATGTGCAAAAAACCCCATAGTTCATTATAATTTGAATAACTGAACCAATATGTAATATATCAGCTAACTGTAGAAAACAGTATGCGTCTACAGCTCAGGAAATTATCCTACAAGCTGTCTTTTAAAACATCAGGAAATCTCACACCTGTTTTCTTTTCACTGATGAATGTTTTGCTGAATAGCTTACTGCTAGAGTGATCAGCACTGGTCCAGACCTCATTGGGAAAAGCATTAATGAAGCATCTGGGAGCTGTGTGCTCCATCATACACTGTGAGGTAGCATCAGTCATTGATGTAAGTTCATAGATTTTCCAATTTGAAGGGAGTGACTTTGCAGATTAACTCTTGCTACGTGACAGTTACATTTAGGAGCTATTAGCCAGCAAAAATGCAAATAGAGGACAATATACCATATAAAGAAGCAGTTTTGACAGCTGCAAGTTTGTGGCAGGTTTCCATTATAGTCCTGGCTTATTCTTCTAGGGAGAGTACTAACATTTAAACAACACGTCTAGGTGCTTGGAAGCTATGGCATGAGAAACAGTATTTGTGTGAATATTAAGTAAGGTGAAGTAAGTCTGTTTGGTCCAAACACTGGTCATCGTACCTCAAAAGCCAGTTTTGTATCCTCTCCTAATTTTAACCTCTTCATTAAACAAATGGCTCAATCAACCAAACAATGGATCTTTTTCTTCTATAGAAAGGAAAGAGGAAATTATTTTGAGTGTTGCTCTTAGCTGGGATTAGAATGGGCTCCTCTGAGAATGCGCTTCAGTCTTCCAGTGTAGCTGTTACCTGAATTACAGTAGCTTGCTCTTAAAGTCCTGGTTTTGCCAGAGGACCCCACACACTGGGGCATTGTATAGTCTGGAGCAGCCACTCCTGCATGAACTCTTAGGCTTTTGGCTTAAGACAGCTGCATATTGGAATGAATTCCAGTTTGTGTTCTTTTTATTTCAGGTAGCCTCTTCTTTTTCAGTTAGGCTATTTGTTCAAATGCCTTTGTGACAGAATTGCCCTGTAGATAACTTACATGCTAAGTGGCACAAGCATGAATACTTCTTGTTACATGTCATCCCAAATCGGAAAAAGTCATCTTACTGCTTTTCCCTCCTCTGTATGTTTTTTCTATACCAAATCAAATATAAAAGAAGTGTTCTAAAGTTCTTTATTTTAGTTACATAAATGAATAAGTAATACTGCTTTTTCAGTTGGAAGTATCCAAGAGATGTTCCTTAATGCAAAAGGTCCTTTTGGCGTATGTCCTTCAAAGTGCTGCTGGAGGTGTTTGTCTCTCACCAGCGCATTTTGTTCTGCAGTATGGAGTGGAGGAGGGAAGCCTTTGGAAGCAAGTTATTAACATAGAAACAGCTACTGTCTGTATTATTTGGCAGTTTAAGGCACTTCTCTGCACTTCAGTCAAAAAGGCTAAGCATGTGTTCATTTAGTAATGCTTACAGGCTTTATGATGAGATGAATTTGAGATGGATGCTGGTAGTGACACTAGCTGAATTCTCTTGCAGGACTGAGCAAAGACAGAAGGTCTCCAGCCTGAAAAGCCTTGCTTTTTTAAAATGAAGAATGTTTATGTTATTCTCTGACATGCGTTTCAGTTTTCCTGAAAGTTTGTTCCATGTGTTTTCCATGAGCCAAGTTGTGTACATACCAACCTGTTAAAGATTGTCTCCGTATTCCATTAAGCTAATATTTTTTTCCACACTATCACTCCAAATAGAGCTCTCCTATGCTAGTGGAGTTGTAAGGCGGGGGGTGGGGAAGGGTGTCTCCTTAAATAGCCTTTTTTATTCTTCTTAAAAGATTGCCACTATGACAGCATGTTTTTCTACGGCCAGTATCGCTGTTTACAAACACCTATGAACAGTGAGGTACTACTGTTGAGTGAACTGAGGTGTTCAGACAGGATGAATTTTGATAAGTACTGGTATGAATTGTATAAGCCTCTTACACAGCAAAGGGAAGAATAATATTTAGGGCCCAAATCATCCACTGCAGAAGAATTTTCAGGTAGAGATTAGGAAGAAAAAAACTTCACAAAATCCTTTGTCGGGATCCCCTGTACCAGTACGTCTGGCAGAGGAGTGAGCTGCTCCTTGGTAGTAAAAGCAAAGCGTTAGGTCAGAGCATGGGGTGGAATGGGTGTGCTGTCTGTCTCATCACTGTCTTCCTCTCTGCATCTCTGGTTCTTGGCATCCACCTTCTGGTTTGCGTCTTAAGCACTCACAAAGCACCCCATAGAAAGCCACCTCAGACTCGGCAGGAGAGTGATCACTGCGTTACCCGGATAGGCAAGGCTCCCTGCTATATAGATTTAGGACACACTTATGTAGGGAAGAGAATAGGGAGAACAACATTTTCTTTTCTTATTTTAAACGCCACTGTAAGGGAAAATAGCAGATTGTAGTTATATGAGGACATATATTTTTATTTCCCTTAAGATAGACGTGGGGGGGTGTGAGGGAGAGAGAAAGAGATGGCCAACACATATGCTAATTAAAGAATCCGGTCCTTCAGCATAGTGTGCACCACCGTGAGCCAAGTGTTTCTGGAGGAAGGGGGACCGATGCAATTAAACATGTCGGTTTTGAAGGACAGATTTATGTTATTGCATGTTAAATGTACATTATATTCTTTCATATACAGTAGAAGAGATGCTTAACTTATAAACAAGTTGCAGTCAAGAAGATATTCATACAACAGTTTGAAGTTAATAGAATCATTCATGTGCATCCACTGTTCTAGGAATGTAAAATCTGAACTTCTTTGAGGCAGCTGAGAATAACTCAAATGAAAGTAAATGTTAGCCGCACTTTTCCATGAAGAAGCCATGCAAGAGATCATTTCAGCAAAGGTGCTCCTACAGCTCTTGAAGGGCATCTTCTGAGCAGCTCAAGAGTAAAGTACTGCTCAAGAGTTTTGTCAGTTTGTAGAGAAGGGAGTGTTGCTTTTAGCAGCCGTTCTTATTCACACTGAGTAATTTGTTACTCCGTCACCAGTCTCACTGAAAAGGATAGAATTCCTTCTGAAGAACTAGAGGTGGGTGGAAGAGCAGTATTCACCCCTCAGTGGAAAGTATTATATATGGATGCCGGGAAATGTATTGAGATATTTACCTTGGAGAGAGGAAAACTTATATAAACAAACTTTTATATAAGTTTATGCTAATAAACATGTAATGAGCAACTGTAGAAATGAAACTGGTGCAAGCATATAAAGATAAAACAAGTAAAACAAATAGCAGCTACTGTGTTAGGGGCTTAGATTTGTTGAATGTGTGGGTTTGTTACTTGAGAATTTTATAGGCCTGCTGATTAAGCAAGAGTCATGTGAGGGGGGAAATTGTGAACTTTTAATTAAAGCCTCTGTCAGGATGCATGGGCATAAAGGACCAAAATAAGGTCATGCATACTATCCTGATTCTGGCATTTCCTAAGCCTTGAATGTCTAACTTTGCAACCTTAATGCCTCCTTAAACAATTTTGTCTTTGTAGCTATTTATATAGTGACCCAAAGTGCACGTGACGTTTTAGAGAAAATAGAGTAGAACTGTAGTTGTCAAGTGTTTGCAATCTAAATTTATATAAGTCACAGCAGGAGCTAGTAACAAACAGTAGGGGTAACTGTTAAAAACATACTGCTTAGTGCTTAGGTAGCTGTGGTAACCATAGTATGTTCCTAAAAGTAGGTAGGAGACCAGAATTTAGGCAGAAATACTACAATTATAATAGCTGGGAATGCTGGGAATCTAGCTGTGGCTACACTGAATGCATGTCTTTGTGCAGTTCCATTTGTTATGGTCAAGTCATAAAGGATATGCACATATTTGTGAAGATGCTGGCCCAGGCTTTAACAACTTGACTCGGTTCCAAGTTTACTAACAAATTTCTTTTGATAAGGATAAGTCATTTAAGGGGAGATTTTTCAAAGACAGTGGAACAAATAAAGATACAGTGAGGCACTTCCCAAAATCGAAAATCTCTACGGGCAACTCTGGATGCCTCAGTTTCCCACTTGGACAGTAGATATGCTATTAGTTGCTTGTCATGTGCTCATACTGTTTTTTTCATTGATAAGTTATTTACGGCTAGTCTCCTTTTTGGATTTTCAGTGGCAAGTGTGAAGGGTCCCTGATTTTGGTTTGGGCTGTAGATTAAACTTGGTTGCAACTTCTTCCACTCCTAAAATACTTTGCCATTACAGAAGATGACTTACTGTCCTCATTATGAATTAGAGGACCTTTGCTTTCTTGGACTGTTTGAACTCTTGTGTATCTGCTTCCTTAAGGGGAATTATTTCTCATAAGCTAAATGTCAAGTGGTATGGTTTATGTCTTTCATTGCAGCATGGGCTTCCTTCTTGTCCCAAATTACTTGTCAGAGATATGTGAATGCAAGTATGACTTCCTTGATTAGTGAATTGATTGTATAGAATATTATGGCTCTCATGACATTTGGTTTGTTTCTTTGTTATTTTAAGTATGTTGTATGCCTTTTCTGTGCATACCATGCCTCTACAGCTTCTAATGCAGTACAAGCATACTTCTGGTTACTCTGGTACGTGGTAACGGCATTCAGGTTTAAAGAAAGATCAAGGAACTGTGTGATCAGTTGACGTCATGGCAATAGTATGTGTAGTGAAAAAACAGGTCCTTGGAAGATTGTATCTGTGTCATCCAGACCAACATCATAAGGTAGATAAGAAATTACAAGGTGAAATTGTAGCCCATTAAATCCATTGGGAATTTGGTGAGGATTTAAACTACAATCTTCACCTTTAGGAAATTACAACTAAGGAGAGGTAATCACATAGAGAGACTGGCAAGTGGAGAATCTTGACAGCTATATGCATTTTTACATGTTAAAGATGTATTTCTTTTTATGGACATATGTATGTCCATTAGCAGAACAAATTGAAGGGCCTGAAAAGTAGCTCTGATTTGCAGTCCATTATGTTCAAATTAGAAATGCAGTATCAAGGAGTTACTGTCAAGAAAACATTGGAAAGTATGTAAACTATATAACAAAAAACATTTGTGAGAGGTGTAACTGATGTAGTAATAGCTTAAAAAAAAAAGAGGAAAATACCCTTCATGTAAAACTCAGAAGGAGGGCCTGTATTCTGTGCCACTTGAAACAGTTGTATCCTGACAATTCTAGGTAATACTAAATATAACAAAAGTTAAGATGTAGTAGTTAAAAGAGCCATAAAAATGAAGAGTCCATAGTTTGTATTGTATTGTATCAGGTAATCAAATTAAAATAAACTAATGTTTGCACTTACTTGTATTTGGGAGAAAATGAAGTGTAGCTGTTTGAGTGGCGCTACATACATTCCATCCTGGAATGAAAATCACATTGTTTTGACTGCGTTATTTCTGTATCCATGCAAACCATCCTCATCACTCTATAGTTCTTACCTCCTTAACACAACCGGGGTTGTGTCATTTGAAATTAGTGGGTATAATGCCCCTTGGAGAGATAAAGAGGAGCAGCGATTTGAAAAAATGAAATGCAGCAGTCAGAGTTAAGAAGAAAGGGCATTTTCCTGGTAAATGTTTTCCTAAATGGGAATTTTTCAGTGTGGTGTTTTGCTCGTGTGTTTGGCAGTCACTTGGAATCAAGTGCAGACTTGTGCTACATTGTGGGCTTGGCAATGACAATTTGTGTGTGTGTGGTGCTTTAGTTATATTAGCCCTGGAGGCAGAGTTAACACTTGCAGTGGGACAGGAGTATTTGCAGTCATCAGAGAACTTTGCAGTCAGCTTCAATAACATCACTCCATTTTTTTCACTTTTTTTTAACATTTTTTTTGGCAGCAAAGCTCTTAGTAGAACCATCTGTCTTTCTATTAGTGTTTTTGAGTCCTGTTTTGAAGCTTCTTTGCTTGGCAAAGTCACTTTCATCCTTGGAAACCATTTTAAAAAAAAGTTCTGTGGCTTTTTGCCGAAGAAGAGTACTATGCAAAAATTCCACACGGCTGTTCATTTTTGTTCTAAAAGAATACAGTTACTTTGTCTTTGTCTTTAAAAAAAAAAACAACACAAACCAAAACAGACAAAAAATAAACACATGAAGAAAAGGCAGACATTGGGCACTTCTAGGGTGACTGAGTGGGGATAGAGAAAAAAAATCACATTTTATATGTGGGTTTTTTCTCCAGCAATCCACTTAAAAATACGTATGTCTTCTAGTTAACAGGATCAGAATAGAAAGGAGAATACTGAAGTAACAAAAAATGGATCAGGTTAGTTCAGCGAGTGGAGCTACATCTACTCTAACTTCAGTCTCAACCTTAATCTCCCAGTGCAAGAATTTCCGTCCACAGCGCTCCTGAACTCCATCCTTGCTAATTGTTTCAGACTATAAAGATGCAGTCAGCAGGCACACAGGTGTTGACAGGTCCTGGCATAAATGAAGAGGTTACCTTCCCAAATTTCATACCACTCTTCTGCCTTGTAACAGTGTTGGGTGAACCGAGACATCTCCTGGATCTTCAGGAGATTAAATTAAAATAAAATTAAGTCAAGATGCTGTAGTCTGAACTGTGGCAACCTAGGAGCTGGCACAGGTTCTCTTTTGCCAGTTCTACTATGCAGGCAATAATGAAGGGAGTAACACCTTCTTAAGTCTCTGGCCAAAAAAGGTTGTCTATCAACATCCTAATTCTCCTTGTTTCTTAAGGCTGCAGACCACAAACTAAGTTTTAGTATTTGATAATGTATCTGTACCTCCAATGCCTTAGCTTTACAGTGCCATTAAAAATCTAGATTACCTCTCTTAAAAAATGAGTCAATCTCCTTCTACTGACTGATCTGGTTAGTACAGTAGGGTTTTTTAATAGAAACCAGCCATTTAACATTTTAATCTAGCAAACTTTTTGTTTCTCATCTGTGTGAAATACAAAGATGATGTCCATCTCTAGTAATTAAAAACTCTGACAGAACTGGGTAAAAGCAATAGTATTGGACATTGTGCCATGGCCAACTTCCAGTTTTGATGACTAATTTCTGCATGTCTTAAGTCCCCTGTAGTATCCACTTACAATATAATATTTTCCATTTCCTGACTTGCATGGTTGTGTACAGTTGCTGTGCAAAGTTGAACAGCTAACGCTTCAGACATAGCTGTGTTTTATTTGTGAACAGTGTCTCAGTCTTTTTTCTTACCATTTCAGAGACTTTATCTTTTCACATGTACAAATAAGTGCATGTATATGGGCAGCAAAGTAGTACTGACTGTGCAGTATGCTGCTTATGCACATATTTGTACTTCTGTGTGTGTGTATCCTTGTGTTTGGGCTCAGTCAGGGTGAAAGCTACTGTCTGAGACAGAGGTATGGTTACACAGTGCAGTAAAAGAGAAGAAAAACCCACCCTGCAGTCAAAGAGAAGTGAGGCATTATGGACTGTGGGGGGAATAATTAATCGGGATATAGGTATGCGTTAGCGGAATCTTTCGATTTATTTTGGATTAATGTAATTTATATGAAGTGCTTTGGTAATTAAGATGAGGCTGAATAGTTGATGCTACTGGAACACCCCATTATGGAGGAGCATATTCAAATCTGACCTCTCAGATCAGAATTAAGACAAAGCATGTAAGCAGCCATTTTCCCCAGAAAAAATTCCACGTTTGATTTTCCCTCTCCTGTTCAGCAGGTCCAGGGTCAGCTGCCTCCATTAATGATTCCCGTATTCCCTCCAGACCAACGAACCCTAGCAGCAGCTGCACAGCAAGGATTCCTTCTTCCTCCTGGTTTCAGCTACAAAGCGGGATGCAGTAAGTCCTGTAGATTCTTTTAGCTGGAAGTGGGTATAGGGCACAATTTCATGCCAATCTGTATAAAAGTATCACCTGTCTAGCGCAATGAACAAAGCCACTAACTTGCACTTAGTAAGTGTAAAATAGAGGATTAGTTGTTATTGTATGAGAAAAGATTGTCAGAGATGAAGTACGTATTTCAACGTAACAGCAAAACATTTCACACAGGTAGATTTGTGCACCTTCTTTCTGACAGGTCTTTTTGACAAGTGAACACGCTCATGACCACACATACGTACATACACCTGAAGAGAAGCTATTTGAAATTTCCCAATAAATTTCAGCACTGTTGTAAGAAAATATGTTTTTTTCCTGAAGCAGCCTGCTTACTACTTGTGAACTGAGGGCCTATTCTAGCCTCTTTCTTCACACAGAACTCACGTTAATCTCAACAGGGGTTCTGCACAGAGATCAAAGATAGCATATGCCTTTCAGTTTGATGGACTAACACAAACTATGAGTGTATTTATGAGAGCCTAACACTAAAAAAATACAGTATCTACTTTTTTAATCTTTGAAAGATTTGTATTGTTCTCTACACTCCCCAGATTTTTTTGGAAATTTTATTTAAGCCTTCTATAGGATTTCATGTTTCTGTCAACAGGATGATAATAAATACAAGGATTAATCAAGGAATTCCATTTCCATGAATAGACTTAGCTACAGCATGAATTTCATAGACTTGTCTTCATACGTTTGTGCTTGTATAACTCTTCTGACATCAGTTTTCTACTAAAAGTTATCTCGGACTTGCTTGTTCTACCGTTCTCTGTTTCTAGCATGGGTGTTTAGCTTTATTATGTCCATGTCAGTGTATCCATCTGTATCATTGACTAACTCATGAATTCACCAGTTGTTTTGAGTTACTCAGCACTTGCCGCTGCAGCAGTTTCATAAAATTAGAACATGAAAAGATTCCTTTAGTTAAACTGGCTTAGCCCACAAGTTTCAGATTTCTTTCAGTTTCTGTAACATTGTAGATACAGTACTTGAACGCGAAATTGAGTTTCTTTGGCCACTAATCCCTTTTCCTAATATTTTACAGACTGGGACCACTACTGAAAATTACTGTTCAGAACATTCACGTCCCTCAGCAGCTGCAGTGCCAAAGCATAGGCTCATTCAGTTCTTCCACTGATTTCACACTCAGTCTCTCTCAAATGGGAGAAGTAGTGATTCGCATTACAGAATGTTTAACTGAAAGCCACGCTGAATATGAATGCTACCATAACTGTAGGCCTGGAAAAGGTCAGGAAAGCACCCTGTTAGATATAGCTGGCAGATAAATTAGTTTCATGTTAAAGAAGTCTGGTTTGGCTAGAAAGCGTTGAGGTTGGTTTTTTCCTTTCTTTTTACTGCACGTACATTAACTGTAAGACAGTCATATAGTTCCTCACATCCATGAAGTACATGACATTGCATGTTTGTGTAACCTTGAAAATGAAAAAGGAAAAAGAGAAAAGTTGCTGCTGCTCCTGGCAGTAAGGCTTGGAATTAACATCCTGCCAAGGTCTAGGACTGAGCAGAAGCCAGTGGAAAAAGACAGCTGTGTGTTTGGTGATTCCCTGGCATGTTTAACTGAATTTGATTGAGAAGCTGAGGAAAAGTGATAAGTAGTCCAAAGGATTTTTTCTTTTCACTCACAGTTTAGTGTAAATAAAAAAGTATATACGGATTTAGCTACACCTAGAAAGCTTGTAGCAATGAAGAATGTAGCTGCCTTAAAACTGTAACATGTTCACATCAAGTAATGGTCTGGACAGGCCATTAAAGCATTTCTCCCACTTTCCTGCTTCTCCTCCTGTGTATCAGTCCTCTTGACAAAGATGTGGTAGATTATAAACCAGCGAGCTTTGGATAAAATTTTCTAAAGCACCTGAGTGATTCAGGAGACTAAATCTTCATTTGAAGAGTGACAAAGACACTAGGATCTAAGCCTCAGGGATATTTAGCAAATATTTGTACTGTAAACTTTAGTACAGTCACCTATGCTAGCTTGAACTGAACTAAAGTAGATACCAGTATAGCACTGCAACAGAGAACGTACAGCAGGTTAATTTGCTCAGCTTCTTAGCACATTAAATGCCTGACTTTCACTGAGTTTGCTTTTGGATTTGGATGCAAGGCCTTCCTATGAACTTCTGAAGACCCCACTACCAGCATCTTTACTTGACTGCCATTGTATGTTTTAAATTTGGCTTATGCACCTTATGAAAATGGAACCTCACTTCTACATCTTCCCTGTCCTTTTGGAAAACCTGCCCTTTTTTCTGGACTGGTAGATTTTCAGAATTATTTTGTATGGCTGATTGATAGGAATTCTCTAGTGATGAATCTGTTATTTACTAGCTTCACATAGGAATGATAAACCTCTCTATGGGACAATGCAGTTCCAGTCACAAATAACAAAGAACTATGAGAATTTTCATATACTGTTTCTCAATAAAAGGGAGGTTTGAAAACTCGGGGGAGAGGAAGAGGGAATTGTTGTGACAACCAATATTTTCATAAGTAACTAATGATGCTGAGTACCTTGATTATGGATATCTGGTTGGGGTCACCTTCAAAGGGACATTTATACTGTTATGTGCCCTGCTGCTTTGAAAAGGCACATCTCCAAAACAGTATCCCAAAATCAGCAGCATATCATCTGAGGCGCTGCAGGTCTCTACTCAGTTGTGCTGTTGGTCACACCTGATGACTGGGTTACTTGCCGCCTTCTGTCTTCAGGCCAAGTAGCTGAAGAGATCACTGTCTCCAGTTGCTCATCACTGTGTCTGTAACTTCTAACATACCAGCCAAGCTTCTTGGTTAAGCACTCCCTAACTTGCTTCTGTCCAGGCTGCGATAGCAAGGACTTTCTGTTAAAATTGCTTAAATTGAGCTGGCTTGTTTTAATGGAAACATGTTGGGAAGCGATTAAACAAGCAGCTTGGTCACAGTGGCAACCTTTGGCAGGGGGCTGTGATTGGAGACGGTGACCTCTTCAGCCAGCACAGCTGCAGCTGGAAGAGAATATGTGATCAAGCCTTGAGGTCAGTGAAAGAGAAAAAATGATGACTACCTAGTTATACTGTTTTTCTTTCATTCAGCTTAGATAATGAAACCAAACTAACTTCTTCAATGCTTTCTGATTCACCTGTCCATGTCAGAGCAACAGAGGGTCAAATGTATGTCTCCCCGTGGTTTCAGAGAGTGTGTGTGGTAGGATTCCTCAGCCAGTGCTTTCCAATGGACTAATGACTGGTCTGGAGAGAGACACTGGAAACGAAGAGTACTGTTTTCTCTACACATACTTCCTTTTCTGAGGATTTGACTGAAGATAACACAAAAATAGTCATAACAGTTCATAGCAGGAGTCCATTTAGATTCCTCTCATGGCAGATACCTAAAGAAGTGTAGAAGAACAGGGCAAGAGTATACCAATACTTTATCCCCCTGTACTTTGCCAGGTTTCAGTGGTTGGCGACTTGGGGACCTTCTGACCCATTGGTGGCATCACTGTGTGAGAGCTATTGTCTGTTATCGAAAACAAAGAGGTTTCTCTGCTTGGGTTCCTAGCTGATTGGAAACATTCTAGACAGCTGAAATGCTCAAAAGAAGACAACAATACCAGTCTCTAATATGTACAGAGCAAATTATTCACTTCTCCAAATATTTTGCAAAATTGGGTAAATACAGGGAGGAGAGGGGTAAATATTTTCTCTGTGGTTACATGGCAGGTCATGGTCTTTGGCTTTCAATTCAGTGTAGTAAATTTCCTTTTCTTGCCTTTTCTCCATAGCAGACCATGCTTGGGAGTGGCTTGGTTTTTCATTTTGTTTTGTTTTTTAAACAGATGGTTTGCATTACATAAGGGACAATTTACACAAGTTGACACTTCCCCTTTTTTCTCTATGGCATATTGTGTGGTGGTAAAGTTGGCAGAGAAAAAGGGAGGAACTTCTATTAGGATTACATTTCTGTTTGGGAAAAAGATTCATAATCTATGGTCCCTGACTTCTGGCTCTAGGCAAATCAGTTGATTTTTAACCTCCATACCTAGATATAATTGCATGGTGTGTAAAATATTTAATATTATTATTTACAACCGAAGCATTTTTTTCATATGAGAAAAATAAATTGGCAGTATGTGATGGACTATATTGTCCACGATTAGCAAGAAAAATACTGGTTACCTACATATTTGCTGCATACCTGGTTATCTATTCACTGTGTGCTATTTGGAATTTAAGTATTTTGATTTTTATGCAAACCTCTTTATATGTATTTTATTATATACATAATATGTAATATTTTATGTAGATGTATAATGCAAATCTCTTTTTATAAAGAGTTGATGTTTCAAAGTGGAGTGTTAACTAAGTTAGTGACCTGTGGCATGAACAGATCTTAGGAGTTAACCCCAGTATCTGAAGTATATTAATTGGTTTTAGCAGCAGGTGAGCGTCTTCCATTTCAGCTGATGCTGGAACCAAACAGACCCGATTACTGCATTTCCCAAACTGTGGCAAAGCTTCTCCCACATTTAGGCTATGCAGATTGGCTCAGGTCATTTAAGCTCAGGTCATTTAACCCGTCTCCTTTTATTCTCAGCCAGCATTCCTTAACCCTGTCATTTGTTACTACTGCTGTTACTAGTTAACTCCACTTGCGATACTTGCTAGATAGCATACATGACTCCCAGCATTTTAGTCATGGCGAGTGAAATGTCAGCTCTGCTGAGGTCTGAGGAGCTGTTGCTGTTGACTTCACTGAAGTCAGATTTCACACCAGATGATACAGATCTGCTAGGGCCACTCTTAGAAATAATTAGAATTTATTTAGAGCTAATTAATATTTGTGAAGTGCTTTGAAAGTATAAAAACAGTGTAAGTGATAGAAGTTTTGTATTGTGCCCTTTAAAAACTGCGTAGTTCTGCCTCAGAGGAGGCAGCTCTTCAGTCGTAGGTAGTGTTATCTTCTTATTAATGCACATATGTGTATATTTGTATGTGGAATATTAAGGCATGTCTCTCCTGGGACAGGGAATGAAATAAAGATTTAGGAAAGAAAAAGGGGCTGCTTTTGGGGACCTATTTACAGAAAAGGCAGAATGAGTTAGGCTGAGAACAGTGGTAGATTGGGTGTTCTTCAACAAATGTAAGTAGCAGAATGCAGCAGGACAGAATGCTTCCTCATGCTTCTTCTGTGGTTCTACATTTGCAGCATTGTTTACAACTAGCTTTCCACTGAAAGACACAGAATAGCCCAGACTTTGTAAAGAAGATGGCTCCTCCCCGATTAATGGTGCTAAGTAAGGTTCATTTTGGAAACTGCACTTCGTTGCTTCTTTAAGCATTTGATGATCATGTCAAAAAGGAAGTGAAAGGTTGACTAGCCACTTACGGTGATGTGGTATGTTGTACCAGTCTCGAGGTTTTTCAACACAATTGAAGCTGTTGAGTTCCAGATAGTTTCTTCTCTGGAGGATGAAGAACAACCTACTTAGTTCTCTAAACGGAGGTGTGCAAGAAATTGAGTTCTATGGAGATTTTTAGCATTTGTTTTCTTTTCTCAGGAAATGATAGTTACTAAGTCTGTATTTCTGGAAGTGGGATTTGCCCCAGATATATTTCCCAGGTTATTCGCAAATTCTCAGGAAAGCTTCTAGGTAGCCTTATACCTTGCCGATACCTATGTTATTTTTATGGAAATATGCCAAATTTTAGAAACAAGAATTGTTTTTCTTTGCCCATTCCTCCTCTCCCCTGTGGATAATTTGTTGTAACAAATCATATTGTGTTCCCAGTCAGATGTCATCAACATGAGGTTTTCTGAAAGCGCTTTAATCACTATTTCAGCCATACCCAATTAGGGGGGAAAAACCTGAATATACAATAAGTACATTGTATGTGTCTTACATATTAGCTCGTTGCTGCTGGAAGTGTTCTAAATAAAATAATGCATACAAAGTTATTGATGAAATATCTAATTACCTTTTAAAATCGGCAGAAATGTGTGAGATGAACAAGCCAAGCCTAATAAAATCAAAATATGCTGAATTTACTGTTCAGCTATATTCTGAACAATAATTCTGATGTCCGATAAAAATGAAACTCACAGTTAATTGGTTCCTCATACAGTACAATAAAATTAATGTTTAGGAGTTAAATACCATAAACTTCCTCAGGGAAATTTGCTGATGTATCTCTGTTTTTCAGTCAGTCACATGTTTCATTGTTTAATGGAGTATCATGTGGACTGTCTTATAATTTTTCTTGTGCTCCTCAGTGTCCATGTGTCTGGCTTCTAAAGAGACTGAGTGCTAATTTCTGATTTAACTGTGTCAGCTTTATCAGCTGACATGCAGGTCACTGACAATCATCAAATCACAAGAAAAAAATATTGACATTGTTGTGCTTTTATCAGAATGACAAAAATAGGAACCATGTGTTGTGAGGACCACATACTGTAGCTTCTTTATAAAGATGCTAGTCATCTTTCAGGGCTACTGTTTATGCCTTGGAAAAGAATGAGCATATGACTAAACCCTCATGTTCCCCCCAGGATAAGAAAAGAGTAATAGCATTGTGGCTAGAAACAGCAAGAAGGAGGAATTTTTGGTAACAACTTTGCCTTTTAGCATACATGAGAATGTGTCACTTCTGTAATGCTGCAAATGCAACGGAAGGCACCAAGACTGCAAAAAACAACACCACAACTAAAGACTGTTTCTAACTGAAAGAATCCTATAGCCCATGATCTATGTGTGCCTTCTTACAAAAATGCTAATAAAAACAAAACAGACAAGCAAAATAATGGGGTCCTGTGAAAACAGGCTGATAGTTTCACTTCCGTTTCTGGGCCGTAAAAGATATCTGTTGTTATGGCAGTATTATCCATAGTTGGGCAACCAAATAAAAGTCCCGATTTTTAAATTCACAAGCTTGTGCAAACCTTTGTGGAAATACATAGGAGTTGGAAGGCTGCTTATAGGTCTCTCCAAAGCCATCCCTTCTGTAGACTGAATTGTTTGTCTAAAATACAAAATCCCTTGTAGGCAGCACCCAGTCAATGCTCCCCAGAACTATCTTCAAAGAAAATCAGGGAACTGGTTTGGATTTCTTTTGGAAGCCACTGGTGGTATCGTCTTCATACTCTTTTTCTTATTTATCTAAATCCCAAATGCCTAGAGCCAGAAGTCAGGGAACATTGCTCATGTCTTTCACAGCCTCCCGTTACTCTTACTGCTGTCCACCATCACACCAAAAAAAAACGAAAGGAAAATGGTGATAAGGATGAGAATGAATGAGTGGAGAGAAGAGATGAAGTGTCTTAACTGTCAGTTAGCCATCAGCTGTGATTATTCATTATAAATATACCTAAGTGATAAATTGAGTGTAAAATTGTTGTGGCTTTTTCTAGAGCTTGTCAAAAATGGGGGAAGATAATGTAGAATTCCTTTTCATTCAGCAGAATCTACTACAAGGAGATGTTTATTCTGGTATTTTTCATGGAATTTAGTTTAGCATACTGATTTTGGAAATTATAATTTAAGAATTTGTTTTTGTTTCCTATTCGTTATATTCTTTACACTGTTTTCTTTCTTTCTTCTCCTTCCGTGACCTCCCAACTTTTTTCACTTACTGTCCCTGAAAGACAGGCAGGAGGAAAACAATAAGTTTAAAAAAAATCATAGGAAATAAACCGCCTACTTCTCTACTTCTGGTATAATTTTTTTTTAAAAGAAGAAAATTTCAGGAAAAAAAATCAGAGTGTTCTATTGTTTCATATAATCAGGTTCAGCTTAAAAATCCTGTCAAAACATTATAATTTAACTTTAGCATGTAGCTTGATTTATATAGTAAGAAAGACAATTGTACCTGCTCTGAAGAGCTTGCAGCCTGTCAGGAGACAAGACAAGACACTAGGGGGGATTACACCGTGAAGGAGAATAAATGAGATGAGTGACAGAAAAAGGAATACAAAAAACATCTTAGGAGTTGAGGTGAATGGTGCAACACACATAATGTTAGCTCCTATGCTTTATTTTCTCTTTTCAAAAAAATTCTTAATGTTTTTTAAGTTACTAAACTCCTTTGATAAAATTTTGCGAAACACATAAATGGTTTAAGAGCCAGTGTTGTATTTCCACAAGTATACAATCATTTAATATCCGTGAGCTTGGTAGCTAGTCAGTTGAAAATCAAGTTCTAAGCAGAGGGTTGTTATTTTGCGTTTTGGGACAGGATGTCCACTTGGCTCTGTACCACAACTTACTTTCGCAGAAAAGTGTTTTCAGTGGAGGATGATAGGGAGAGTTCATAGAAAGAGTGGTTTAAAAGTGAATGCACTTCAAGAAAAATCCTCTTGTAAGCAAGATCTTGGAAGATTATTTTGGGCAAGGATAAAGGTGTGATTTGAAATTGAAAGAAGTTGCAGCGCATAAATTATCAGGAAAGAAGTTCTGGGGTATGTTTGTGGAAGACGGACCAAAAGAAGGATAGAGAAATAAAGACTTAGCATGGAATTGAGGGTTCAGCCTTGCCTTCTTTCTTCCCCGAGCCACTGGCATTGGCCTTTGCTCACAGTGTGCACCAACACCTCTAACGTACCCCATCAGCTCCCCCAGGCTGACATATCCCATTCGATTCTTTAGGTGCTGTATCACCAGTGCATATGTCCTTCTGTGCTCTTTTCATGTAGTCAGTCTTGAATAATTCTGTTCTTCAAGGTGATGTCACCAAGTAGCTGAGAAATAATTATATATTAGAGAAGAATATGTCAGCTAATATTTAGCTTGTTCTCACAATAAAAATCCCAGCCTGTGACCTGCTCCAGATTTTACCATATAATGTACTAAAGAAAAGCAACAACAGAACTTCTCTCTGATGCTTTGTTTATAAGAAAAGTCCACACATAATGAGAGACAGTTTGGAACATGAAAGGACTGCACAAAATGTTTCTTTTTGTAGCTGAAAGATGCAGGGAGGTACACTCCTGCCTGCGTGCATTAGTGCATTAACAGTGAATTTTGTAAATTGAAATGTAGTATAGTTGTTCGATAATTTGTTGGTGTTTTCAGTGATGCAGACTTGTGAATGGCATGGGAAATACCTGTTTCTAATAGCTATATATCTTGCCTCACATTCCTGAAACGTTCCCAGAGCTTGGGAAAAAAACGTAGTGACTTTTTACATCTAAAAATAAGATTTTTACTGAATAAGTAATGAAATAGTTAAGACATGCATTTCCCAGACTTCAGAATTAACTAAAACTGCTCAGGCAAAACCTTCAGTCTGATATAGGAATAAATCTGAGGACAGTAGAAAGATGTAACGTATTCTAGAGTAACAGCAAAGAATGAGCGGGTACGTATTTATGAGAGGAGACTTGAGGCCTGTGTTAGTATTTTGAGGGGTGGCAGTTGCTCCTGCACCACGTGGTGTGAGCACGTAAGCGCTTGGCCTCTTCACTGATACGGGGCCTGGATCCTTCTCTGGGAAGGGCGCTGTCTGAAGAATTGTCTGTGGGTTTTAATTTGGGCTCTTCCACTGGCCTGTTGAGTGACCCAGGGCATGGCACAGCATTTGAGCATATTCCTTCCTCTTTTGTGTTTTGTCTCCTGCGGGGACAGTAAGCTCCTCCAGACAGAGGCAATCTTTTGTTAGACATTTGTAGCAGGGCAAACACAGCGGACTGCTAACCCTGATGGTGTTTCTGCTTGTTATTGTACCTTCCTCCAACTTCTTCACTGCTACCGTGTCTGTACCATGGGAGCAGTAATGTGGATATACTGTGTATGAGTAGCACTTATGAAACAGTCACAGCACAAGCGGGCTGTACTTTTCTTCATAAAAAGAAATGCTAAACCCTTACGATAAGCACAAGATAGCAGAAGGTATTACCAAAGCAGAATGATGCAGATCATGATAGGTTACAGAAGCCTTTCAGTTTTGTTCGTTGTTTTTGTTTGTTAAAAATATTTTGGAGCACTGGAAAAATGTAAAACCCTTTGAAGAGTGAACTAACAAAAAACCAACCTGGTAGACAGGAGAACCTAGCTCTGCACAGCTATAATCTGGGTTTAGGATGAATTTGAGCTTTTTCCTTAAGAGTTCTGAAAAACAGTGTTAGCCTGTATTGGTGTGGTAGTTGCTTTCCAGCACGGTCTCCTAGAGAGTCCCAGAGGCATTACCTACACCTCCAAAGCCAGTGGTTGTGACCATGCACATGGCCATGGGGTATGCATGTCCATGTCTTCTTTCACAAGCATCTCCTTGATGTATCTACCAAATGAACTGTAAAGGATAGGAATTACCACAATGGATGAGGGCATGAGAATCTGCCCGGCTGTTTAGGAAGGTGAGAATAGTGTGGGATATATGAATTAACATGAGGTTGTGGGAAGATGGGCTGAGGCTTATACATGTGTGTGGAGAGAAGAGGAATGTGGGACAGTGCCTGAAGTTAATCTTTTAATAGGTACATTTTAATACAAATAATTTGTAACTGAAGATTTTAATGGGCTGCAAAGTCAGCATTCTAGTGAGAAACTTTTCCCTCGTTCCTTTGTTTGCAGTTGAGAAATTAATACTTTTATATTCTTTGATGGCTGGTTCTTGAACAAAATGTCCTCTTCGAGAGAAGAGTCTTTCAGCATGATACTGGGTTTAGCCTTCGAGCTACTAGTGGTGTGGAAGCAGCTAAACACCATTGACCCTGAGTCTTTGACCACATTCTCTTTCTTCTCTGTGTCTTCACGTGTTTAAGGCCCACTGCTTGGGTCACAGGATAATTCTCCAGAAAATTTCAAGTCAGAGAAGTTTTTAATTCAATCCATGATATGAAACGGAAAGTGGATGCTTCAGTTAAAGCAAAGTAAACTGCAAAATGTGAAACAATGACATCCTCCGGGGAAAAAAAACTCAAGCAAGTCAGGAAATCTGTTGCCCATTGAGAATAAATAAATAAATAGAGAAGTTGTGGCCTGGTGCTGGTGCAAAGACATTTGTGAATGGGGATGCCTGGCTGGACCTTTGGATTCCCATTGCTTGGCTGGCCAGCCTTGAAAGACTGTGAGGCTTCAGTCAGCAAAGCATTATTTAAGATGTTCTTAAATATACGCAGGCACGCTTATTGAAGTTAAATACCTGTTAAGATACTTTGCCACGCCAGTTTTTTTCTGGGCCTCCATTTCTAGAAGTTATAGTATTTAATTCCTAACAGAAGATGAAAATGCTTGAATGAAAAGATCTCCGTAAAGATGGTTGCATTATAAAAGGGAAAAATAAACATTAGCAGTTTTCCTGGATGTGTATACATCAACACAGCTTATTTTTAACATTTCAAAAACATGAGATAAATTTCTTTCCCTTTGTTTTCTGTTTCCTCTAACTTAGGCTTGATACCATTATAAACTTTAATTCAATAATAACTAATAATGATTGTACAGAACAGCCTGCATTGCCTTTTTAATTTGTCTTTTTTCTCCCCAGTTCACTCAAAAAAGCACAATAATGGAGGAAAACTTTTAATCTACCTCTCTAATGAAATGTACAAGAACTTTTAGGTAGATTTTCCTGATAAAGTGTTCTGCCTTTTCCATAGTCTCATTTCAAGTGGCTGTCTTAATGCTACAGAAATCATGCATGCTACCAGAACATAGGGACATACAGAAATGCTCTGGTGATCCTTATTCGAGTGGAAAGTGCTTAAACATTTTATCATTTGGAGAAGGAACATAATGCATGTAACGTTTTTAACTTTTTTACCAGTTTTCTTAATAGTTTTGTTGATGGGCTAGTATGAAGTTTATTTTAACAAATCTGATATGTAAGGAGTGACCAAAAGTGAGCGCTCCATTACATTAAAACATGCCTGTCTCCATCTTGATTTTTGCCATCTCAGGTAATTTTCCTTTATAAATGCCTGCAACTTCTTCTTAAACGTTTACTGGGTCCCTTTAGCTCATTCAGCACAATGCAGTTCTTAGTAAAACTAAAGTAGTTTTCCCTCAGAAGGAAAATTGAATCACAAGTCATGAAGTGGAGTTGGCGCGGGGATTTTGGAGGCTTGTGTCTGATTTACTTAACCTCACATGCTTTTTCCTGTTGTAGGATCAAACTCTGAAACTAAAGCAAGATTTTTTTTCCCCTCACCTAAAAGAAAACACAGTAGTCAAGGGAGTGCCATTTCTGATCTGTGTGAGGCTCAGTTTACTAACAGTGAGCAGAATTTGGTTAACTTCATATTCTGGACAAGCTTGTAAATTTGTCCCTTCTAATGCTGTGATCTTATCAAGGTTGTACTGTTTTCCTTTTCTTCTCCTCCACCCCCATCTTCTTTCTTTCCTTTTTTTTTCTTTTTTTTTTTTTTGAAGTGCAGCCTTCTGATCAATGTGCACTTTTTTTTCCATTTCCCTAAATACATCATGAAAAAGGATGAGGTTTCCGCCTTAATTGCTTGTGCCTTTTATTCACATTCCTCTCTCAGCCAGAATTGTGAAAAGAGTGTTAGTAAAAGGCTGCACAATAGAGCTTTTCATTAGGCCTCAACAAGGCACACAAAAGAAGGCTTTTGGAAAGAGTGAATGCAGGACTTTAATTTGCAGGTGGAGAGTAGATAAAAGGTGCTGACGCCTCTATTATTCTCTTACTTAGGTGACCCTTACCCTGTTCAGCTGATCCCAACTACCATGGCAGCTGCTGCCGCAGCAACACCAGGCTTAGGCCCACTCCAACTGCAGGTAAGTCCGAAAACAATGCAGAAGAGGCAAAGGTTAAGTAAATACAAAAACCAGTTTTCTCTTCCATTTGAACACAATGCAATTAAAAGGGGTTTTGATCTATTCTCTTCAGGTAAAGTTTGCATCTGCAGCAAAATAATCGTCAAATCATATACATTTTCTTTTTACCTTGAGGCAACTTCTTGTTACATTTTTGTGTCTTTATTGTCAATTTAACTGCTTTTAGGTTTGTACTTTAAATTTCCGTAGAGCGGTATGTTTGCTTGTCTTTTCCATGAGAGAGTTCTGATGCAGGCTGTAAAGGCTGGCTAGGTGTAAACCAGCAAAAGGAAACGCATTGCCAGGCAGAAAAGCTCTGTCCTGACAAGCAGTTTTAAACTGCTTAAAAGTTGCTTAAAGTGATTATGTCCTTTTAGGTTGTAAGCTCTTCAGAGCAATGACTGGCCCCTCCTACAGTGTTTTATGGTAGCCAGCACATTTTAGGCACTGTTGTAGTGCAGATAATTAGCATTTATACTAATTTAACATAGTAAATTAGAAAACAGGTGGAAAGATACTGAAGAAATTTTTTTGAGCTGTGTTAAAGAGTTGGCCTGGTAGCCAGATGTATGTGATTCAAAACTCCCAATATCATTCTAAATTTTGGAGGTATTAGGGTGTCTGTGGGTCTTAGTGATAGCGGTGCAGATGTTCCTCTGGTATTCCTGATCCCCACAACCCTTGTCAAGTCATTGGAATTAAGCAAATGTGATGTCCATCTCCACAGTTTGAATTTTGTTACCTGCCATGTATGCTTTGTTGGTAGGATGAAAGCAGGTAAAATTTGGGACTAAAATGATCAAGATCCAAATCATCTCTAGTTCTGCAAAATCTGGATTGACACTTTCTTGTAGAAACAAAAAAGTCCCATTCTCTCCATTGCTAATTTGTCTCCCCGCTCATTATTATTTGCCAAGTCACATGGAACAGCAGAGCTTTATACCTGCTTGGAAAAGCTCAGCATTTATAAACAGTACATGTAAAACGCATTCTCAAACTCAGTTTGGCCAGCATCAGTATGAAGTAGACTCTCTGCAACATCAGATATTTCAGTTGTTTGGCCAGCATACAAGAGCATGGGACATAGTTCTGGGGAAGATTTTTTTTTATTTTATTTTAACACAGCCAGCGGAAGTTAGCTGAGTTTCACAGAAATAGCTGCCAGTGTGTAAGCTGACACATTCCATGCACCACAGAGGTTAATACATTCATTCCTATTGTGCCTTCATATGAAAAGCTACACTGTCTGTGTGTTAGTTTCTGATTCTGTGAGTTACAAATACTGTAGGCGGTTTAAGAATCATGGGAGCCATAAAAGTCATCCCTCTGAAATGAATTTTGAGGAGTAACGTCAGTATTGATAAAGTGCTTATAATAGCCAAACACACATGAACGCACATATGGAACAAATAGGGGAAAAAAACGAAAACCAAAAATTGAGCTAGCTAGCAATGAGAAAATACAGGTCTGAGTCTAATTCTCTGTATTTTTGTGGTCATTCAAGCCAGTCCTAAAATAATGCATCAGTGCTCCAGTAAGTTGGGAGGATGGTTTGCTTTCATTTCAGGACCAGCTTTGGGCTGTATCTCTGCATGTGGGGGGCTGAAGTCTTCTGATTAAAATAGGATTTATCACAATGACAGTTTCCTTATAAAAAGGTGGGCTTTGTGCAAATGTGACTGACTTCATAAATATCTTAAAATGAATTTAGGTTGTGGAAATTTTGAAAACCTCAAAGGCCTCTTGTTTCTGTGCAAAGGAGAACATTAAAATGAAAATATTGACCAAATTCACCTATGTTGTTTTGCTACATGTTATTTAGTCTGGAATTAAAGGGAGAGTTTGGCAGCCACTCAGTGGGAGAGGTTCAAATTACTAACTCTGTAGACTCCTTCAGATCTTCCAGACTTGATCTCTAAGGGTATGTATACGCTGGAAGAAATTTAAAGTTGTCTTTCTTCACATCTTAACAGTGGTTTTTAGCTATCAGCGCAGCCTGTCTAATAGAGATTGGACATGCCTCTTAATTTATGGTGCCATTTGAAAGAGTCAGATAGGGTAGATGTGCTTTGAGAAAGGTTTTATGATGTAGTACTCAGAATGGACTCTCACCCATGCCAGCATGAGTGGAGCTGAATCTAGCGTAGCTGCTAGCCTAGAAGGATTGTGCCTTCCAAACTCTATTCAAATCCAGTTTAGCTCAGTGATGACTGTTTCTTCAGTCATGAAGAAACATTCATGATGTTTGTCATGAAGAACTGGTCCAAAACCACCTTTAAATGTCATCAGTGAATGTGCAGCCATTACAGTCTCTTTCAAGGAGAAACTCTTCTTACTTCAGACACTCCCTTACATTACATATAACCGTAGTGTTCCCTACAAACCCTCTGTCATCTGGTCATCAGACAGTAGAAGGTCAGAAAAGTACAGTGTTCCTTCTTTTCTTCTTTTTCTATCCTCCCTATCACTCATCTTTCAGCCTTTGTATACTAAAAGCAGTAGTTTTCAGGGGAGACCAGAGAACCTGACGCAATGCTCAGCTTGTTGCTCCCAGCAGAATTTGGTACACAACATTATCTTAGTGAAGACAAAGCCAAGGAATTTTTCTTGTTTGTTTGTGCAGCGATAAACATGTCTTTGTTATTTCATTAGAGAATTTTAAGTTGGGCATGGCTTTAGTAGTGTACTGTGAGATCAACAGGAAGTACTTTTTTATCCCTGGTTGCCAAAATTGAATTTTCTTTTTGTAAATGAAGTACACACTGTATTTATAGAAAGCTAACACCTGATTGTTTTCCTGTGGCAAAGATACTCTTTGTCAGTGAAAATGTAATCTCTCATTTTGAAATGCCCTGTTGATTCCCACTGACTGGTTCGTAATCTGAAGCCCTCCATTTTTCTCCTTGCCTTTGAGTCCCCACTGGGGTATACGGATTCTGTCATCCGATATCTGCCACAATTAGCCATACGTGATTGCGTTTATTTCCAGTATCCACAGAGAGACTAATGACTCAATAAGAATGGAGACTGAAACTCACGTTGTTAGATGTCGCAAAAGGAGTAGATGAATAGGGCCATACTGGAGAAGCTGGAACTAACACGATGCATGCTTGAACCTGTCCTCTGATAAAGAGCTATCTATCAGCCCTGCATATTCACTCATACCCACATTTAATGATATAAATGCCATTTGAAAAAAAGTTTTTAGCTTTCCTCTGTTAATGAGAAGATTCAGTCCCAGCATTGTGTGAAGTGTCATTTTAAAATGTACCCTTGTCGCAGTAAAATCCCCCTGGGTTAGCACGTGAGTTTCTTCTGTTGGTTTTTCCCCCCATAAGTTTCATATGGTCTTGTTCTTCAACAGCAACACAGCACAGTGATTCTCTTTCAAGTGAACAAGAACAAAACTGAACTTAGCTTTGCCACTGTGTTTTACTGAATAAAGCTAATGAATCGAAAGTACTGCTGTACACATTGTATGAACATGATGTTTTCCTATATGGTTCAGCGGATGAGGGAATTAAATTCCTCCATCTTGAAGATCAACGTTCAAAGCTGTAAGCATAGATACCACGTAACAAGTTTTACACAAAGTAAACTGAAGTGATTATTCTCATACCGGTCATCTTGAGCATACCTAGTATGAAATAGATGTTTCCAGATGTCTGAGCAAATTCAGTATAAAACTATATGTGGTGGTTTCTTTTCTGAGAAAAAAATAATTCCTAAGTGCTTTCTGAGCATTAAGATACAAAGGATGTGATCGTCTGATCTGAAAATTGAGAGGAATCTGCACCATTGGGAGTGTGAATGGTTCAGATTTCCCAGATTGTTTGTTTGATAACCAAATAGTGACAACGACTGATTAATTGGCAGTAATACAAATGCTGTATATACCCATAACTATACTGAAAGATAATGCTGGATGTATAATGACAGCTGCCTGTGTAGTGTTACTATATGGACATTTTGTGTCCTGTCAAAACAGTATAGCAGTCTGATGTAATACAGACTTCCTGCAAACATCTGCTCTTGGAAAAACACCCCAAAAGTTTTGAGTGCCCACGTTCAAACTTTCTTCTCTCTTCATCTTAGCATGAAACAGGGCATGATGGTTATTGGTGGTTTTGTGCAACATTATGACCAAACCTGTCACTGTACGGCTCAAGAACCTCATGGCAGCATACGAGTGTGAAAGCATTTTAGCTTTGTCTCTGTTTTGAAGACCAGACATTTGAAGAATCCTGTTTGATTCTCTTTGGCTATTTCTGTAAAGATGATGAGCAGATTTAGACCTCAAACATATCTGGAAAAATAATTTGGCCATGTTTTTTAGTCTGTACTTTCTTTGTTAAGTACTTGGGTCAATTATTTTTTTCTTACTACAAACCTGTTCTTTTCAGTGGTGTGGGAAGATGGATGCCAAGGACTGAATTTCAATGGAATTTAGCATACTTAGTCTGAACCACATTTTTAGAAGAATTTGGCCATGTGCAGGCACTGACATAAGTGGCTAGATTTTGAGAAAAGTTAAACCCATTCAGAGTTTGAGTGCTTCTCAAAGTTGTTCATCTTGGTATTATTTAGGTGTCTGACTCATTAGAAATTTTCCTTTGGAAAACCTTGCTTCTGGGTATCCCAAGTGTCACATAATCATCTGTGGTCTCCATGTCCATTTCACTTGAAGGAAATGGAAAGGATAGAGCTATTTAACGAGTACACAGTGACTGATCAGATGATAAGTCTGTTCCAGTGGTCATTACAATGAGTATTACATAAAACATTGTTGCCTGTGAAACAAAAATAAAGTGTGAGGACTCTGCTCAGTCAAGCACCATTTTTTTTTCTTGCATACTAGCTTCCTTTTGGCTTCTGCGCCATTGCAGGGATTAGCTACATCTCTCCACTTGCCAGTTCAGGTTATTTTTCTGAAGTATCTCCTTAAGTTTCATTTGAAATGCTGCTGATGATAGAACTTCCCCTCTCTCTTAAAGAGATGGCACTGTATTTTCATGCTTGAATTATCAAGCACTTTTTTTTTTTTTCTTGGCATAGCTCTTTCTGATTTCTTGCGATAATCTATAGACATAACCAGTTTTGACCAGATGAAGCAGTTGGACTTCCAGTTTTACAGTGCCTCAAATCTGTGAAAGACGACCCTGAAAAAACTGTATGAACACTGTAGTGATACATCTGAGTACTGAAAGCTTGATTCTTTCCTTGTATTGGGGAGCCAACTTGCCGGAGCTGCAAAGGCATGTGAATTATTTCTGATTGAGAAGAAAAGTCGGATGCCCCCTTATTGTTTCTACAGAATGTAGCCAAGAGATGGCAATGCATTATCCATTATTCATTTACTCTGCAATCTACATTCATGACCTCTTTGGGATATTACTATAACCTGTTCTTTGCCTACAGGAAGGTAAACCTTTTCTAAGCAGTGCAAGGTTATTCCTTCTATTTGCTGGGCAGTGCCTACCTTTAAATACCATCTAAGCTGGCTTTTCAACAGTGAGAGTCAGTATTCTTTCACTGTTTGCTTTTCTACTTTACCTGTTCTCATTAATAGGACTCTGACTTAATTTGTAGGGAATGAATCGTTAATGCACAGTTTAATTACAATATTATAATACTCATGCAATCCACTTAAGCATAAAAAAAGTAGAATTAGTTTTTCACTGTGAGCACACACATCTGGGGAAAAAAACAGCTAAGTACATGAAAGCAACATTTCTCATTAGCATAACCAAAAGATGGCAGTTGTCCATCTGCCATTAGCTCAGTGTATTCCTATGCTGTTTCTTATGGCCATCACAAATAGTGATAATAATAGGAATAATAAAACAACATAATATGTATACATTTTTGTTGGATGCCCTTTTAAATAGTTCTTAAAATTGCCACGTTCATGCAGATTCTATATTACCTATTTCTGTCCCCTACTTCTTTCTGGCTTTGTGAGTGTGTTGGCCACTAGACATTCGCCACCTGTTCTGTGAATGAGTAGCCAAGATGGCCATTTTAAAAGAGATCACTGAAGACCAAGGTCCAGTTCTTCAGCTAGAAAAATGGGGCATAGTACTCTTCACCTAAGTGAGGCTGCAACCTTCTAAATAAGGTGAAAATCTCTCTGTGGGTGTGGGGAACGTTGTCTTGAAAAATTTGAACTTTCCAAGATTCCTTATTTATTACGAAGTCTTAGGGATGATTTTAAAATATTCGTTAAACTGTCTTAAGTAAGGTGTTGGGTGAGGGGCTATTGATTGCCAAGAGCATTTTTGAGCAATCCCTATGTTTTTAAATGGAAAAGGTTCCTCCTGATTAACTCGAAAGCAAACCTCACAACACCAGGATGCAACTAGTCCTCACTTTCCGGATGCCTGCTGAGAGCTAGAGATTGTGATAGATTGTGTAAAAGCATGAACTACAGAACATATCAGCTCAAATAAATCTTGTTCATGGTGGGTAAATGTGCTTTGTAGTTGGTGTCTAAATAGCCCATACTTGCCTTTGATATAATCTTATACAATGTTATGGGTAAACCTAATATTCTATCAAAATAGATTTGAATGAAAAGCTTGATCACATCATTTTATTGGAATCCAGTCAATTTACGAAAGATAATCATTATGACAGGCTATATATAAATGCTTTGTATTTTGTTGAGCACTGTGAGTGTCTGAACATACGCACAGTGGACTTTTACAGGCAGAAAATACACATGGTAAAACAATATCATGGCTACTCTGTGGGTTGTCAGATTATAACTCCCTCCCCAGCCCTCCAGGGGAAAGAATTAGCAGTGGTAGCATATTCATTTTATCTAGATTAACAGTCCTTTCTGCATAACTTTCAGATTCCATCCATATCTATGAAAAATGAAAAAGACTGAAAAATGACCAGCCTATCTTCCTTCCAGTTGTAACTCAGGCCTGCTGTTTGCTAGCAGACCTCTGTCTGCATGAGTGAGTTTTCTTGTAGGTTAAAGAGACTGAATTCCCTCTTCCCCCTCCCTCCGACCCTGAGCCTGCAGGGCAGACAGACAGAAGCACACATATGATTAATACAGCACAGCTGCAGTAGTGACTCATTTGCATATGTATTAATAGAGGCAAAAACAACAATTCAATTACATACAGAGACATTCTGCATAC
Source organism: Sagittarius serpentarius (assembly GCA_034782735.1). NCBI lineage: Eukaryota > Metazoa > Chordata > Aves > Accipitriformes > Sagittariidae > Sagittarius > Sagittarius serpentarius. The sequence goes on along the minus strand of JAVKLA010000024.1, from coordinate 10,936,442 downwards.
TAAAGAACATATGCAAATAGCCTGGAAAAAGTGCAGCCAGCGTTTTCTCTGACTTTCCTGAGCCCATATGGGCTAGCATCAGAGCCTAGCAGTTTTCAAGAAATCCCCTTTAGGAAGAACCTGTTACAAGATGCTTATACAGCTATTACTCCTCCTCCCCCCTACCCCCTGGGTTCCCAGAAGGCGTTTGACATTTGGACAATGGAAATAGCACGAGCAATGTCTTTTCCATGTTATTTCATATTTGCCAGCCTTCAGCTTCATATTGTTGTCTCTTTACATATAAGCCCCAGCATGAAGAAACCCAGTCTTTTGCCTTGTCTTCGATATGCACACATTTATTCTATTTTTCTTTCGCCTCATCTCTTGCGTTGTTAACATTTTCCTTTGTCTTTCTCTGTCTCAAGCTTTCTCTTACCTTCTTGACTTCTGTGAATTAGCAAAAGATGACCATTTCTGTGCCTTTTTTCTTGTAGTGACCTTAAATATCTCATAATAGTATAATTCGGTGATTTTCTGCTAGGGGGCCATTAATACTTTTAATGGGTCTGAAAGGTGTCTCAGAAAAGTTAACCTCTTGTAGATAGGCTTTTATATCATGATACATTGGTCTTTGTCTGTGCTAAGAAGGTTGTGGAGTTCTCAAACTAAAAAGGCTGAAAATCACAGGTATTAAATAGTTCATACTACAGATGATGTGGATCTTCATAACTGGTACAGAATCTGATTCTAGTAGTAGAAACAGATGTTCTCTAAAACTCATGGGAATTTAATGGGCAATAGTTTTGAGCATCTTTCAAAAGCGGGTTGAAAGTATTCCAGCACTAGAAGTTAGGCTATAGGAAGGCTTACTTAAGCTGTAAATAATTTCTTCAGCTATAAGTTATTCCTTACATTAGTTTGTGTTATAACTAAAACACCAAGTATACTAGATGTATGTACTCGGTATACTTCTTCACACGGGCCATTCACACACTGTGACACGCAACAAAATATTAGGCCGTGATCCATACCTGGTACACTAATTTCTGGAAAAGCATGACATTTGACATTGTCCTTTATGGACTAGATAAATAGAGCTCTGTTTCAACTTGAAAAGAGATAACAAGTCACTAAAAACTTTTGGAAACCTGACAAAGCCATTAAGATGCCCAACTGTCTTGTTTGGGTGGCAACCCTCTGTGTTTCAAGCAGTCTAAATTACTGGCCATTTGTTTGAAATGTCTCTGCGGTGTGAGCAGGGAAAAATAGGTCATGCAAGAAAGAGTGTCTAACTGTCTGGCAAGCATACTTGCGAGGTCAGGTCATCCTTAATTTCTTTTCTCTCGCAAAAATGTTACACTTCTTTCTTTTCGGGGTTAGCCTGACAGACGGAAGCAGATTACTCCTTGATTATTTATAAGGCATTAATTTTAGATGAATATTGCTGAAGTAACTGACATCATAAGTAGTTTTAGCAGCCAGCAGAAGAGCCTGTTTGCAGATTGGAATATGACAGTCTTCACTTACACAGCGTCCTGTCTAGGACAAAGTCTGAAGCGTATGAAAGAAGAGCAAACTCGAGGAGTGGAGGCATATATATCAGCTAACACTTTGTTTATTCTTCAGTGCGGTATAACGGGGACTTGGGATGGTTGGAAGGGGGGTGTCAATGTTACGAGTTCAACCAGCTGCAGGACAAAACCTCTGTCAAAATAGCATCAGTGGCAGCACCTGTCTGCCAGAGTTTTAAACCAAGGGGGTAAAAAACATCTGAAAATTGTCTTATACTGCCCCAAAGTAGCTTCTGTTGAGAAAGAAGTAAATAGCCACCTTTGTACATACACCTTGAAATAACCAAAACGATGCCTCCCTCCCTACGTTGGCAACAGAGCAAACCTGTGAAGTGTTTGTGTTTCACAGAACACGGTGTTTCATGGCTTACAGTTGTGTGGAATTAATTCTCCCTGGAAAGGTCTGTATGAAAAATCTGGTAACAAAACCCAAAAATCATTTTTTTTTCCCTAGTTTTTGCTCTTTGCACGTTCCAGACACTGGGTTTTGAAATAGTTGGCTTAGGCTACTGGTTTTCCTATTATGTTGTTTGCTCTTTTCAGAGGGATGTTGCTGAAAAGAAGATTATATAATCATGCAAATAAGATTGTATAATCCTGAGCAAACGGTCCATGGTGGGGGCGGGGGGACGGGAAACCGCACTAAGCGGGGCTTGGCTGGCTGCGGGGGGACTCGCTCGGAAACCATAAACTGAGGGTTATGGGCCTCCTATAAAACATGAAAGCTGCAGTCAGACTAGTGAATTTTTCTGGATATTTTTGGAATTCATTGTCTTCATGCTGAGCTCTGCCAATAGTGTATATTTACAGTGCCTCAGCAGAACGTCGTGACAGACAAACACACAGGAAAACTGCAAATCACGAACATGCACACTCTTCAGAGCTTTGCGGAACAATGCTACAAATAACAACAGTGAGAAAAGCTGACTTACACAAAACTACTTACTGACACTCACTTACTCCTTTAGGTCCACAAATCAAATTGCTACATTTCATGCATCCCAAAAGTTAACACAAGAAAATCTCCCTTGAAATCTTGCTAGCTTTGTTGTACCTAGGTTATATGACATAGTTTGTTGTTAGATGCAGATTGGTATAATATATGAATGTGTAAGAATTTCGATTTATGTCTCATTTCTTACTACGGTCTTGTTTATGACTGTTCTTTTTTCTCCAAAGTATTAGGTCATTGCCCATTGACAAGGCAGAATGGGGTAGAAATAAACAAACAGCATACTAAATGTGTACCTGGGGAGAGTATCACTGGCCAGTGATATAAATTGCATATGGCAAGAGCAGTGCAAGCCATTAGAGGTCCTTGTGCTCTTATTCTCATCCTGTCTTCCGTATGTCTGATTCCTTGCCAGGGTTAACTGTTACCAGCCAGGATATTTGAGCACCTTTTATGAATGGAGGCTAATATTAGGCACAGTTTGAAACTGTGAAATACCTAGTTACTGTAGACTGTAGATCTAAGCATAGACAACAAAACACTGCGGTCAGAATGCCTGTTCTGTTTGTTTTCTTTCCAAAGTCATCAGTTGAACTTAGCTCTATAGAAGATACAATAGTATCTGGGGATGTAACTTTCAGAGTGTCGAACAATTACTCTGTTGTGTCTGGATAGCATAAGCCTGTTCCTGAGGTTAAGTCAGAGTGCAATTACTTCCCCAATACCTAGGCTCAGTTTCCTCGAATTCCTTGTCTCCTTTCAGAGGTTCTTAATGTTTTCCACTCCAGTGGATTTTGTAACATCAATCTAAACAAGCAAATTTGGAGGCAACAGTACCTGTAGCTCCTACTGGTCCTCAAGACTAGCTTTTGTAACCCACATGAGCTCTGCTGGTCTCTCGAGTTCGAGTCTAATTCCTAGACTAGCTTCTAAGCATCCCTTTCACTTTGCCTAACTGCGTTAGTTGTTTGCCATTTTTACCAATGGTCTATTTCTGTTCCTGTCTGTTCATTCAACAGCTAAGGAGAGAAGTATTGCAGACTGCTGGATTTGCATTCCTTAACCCCTTAGCCATAGAGACTGGTCACATCACAGATAATTTACCGTCCAGAAGTATACTGCAAATTTGTTAAGTCATCTATCTCAGAGACTGACAAACTCTAGAATTACAGAGAGCAGGGCTGTGAGCAAGCTACTGTGTGAATTGTCTTTCCCTAATGGACAAACATACAAATCAAACTAAAAAGCAAAATAAAAAGCACATATACAAGAAAGAAGAATATTCTTGAAAGCCAGTGTGTATTTTTAAGCTGGAAGAAGCTTTGAAATCAGTATCCTATGATTATCAATAAAACAGGAAAGCAATAAGAAAGTTTCAAATGCTCTCATGGTACTAGAAACTGAGATTTTTTTAAAGCATTTTCTGGCTATATCTGCACCTCTGTGTCTTGCTGTTCAGAGTGATTGTTCTCCCTATTTAGAATCTGCATTACAGCAGAATCTTCTAGCGATGTTGCGAGCTGTACTTGGGTTTAGTAACCACAGCTGTGCCACATACTGCACCAGCGGTGGCTGACAGGGGCAATCTGTTTGTGGCATATTGAGGGAGTCGAATTGTCTTTGGGGACGGCTGCAGAGTGACTTTTTTCAGCTCCTTCCTGTACGTACAGTATCCGTTTCTCCCAAAGGGGCCTGGGACTGGCAGTTTGTGTGCAAGGGAATGAGGGTAATCCCTCAGAGACGTGGGGTGCTACGAGGGGTGGTACCTGTCTCCCCGCCTGATGCCCACAGGGGCCCGAGAAGCGGCGTCCCGGCGTGTCTCCCCACGGGTGCCGTGCTGGGGAAGGTCGGCTGTCCCAAGGGCAGCGGCTCTCGGCCCTTTGAAGGCAAAGTGTCCACTCTGCAGGTTACACTTCTGTCCGCACTGGAGTGTGAAAACAGCATCTGGCAACAAAGCCTTTTCTTTTTATTTTCCTAATTTTTCTTTTCCCTTTCATGGCTCAAAACACTCTTTACAAATTGTAACAGTGTATTCTCCATTAATGCACCAAAACATTACAGCTTGTGATAGTGTTATTAAAGTGTTTTGGGCCATTACCATAGAATACAGCAGCATATTTATTTCATTAAGGGAACCAAATGTATCTAGCTGAATTTGGCAAAAGAACATGGCTGAAGTCCTATTTTATCTCTGATGTTGATTTTACCGTCAAACTCTGAACTTTGGAAAATTAGAACATTCACAATAGAAACACTGATAGGTGTGCTCCATTTTGTAGTAGGTTAAACTGTCCTTAAATATCTCTTACTTTCTCCACAGTAGTTCTGCATTGGTATTTGTTCAGTATTCTGATATTTACTTTACAAACTCCGGGCTTATTGTTGTTTAGCGTAAGCAGTATGTCGTGTATGTATAGCTTACATTTAACTCACTGCTGTGTCACCATTAACTGCCTCAGAATATAGTTTGGTTTAGGCCAATCAACCCTACTCATCCCATTCCCATTATCATGGCAGCCTTGTTTCTTCCTGTATGCTGGTCTGATATACTGGTGGTGAAAGTAATTCGGATGGTATATATCAATGTATGTTTGGATAAGATTTTTAAAGAGGCCTGAAGGGATTTGGGAGCCCAGCAATAATTAATTTCTTATGGTGGCTTTGAAAATAGGATATACAACATTCACACTTAATCCTTCCTCCTTTCCACAGCTGTTTTATTTTTCCTGTGATTAGTTTTGTGGAAAGGAAACAGTCATGAAAATTGTATCAGAATGTTTGATGGTGAGGTGGCATTCATTCGGTAACTCAGTTTTCATTGGATACAGTGAAAGACGTGAGTACTCAGCATTTCCTACCTCTAGTCCAAGCTGGCCATGCTTACATTTGTGTGGTAGCTTGTGTTTCAGTGCGTGGTGCTTGCTTTCCCTTTAAGTGGGAAAAAGAGAGAAAGAGTATAATTTCCCAGCATTTCATGTTGTGTACTAGGACATCCTATCCCATATACTCGTGCATTAGAATTTCATTATTGCACAGGTGTGGGGCTCTAACCAAATTGAATGCTGCCCCAAAAGCATTGTTGGGTACCCTGATTTTTCTCTTACTGTGTGGGCATGGGTACATGAATTTGTATGTATGACCTGAGCTCAGACAGAAGAAGTTAGAGAAGAAGAGATTCTAAGATGGGCTATGGCCTACCCAATTAAAACTCAAAGTGTTATGCTTACATTTAAGCAATTTCTTAAGTCTGATTTTTTTTTTTTTTGTTTTGCATTGGTTCATTCTGATAACTTCATTTCACTTAACGTTAATTGCTGCTCTGAATCAGGTCCTTAACGGGTGTAGGATGGGTAGGTGCTTGCATGTCAAATGTTTCTTTAGTATCAGACTGGGTGGCATTACAGGTTTGATTTCACTAGAAGGTATTGTTCATGATCAAGTGTAGAAAGGAATGAATACTTAAAAAAAAAAAAAGAGGAAATGTTAGATTAAAAAAAAGCTGATTTGTCACTTTGCTCATTGACTATGAACTGAATAGACTTCTAACCCTTAAAATACTTTCTCCCCCCTTTTCCTTTTTATTGCCTGGAATCTTAAGAGCTTTATCATTTGCAGTCATAAAATGAAAATATACACCAAACCCTCAAAGGGCAAGTATGAAATTAAATTATATTTGGGCAGCTGTAACCTTTTAAAACGATCAGATTCCAGTTAATGTATTTCTTCCTGTTCCGAGTGCTGCCATGGTGTTTGATGGTGGGAAGCAGTCCAAAGGGCATTGGGAGATAATAAATTCACTGGAAATTTCACCCTGAGGCGAGCCTCGATACACCAAGGCTTCCATTTAGCGGGGCTGACCTAAAAATCTTGTCACATCCAAAGGTCACTTAGGTTGGGGTTGGTGTGTCCCATCTATCTTTCCCTGGTGCAAAGAATGACAGCTGAGCTCATAAACAGCCATCGGAATATGGAAGACAAGCAGCGAGGAGAGGGAGGAAGGAAGGATAATACTGCTGACAACTTCTTAGATTTCCTCTAGGCCAATGAGAACAGATACCATCTTTGGGGTTGGTTGTTTCTGCTGCTGCAGAAATGGCAATTCAGTTTAAAGAGGTTACAGTTAACTGTGGAAGTCTAAAACAAGTGATTCCACCCGCATCTGCAAATGCCACGTGCTCTTGCTAGTACACATTATACTGTCCCTGAACACGTCATACATTTTACCAGTCTTGTTAGTCAAAGTAATTTACAGTTTATACAATGCTTTACTTTCAAGGAGTGTCAAAAGTCTAAAAAGATGTTAGTGATGACACTCATAGGTGTCATCTATAAGAACAACGATTCTAAGGGAAGCAATTTGGACAGTGACGCTAATTATAAACAATACTGGAAGGTAAGATATTTTCAGTCTTGTGAGAAAATTTGTGATGTACATCCTGGAGGACATTACTTACCCTAAGCTCATTAAAACCGGCATAATCCTCCTGCACAGTAAATTGAAGCAAAAGGCCTTTCTTGATGACTGTTGTCTTCCAATCACAGTTCTTAACTCCTGCAATGGGAAGCTCCAGCAGATCCTTCCTGTGCTTGTGGCATAATATTAAATATTGGGGACAGGGCTGAGAGTTGCATAATAGAAGTATATTTGAAGGACAAAGATCTAACAGCATAATTGGTCTTACTTAATTGGGGATGAGCCATGCAGCATATGTCCGTTGTATCCTAATGGTGTGAATCTCCTCAAAATTCCCAACGAGGAGGATGAGAGAGGCTGTCTGCCAGTCACTACTGGGATGCAGGCGGCAAAGATTCTCTGTTCTACATCGTGTCTTGTTGGAAAAAGAAATTGTAGTTGGTGGTCAGTATCCTTCTGAAATGTGGTAACACCCCACTCTTGGAAGAAAAATACCATGTATGGTATAAGCACTGGTCTGATTATTTTTGGAATATTAAATTTAAGATAAAATTTCAGAAGAATGATTATGTAAAATCAGTGTAACCTTGGTCATACGTGAAAAAAGTCTGAATGAAACACATGTGTTCCAAAATTTGCAAGATACTGAGTAAGTTAGGTATCTAACTCCTCCTGGGAACTTGCTGATGTCTGTCCATGAATTTTAGTAAATCAGATCCTTATGAAGGGGACTGTAAATTGTATGTTCCTTTGCTTGTTAAAACTAAATGGAGTATAACTGTTATTTTCAGAAGTATTTCACACATTCTTACAAACATACTATATTTGAGGCAAACACAGTAAAGAAGGGCAAGATTGGCCAGCTGTCAGTGTTTGTCTTCCTTTTCCTTGGGTTCACACTCTACTTTATGTTAACATGTATGTTCTCTACACAAATCTGAAGCAATCTGCAGGCAACTTTTGGGGGAGTTGCATGCCCTTTCCCACATGTTCTGTGCTGAAAATGTAGCTGTATGCCTTACCAGTTGTAGAGCTTTGAGGAAGACAAAGTCACTTTCCATCTTACTTGTGTAGCAAGAAAAAAGGAAATGTGTATTTTTCATGAACTTCAGAGAGGACAGATATATTTAACTTTAAAAAATTCAGCTGTGAACACAAAATTGAAAAAATGACATAGACGTGCTGAGCACAGACTAGCTAGTTTTTTTCCTGGTTTATACTCAGGGCAGTGGGATGAGAATCATCTTTAGCCATAGATGGCTTTTATTATAAATACATTTGTACATTATGCATTTATAATTAATCTGGCCTAAAGTTGCAGGTTCCATTCTACTTTTTATACAGGGAGCCGAGGATGATTAGCTCAGACTTAGTCAGGTGGATTCCCCGCTTACCCCCACTTCGTCTCACTTTTCTATGTGATTCAGTTTCCTTTTCATTTGCCTAGGCAATTCCAGTTGGTAAGCAAGTAACAGTGGACAATAAAGTCAGAATATTTCTGTAATTGCTGGTGGGACATGGAGCCTGAAGGCCAACTGACTTTGTATTTCTGTAGTGGTTGGAATTCGTGAAAGACACGGAGTTGGAGTCAGTGCAGACGACTTTTTAACCACCAAGTATGTGTATCTTTCCTGTGTCAGTTGAGTTTTCCATCCTTGGGAAGAGGCGATATCCCCTTGTGCTGGTCAGTGCATTGCTTCCCTACGTTTTTATAGCCATATTCATTCCATTTCCTGCCAGATGACTTTAGACAATCAACAGTGATCCTGAAGTATGTTAATGTTGTTAAATACGTGGTAGAAAGATAGGTGGTGAGAATAAGGATTGTATTTAATGCCTGCGATATTGTAAAGTGCTTTAATGTTACCTTAGATGCTCCTTTTATTGAAGTGAATATGATTGCTTTGACCAAAAGCCTGTATTATGCCATGATATTAACTGGAGAAGTTGAGAGAGATTTTACAGTTGCTGACTTTGGCAAAAACAAGATGTGTCCCTGCGTAATGGAGGACTGTACTGTTTCTTGCATTATTCATGCTTCCCACGCTGGAGTCACAAACATTGGGTAATGTTAATACTTATCATGGAAAAATTTAATTGGCAGAAATGTTTAATATATTAGCGATAGATGGGAGGGCCCACAAGAGACCCTCCCTGTTCTGGGTTGAAATGTGACATGTAATTAGCGATAAAGGAAGGCACTCTATGGAGTGGATCGTTGCTATATGGAGGGAAATGAGGAGGATCCCTGCTTGACATTCCCAGTCTTTTCCAAAATGGAGATATATTTACCAGTTGCTAGCTGAAGAAGCAATGAGTACTGTTCACCCTCCCACTGTAATGAACAGCCAGTCTTGGAGCAGCATAAAAAGGGTCAATCAAATAGGTCGTACATCATATGAGGAGGCAGATGTTAGAACATATTGTAATGGATTGCTGTGCAGTATGTGAAGATGGCTTGTGGAGTACAGGGATGGGGGGAGAGAAGCTATCAGCGGTGTTTTCTGTCATGGTCACTGTAAATATCCAATTTTTGAGGAAAACTTCTGAACGCAGGAAATCAAAGCATTAGCATTCCTGCTATGTTAGACTTGTGGGTAGAATGACAGAGGTAGAAAAGGAATAGAAGCATGAGTCCCTCTGTAATACTCCATGTAATATGAATATGTCTAGGTATTATCTGTGCTCTGCCAAAGTCAGCGTTAGCCTTGGAACGTGTGAGTATTTTACCTGAAAAAAAATTACAGTTCTGTTAAACACAGAACTGTTAAAATAGCTTCTATTTTAGCACTGCCCCTAATTCACACCCACTCAAACACCTCCTCGCTCGTTAACCCCATCATCAGACCCAAGTAACTCAAGTGAAATGAGATGGCATTAGGAATGAAGTAATGAACAAAGATTTCTGGATAATGTTATTACTTCATGATAGCAGCTCTTGTTAGTGTGACTACAGTTAAGAGCTTCTCGGTATTTCCATTGCAAACTCTTTGGTACTCCCACCCCTTCTGCTTTACAGACAACTACTCAGCCAGAAGCAATTTAAAATTTGATTTTACATCAATTTTGGCTGTTGTTTTGAATTGAACAGAGTTTAGTGTTTTGGTACTGCTTTCTAAAACATAAAAATTGCTGGTTTTTTCCGTCCTAATCCAAATTTCCAGATGAGCAATTTAAAATACGGATTAGCTCTTTTTATAACTCAGCCACATTATTAACAATTGAAAAATGTCTTCTAAGCATGCACAGTAATTTCAGTATTTAATGTTTTTGGACAAGCAGATCCACCTTTATGTTATAAAAAATTCCACACCAAAAATCAGCATGAAGGCAACAATTTTCTAAAAGCACTGTTTTCAGTCAGGAGTCTACAGTTTTTATGTCTTTTTAAAAAAATTTAGTCAGTGCCTCAAAAAAAATTGTGAAAATCAACTTTAATGAATAGTTATGGATGGATCAGATGTACCAATGGATTATAGAGCTTGTTACCAGTTAAGTAGTGCTAATACAGTGCATGTCACTGGTTGTAGAATATGCAGCTGTGTAGAATCCTTTAAGAGATGAGTTAGAGGTTACAGCCCTATTGCCAATGAATTACATCCTTTTTCCCTGAAAAACAGGAGTTGAGACAGATATATTTCTGCATTCACCCCATCTAGATTTAAGAGCAAAATGCTGTAACATTAAAGGAAAGAGAAGCCACTTCCATAGGGTAGCCCAGGTAAGCTGGAAAAGTCTGGGACTTAACAGCTTTCATCAGGATGGAAGGGTGGCAATGGAGAAATACGGAGGAGAGGTAGCACTTCCCTTCATCAGTTTGATACTAAGAACTAGAAAGCTCACACTTTATATGGGAACATGAGGCTCCAGCAGCTGTGTTGTCCACGTGGATCGGTAAAACTAGAAGCAGGCATTGTATTCCTCTTAGCTGAATGTAAAGTTCCAAAGTTCATTGTGTAAGCTCTTGTGCTTCGGTGATGCATAGCATCTGAGGAACATAAAAGTTAAAGATCTAATTCCCTTTGACCTTCAATCATGTTACAATGCGTGCAGCTTCTTAAACCTCAAGTACAGCGTATGCCAAAAGAGGCATATTGGTGTAAGTTTCAGGCTAGATTTAAGGCTTTTCATGCGTGGGCTGAAGTCTGACCATGCAGTGTCGTTGATCCTTAGTGTTTGCGGTTTCATTGTAGTGGGAGTCAGAAACTGAATCCTGAGGGATTTCAGATGTTTTCAGCGACCACTTTTGGGGGAACAAAGTCGCTAAGACTTAAGAATTAAACTTCTGTACGTGTCCTAATGGAATATGCAAAATGTCACTCTTCCCATTACATCAGTGTAAGCATGGAAATAATGAGATGAACCAAAAACCAGCTTCTTATGTTATTTCCTGAGAAGTTTGCCAAAGCTTCACAGAGGTTTCAGGCTCTGGAGTTTTATGGACTCCATTGGAGGGGGAGTTTTACAGACCACACCCATTTTATCATAAAATCAAAGAGTAAAAAAATTGAACAGCTATTGAGTTGTTTCTACTACTTCATTTTGTTAAAGGGGGACTTTTATATAGTGAAGGAAACTCCAAAATAATGAAATTGAGTGCTTTTCTACTCTCTCAGCTCTCCTCAGCAAGTTTGTTAACAAATAATGGTGCTCTTCTCCACATCATCTAATGTCTCCTCTTTGTAGCCTGTCATCTCCTAACCTCAAGTATCCCAGTTCAACAAACATGCATTTGTTTTTTTAAGCATCTAAGTTATACAGCTTATAGGAATGGGGCTAGTTTGAAGTTCGGCACTTGTCTGAGTTTAAAGTGGGTAGGACTCACTGTCAGGAACATTAGGAGTAGTCTGACCAGAGCGAAACTCAGCTGGTTTATGGTTTGGAACACAAATCAGATTTGCTCTGATTCAATAAGGCTCAGAATGCTCTAGAACAAAGTTGGGCCAATTTCTATGTCCTTGGTTGGAATCACAGTTTCCCTGCAGGTCTAATAAGTTTGATCGACCTTTTATGCAGGCTTTGTCTTTAGTAATACCTAGAACACAAACACTCTGTTTTAGAAGAACAGGGGATTCTGTGGGGGTTAAAGGCAAAGGAAAAGTACATGTGAGCTGGAGTCTTCCACAGTTCTTGTCGTGTATCTGCTCTTACGGAAAGAGATCACAGTGTGCTGCTGGGAAGGAGAACTGGTGCCCTGTATTGATACCATGACTTCACAATGGGATCCCATAGCACAAGGTAGGACTTGTTAGCTTTTTGGAGGACTTGGGTAATGAGCATGTAAGGCAATGAACAGAAACAAAAATTACATGAGAGGTAAATGGATTGCTGTTGAACTCTGATAGAACTTATGTGAAAGTTTTCTGCAGTACAGAAACCCTTAAAGTGGAAAGCTAGCACTGCAGGACTGACATTCTTCTCCCCCAAAATAATAACCTTGCTCTACTTTCCCCACGTCCAAAAGTAAAGCAAAATAAAATAAAATAAATAACTGCTGCAGCTGAATAAAGATGCCGTGTCATATCCTATTAGTGCTTCCTGCTAAGGAAAAAGGAAAGGGGAAACAAACCTCTTTGGAACTGTTCTAGGAATCAATTTGTTTTAGTTTAGCTCTCGGAATAAGAAAGTTTTCTTCTGTAGGTCGGATGGTCTATCCATCACTGGTCCCTCCCTTTCAATATTCGTCTTCTACCCTTACTTCCTCCTTTATGTGTTCTTTTCAGGGAGGCTTGGCACAAGGGAAGCAGCTCAAATGCAGTCCTTAGTTCCCCTTTAAGGCACAAACGTCACATTCTTTCCTCTTTACCCAAACTGGAAGAGAGTAGCTGTGGCTGTCTGAGCCTGTGAAAGTGAGCTCTGTTGAAAGTTGCTTACGATGGACTAAGAGTTTGTCACTCTGTCTCCTGCGCCTTTATCCAGACCCTTTGACCACATAATACAACTCAGTTCAAAGAGCAAATTAAGCTTTTGAATGAGCTGAGTAGATGTCACTGAGCTCCTGTACATGTCAGATAACCGAGGAACAATGTTAATTTATACTTCAAGGACAACAGATACAATTGCATGGTACTCCAGGTTCAGAAATATTCTTAATGTCAAGAGGGAAACAGACTAGGAAAAATATGTTTCTTGTTTCACTGTTCGATATCATAATTAACAAATGAAGATACAACCATTGGGGAGCTTTAGGAAATATACTGGGAGAAATACCCAAGTGAAATTTTTTCAACTTATTTTGTTGTTTAATTTATTTCTTGTCCCCTCCCACACACTATAATTTGGTAATAGGACACTCGCTTCTGGTAGGTGATTATCATTCTTCTGCTACCTTTAAGGAGGGACTTCAGTATTTTAGGACTCTATTCTTATCACAGCTTGTCACAGAAGAGTTTCGAGAGCAGGCTAAGTGCTGTCGTCCATGTGTGCTGCAAAATACCTATTTCACTACTTTGTTCCTGAAGAAGAGGAGGAACAAGTCACTGAGGAATCTTACAGTCATCGAGGTACAAGTACCAGATACTGTATCAGCGTTCAAGTGAGCAAATCTGTGTTCACAAAATAAGAAATGCAGTTGACCTTAATCTTTCCACTATAAGCTCTGCACTTAACTTCAGGAGAAACAGAGTATTCAGATTTGAAGTAATTAATTCAGTATCAGTCCTAAAGCAGGCACAGAGTTTTCCTGACTTAATTCCCTGTTGAATACAACAACTTAAAATGCAAACAGAAAATCTATAAATAAAAACTGGAGAAAGAGTTGCTTAAGGAGATGTGTATAAAATAGTGAAATGCCTTAATTATAGCTCAGCAATCTGAAATATATAGAACCTTATTTACAGTAATTCTGCTGGCAGTGTTTGCTTATTAACTACTCTAGTCACTTAATGGATAACAATGAATAATTATATACAGTACCAGTCAAGTAAAGCAATGTAATATGAAGTAAGTATTTTGTCAAATGGCCACTCATAGTATTTTGTTCTCTCAAATGGGAAATGACACTTACTGGAGTCAGGTGCTCTGCGCTAGTTGCCAAAAATCTAGGTATATCAAAAAATAAGCTCTTGGGAAACATACTTGTGGTAAACAAATAGGCAGTAGTGAGAATTTTCCCACAAGAGTGTAATGTCTGTGCCATTTTACTGAGTTCAAGCTTCTAATTTGGAAAAGCTGTACTGGGACAGAAGTCACCATGTGGAACCTTCATACAGACACTTCATCTTCATTACAGAATAGTCAATGATAAAGGGAATGCAGTTTACAAAACAAATGCCCCTTCCTAAGTTGCACATCCCTGTTGTTTGTTGGTCTTCCACATTACCACTGCACATCTTTCTGTATACTCCTTAAGGAGTATGCTGTCAAAAGTATGTCCTTGCTTCAAAGAAATTCTTTTATCTTTTTTTCTAACAAAAGAAGTTCTGTTGGCATAGAAGTAAATAATAGTAGTGGCAGCAAGAATATATTGTATTCTGGTGCTGCACAACAAACTATAGGAATAAATTGTTGCCAGAGTGTGTATATGTATATATTTTTTTAAATATGTACAATATTAATTACTTTCCTTGAAGGGGACGCTGTTCATCTGCAACATTTCACCCAACAAGCTTTCTCCAGAAGACATTATCAAGTTTCCTCTCCAATATGCATTCCCTATAGTCACTCTATTTCAATTACTGTCATATGGTGTGAACATGGTATGCATGAATATGTAGGCCACTTGGGCAGTTTTCCAGTTAAAAACTCTTCATTTGTAAAGAGCAGGCAATCTTAAACACACAGTTTACAGTGATATTTTATTGCCGAAACTAACAGATCTTATTAGCCTCTGATAGGAAGTGTCTATTGATAAGTTCCTACAGTTACATCCTGTAGAAGGATTGTCATCTTGTTAAGGCATGGGACAAAGGAGCCATGAGGTCTAGTCTCTAATCAGGAGTTTCCTACAATCTTCCTGTGTCACCAGGAACAGTCAGTTGATGTCATGGGTGCTGCTTCTCACCTTGCTAGTATGTGAATAGCATTTATCCATTGGCAGAATTAAAGACAGCTTTTCCGGGAAAACTGGATTTCTTAACATTTGTGGAGTGTTGTGGTTAGTGTCTTTCCCACAGAAGCTACTATAAATACAAATATAGTTGTACTTTAGCTAAAATGATTGTCCTACCCATCGAAATTACATTAGTTTCTGACAAAACTCAGAGCTACCATAAATTATACCTACATTTTTTTACTTTATCCACTGTTTTACAAGCAAAGCAAGTATTGTTTTGAATGTACTGCAGTGGTGATAGAAGTCTTTATTCCTTCAAATTCAGACTTAAAGCTCATTCAGTTTTTCAGTGACCTGGACTCCAGCCTTGTTTCTGGATGCCAAGGATCCCCAGTTGGTCATAGCATGGAAGTTCCAAATGAGAAAAGAACTAGTCCGTTCAGCCTGGCACAGGCAAAGTGGTCCTGTTGACTACAGTGGGATTATTCTCAGGAATAAGGGCTGTGGGCCTGGAACCCTAGAGATCAGCTACCAGAATCGTATTTTATGGAGACTTGTGGTTACTGATTCTAAAAGTGATGTTTTTCTAATAAGAGAGAGATGGTGGTTACAAGGCTGTGCCTGTAACTTGCATGCAAGAAGCGTATAAATGAAGCCTTGTTCTGTTTGTGAATGCTTTACAGTTTTTCTAATGAGAACTTGTTTTTCTTAATGTTTCTTTCTAAGTCTCAGGTTTTTTAAGGCTAGAGAGACTATTAGATTGTCTAGTCTGACAAAACAAGATGTAAAACATTACTGAACATAATAAACTCTTTGTTTAAAGTTCATCTTCCAGAAACACGTCTGATCTTGACTGAAACATCAAGAGTCAAAATCGACCATTTCTCTAGGTAGTTCCTCCAAGTGTTACTAATGCTCTCTGATTAAAAGCAGCATATTACTTATCTATTAATTTGACCAGTCTTAACTTTCAAATACTTATTTTTGTTCCTTGATTCATGATTTACTTACCTGTCTTCCTCCCTTAGGCTAAATACAGAGCAAAGCTAGGATGGGAGTTTTCAAAGGAAGTTAGCTGGCTTCTGTGGCCACAGGAAAGAACAGCGTACCTTTTCAACATTTAGTGTATCTTCTCTAGTCCCTGTGTGGTCCACAGTTTCGGGGTGAATTCATCCAGCTTGCTATTTTTTACTTGCTGAATAAAGGAAACACTAGTTCAGGCAAGGTCCCCTGCCAGAAAGAGTCTCTGGGACATATACATACCTCAGCACTGGGAGCCAGGGCAATTTCTTTTAGGAAATGAGTGTGGTAAAGACATATGGTAGGAGGAACAGCAATAATTATCCAACTCTGTTCAGAATTCTGGAAAACAAAATAAAATAAACCCAAAATACTCTTAAGTGCATCTCAGCATCTCAAGCTATATTGTTCTTATCTGAAATTACCCCAAAGTGGAAGCTAGCAAACTCAAGCAGTGAAGTCAAGTAAAATTCACCTTGCAATGGTTTTTTTGGGCAAGGTTTTAAAGGAGCTTATTGAATTTGTGTTCACATATTATCTTTGTTTTCTGAAAATCTCCCAGTTGGTGCAAACAAATGGCACTTTAAAGCCTTTGCTGAAGTTCTGAATGCACAAATTAGTGTGTCCCTTTGAGATGTCTGACTAACAGTCTTTGAAGGGAATTCAGACACAGGAAAGATTAAAATCTGGTATTTGTACCTTTCAGATATGTAATGAAGAGCTAAATGAAGAACTTTTTTCATAGAAGGTCTAGAAAGCATTGCTACCAATCACTTGCAGCTTTAATTCTCATTTCTATATTTAACTTTTTATCTATGTTGCCACTGCCTTTAAAAGCCTATCTTACAGTGGGATGTATGTCAAATGTTTGTTTTAAGTGAATTCCTTTTTCTTTCTAATTCCTTGTGTCCTTTTTTTTAAATAAAAAAACCACCTGAACAGATCCAAAATTAATTCTTTCTGCTGTAACCAAACACTTTGCATGCCTTATAGAAGCATAAAATATGAGGTAAAGAAAATGAAATTCATGTATTCGGAATGAGAGAATCTCAATTTATACCATTTCCACCCCCCCAGATTATGCAAAAATCAAAGAACAGGGCCATTCATGTGTATATTTTTAATGATGGGTCTCAGAATAACAAAGAAATTGAAGTGTTGGATCAGTCAACAGTTCAAACATTTAAGCACAGTGGTTTGTAAATTCATCACTGTGGTAACTCCACTGAAAAACTAGTTTATATCAGAAACAAATTTATGGCAGTAACTGATTCGGTTTCCAGTACCACCTGTCTCTTTCTCGCTGTGTTTTTTTTCAATAACAGCTCTCCATCTCTACTGTTCACTAATAAAAATATTTTAGTAAGAGCTAATACTGTAATCCAAATGCCTATAGGTGCTTGAATCAACTATCTCTGCCTATGTAATTGCTAACACTTTGTTCAACCCTTTTTAAAATTGCTATTAAATCTCATTCTCATTTTCTGTATTAATAGAACAAGAATTCATTTTTAGTGTACCCTCAAAGCAGTAATGAGCATTGTTAACATGTAACAACAATGCCCAAGGGGAAAGTTTTCAAAGCCAGTCTAACCTTAAGGCTTTGCTGTTGATGTACTACAGAGTCATCAAGCCAAGAGCTGTTAGAGCTAGTCCATTTGGAGTGTTCAGCTGAGTATTTCTGCTTCATATATTGGAAGAATTAGAAATGGTTTGGGTGGTGACCTAGGGAGAAGGGGGAATTTTTGTTTAATAGCTTAAGAACAGAGGGGCAACATTAAAAAAATAACTATACCTCCTGCGCATTTTAAAGTGTATCACATTGTGCTTTTGTTCTGATGATTTTGCTTCCATACAGATTTTCATAAGAGGTTAATGAGAAAACATTAACAAGGCATGCAATATTGCACATGGGCAGGGGAGCTGAAACATAGTTATTTAGTTATAAACAAACAATAGATGTCACTTTTTAATTGCTTTTTCAGAAGCCCAGTTCTGCCTTCTGGAAGTATTATCTATCTTTTTAAATTCAGAATATTATCCTTATTTTATTTATTATGTACAGCAAAAATGAACTTGTCTAAAGCAGTAGTGCTTCACTGATTTCAACTGAATGCCTTGGTCCCAATAAACCAGTCAAGACCCTATAGATTTAAAGTCTTGTATGAGTTGTAGTGCAGCAAAATGACCTCCTTGAGTGCTAGAATTTGAGATTGAGCTTTTAGGTTATCTGAAGGTGGCAGAAGTGGCTTCAGGAGTCTCCGTTTGGGGTACAAATTAAGAAGCTCAAGAACAGCGTATTACAGCAGTGATACAGAGTAACGTCATTTTCATTGCACTTCTTGAGGTCTTGGTTTCATTACTGTGAAAAGTATAAGGGTGGATTTTAGGTGATGGTTAAATGTTTCAACAGAGACCGATTCATACACTGTTCCAAAATCTGAAACTCTATTGGGGAAGCAAGGGTAGAAATGTTCTTTTGTAGGAGTTCAGTTTGTCTATGAAATGAATGCATAAATTGTTGTCATTTAGCCGTCTTGATTCATAGCACTTGGTCACACCGTTGCTCTTTCCTTGGGTATAAGCTAAAGGTCATCATGTCCTAAAACAAGTAAATACGAACAGACAAGTTCAGTGATGTCAAAGCTCAGACATATTGACAGTCTAAGAAATGTACTGCGTGTTGTATATTTCTGTCCATTTTTTGAAATGGTGGGGGGGAATATAAGAGCAATCTTACTGGTTAAATAGGATTCAGACCCTTGCAGTTTCACAAGCTACATGTTTTTCACTTTAGAGCTGGGCCTGGTGTTGCTTTTCAGTAGAATAGTTGGTTTGTGTTGCAGGAAGGGACTTTTTAAGAGGGTACTTTAACAAGGGACATCTTATAAGTTTTTATTTAATGTTTGTTTGTAATTCTCAAAATGAATTAAATAGAGGTGAGATGTTGAATCTGGTAACAGGAGGACAGAAGTTTGTACAAAGCGTGAATGAAGGCTTTACAGGTTTTCTTCAACCCCTCCTTCCAGATTACTCCATGCTATATTCTTAAGGTATATCTTAGCTAAAGATGTGGCTTTCTCGTGGGCTGTTGAATAGGGAAATTCATTCCTCATGTTTGTGTAGTCATCATCTGCTTTGCGTGCATTGTCAAAAAGGTGGTTGATGCCAATATTGTAAGGAGGAACCATGGCTTACAGCACATTTCTCAGTGACCACTGAACAGGTGTGAGATGGTACAGATTCTTGGACACAGTGTTGTGCATATATTTCATGTAGTTTAGTTCTTGTGATTCTCTTTGGACCTCAACAGAAGGTTGAGAGCTGTGTTTGAGGTAGACATTTCCCTCTTTTTTCAGGGTAAGGATTCTGTTTGAAAAGTCTTCCCCAAAGGCTCACAGAAATTTCTGGGAGGCTCAGTCCTCAACAGGCCAGTCCCTGTATGGCCTGTCAGTGATCTCCAGTTGGTTCAGGACTGCTCATTGTCCAGAGAGACTATGTTATTTTTGCCTTTACTTGTGGACTAGACATATTCTCTGATATCTAATCTATAGATTAGCAGCAAGCTTGAACCTTTCCTGCTCAATGGCCATTTGACTTTCTTTTGTCTTTTTCCTATAGTTGCCTCAATTTGTTTTGTCTTGTTTTTCAATAGGGAGCAAAAGAAAAGGAAAAGCTTTCCCTAGATCTGCTCTGTCATCACCAGAGTCTGACTATGTTTGAGCTGTTCCCTAGTCATGTATCCTACTTCTTAAACAACCATTGCCCTTCTGATACATCAATTCATACATAAAGCTGGCTTGGTTTTCCTTGAACTGCCTGCTACAGTTCTTCTCTGGTTCACACAGACCCTTGTTGCTTTCTCCCTGCTGGATTTAGTCGTCTTTTGAAAGAAAGAATGGATATGAACTTCAACTGATAAATACATGCATTTGAATCTGTGACTGATTTGTGGTTGGATTGTTTTTGATGACTTTTATCTGTAGTTGATTTGCATCTATTTGGCTCAGACTCGCTGGGGGTAACACATAGAATAAATGAATAAATAAATTTGAGGGAGAGGCAAGGACAGAACAGAGGAATGAATGGGTGATAGGGAAAGAGAGGGAAACTAACAGAAAGGGATGGATAAATGGTGATTAAGAAGTACAGAAAAATAAGGAACAAGCAGTGATCAAAGTAGAGAAAAGAAATAAAAAGGATTCAAAACTGAAAAGAATAGAAAGTCTGAAAAGAATAGAAAGAGTGAAAAGGAAATAAGTAAGAACTTGGTGCCTGATTACACCTAAAAGAGCGGAAATGGGTTACTTTTAATTATGTGAAAGGGCTAGGATTGTGCACCACTGAAGGGAAGAGTTTGCACAGGGAACCACAGGACAATGTCCAGGGTTGTCCGAGACTCAGGGCAGTAAATCTTGCCCATTTGATCAAGTTAAGTGTTTGCTACAGGGCTTATGTACTCTGAACTCACATTAGCAGTGTCTCTCTACCTTTTGCACGGCTCCTTGTGGAATACTCCTGCAGTGAATCCTCATTTTCCTCTTTTCAGACTTGCTGGTTTGGGTTAGCATTTCTTTGTGCCCTCCAGTCTGACCTTTGTTCTTTTATCAGTATAGACAATTAACTGAAAAACAACAGCAGAACAACTAAGCACCACTAACGACTTCTTAGGCTAGTCATATTGAAGCTCGCTTGTTTTTTCACATCCACTTCCATGTTCCTGCATGTTATCCCATGTCACGTTGCATCTCAGAAGCTCCGTTAGCACCTGCAGGCAGAGCGCACCACACATTACACGTGTACTGCACAGCACAAATAATACATAGCATGAGTCTTTTAAACTGATACTGTGACCAAGGAGGGAATGCTTTTGTTACTGCATTACCTGCTCTCTCAGGCATCTGACTTCTGTTTGGCTTCACCTGAATTCCTCTCTATTCACAAAGCAGCCACAATTGCAGCTTCTCCTGCCCACCATGTTTATTTTCTTCACTTTCTATTTGGAGGTCAGAGGAGCTTCCAGGCACTGCCAGTTTGCCTCTTTTCTCTCTCCTTTTGACCTCTGTCCATTAAACTCTACTGTAGTGCTTAACTTTAAACAGATGACTGTGATTGTAAGTATTCACATGCTAATAATCAAATATGTGTTTAAAGTGCCTTGCTGGTTTAGTTCTGAAGAGAAAAACATTCCCACTGTATATCTGCTTTGCATCTGTCATAGACGGGGTTCTTAGTCTTAAATGGAGCTTCTAGTTGCTAATGGACAGTACATTACCATCGATCTGTATATACTGACTGTGGTTCCCCAGAACCCAACTGAGAGTGGACTGTCACAGTAAGTGCTAAACAAAATTTTGACATTCCCTGTCACAAACACCTTACAGCCTGTGGAGACAAGGCAAACACAGCAAGTAAGATAAAGAAGCGTAAAATGGTATCACAGAGACCATCGTGTCAAACATCATATGAATTTTACAGGGGTCGATGCATATTATCGGTGGAGATGCTGTTATGCCTAAGTTGTCTCGGTTGTCTCTTGGAAAGATTGCCCAGTGGTTCAGGCAAACCACGAAGATTAGCTTTTGTTCCTTGTTTTGAATCCCTGGACACACAGGGAAGCTGGGACATTTCTCATGGTGACGTCTGTCATTCATCCCCTGAGGAATGAGTCACAAAAGTTAAGATGACAAATCTTGTTTTGAAATACACCAGTGTGCTAAATAAAAAATACGCATCAGAAGGAAAATATATCATCTGCAGTAGGAGAAGTTTGGGGAAAATTATTTATTGATGATGTCTCTCCTCTCTTGTGGGGG
>JAVKLA010000024.1:10812380-10914672 GCA_034782735.1 Sagittarius serpentarius | reverse complement strand
CCTCTCTTCTCCCCCCCCCCCCCCCTTTTTTGTTTGTTTGTTTGTTTTTACAGCAGTTGTATGCTGCCCAACTTGCTGCGATGCAAGTGTCTCCGGGAGGCAAGATACCTGGCATACCCCAGGGTAACCTTGGTGCTGCTGTATCCCCTACCAGCATCCACACAGAGAAGAGCACAAACAGCCCTCCACCCAAAAGCAAGGTACTGTACTAGGCCCTGCAGCACTGTGTTTCTGACAACGTGGGTACTTGCATGTGGTTTTTTTCTGAAGGGTATCTGTGTGCCATTCAGTTGCAGGCAGCTTTGTTCTCAGGATGGCTTCCTGAAATAGTAGAATATTCGTAGTGCCATTTTTCCAGTGGGAGGACCCCAGCACAGTAATACCAACCGACCATTCATACACAATGTCGGCACCAGACACCACCTCAGCTGAGACCCCGTGGGTTCCCTTGCAGCGTCCTAGCTATAACACTGCTGTTTCTTCCATCTTCAGAAACAGGTAGCAGGCTGAGGTGACCAGCTCCTATTCCAGCACACAGCTGTCGTTTCCTTTCAGAAAGCTAAACCGGAGTCAGGTTAGCAGTGTGTCAGTGAGAGATGGAAAGTGGTGGGGCATCTCATTGGTGGCCAGACTCTGTCCTGGTGTTCAGTGGGAGTTTGTGGAGAAACAAGTCTCCAAAGCAATGTCTGTTGTGTCATAGAACAGGGCTGGAATCTGTCCATCAGGCGATGGGCTCTGTAGCTGGGCAATTAGGTCTGTACTCATGTAAGAGGTCAAGCTAGCAGCTTGTAGTCGCATCTGTATAACACCGCCAGTGTGTGACTAGTTACACCTAGAAAAAAAAAAGAAGATGAGCTCAGTATATGCCACAGCTGAGCAAAAGTAATGGGTCAAAATTGAATGGCACATTTTAGTGTTGCAAAACAACTAGGAAGAATTTAGCCAAGGAATGCAGGGAAAAAGCAGTCCCGTTTAGGTGACAGCAAGAGCTTGATAAAATGTGTCCTTTCTTTTTGTTAGTGTCCTCTAGCATGCTGTCCACGTCCTTTATCATGTCAGAAAAGATGCCTTGAATTGACAGTAGTGTCTTGTTTTTACCCTAGCAGTAAAACAGCACAGATTAAAAATAACCAGACAAATATATGATACCATTGTCAGCTCAGTGAGATACGTGTTCAAAGAATAAAATAGATGGTGTGGAACCAGTAGCTGTTGTGTTAATGAATCAAGCTCTGGGTCTACGTTTTCTTCTCTCCTCAGTATAGACTTTCTGACTTCCCAAAGTTTATCCTTGGCTTGGCCTCTTCTTTTATATAATATAGAGCAAGGAATCACAAAGCCGTGCAGTGCTTGATGATAGTTTTGTGGGTTTTTTTTCCAAAAAGTTGTGTCTATGGTTAACAAGATTTTTGAGCATTTTACAAGGGGGTTTTTGTGTGTGGCTAGCAGCTTGCAAGATCCACTACGCTTAAAATCCCAGTGTTGTTTTTGGATCTCTTGTGCACAAACAGAATGTCTGATGAGATCTAAGGGACACAGTATTTATTCCGTGGCAATTGTGGAATTAGAAGGCCTGCCATACCTACCGGTAACATCAAGCATAACCATCTTACTGGCAGCTGTCAAGATCGGTTCTGTTCTCCCTTGTGTTTTATTGCTTTTTCATATTTGTAGGTGTTCCAGTGCCTTTGGCTTGCAGTTTTGTAGGACACAAACAAAAGTTATTTGCAAATTGGGGAAAAAAAAAAAAGTGGGCCAAAAGGAAAGGAAGGGGGCTCCAAAAGGCTGTAAAATTGTGCAGCGTGAGCCCTGTGATGCATGCTGTTTTCAATCTGCTGTGTGCCAGTTGGAGGCTCAGAGAGAGAGCGAGAGAAAGAGAAGGGATAATGCTGAGAAATGATAGAGTGGCTGTGACCTCCAAGCTCAGCCTGGAAATCCAAGACATTGATTTCACTTAGCATTCCTGCTGAGAAATCCGGCGGAGTTCAGTTGTAATAAAAGAACAAGATTCTGTTCTAATGGTAATGGCGTATGACAGACATATCACTTTGTCTGTCCTCAGCACCAGAGAGAGGAGAATTGGAGAAAGGTCACCTGACCTGCCTGTGGTGTTGTGCGAATGCTATACTGAGCTTTGAACTCCAGCCTGGAAGCACAATTATTTATAATACTAAATGATAAAGAAACCTTTATAGAGCCTACAGTAATTAGAATAAAGCTTATACAATAGTGCAGTGGCCTGGCTTAGAAAACACCCTGGCAAATCCATCACAGTGGCAGAAACTGAAGCTTATGTGTTGAACTAAACACCTTCGTTTGTGTCTGTGTGGACCTTCCTTTGCTTTTTCAAAGCTCGTTTGTGTTCAACAGCTCCAAAAGTTTGTTGTGTGTGCTGATTTTTTTTGATTTAATTTTTTTAGCTGTTGTCAGGGAGTGTTTGTCTGAGTTTCGTAGCCATTTTTTAATATTTTCTTTGAATCCCCAGCTGCAATTTGGTTCTTCAAGTTAGTTCGTGGTGGTCTTTCTCACTGTCACTGTATGTCAAACCTCCACAGATGAGCAGTTAATGCCTTAGACAAGCTTTCAATAGATGCTGTTTGCTGAATCTCTATTTTCAGCCCACAGTTTACACTGGCGCAGCTTTGGTAATACACTCAAGTGTTTGGAGACAAGGAGACAGCCTTACCTGAGAGTGTGTCAAGCTACTGGCAAACATCTAGGTCACTTCTGAAAAGCTGTGCTTTTTTCCCTCTTGTATACTGTTAAAGTTAGTGTGCTGCTCTTTGCAAGGATTCTTCAAAGTCGGCCTCAGCAGCAGATGGAACAACTGTTGGCTCTAGAAATGCTGAGAAGCATCAGGGGGAGTTTGCCAAGGATCATCCTTTAAATCTAGTAAGACTTGAACGCATCCCTGAAACTCCTCTAAGACCTTGGCAACTCCCATTTTGGCAAACCTTTTATTAGTGGCCCTCACTGGTGTTTGAACATTGTGCTGGGCAGACTACCCTGGCATCTTCTGTTATCTCGCTCACCTTTCAACAGATGTGACCTGGAATAGTCAAATTCACTTCCTAGGTTTCTGTACTGTAACTTTTAGGAAGCCACGAAGTAGAGATGCCATTATGCTGTGCTGCACACATTCTGTCAAGTTTTGGTTAGGAAACTGAGCTGGTGTCGTACATTCTTCCAAGAAGAAATCTGTGCCAGAAAAATTGATTTAAGAAACAGAGCTAGTGGAGCTCATCCAAAAGAAAATGCGTGTGTCTTGCGGAAATGGATTTTAACACAGCTTCTTCTTGAGCAGTTTTAAAAACAGCCGGTATGCTAATCATACCATTCAAATTTACCAAGCCCTCCTCCACAACCCATTTGAAAGGCAACTATCTTTGAAGTTTGCCAAATTGTGCTGGATTTCCAAAGTCTGTCTTAAGCACATTTTGCCTTTGATCGTGTAAATGCTTACATGCTGCTCTGTTGGGTGTTCAAGGTGGTTACACACTCCCAAGTAAGTAGGAAAGAACAGGCACAGGTATGGATAAGGACTAGGCAGAACAACCTACCAGTCCATCTTGTGATTAACTTCGAGCCTTTTGCTTGTACAGGGCCATGCAGGAGATTAAAAAAAGCAATGTTTTAGAGAATATGTTTCTCTGAACAGTGACCTTTACCATGCCACCAGGTTTCTCACCTGATAGCTAGTCTTCACTGGCTTCAGATGAGGTGCATTACACTCTTGAATAAGGACAGCAACATCACTCTCGCTTGTAAACGGCCAGGGCCCTGTTCATTCCTGCCTTTGTTCTTTGCTTTTTATGTTGCACATATAAATATAGCATCTAGTGCCTGCATGATGCAATATCCTAGCCCTTTCCATGTAACCTTTCAAGTACAGTAATTCTGGAGTGAATTTTCAATGTAGCTTGTAAATGTAGCTAAATGATTCCCTGTATTTAATGGAGCACAGTGCAATGTCTGTATCATCTGCTGAAAAACAGGAGCAATTCAGTGTGAAATGTGACAGGAGAGAATTCCTGGGCACTTTTCTTTTAACCTTGTTATGACCTCAGCCCTAACCCTACTCACAGTTGTGTCTCCATCAATGGCAACAGCACACAGATTGTCCGAATCAATTTTTTTCTTCTTTTCAAATACTTCTGGCAATGATGTTACTATTTGCTCAGCAGTAGCACCTGGGAGTTGTGACAAGGCAAGGAAATGTGTTTCAGACAAGCCAGGAACAGCACTAGGCAGTTGGATATACACAATCAGAATCTCCTCAGCTGCAATATCCAGACAAATATCAGTGTGAATCCTTAACTGAAAGTGGTGCTTTATTTTCACATTATCTGATCCTCTGATCACCAAAGTGAACATTGGGTTGAAAATTTTTCGTGTTGCCTATAGTCAGCAACAGAATAGCTTTTGAAAGACTTAGAGCTTGCCTCTCTACCACAGCACAGATTGACCTTAAAATGGCCAGAGACTTTCCAGGGGATCTTCTTCCATTTCTGAGGAATATCTGCTGATGATGCTACAGTTGCTGCCACATGCACCAGCTGTGTCTTGCATCCTGTTTATAGTATACGAAGGATAGAAAGGGACCACCAGTGTGCTTGCTCCGTTCTCACCCAGGCAAGGTAAGCCTGGATACAAAACTACAATTGAGTCACTGTTGACTTTCTTACCAAGTACATCTGATACCAGGGACAAAACAAAGAATAAGAGTCTTTGGAAATGGGTATTTTAATTCAGACACACCACAGGCTATGTTATTAGGAAAAATAAGTAAACTATTTACTACGGGGAGCTGGCTGGGGATTTTCCTGTCCCAGTCAAAACTGATGATGGGACTTTACTTCTCAGTTTCAGTAGGAAAGCTTGCTTGACTCAGGGTAAAAATATGATGAAAAAAAAGAAAAATGTCTGAAGGGAAGGAGAAAGGAAAAGGCCCTAAAATGGCCTGGTAATAAGAACATTCATCTAGATGATATTTCTGATTCTACTTCAGGCAAATTGTTGACATGAACTTCATTTTAGGTGACTACTCTAAGCAGCTCTCTTAACTTGGGTATGTTTGTATCCCTTTCCCTCATTTCCCTCTTTTGTATGGTAGCGCAGAATGTGAAAATTTATCTTGAGGAGATCTTGGGGAAAACATTAAGCTCCATTATGTACATAGGGGCATCAGCTTGCTTGCCACATCAAGCTATGACTGTTGCATAAGTAGATGTACAGATTCCTTGTACCCTCAGAGCTGCCATTTTTGAACACTTTAAAGGAAAGTATTTAATTTCAGCTGTACAGATGGTGGATGCATTGCTCGTCAAATGCAGAAGGATATTGGTGTTTCCTCTTTGTAACACTTCTTTTTATTTAGTGATATAAAATATTTTTGGAAACGTGAGCTAATTGTTCTGCACAGCACCGTGAAGGACTTCAGCTAGAAAGGGGACTGTGTGATGGAGAAGACTGATCATGGCTGTGTACAGGTGATCAAAGGGTGTGACTGCTTGTGTTAGATGGGGCCAAATTCTTTTCCCTGAAGAGCAGAGAAGAGGAACCTGTCTGAAACTAACCCATTGCACATGTTAGGCCTCATATACTAATGGCAATTACTGTCCTCTTTATTGGTTGAAGACCTCAGCAGCTGCTGATTACCTATCCAAGCAGCAGGAAATTAAGGCATCCTTGTTTTCATTAAAGAGAGTACTGAGGTATTTTAGAGTGAAGAACAAGAGTTCTCATTAAAGTGATGTAAGACACACCATCCCTGCGAGAACATTGAGGCTATGTTTAGAGAAGGTTTATCTCCAAGATTTGCAAGGCTCTCTTATTTTTGAGAATTTCTGCTGGACACAATTCTTTATATGCCACTGATAAAAAAAATCCTTGTAAATTAATCTGTTAATCTTTTCAGCACCAGAGTAAGAGTTAGCACTAGAATATTATAAATCAGTAAATTCAAAACATTTTTCAGTGCTTGCATTTCCCAGTCCCCTTGTCAGTGCATCAAACAGGTTAGAAATAGCTGTAAGATAATTAAGGAAAAGTTTATAGTATGGATGCAGTGATGTATAGGGAGCTGTAAACTAAGACCTCATCTGCCTTATCTGTGCTATGCTACTTGGTGCTATGCTACTTCTTTAGTGTCCCTGTCCGTTCTTAACAGAGACCTTGTAGCTAATTACCTCTTCATCTGGAAGCCTTTTTCATTTGCTGCCCATGCTTTAAATCCCAAATAGCAAAATGTGGAGTTGGGGACAGAATCTTTGAAACTGTTTTCCTCTTCCTTGCTCTTCTTTTTATACGTGACATCCAGGCATATAAACAATGACTTTTTAAACCATTTGCTGGAGCACAATGAAGTGATGTGTATTAATGGAACTTCTTAAGATGCTTTTCTAAAATAGAGAATGTGTTCTGAACAATAAAAACAATGTTAATAGTATCTAAAAAGCAGCAGCGGTAGGGACTTGCACAGCATTCTGCCTGCCTCCCCCACCTCCCTACTTTCCTAAAAATAAATTAGATACATGGAGGGGCTCCTAGGATGCTTTTTCAGATTAACTCTCCACGGCTCTGTTCCCTGATATCATGTCTCTCTGGCAGGAGCCTGTCTCTCAAGCAGAGTTGCCAGCCAGTCAGCCCTTGTCAGGCTCAGTTGGCACTTTTTGTAATGAAAACTCAGAATAAAACATAACAAAAAGAAAAAGGGGGGGAAAAACACTCTGAAATCTATGATGACAAAACAAAAGCTAGATACACGAATTAAGGAAGACCACTGCATTTCGGAAAGAGAGGTCTTTCGAAATCAGACAGAGAACAACAGAAATGTAAAGCAAAGTGGTAATGACAAACATGCAGTGTGTGCTTCTTACTCATTCACTACTATTCCTTGCCACTAGTGCCTCCCTTACTTGGTATGACTAAATAAGATACCCACTTTTTCCGAAGTGGCAAAGTTGGTGGGGTGGGCAGCAGGTAATAGTTTTCATTCGTTTTGGTTAAATGATCCACAGCATTGGCTTCATACTGAAGACCAGGATATTGCACCAGGCACTATTACTTTCAGGAGGCAGCTACTAAAGCCACGTTCAGTTACGGAATCCCTCAGTGTTCAGAAGTGTTGGGACCTGAGATTTTGGTTCTGCTCTGCATCTTACTCTGTTACTTAGAAATACCTAAGCATCAATTTCTGCAGAAGCTTTTTGACAGAGCTGCCCATCTAGTGTCACTTGGAACAAAGAGCTTGCATGAGAAAGCAGCATTTTGCAAGAAGAGACTGGGAGAGTCCCAAACAAGCAAACAGTGTCACAAAGTCAAGGTTTTTTAATGCCACCAAGATAGCTGTTGAGCTGATGTTGCCAGTTGGCCACGCAGTCCTAAGAAGAGCAGTCAAGGGGCTTTAGGAGAGCATGGAATCTGGAGCTGCATAATTAAACAGAGAAAAATTCAATTTTTCTGGTTGCAGTGTTTTTTGTTGATCCTCCTCACGTTTGGGTAGGCTTGTTCTGTAGGGAGAGTTGGAAAATATTTGGGAGATGGTCTTTCTCCTGAGGAAGGGGAATCAACCATGAGGAGAAATATGTGAAGTTCAGCTTGGGGCATAGTGTTCTTCACTGGGGGCTGCTGAGTACCACAGCACTGCAAAGGTGAAGGACCAGTATTAGCGCCAAGTTAAACATAGATGACAAACCAGCCAGTTATGCCAGTAAGAGATTAATTTCTAGTTTCCGTCATAATACGAATTTCCTATAAAGTAAAGGACATCCCTTATTCCAGAGATTTATTTTTTAGACTCCAAGCTATTAGACTTTCTAAATGAAGGAATGTGTTTATTCCAGGAGCACAGGCTTGTGCAAAATAATAGTACTGTACCAAGGTACCTATTTCATGGTTTAGGAGACAGCTTGAAATGGAGCAGAGGACTCTCATTCTACCAGATCCTTCTAGAAGGGAGACACGTACTTCACTTCAGGAATCAAATCTTCCCTTTTGCAGCTTCAGTATTTGGGTATTTTGTAGCATGTGTTAATAATCAAAAGTAAAAGTGTATAGGCTGCGTTGGCAGGGCTGTCTACTGGACAGCAATGTAGCTATCTTTTACCAAATGTAGAACTTCTTTTCAACACAGAAAGTAAATTTCTGAGGTGACTGAATCAAATTCTAATGTGATCAGTCTAGCAGCTTCCAGAAACTGCTTGCTTTGTCTGCAGAAGGGTGGTTTGCTTCCATGTTACGTGCTAGATTTGAAATTAGCTCCTCTTGACACATTCAGGCAGAATGCAACTCAAACTAAACATCAGGGAAATATATTTTGCAGTAAGTATTCCTGTACCCACAGCTGAATGATTATCATTTAACACGGGAGCTCTACGCATTTTTTTAATCTGAAACATTTTAATCTGTAATCCCTGGTAGCTGTGGATACCTGAGGAGAAGCAACATTTAGCGGCAGAATGGAGAAGAAATCTGTTTTACTTTCAAATTCAGAGAGACAGTTTCTTATAGGTTATTATTAACTCTGGAGTTATATGAAGTGCTTGCAAATATTTCACTGAAGTTGCTCAGAACGACTCATTTGTTGTACAGAATGCAGTTTGAATTGTTTAGTGTAAAATGAACTGGTGCAAAAGAGGGATTCAGAGAAATTACGTGGAAATCATCACTTTAAAGTGCATGCATTTTTCAAAGCAGTATGGCTACATCTTGCAATTTTGTAATGGATAGCTTCCTCAAAGTCCCAGCTCCTGGAGTCCTGTGAATATGTGAGAATCTCACTTAAAAAGTTTCAGGCTGTTGTGGTTGAAACTTGTAGATTAGTATAAATGTATCTCAAAGGCTGAGAAAGCAGCTAACAAAGTGAATCTATGAGTTACTGTTTTAATCAAGTGGGATTAATTTTCAGTCTCAAATCATAAAAGACTTCATGTTCGCAATTCTGCTAAGGCGTAAATATTTCTCAGCAGAATTAGACTATTTACTATAGTATCTCCCAGTAAAAGCGCTTCAGTAGTATCCAGAGAGAACACTCAGGAGCATCCAAAGAACATCAGAGGCAGGCAAGCTGATGCAACAGACCATTTCAGTTTTTTATGTAATTTGACAGGATTTAGTATATGAAACCAGTTTTAAAATTTTGATCTTGATCATGTGCCTTTATCCACTAACACTGCCAGACTACGAATTCAAATGTGTACTTTTAGTACTAATGAATGAGTTTAGTTTCTGTTTGTTTCATTTCAGTTGCTACGTTTTTCCCTGATGCTTTTAAAGAAAAGATAAGCTAATGCCATGACTGGTATCTCTGGGGGGGGAAAATTACTAAGAAAAAAGTCTTTGATAAAAGATTGCTCAGTATCTTGGCTCACGGAGTGCATGGAGGGGAAGACCTTGCCTCTCTAATGGGATCATTGGAGAGGCGGCTTTTCAATTTCCAATCATGACGTTACAGAAAGAATATAACTTTGAGTATTTCATAAGTTATTAGTGTTTCTTAAACATTTTGAGTGGATGTGCCAGCACCTGCTAGTAGTTTTAAAATAAGGGGCAATTTCAAAGAGCTGTGTGTGTATGGAGATGTAGCACATGGGTTCGTACAGGCTTTCAGCTGACATGCTGGGCAGTGACATGTCATGTCATGAATCAGCCACATCGTGTTACGTGATTTCAGGCTAACAGAACACAACAGGAGTTACATAGTGACAAACACAACCCAACATGACACATCCATGGGAAAACTGGCACAAAAAGCTTCTTAAAGTTGAGTTTCAGGGGGTACATTTATTCATCTCCAAAATGCTCCAGAGAAAACTATGAAGCAGTGTACTGGAAAAGGGAGTAATGTCGTGACAGAATTACTAAAGCAGCTTTAATTCAGTGTACAGTTAGAAAGAAAACGTGTATATAACAGTTCTGGAGAGTATTTTTGTTGTGTTGGGTTCTTGTGAATTTCTTTCTTTCCAAAGGTAGCTCTCTCAGGGCTGCAGTCATTCCAGGTCAGTGATTATTTTTATCTTTAGCCATGCTAAGAGCTGTATAGACTTCAGGTTACAGCTGTAAGTTAATATATTTTGAATTTAGCTGTTGGTTGCCTCAGTAAATCTTGAGTCCTTCTAGTCTAAACTCTGTTGTTTTTTCTGCTTTGCTTGCAGATCAGAATGACTCCCTTTTGTGCCTATTTCCAATATTCTTCATCTTCCCTGAAATTATCTTCTTTCCCTTTCTGGGTACTCCGATCCTAGTTTCTGAAGTCCACTGAAAATAGAGTCTGCAATTAAAACTCTGGAGTGAATTCATTCATCTCTGTTTGCTTATTATTCATCATAAACGTGTGGATAGCCTGTGCTTTCAATGTTCTCTATACAAGGCACAGACCTAATTTGGGGTCAGGGTAATTCAGCACATACATTTGGCTGAGAAATGCATGTCAAATAGCATTTCATTCATGATACCAGAAGTTAAAATAGTGTCACATGACTGTTTGCCCACTATATTTCATGTCTGGATTTACAGTTCTTAATTTCACAGCCTTCGAAATACCAATTTCTCTACACAAAATGAGTCCTCCCATTGAACTGCAGCTTATAGGCAGAGTGATGTAGTGGTGTAATACGTGGGAGATTAGCTACTGTACCAAACAACTAGTGTTTATTGGGGCTAGTGGGTGAGGAAGACAACAGCCACATCATTTCGGCTAGCCTATGCGAGAAAGTGGTATGGATATTCAGAGGCCTGCAGAGCAGAACAAAGTGAATAGTCACTTTCTCTTCTGCTTTCATTTTAAAATGAGCAAGATGCTCCAGGAGTGCCAGAAGTGGCGAAACCTAGTTTCATTTACGAAGTCTCACAATATTTGGGCTCTCGCTGGAAATGTAGAATACCTCTCTCCGGGGGATCCCCTGGTGTCTGTTAAAGTCTGGGTAAGCACTGGAGGCTTCTCCTAAGGGGAGAGACTTAGAGCGTTCCCCTCCCCTACCCCATTGTTTCTCTGCACAAATGACGTGGGACCTTTGAGGACTTCATCAAACATGATGGAGATTGGCCGGTACGCTTAAAATGTCTATAGAGATGAAGATTGCCAAACATGCATACACGCACGCAGACCTTATGTACACACTGACACACATGCACACACAGAGACTAATTTTGAGGCTAAAAATAATCTCACATTTGAACAACTCTGGGGTTTTACACGCATAACATCTTAAATTTCAAATGAATGCAGTATGTCTTGCTACTGCCTTTCCTGTGCTGTTGTTCGTCACCCCCGAATGATTACAGTTCAGTGCTGGGTGGAAGAATTCCCATGATACTATCATTTGGGACTCACTTTGTAAATTGCTGTGGGCTCAAACAGAGCAAAATAATGCTATATAAATACATGTTATTACTGGTGAAGTGATAAAATTATCTTATGCTTACCAAGTATTCTAGTGTCTTGTCTTGATCGTAATTAACTGGTGGCATACACTTTGAGTCAGTGCTCTAGGATTTGTGCCCAGAATAAGTCACAAAAACATAGCAGCTTTAGTAGGGGAGAAAAGGATGAAGGGGGCTTTTTTTTTCTCCCTTTTTTCCTCATGGATAAGATACAAAAACTGCCCAGAGCTGGCCCTGTTCAGAAATAGCGGATCAGCCTCTCGGACTTTTTTTTTTTAAGATGTCAGCTTCCCTCTCATATACTTCTGTGAAGACAAAGAATGTCTTAACGTCTGTATTGAAGTCATCATTAAAATAAAACGAGATCTGTAGACATCAGCTATAAATCATCAAGAAATAGCTTGTGGGTAACCTTTGACACAATTGAACCTACTTGAAATGAGCTCGGGCTGGATTCACTGCCTTGAGTGAAGCCAGTAGGTGGACTAAAGGTCTTCTCTCTCTGCCCCTCTCTCTTTCCATCTCTTACAGCGTTAGCTTCTGGGAGGTGAATGTGTTCTAGCTGAGTGATGGAAATGCGTTTGGATGTGTTCTTAAATAGACATTTGTTTTATGTCTGAAAAGAATAGGCCAATCTTAACAGTGTGATGTTGGGGCTATTTGAAAGGTATTTTTTAAGGCAGTTGTCTTCTTTCAGCTTTACAAAAACTATTTTAACCAATTGTTTAGGCTTGAGGAACAGCATGGAATATCTATTGTGTACGGATGCATGTATGTTCTACAGAATTAACAGGAAAATGGTAGATAAAAATCTGCCTAATTTTACATAATAGATTTTTGGCATTCTTGTGATCTGACTTCAAATTCATGCTGAGTTTCTACAGTATAACAGAAATACTAGTTTGCAGTTGTTAATTTTAATTTCTGAGATACTAGGTTTTAAAAGGAGCTGAAAGTGTTCAGCATCTCATGGGGACAAACTATGAGCCTTACTAATGAATCCAGCAATTAGTGGTTCATTGTGCCTGCTAGCAGTTTGGCCCCGATACCGGTCCTGATGGTAATTTCATTTTTGCTGGTGTGAATCAGGAATGGGATCTGAAGTCTGTTCACCAAGGGGGGCTGAACACTTCTTCAGCACTGTTCTGCCTATAATCTGCATTCAGTACTGACAGCAGCAAATAAAAAAAAAACTACAATATATTTCAATTGTTGTTATTATTATGGTTGATTAATATGTTCATTAGGATAATTATATAATATCAATAGTACTTATTAAACTTAAAGAGTCGTAAATGGTGGTATCCCCATGCAGTTAGATAAACATATATATGATGTATGCCCGGTTTGCATAGAAGAAACCCTTTTCGTAGATGAAAGGATGTATCTTCTCCAATTTCGTAAGTAGAGAATTGAGTCAAAAGAGGTGGCCCTTTACTTTCTGTAGCCATTTGCACCTGTGCAAAACACTAGAAGTTATATTTGGTAATATTTTATTGTAACTTCACAAAGATGTCAGTGACCACGTGCAGAAGCTTAGATAATGAGTGACTCATTCAAGTTCACAGAGAACATTTGTTGGAAAGTCAGGAACTGAACCCGAGTCTCTTTGGCATGACCCAAGAAATCACCAATAAAAAAAGGCATGACTGTGGCATAGGAAAAGGAACAACCCTTTCCAACAGGTATACTCTTAACTACTTAACCCCACATACGTGATTATGGATGGGGTATAAATATTAAACAAATTCTATTGAGTGCAGTACTCAATGATGGAGCATGTGTTTGCTTTGACATTCCCTACAGTACGTTAAACTCCCTCCAGTTTCTGGAATTGCTGATTAGATTTCATCTTACTGCTAAAAGGAGGTGAAATGAAAAAATATCCAGCAAGACAGAGTTGTAAAATCATTTTGATTTTAGTGATCTGGGATATTGTTAATAGCATGCAAGCATTAAAGACCAAAGAGTTTTGTGTTGATAGTTTCCCTTTGAAAAGCTTTTAGTTGGAAAAACAAATTGTCAAGCAGGACATATCTACAGTTACAAAACATATTTTGACATTTTTGTTACAGTTGTATGTATCTATAAATAAAAACAGTGCATGTTATCTTTGCACTACTTATTTGTAGTGCTGCGTACGTTGCTGCCTCTCTTAGTGAAAAATCTACCTAGACTACATAGAGATACGCAAAGTCAGAGAAAGCACAGGTGGTTTTTGAAAAGGAATTTCTTATCCCACTGCCAGTTGTCCAAGCTGTTTGAAACCTTTTTTCTTTCAAGCTCTTTTGACTTGTTTCTTCTAAAGTTTTCAACAGCTGGGGTTTTTTGGTTTTGTTTTCCCCTCCTGAATCTTAGAATCCGTGCAGCATCTTTGCTTCTCCTGCCTGACCACAGCAGGAGGAGGGGTCTGTTGCTAATTTGTTTTGATACGGTACACTTTGGTCTGTATTCTTTTTGAAATTAATTCCTTTTGCAGGTGTGGGGTTAGAGGTGGTGGTGTGCTCCCAGCGAAGGTGTCATCCACCACAGAGAGGAGGTGGGAGGCTTTGATCAGTGTGGCTTCTGTTTTCCTGTTGTTCATTTAAAATGTACCAGTTTGTAATGCTGTTTGGCTTTGCAGGTCCTTGTTTTATTTCCTTCCAAGTCCTTCTCCGTCCTTTCAGGTTTTGTTGTTTTCATTGCTGTTCATTCTGCTTAACATTTACTGGGGATTATTCGTTGGAAGGTGGTGACTGCAAGTTCAATTTAGGCAGCAAACAAAATCCAGTCTAATGTCTATTTCTGTTTTTTAAACAGCCTTGTTATGGGTGGGAGAGTGAATTATTAAGGACATGACACCACATGTTTAGACTTCTGGGTTTTATTGGGATAGAATTGTGCAGCAAGGATTTAAAAAAAAATCTAACCAAGACCCAAGCTACAAGGCATCACACTTCAGGGCATGGGCCACTCCAGTTTCTACCCAGCACATGTTTAGGAATACATGCCACAGATCAAACTCTCTGACAACTGTCCACTTTTTCTTGCAACTTCTTGTGAAACACCTGGACATTTTAGGAGGTTCAGTACAGTATCAAAAAAAGCCAAAACAATGGTCTGAGTAAGAGTGGCAGTTGCTCTGCTCTTCCTTACGACTCAGCTGTTTACTCACTGTGTGAGATTGGGCAAATCGTTTAGCCACTTTGTGTCTTATTCTTCCCATTTGTAAAATAAGGCAAAAGCTGTCAGAGTAATTATGATTTTTAATTAATTAATATTCCTATGGTACACTGGAAAAGTGATTTCTTTTCCCTCTTGCACTTTACTACTTGCCATGTATTTCAGTTGGAGCAGTTTGGAAGAAGCATTCTTTCTAGGAAGAATCCTTCCCCTCCTGTCCCCGACAATTTTGTGATCCTCTCTAATCATTTTTACATCATGTAAAGTGATTTGCATGGTTAAAAGCATGAAAAATCAGTTGTTGTCTTCTCCTGAAGATTTGCAGTATCTGCGTCAATCCCTGCTGACCTGTGCCTAAGTCACTCTTCCTGCTTAGCAGCTGGCTTGAGCCTTCTTAGAGAAGCGCTTCATTAATAGCATTATAGCAAATAAATAGGTACAGCAGTGATGTGGGAAATACAGCTGAACAATAATTATTGGAAGCAAAACGCTAACAACAGGACCCAAGTTTGGCACAAAGTATGGACTAGCAGAATCCCAAGTGGCTAGTCTCTCTGCACTGGCTCGTGTTTTATCTTTACTCAACATGGGCCCTTCTCATTTCAGGCCAAACCTGGCAGGATTTGCTCAGAACAAGCTTCACTGAAGTCTTTTTGTAAATGAGGCTACTGAGTTAAATTTTCGCTCGCTTGGAGATGCAGAGTGAGAAGAAGCTTGTTCATTATGAGGTGCAAGCAAATGCTAAAAGCTCTTTGCTCCTGCAATTTTGTTTCATGCTGTACTGAAAATCCACATACTGGGTCCTAAGCAGTGTGATGAGCAACTCTCACTTCTGCTTGTTTCAGTCTAACAGAAGCGCAAATGCCCAAACAGCGGAGTAATGGCAATAGGAGTATGTCAGCTATTTTTGTATGGATGAAAATGAATGTTTGAAGTTTGGATCTGGGTTGGGATAAGCATCTATAAGTGGTCAGGTTTCCCTAGAGGTTGGTGTGACTGAAAACTCACGATCAAACAAAAATAGCCTAGAAATCTCATACCGGCCGCTTTCCTCAAACACATTGTGGTGTTTGTCTGTGGAGATTACCGGGAGACTTCACAAGAATGGTGAGCGTTTTGGCAGTCCAAAGCCAGCCCGAAGCTGCGAGTATGGTTTGGAGGATGCTTCTCTGAGGATTTGAGAAACTAAATGAATTAATTTTGGGTAAACACATACCAGTCTGCTCATTTTGCTAAGCTGCCTGCCCTGGTGTATTCTGTTGGCCAAACAGCCTGCCTTGTGCTCCAGGAGACCCCAAAGGACTAGGTCCCAGTGCAGCACTTGCCTTTCCTGAAGACTTTTAAAGAGTTGCTCTTAGGGTTCTGTGTGCAGAGGTCTGACTAGTTGCTACACAAAATTAAGGCCTTTGCCCTAGGTCATCGTAGGATGTAGACTTTGAAGAGGAGTTACGTAGCCCTCTCCACAGACACTGCTTTTAGGCTGCCCTGCAGCTGAAGCAGCCCACGCTCTTCCATGTCTGAGCTAGCTGGAGGACTAAAATGATCCTAGGCTTGTTTGGCATTTGGTCCTGTTATTTCAGCATCTGTATTTAGTGGCTCATAGAACAGAGCGATACTACAGAGTAAGCACTGTGCTTCGGATGAGAAGGTTGTGGGGAGGAGGAGAAGGCCTCCAGCTCCTAGGGCCTTCCATGTTTATAGACAGGTCATTTTGCATGATCCTCTTTTGTTCTTCCTATATCTGGTTGTGAATCCTATGTACAACTTCGGGAAACAACGGTGCTAAATACAAAGAGAAAACCACCCAGCAGCTCTCTTATTTTGCTGTGACAACATGTGGACTAGACAAAATCAAAGCTTGGGGTTTCCAGGGCAGCAAATTAGTCTTTGTATCAGCAGACTGCTTTCCTGGTAGCTAGGCTTCCTGTGAAGAAAAATGACAGGGGAAGATGTTAGGGGTCTTTCTAAGAGGACAAAGTCCTCAGAGAATATCCTCACTGACAGCCCCTAGAGTTGTAAAAAAAGGACTGGGGAAAAATCCTGTCTGTCTCTGCTACTATGAAACAGATTAAGTTGGTGTGTTCCTGCACCGCTTTTCCCCATGAACAGGCATGGACACTGTGCAAGAATACTCCCAGTGTATAAATCAACATTTGGGAGTAATTTATTCCTTGAATAGTCCCCTAAAAGAAGCAGATGAGAGAACAAAAAGAATATTTTTCACAAATATAGGGCAGCTCAGTTCCCCCCTTTGTTTTGAGTCCCATGAATAAGAGTATTTGGGCAATATCAGTAAAGTCTGGAAGTACTAACTTTGGTTGGGTAACATGCACTGAGTCCAGAAGGTGTCCACCTTCTGAGAGCAATGCATTCAGGAAAAGATACTCAGCAAAGCAACACCATAAAAAAAATCTACTCTGGGTATAGATAGAAAGAAATCCAGGCTGAGATACTTCTGCAGCAATCACAGAAGGAAAAGTCTGTGCACTTTGCAGGATCAGAAAGAAAGAAGGAAATTCTTCTTAATATTTGCCCTCTGCCTTGTCTTTGGTGCCTTTTCTTTTCCTTTCTAACTAGAGTCTAGTTGTACCTTCAGCTTTTGGCGCTAAAACTCGTGGGCAAGAGTAGGATAAACTAACTTCGTTGAACCTGAAGAATAATTCTGTTATGTTTATTATTATATCATAACCAAGATGCCTGTTTTTATGTCTCCGTCTCTTTTTCTACATAGTTAGAGAAATTTCCACCTTTGCAGGAAGGGATACATTATTCTTAATCAAAACTTGAGAATGTGGCAGGAGGAGGTACAGCTGCAGATGAGCATTATCTAATTCACCCATCCTGTCATGTGAACATCCCTGCTTAATTTAATACAATTATTTCATCAGTGAGGATAATATCAGCAGCGTGATTCATTTATACAACATGTTTCACAACTGCCTTTACCTCTCGGCTTCTTATTATCACTACTGATAATTTCACCATGAGTGGCTTCAGAGGAAGGGGAGGGGATGTGAAGGAATCTGCCAGTATCGTTGTGTGAGTGTGTGGACAACTTCAAGGACAGTGATGCCGAAGGATTTTCTTTGCATATATGCTGTTGCACCTCGGTTTCTGATATATTTTGGTTAGACATTTCTGGATGAGCACAAGACTGAATGGATAAGCCACTGACTGGCTGCATTGTTCAGTGGGCAACAGTAGCATCATTGTCTTCTGCCCCAGACATGCCAGTAAGTGCTCCATATTTTGCATTTCTGTTGAAACGAAGATCTCCACAAAACAGAACCAGAGTCGGGGAATGAGGCTTTGTTTCTGGTGAGGTGGCAGAGGCATTCTTTTAGAAACCCCGTCTCTGGCTTCTTATTTCTAACTCATTTGGCTGTAATTTGTACTGTCAAGGTCATTTAAATAGGCAGCAAGATGTGTCGAATGTGTTCCCAGGGGTCATGAAAAGCCTCTTTAGTAGAGCATGCTAGGCTGTGCTTATGCCAGGTCATTTAAGCACATTTGTATTGCCAGTCAGATGATACACAAAGTAGTTCATGATTTTGTAATAAACTGTGCAACCTGGACCTTCAGTGTGTGCCACAGTGGGATACAGCACTTGGATTTAAATGACAGTACATTAATTCAGTAGCTGTATTTTAATAGTATACTAATCTTTAAAATATGTGAAAAGAAGTGAGATTGTGAAATCCAAATGAATTGTCTGGGTTCTTCCCTGCCACCCCCCTTTTTTTCTTTCTCTGAGACTGGTACATTCATCAGGGCTATCAGTCTTTTATTCAGCTCTTAGTGTTGAAATAATACCATTTTTAATAAACGGTTTAGAGAGATTCTCAAAATCAGATATTATTCCCTTCTTTTTCCATATCCATTCTCCATAAAGATAAATTAACCTTTTATCTTAGGAGGAAGTAAATAGAGACAGCATGATTGAAAGATTAGAAAAGACATCATTTCAGCCAACTATTTGCAGCATTGGTGACTGCGAGTCAGAATTCCTGGGTCTGTCTGAAATTCTGCCTCTACGTTACTGTATGACTGTGACCAAATCCTTTCCTTTTCTTTCTCTTTCATTTTCTCCTTCCATATTAATAAGCACTTTGTGTTTACCTAGCATTTTACCTTTTCAAAGGACCATACAAACTTTATAAAAGCAGTGTGATGCACACTCAACTTACCAGCAGTATTTCTGTTTAAAAGTTGCTTGTCAGGCACTTTATATTTGGAGATTTCCAGTGTCTGATGCTTAAATACCAAAGCTCAAAGTTATACAAATCTATTTTGAAAGTACAGCTCTTGAATATTTTGCTTAGCCCCCAAATTCTGGTGTAGATGAAGCATTCTTCTTTCTTCCCTTGTATGTCTAGAGATCAGCTGGGAAAAAAATCTAGAGCAAATCAAGGATTTAAAGTTCCCTGAGCTCCAAAGTTATGGTTAATGATAGTCTTCCAATCCTGGGAAGCAAATCACCAGCTCTCCCTAAAAGAGCAGCTATTCTGACACTGGTGTGATACAGGGGATGGGGATCTCTTTACGAATGTTTTGCTTTTGCTGTGGGTATTTCATTTTATTAGCCCTCCGTCATGTGTTTTCGCTTATGCTTTATTCTCTACATTTATTTTTTTTGTGTGTGTTTTGTTTTGTGAGACAAATGCACTACTTTAAAGGAAACATTTCATAACCTTTAATCAAGATCATATTTTACTTTCATCACATCTGTGTTTATATTATTACAAGCCTTTTGGGTCTTAACGTCCTCTGGTCTAAGCATTAATTGTTCTGGCTGATATATAAATAAATGTTTGACTTTGTTTAACTCTTTAAAAAATACTGGCTTGAAAAAATCCCCCTTATCAATGGTGTCTTAGAGTAACTGCATGTCAAAAAAAGACAGGGACCAGTCAATACTGAGCTTTCTCTAACAAAAACTAAGTGCAGGGAGTAGTTCTAGATTCTCTGATCCCACTGTATAAAATTGAATCTCCTGGCTGTTGAAAGTTACCATCTACCTGGAATGACCACGCTGCATCTGTTTTTTTTTCTTTTTGTTACTCTTATTTGCCCTAGCTGTCATGCTGCACTTACACACAGCCTTGACGTAACTGAGAGTGAAGCCTGCTAATCTATAATGTGGCAGAATGTTAGCTGGGAGATTTTATAGCTAAAAGTAAAGGTAGGCCACCACCTAATTCTTCTCGTGGTTACGCAGGCGCAAGTCAATAATGAAGACAGTACAGTTCTTGATTTAAACTGGAAGAGCAGAGAATTTTGAATTTATGTCTGCAGATAGGAAAAAGAGTAAAATGGCTCACTGAGTATAGGAGTGAAGATCCTAACAGTCATCTTCACATTTAACACAATTGTATATTATTACCTGTCTCCCAGATATTTTTTAGACTCCTATGGAATAAATCAGTCTAGTTCCACTGTGGTAAAGGAAATTACTTAAATTACTATCAACTCATGATCCAACATAGGATTTCTAAACTCTCTGACTGAATTTTTAATGTATTTGACTTCCAGCAAGGATTTGAGAATGCTCTTTGAAATAACGGAAGTAAAAATGTTATGAAGACCAGACAGTGAAATAATATGATTTTGTAAATACATATAATAGCTGAAAATTGTTTACTTATCCTCCTTTATGAGAACCAAGCTCCTGTGACCTCCGATTAATTTACCATTAGCCTGAACACACAATGAAAGTGAATGAAGGGGCAATTTGGAATGACATTTATCAGCTCTGGAACTGTCGACTTCTATTATTTCCACAAGGCCTTATACTTCTTGGCTCCAGAGAAGGCTGTGCTGACTTGAATGAAGAAGAGCATCCTTACTACCACGAATAGTTACAGCACAGACAGCTTCATTGCTGGATGCCTACAATGTAAAAAAACACATCCCCCATTTCTAACTTGCATTAAATGAGACCAAAACCACTGTTCTGTAGTGGACTTGCACGAGACCTTGCCTTCACCCCAGGCTAAAAAAGGGGAACAGAAGAACTGAGGAAAGGGAGGAGTGAGAGAAGGGAAGGAAATAAACTTCATAGGGACAGGATAGCCAAGGGATTGAGTCAAAAGGATGAGACTGAAAGAAATCTTTCAACCGAGGATGCAGGTTGGAATCCAAGCTGACGTTGCAGCGAGTGAGAGCCGTTCCCATCAGGGACTGGTTGCTGCTCTGTGTGAACCGAAGTGCTGCTCTCAGTCACATTTCCAGTGGCCAGAGAGCACACTGCAGCTTTTACTACCATATCTGAAACTAATCAGCCCGTTTTGTTGAGACTTACAACAGAGGTCAAGAATTGAATCTACATGGAAACTAACTCCCCTTGGATTGAACCGAAACAAGTCTGTGGGCAGGTTTGCTTTGCTTCTGATGCTGTCTTCCAAACAGATGACTTACTTTGCTCTTCAGGGATCCTTGTCTGGCACAGGGTCGCTGTGTTTGCTTGGTTCATTGGCTAGTTTGTACTTAGACATTTATGCAACTCTCTCAGTACCGATTTTACAACATTATAGTTGCACTGTTGTGGGATTATTACTTTTTTTTAAATTGGTGGAACAGCAGAGCAAGTTCCCTTCCATTTGGCTAGTAGGTTAATCTCTTTTATTCTAATACAGATGGATTTGTACTTCTGTAACATAACGAATACCTTCTTAAAATACCAAATGCTGGTTGAACTGGGTGACATTTTTAACCCTGAGGCTTAAGTCTCCTAGAAGATCAAAAGAACTCTGCCTTCTAGGTGCCTAAGTCGCTTCTGAGAATACAGAATGTAGGCTCCTAAGACAATTTTATGCATTGATTTTTTTCCCCCATTGTTTTATGCACGAGTTGCACCTAGGACAGCTTAAATACCACTTTAAGGATGACAGCTTTGTTCATGATGTCCCTGATATGTTTATCTGCTAAGCTTTAATTTATTTTTAACTATGACTATTACAAAAGTGTAGAAATAATCAAATATAACAGAAGTGCTTTGCTCAGAGCTTGCTTCTTTAAGGTAATGGAAAAGTTATATGACAGTGCTTTGCAGAATTGTCCTGTGTTTGGAGACATACATCTACATCATACTTCCACAAGCGATAGCCAACTATAAAATTCCTTCTTTACTGCAGCACACCACCCTCTGTGGAAAAGAATCAGTATTATACGATAGTAGTTAAAGATACCGTAGTGGTAACAGTAAAACACTCAAACATTATGAGTCTAATTCCAGTCAGCTTTGCATTGCTGTAAGTCAGGAATAATTCTGTAAAACTGAATGTACTTACAACTTAGGGAGATCAGAACCAGCTTCTTCAGTGCCTAGGGCCAAAACCCAGTTGTGTGATGTAATGCTTCCTGTAGCTAAAGGATGGCTTTCCTAAGTGACAGTGTCAGAGGAGAGCTAAGTTAATATGTGGTGGTTGGATCTAATACCATATCCATTAGTTCTGGTTATTTAAAAGTCAGTTAAAATCACTTCTAAAATATCCCCCTTGTTGAAAAGCTTTTTCTCCCTTCCCTGTTTTTTTTTTCCCTTGTATTTTATTTTGGTCAAACAAAAATACATGACTTAGAATTTTAATGTCTGTTACTGTCTGTTACTCTGTGTAATCAAGCCAGGTTTAGGAATAATTCCAGTTACCCTGCAAAAAATGTCACCTAATTTTTCTATTTTTGCATAATAATAATTACTGAAACCTTGGAAGTCCAGCTCCGCAGGTGATGAAAAAAACTAGGGGCTTATGCAGAATTATCCAGGTTGTTCTTTCAAATTTTGTGGGAAGAAAGGGCTCTCGTCGCGTGGAAGAGAAGTACTTATTTCCTATGATATTTTTGCGCTTGGAATTCTAAGCCTGGCAATTTCAGAGGAAAGCACAAATTAAAAAAGGAGACTAAAGATCAACCAAAAAACCCAACTGAAAACCCATTCACCCAAAAACGTTTGCCCAGTTTGGGGGGTGGTGGTTGTTGAATTTTAGGTGAAAATGCTCTCCAGATCTTATTTAATTCATCCATATCAAGTTTAAAATAAAATAACAAAAAAAAAACCACCTGTAAAATTGCTCTTCGTTTTCATCATAGAAACATATATCTTATTGATGCGAATAATTTCTTCAGAGACAATTCTTACACACAAAGTGCAAATGGAGGATGTTCTCTGATCATGTCATGCTGATTTTCCAGTTTATCAGTCTTTTCTGTTCCTAACTGGAAT
This sequence comes from Sagittarius serpentarius, assembly GCA_034782735.1. Lineage (NCBI taxonomy): Eukaryota > Metazoa > Chordata > Aves > Accipitriformes > Sagittariidae > Sagittarius > Sagittarius serpentarius. The sequence continues at coordinate 10,891,910 of JAVKLA010000024.1, read as the reverse complement.
GACAAGATGATCTCACATTTGATCTTAATATATATCATACAACCTTTCCGGTTTAGAAGTTCATATGAGCTGAAAACAACTGTATTTGCTTGGAGGGTGTTCTGCCAACAGCAGTTTTTTAATAACATTCTTCTCTCTTCTGCTCATCGTAGGATGAAGTGGCCCAGCCTCTGAACCTTTCAGCCAAACCCAAGACATCTGATGGCAAGTCTCCCACATCACCCACCTCTCCTCATATGCCAGCTCTAAGAATAAATAGTGGGGCCAGTTCACTAAAGTCCTCTGTGCCAGCGACATTAGCTAGTCCTTCGGCCAGAGCTAACACAATAGGTAAGCTCAGTTTCATTTGTCCCTCCTCATAATGTTTAATAGATGTTAATGGAAAGTGGGCATTTATCAGCCAGTGCCAGGCAGGCAGTGGTCTATGAGCTGTCACGGTTGACCATAATACTACATTTGTTGATGTCAATGAAGAAACTCCCACAGACTTACCATTTCAGGAGGAGTATCTTAACTTTTACAGACTCAGAAAACGAAGACCTGTCTTATTTCAGATACTGCTTTATCAATAAGAGTTAATAAATGCTGTTTGTTTAATGGCATACATTAAAGACAGCAGCCTAATGGCGGACATTAAAGACCCGTGATACTGTACTAAGTCATCTAAAAGTGATGGATAGACTTTAAAAAAATTTGCTTTAGTTTAAAAGTCTACATATGCAAATACATCTTTGCAAAATTACAGGTTCAGACCTTAGTCTGCTAAAAAGCTGCATGAAGTATTATTTTACCTTGGTCTAATAAGCAAAGCAATCACCAGATTCATTTAAAAAAACAAGTTTGTTATTGTATCTTGCAAAAAGTCTTGACTGGCTGTTTTTAACATTGTTCCAAAAAATAGTGTTAATTCTTCCTCCTGCCAAAATTACCTCTTTGCCTAAAGACCTTCTAAATAATAACAGTCTTAGTGGTGATTTTACAAGTCTGATGTGTTAAAGGGACTGCTCTTTGTGTGTATAAGTAAAATGTGTACGCACCCCATTCTTCATCCTTGTAACTGAAACATTTTATTCCATCAAGTGATTGAATATAACCTGAATTAAGATTTCAGCAGGTAAATCAATCTCTGGGGTATTAAGTGAGGTAGGTAGTTGTACCCTTGCTACTGTGTGTCTTACTGCTCCTAAAGCATCTCCTGTTGGCCATTTTCAGGGATGGCACAAAAAGCGAACGAAGCCATAGGTCAAACCTATTAGAAGCTGTTTCTGTGGTATCTCAGCGCTATGTAGTAAAATCTTTTTGTGTCTCTATGAGTCTCTCCCGAGCTCACTGTAGTCCCTATTCCACCTACACAGACACCAGAAAGACCCATAGTTACGTCCAAATATCAAAACAGATCTAGCCCCCACTGTATTACCCTCCCACTGTGCACATATGATTATTGCCAATGTTGACAAGAGTTAACGTATATCAGACAGAGAATATGCTTCTATGACTTTTAGAAAAGAAAATAAATTTATTTGCTATGAGATGTTACAATTATATAAATATTTTGTAAATATCACATTGTTAATTGTCAATGCATGTAGTATTATTATTAACCCTACACTCTTTAACTGTGGTAGGTAATAATGTATTTCATCTTTAATTTGCTTGGCCCTACTGCTCTCCATGTACAGTGCATTGAGTTTCAATTTTTTCCCATTAAATTTTTTGTCCTTAATAGAGTGAGCATCACATTTAGATGTGGAGTTAAGCGTCTGATCTGCATCTCATTGGCAGGACATCTCTTGTTCTCTCCTCTCCAATCTTCTTTCCCTAAACACCTGATATTTTTCATAGGTTTGAGACCCCTGCAATTTACTTCTTTTAACAAAATGCAGATTTTGAAATGCTGTACCTGTAATGAGTGATAATGTAATTGGATAAAAGCTGTGAGGATGAATGGAGCTTTAAAGGTCACTCTTGTAAGAAGAATTAATGTGTTATACCATTAATAAAGCATGGAAAACTGTGGAGCAAAAGATAACATACTTAAGTTATTGTTAATGACATAGAGTTCACTGCTGTATATCTCTCAGCTACAAATATAGAAAGTGACTTTTTGAGGTTGCTGAGCACTATCAGTGTGCATACTGTATATATAAGATAAGCAGTCTTTAACTGGTGCAGGAGCTGGACGGACATAGCCTACTTCTAACAAAGGTTTATCCTTTAATGGAGGACTAGAAGAACAAAAGGCTTGTGAACACCCTGCAGAGGCTTTTCCTGCTAACTGCGAGGTCAGATGCAACCAAAGTTAGAGCCAGAAAACTCATCACCATGTTGAAACCATTTGGTGATCTTAAAAAAGTGAGCATGAAATTTCAAGTCACCCTCCAGTAGGAGCTACACCACAAAAAATTTTGATAGCATTTTTAGCAAAGGTACTGAGGTCCCTAAAAACAGTAGAGAAACTGGATTACTTTTTTAGCTTGAGAGATGAATCGCTGTACAAAAAGTCACTGGGAAACATGCAGTCATTTGCCAGACGGTTACTTCCACCGTTTGAATGAGTGGAGCTGTCAATGCAAGGCACAAGTTGTCTGCCCTAGGTGTGCACAGCCCACCTTGCTGGGATGCAGTTGAGCTGTCACTTTTCACTGCCACTAACCTCAAATTAAAACCGTTCTCTGAAAGCAGTTCTTCAGGCTACTTGGTTCCTATGGCATGGAGAAATGCTCATGTATTGTTCAGTTGTCTTTGGAGGATGTAAACTTACAGCGTCCTATGATTAACAATATAGCTGCATGCAGGCATACAGATATGTAGTCCTTTTCTAGAGCTATCCTTACAGCGTATAAATTATGCTACAGACTGAGCAGTCACAAATGTCGTGGCTTCATGTATGACTTTAAATCCAAGCATTTCTTTTTGGGAACAGGCATATGTCCGTGTACTAAAAACAGAAACAACTTCTCTCTGCCCTTTGCCATTATCTGCAACATCTCTATGCTAGTTTGGCAATCCTTGTAACTAAGTGCATTTTATGTGATGCAGTTCCCCTCTCTGTCAATAATTCACCACCTACCCTAAACAACAATAATTTACATTCAACTCGCTTCTATATTAATCATTTCCCTGCACACCAGCATCTTGGCAGCTACTGAAAAACATAAGGAGTGCTTGCTTTTATTCACTGTCATGTGCCAAACTGTCTCAAAGATAGCAGTATCCAGGAAAAGCCAAATAGTCTGGAGAAGGGCATGAATTCCAGTTCCTAGGCTCATTCAGCTGTATTACAGATTGAAGGTATTATACCTAGCCTAATCAAGAGCACAACCAGCAGTAATACTACTGTTTGTTCGTTTGCTTGCTTGCTTCCTTTTTAATTTAGTCTGACTACATGCAAGCTTGATCAGTAACAGATGCAAAGTGGGGAAGAAACTAAGCAAGTTGATAAAATGGAGGTAAAGAAAATCAGCTGGTAGCACTGTGCTGGTGCAGGTTACATCCTTCCTTATGCTGGGAAAGCTGGAATTACTGGAATTCCATTGTCTGGAAATTACTGGACTGGGTCATTTGATAAAAGCAATGTAGATCAAGTTATTTCATACAAAACTCTCAGGGTTCCTGGATATTTAGCCAAAAGCTAACTGTTAGTACAATTAACAACAGTCAAACCACACAGAAACTTTTCTTTCTAGTTTTTGCGCTCCAAGGAGGATGGGAATATTAGTCCCATTTTGTCTGCAGTTTAAAAAAACAACAATAAAAACCCAAACCAAACTAAAATCCTGACAGCAGCACAGCACTGAACTAATCTGACATCAGCTTCTTCCCCTGAAATGTTTTAAGCAGCAAGACAATGTCCTACGTTTTTTGGCAATCAGCAGATCAGATAGAAGAGTCTAGCAATACAACAAGGATGTGTAATCTGACATGATTAGACAAGGCTCTTTAGGAACAGAACATTCATAATTGAGACAAAGAAAGAGTATTAATAACACTTTCCTAACACGGCAGTTAGCCATTTTATATTTCCTTTCTTTAATCTTAGTGTTTTTCAACAAATCATGGGATTTAATAGCGTGTTTTGGCAGATTAGAGGATTTATGGCCCAGATGTTTTTTGTTCTAAAAATGGATTAGGGTGTAAAGTTTGCTGGAATCCATGGAACATGTTGAGGCAAGCCGGTCATTTTGTGTGTGATTAGTGCCTGCCTTCTGTCTCACAGTCCCTCCATCTGTCACAATTCACCAATGGATCTGGTTAGATTTAGCCTCATGTCACAAACAGAAGTCCCTTTTCTGGGCAATTTCATATTACAGATTCATTTTATGCCGGTTTTATGCCCTAGTTAAAAGACAGAAAGAAGAGTGTGCATGTGCGCGTGTGTGGGGATGGGGGGGGGGGGAGATTGATAGATATTAGCCTCTTCTTTAATGTTTGAAAAATAGACTGGGGCTTGGAGTCTCCCATCAGTATTCCATCCTACAAATCACATGCAGATCATAATAAGTATAATCTACAGTATGCTAAAGGAAAAAAACGACAAAGTGTCACATTTAAAATTAAATAGTATTAGCTGTGCCGGTGATGCTTGTAACATTTTAAAAGGAAATAATTCAGTGACTACTAAGGCTAAGCCCTAGGCTGTGAATTTGCAGCAAAACAGTGGACATTTGACCTACTATTAGCAGCATGAATAGGAATGGGAATGTAGGTCCGTGTAGCTGTGGTTTCTTATACATTTCTGAATGACAGGTGGTGGTGGGGAGCATTCAGTGGATGAGGTTTCTCTTCCCAGCCATTATGCATTTCATATCTATAGCAAACCACCGCCACCTGTGGTTTATTTTAATGTATTCACAAGTTTTAAGAAGGGGAAGAAAGAAATGGTCTATTTTTAAGAGTTTGGGATTGCTGGTATGATCAAAGCTTCCCCTAACTCTTATCCGGTTACATCCTGCTGCATACAAACCACAGGACTAACCTCTGCAGCATCAGGGAAATACTGAAACTAATGGGATCAAATATCAGGACGATGATTTTGGCACTGAGATTTCTCATGCTTTCTATCCAGGTGGCTCTATCATAACAGTAACAGAATTACAAAGCGTGGACGGGTTTCTGGGCATTACCTTTTAACTCTTTCTCATTAATAATTATAAACTCTTGGTGCAGTTCATCGATGAAAGCTAAAGCGTTTTCTTGTAACTTTCTTTTTTTAAGATATCCTTTCTTCTATCACGTCGTCAGGTTATTTAAATGACCACGATGCTGTTACTAAGGCAATCCAGGAGGCCCGACAGATGAAGGAGCAACTTCGGAGGGAACAACAGGTGCTGGATGGGAAGGTGGCCGTTGTGAATAGCCTGGGTCTCAATAACTGCAGGACAGAAAAGGTTAGTTTCCAAGACTCCCTTTGCAAAGGGTCAGAGATTGTGTTTGGCTCTCCTTGGAGATACATAGGTTGTTCCTCCCCCCCCCCCCCCCCCATTTTCCTTGCTCCATTTTCTTCTTCCCAATTTTTAAAGAGAATAGTTGCTTCTTTCAAAAAAAGCGAAAGGCAAAATGAAAAACACAACCAAAAGCTGACATGAGAGAGAGACTTGGAGACCCTTGGGGGAGAGGGGAGAGAAGGCAGAGATAGTTAAAGCCCTCACGAGAACTTTGGAGGCCACTAATTCTCTGTTCCACCCTGTCAACGTGTATTATGAGAAGGTGATCTTGGAAATCTCTGGGTCTGAGTGGAAATCTTGCTTTATGGAAATGCTTGCATGTGTTTGTGAGATGAGCTGGATTTGAAAATATTCAAGCTTCTTTAGGAACATAAGCTTTGCTGATACTCAGGCTCAGCTTCTGGGTATTTAGCCTTGTGAGGTTGTCACATATGATATTTTGTGACCATTGCAATGTAGCACTGCCATGTCACGTTAGATGACTTAACAAAATTGAAAAAATGGAGAATTGACAACACAAACTGTACCAAGTATTTGCAGTGAACTTAGAGGCAGCAGAACATATGGGCCTTACCACTTTCTGGTTTTGAACTGGCCTGTGAAGCTGTGCTATAACAAAATACCAACAAAGTGAATATTCTCTATTAAAATTTGTATGTACTGTAACCATCACGTATGTCAAAGAGGTTGTGATTTGCTGCTTTTCTTTGGAAATACCTGATGTCTTTCCATGCATTGCCCTGGCTTATGGAGGATAAATAGACCTGCAAGTCTTCCTGCCACATTTATAGTGAGCTGTCCTTATAATACTGCCGTCTGAGATAGACATCCAAACTCTCATGTGTCTCTCAACATCATATGCTTAGCAAGACTTTTTCCTCAGTTCCCCTCTTCCCTTGCAGTATTTTCTGAGGTGATAGAGCCTTCGTCATGCAGTACAGCAAAGATGACCGTTGTTGCATTTGGTGCAAACTTGAGTTTTACTGAAACTGCTTCTAGTGGCTTTTCACTGTAAGGCCTTGTGTGAATCACTGAGATAGGCAGATAAATAGAATGAATAAAAAAGATCAGCTATTTAGCAGAAACTTGAAAGTCAGTCATCCTAGGAAGCTTGTGAGTCAAACAATATTGTCCAGAATGAGCAGATTGCTAATTTGGATAGCTTTCCATTTTCCCTGTTTTTAGATGGAGTTTGATCAATAAGCTGTGAGAAGCCAGCAGTCTGGGTAATGAATGTTAAACGTACATGTGAGTCTCTCGCTACTGTACTTTTTTCATCAGCCTATCCTGGGTGTAAGTGATGTAGAAATGACTCCAATTTCATGCACTTTCGTGAGAGGAAGGGGAAGGAAAAAAGAGGTCAGTGTAATAGGTATCTGGCAGTACATACAATCTCTCTTTAGAAGAGTAAGAGCGCTGGTGTGGGGAGAGAGAGAGAGAAAGAGAGGGATGGAGCATGTTTACGGCATTTCACATGGAAGAGTACCGGAAGGGAAAAGGGAAAAGCAGAGTGTCAGATATAAGAAGAAGTGATCACAAGCACAAAGGAATTTATATTCAAATATTTAAGCATTCTTGAAAGGATGCTCGGAGCAGAAATTTCTTTTCTCTGCTCCCCATGTCGAAATGACTTTAACACTCAGCCAGATGCTAATGCAAAGTGACTCAAGCTATTCCTCGCAAGCATAGCTAAATTGCCGTTATTTGTTAAGCGCATTGAATTCAGCTGTGGATACAGCAGTTGGTTGCATTCAGAAAGCATCTGTACCCTTTTTTTTTCTTCTTTTTTTTTTTTTTTTTTTAATCCTCCAAAGCAGAGACAACTCTACCTAGCTCCCCCCTCTCCTCCCTTGTGCTGGCTGGGAATTGTCAAGTGACAACCGACCAAATCCTTTTGGACAGGAAGCCTTCATCCTGAGTTCTATATACTTGCAAAGCAGGCCTTGTGGTTGGATCAGGAAGCCCATTAAAAGCACTTTGATGGTATGGAAATTCATCTTCATGAAGCACCCAGGCCCCTAAGCAGCATGCTGTTTAGCTGTGGTTACAGATCAGTCATTCACATCGGAGGGCAGTAATTGTGCTGACGGCTTGTTCGGCAATGGAAGTACATAAAATAATCCCAGGCCCTCCACCATGGCATTGCGAGTTAATCTTCTTTAATACAGATCAGCTGTTGTTCTAACACATGACTTTATGCTGGCTCTAGTGACTCTGCACAGCCTTTTGATTAAGTAACAGGAGTGGAACCATCTGCATTCACTTTATTCTGTTACTTCGCTATTGTTGGGATTCTCCTTACCCCTTCTGTTTTCACTTCTCACCCTCAGCCCCAGTTGAAGTTTATTTTCCTCTTTAATTCATGCCTCCTGGTGGGCTTGTGGAGGGCAGAGAGGAGTTCTTTTACAAGGTGGCAGGAAGAAAAAATTGTTTGCTCAATTGAAAATTTTTCTAAAGCAGCTGTAGGGTTTGGGGTTTTTGATACGATAAATGCCAAAACTTTATCAGGCCACACTGATTTATTATTTTATTTTATTTTATTTTATTTTATTTTATTTTAAAGTGGAGAGAGGAAAGGACAGAACCAAACCTGAGCTCTCCTAGACTGTAATGGCATCTTAAGCCACTAAGCACTAGTTAAGAAGTTGCACTTTTTAACTTGTAGGGTCTCCTGAGCTATCTCGTGCATTTGACCCAACAGAAGAAAAGACGTAGGCTGTAAAGCTTAGGTACTTGTTCTCCTTTCTCATATATGCTGTAGGCTGTCCGCTGACTAGCCAGCTGTGAAGTTCAGATCCAGACAAACACCCCAGCTTTTCTAAAGTTTGTGTCTGTTTGATCTAGAACTTGAAAGTTTTCTCTCTTATTAAGAGCAAGATTTGAGAGGAAGGCAAGTGTTGCCATTTTGCATTAACTTTTATTCTGTTTTTCCCTGTTTTCAAGGGAAAGAAAAAGAGATAGTTGGGAAGGTGGGTAGTGAGAAATAAGAGTGCTGTGGTGTTACCGTTCAGAAGCTCAGGGTCCCACCGGGGCACTTCGAGGCAGCCCCCTGAACTTCTGGGACTTTGCATTTGCTTCCTGCAAGGGAAATTTTGAGGTGGGGGATGGAATTAAAAGAGGGTTAGGCTAAGGTAGCTATGTGTTCATGGGCATATCCATACTTAGAAATGTACATTGTGTCTATAGTTACGTGCAGAAGAAAGGCTCTCCTTCCTGTAGAGTGATCTCAATCTTTATAGGCAACAAACACTCATCTGGGGCTATCCCCAGTTTTCCTCCCTTCTTTGGTGCAGTGGCTAGTGTAGTTACGGAGACCTACGATTCTCTGAGACGTGTGGAGTTTTTCGTTGCATGAATTGCTGGTGCAGCCTACCAGTGAAGGTGGGCTCTGTGCAGTTCTGAACATGTATGTTAGACTCTTGGTAGGGATTTATCTGCCGGCAGTAGCTGGGCAGGCTCAGGGCTGGAAATCACCTTTGTGAGTCTCTGTTAAAGCTCTTGGGGCTTTTCTCCACACATGTACATGACCTGTTACCTGGCTTCTGTTCCCAGATGGGTTGATCCTGGTGGACAGCCAGCTGTAAGGCAGTAGTCAGACAGGAATTTTGTGGAATCGGAGAGAAACTGTGTAAAAGGAGTCATAAATGAGAAAAGATTTTTAAAAACGGCTAGGATGATTTGGGTGAGTCACTTTATGGGCATCCAACTTGGACCATCTTGAGGGATTCGATTTTCAGAAGATTACAGTAAAAACTATGAGCATCATGATGAACATGGATTTTACTAAAACCTATTTTAATTGCAAATAAAACATATTTTTACATTGCTTTTCTTGGAAGCATTTCTGTGTATAAATGAGAAGTGTGTGTATATGTTTTTCTGGTTTCTTGGAAACCCAGGAGCATAGTTTTTCTGTGTAATTGTCATCTACAGCTAATTATAGCTTGATATGTACTATACATAAACAATGTTACCTTTTATACGTGTAGCTTAGAGCACAGATTGTCAGCTAGTGCAAACACCACAACGGGCAACATCGGCAAGTGGACTCTGGTCTATTTGTTCGGCCCCAACACTGCCTGTTCCTCTGCAAAGGAGATGTACACAAACACAAAGAGCCAGCATGTGTGTGCACGCATATAGGCCTACAGTGCACTCGTTCAGAGATACACAGCGCAAACATGCACCGAGCTAGCCAGTAATTTTCTGACTATAGCCAGACTCTCAGGCATTCATGTATGTACCCTGGGAACTGAAAAAGGAGGAAGAGGGCACACAAGCAGGTATTTGAGCATGTGCCTGTGTACGCTGGTGCAAACGCAGGTACTGTTTTCCGAATGCCAGCGTCTGCTGCTAAAGGTGCAGGTGGCTGGGACAGTTGTGTAAGTATACACAGCCACACAAGCATTTCAGATGACTACGGTCGCAGTCACGCTCGTAGCACGCTCCGAGATGAGTGCATCCGAATACATACACCTCCTGTGCTGGAGGGTTTCTTAACCTGTGATACAAGTTCTCCCTGTTATTGCTTGGAGTGTGTCCTTTTAAAAGGCTCTGACATCTACTTGTCCGCTGGGCTGTAACTAAAGAGCTATTTGTAACAATATTTATTCCAGCATTGTAAGCAGGAGCCTATTTATTACTCATGCTTATGGAACATCGGGTTCAAGATATCTTTCCTCCCATTCCCACCCACCCCTCCCTCCCACCATCCTCCCCATTCCCACCCCCACCTCCCCTCTTCCCCTTAAGAGAGTGCCAAACATGAAATGACAGTGACCATTGTTGACTTAATGTGGATGTTTAATAATGAAAAAAGTGTGTCAGTTCCAGCGTTAGTTACAAATGGCAGTAAGTATATCGGGTGGCAGCCCTGTAATAATTTTACATCCATCATTCCTTCCTGATGCCTCGCTGGCTGCCTGATGGATGGGGATAGCAGAGTTAACTCTTAAGAAACTGCTGTGATCTGCTGAGCTGAAATGAATTCTGTCCCTGCTCTCCCCTCAGGGAGGAGGGGGATATTAAGAATCTCAACCCGCAGATCCTGCTGTCTTTGAGAAATAAAACACTGGAGCTCACTTTACTAAAGGCATAAGCAGGAGCTGGTTTAACACATGGGATTTAAATTTCTCTTGCAGTAGAGAATTTTACTTCAATAACATTTTTTTTCTTCCCCAATGGTTAAATTTGAACCAGAAAGTCAAGAAAAAACTGGAGGAGAGAAGGGCAAGGAGGAGAAGAAAAGGGAAGGGTTGGTAAAACAGACTGTGACCCCTGTGCTTGCTGCAGACACTGACAGTCCGTGGGTCAGACTAGACTGACTAAGTTGTAATGACTGAAACTGGGAAGAACGGGACCTGGCGCAAGTTGGGCTTCCCAAACAGGAGAAACACACTTGAAATAAGTCCAGAGGTACAGTACTAACATCATAAACCAAATCACTTTGTAAGAGTTGAAAGCTGCCCATTTTCATAATCTCTGTATTATTTTACTGGAAAAATACTTCAGCTTTCTCAGTGACTGGCGGGGTCTATATTACCCACAGACATTACATACACACACACTTATCCCTGCAAGTTCAGCAGGCAGCTAGTATCTGTGTCCTGTAATTTGTAGCCCACTCTATTCCTCACTGGCCTGTAAAACACTAGGAAAGATGATCAGCGTAATATTTTTGTTCTCTTCTCGCAGTGTGAGCGGAGATCTGTTTGGAATAATTATTATACAATGTGAGGACCAGGGCGTATCTTTCAGACAATGAACTGGTACAGTCCCACAACATAAAAGTCAACATATTTTCCTAACAACTGTATATCCCTTTCTTATTACCCTTTTCCCTACACTCTTCCTAATTTTGTCTTACTGAGTTTCTCTGCCTGCAGAAGTTCTTGTATGTGGGTTGCAGTCCTCGTTGTTAATGCTATCAACACAGTTTTCAAAAAGCATGACAAGAGGGCGAGCAGGTACTATGTCATCACCCATCCATCACCCTGTATGTCAGCCTTTCAGTAAGTCCAGTCAGCAGGCTCAACAGGATCATTCATGTTCAGGGAGTCCTCCATTCAACAGGGCTACTGTATCCATTGTCATTTCTCCTGAAAGTTTTCTCAGGTCTAATTAAAAACATGTCAAGTTTGCACACTGCAAAGATCAAAACTGGTTTTGCCCGGCACTGGTAACTAAGTATTCAACATTTTGATTTGATTCAGCTGAAAGTTTATTACCCCACCCCAGCCTTTTTTTTTTTTTGCCATTTGCTTTGTGGAGCTTGTGTATATTTATATTTACAGCCTCTGCATTTAATGGCCACATGCCTTGTTTTCACAGATGGCCAGTGGAAGACTTCCCCTCCCCCCTTTTCTTTTAGTAAAGCCTGCCTTTGGTTTTGCTACTTCTGTCACAGTGCCACTACTCTCAGTTAGCAAGTGCCTACGCATGGGAGGGAGAGATTCTGCAATGAGGATTTTTTTTATTCCCCCAAGGATTTTAGCTCTTTATTTTAAAATGTTGTGTTTTTTTTTTCCTGATTGACCGTCATCTATTAAATGCCCAGATAGATTTTTCAAAGAAAAATCAAGTGTGTATATTTGTGTGTCTTTAGTGCATCGTTATGGCAGGGATGGGTGGGCAGGGTCAGCTAATAAAAAATGAAACACACAGAGGGAGGGACAAATTCTGCCCATGGATGTGTGCATGAAACTCCCGTTGAAGTCAAGGAGAGCAGCAGGCAAAGAGGCAAGGGAAGAGCCCTGGATCCTTGCAGCTGCTGACATCTGAATGGGAATTTCAGTCTTCATTAACTCCAAAGGGCAGAGATTGGAAACATTCGCGGGCTAGTGCGGATCACGGAGGACTGCAGCTGTTTATACCTTAGTGGAAATTTTATTAAGCCCAATAAAGGTGGATCAACTTCCTCCTGAACAAAAACATACAGTTGATTTGGAGTTCTTGTTACGTCTTTTGAGCTTTTTGAGTTTTTGGGTTTAAGTTCTAAGCTGTGCCTTACAGCCACAAGAGCTAATTACTTCCGGAGATTTTATTATTATTTGTACATAATCACATGCCTCCAATAGCTAGGGCTTTCAGCACGTTCATGGTCGCCAGCATCAGGGCAATACCTCTCTTCAGTGTAACAGAGGCTGAGCTTGATTGTTCTGTGGCTTATGTCCGCTTAGTCTCCCGGGGGATCAGTCTGTCCTAGTAGGGGGATCTGCTCGTCCTAGTATGCAGGTGTTCACTCAGCTGTGTGACAAACAGCCACTAGTGTGTTTTGGGGGTGCTGAATTTTACCTTTAATTGTAGTGATGCTGATGCGGGGGAGTAGACAAGCTAAGCCTTACTTCATGACTGGAAAAATGTTGTGGTTTCTTTCTTAGGAAGTAGCCTAGATAGTATGTTAACTTCTTCGTTAGGGCTGGAAGAAATGTAAGGAAAGGTAGGGCAGCCTTCATAATTTGAATACCTTTGTATCTGTATTGCTGCTGCGCAGTTGAGTCACCCATTGTTTAATAAACAATTGCCAGGAAAGCAGAGACTGTATTCTTGCTTTCTCTTTACATGCATGTAGACCCTCTTTCCCAGGATATCCTGCGGGGGTTGTAATTTTCATCTTGTTCCATTTTTGGTGTACCACCTCTCTTCCTTGATTAACCCTTCCTTTCCTCACTGATCAGCTGTAGCAGCTCTTTCTGACTTGCTGTGAAAGCCTTCATTAAAATTTAAGCAGCAGATTTCATCCAGAGATCTCAAAACTCTTCACAGTGGTGGGAAGATGTCACGATCTCCGTCCTGCTTAGCTGGGGAAACTAAGGTGCAGTGACTGAACAATTCATTAAGAGCTGCAGAGCATGGCAGCCCAGAAAGCAGTCTAGATGAGAAACTGGGTCATGTAACTCTTAACCTATTTGCAATCAGCAGCTTACAGCTGGATCTGGTTGAGGTCAGTGCCTGTGCCCTCACTGTAGAAACTTTTCTAGGAAGGACGCAGTGTCTCATCATTCTGCTTTGCTTTTGCTTTCCTTTTTATTTCTTCTTTAAAGTAATGGGCAGGGCCAGCCCTGCCTGCATTTTCATTTAAAAATCCTGACTTGCATTGTCTCTCAGAGCTCATAACCAAAGAAAAGGAGGACCTCAGTGTCCTCATTTCCTCTAGAATTGCTACTTCCCATCAGTTTGTTGCCAAGTCAAATAATATATTTTACTGAGGAAATAATTCTTTCTCAAATAAAGAATTAAAAAAAAAAATCTTAGGGGCCTAACCTCTGCCAAGTTACTGAGGTTTTTCCTCTTTTCATTTCAGTGGACTTTGTCTTGCCCTCAGTGTTTTGAAATGCACGGACTTGAGAGCCCTTAGAAACCACAACATACAGCAAAGAAAATGCCTATACAAATTTCAGCAAATTCCCCCCATGACTGGGTGTCCATTCCTGAGAGGAGAATGGTTAAATGTCTGGGCCGACTTGGTCCATCTGATTTTTTTCCCCTATAACACCTTATAGGGCACTTCTCTACTGAGTCCCTATAGCACTTCATATAGATTACAAATCAGATGCAATGATTTCTAGGCAGTATTGAACCAATCTGGATTTGAATATGTACCATAAACCAAAAGATAGGGTTCCTTTACCAAGTGATGTAGCCCCAATTAAAACTGAGTGTAATAATTCTGAAAGAAGTACCATAAAATAGGGAAGAGCCACAAATAAAGAATGTTCTTTTTCTTGCTTCTAATGCTGCTTTTAGGTTCTGTGGGTGGATTATTCCATGAAAAAGAGAGATCTCAGATAAGCAAGACTGAAAGAGCTGAGGGGGTGGTGAATGCATTGTTTCTTCATACTCAACTTTGATGCAACAACAACAAAAAAAATCTCCCAAATGATAAATTGCTGTGACATTATAAATAATCTTTCATCTTCTTTGGTGGTCCACAGAGTTTATATAATTGGAAGGCTAAAACCCTTCTTTGTTATTTCTTCCCTTTTCATTAGTACAGTAGAAGACTATAAAATTGTGCAGCCAGAAGGGGTTTAACAATTACTGAGTCAACATTTGAAAGTCTCACTCTATTTTATCATTTTATGCATGTGCTTTTTATGAGTTTTACAGCCATGCAAGCGTTACTTAAGCAGGGTCCATTGTAATGGCAGATCTGTACCTGCTCTTATTTTTATTTTATTTTGCTTTCCCTTGTAACATGTGCTATCAGCAAGAGTCTCAATTCCACACTCACAAAGAAATTACAAGATTGAGGTTATAATTTTTAGGTAAGAGTCAGGAGTGCTAGTTTCAGTTCCTAAAACTACCAGTCTTAGTAAGAAACCTTTGGCAAGTCACATAATATGTGACTCAGTTTCCTATCTGGTAAACAGAGTTACTAAATACTGCCTTTCTTTATGAAATTTTGTGGCTAAATTCACTGATGGGTGCAAAACACTTGGGCAATGTGATCTGTTACACAGAAGAACCTAAATCTAAATAGAAGATCCCTCTGAAAAGAGCTGGAAATTCTCTTCAGCGGTTACAGGTATAACAGCATCTGGATTGTAACATGGTTTGGACTGGGACATACAGTGTGCACAGTACCTATTTTGAAGTACCATGGCATTAATATACAGGAGTAGAGCCCGGACTGCGAATAATTCACCATGTGCAAACCTCTGGGCACACCTCTCGTTACTGCCAGTGATTCTTCTAAGTTCTTCCAGCTCTCTGTCATCCGTAATGCCTACCTATCTATCTCATGTTTTCCACATTTTGTAAGACTGTGGATGAAGATTTTATAACACGAGCTATTCTGATGTTTATTATTGCCAGAGGCAGAGGAATTGCACAGGAAGATTACTTTTACAAAGTCTTCACTCATGTCAGATGTAGGATAAGACTCTTCACCTTTTTGGAGAGCTAAGAAAAATGTCATAATGTTGAACGGATAACACCTGGCACCACCACTGTGTCTGATAATTAAAGGTGTTTTTCTGTCATAAACAGAAGTGAACTTTCATTGCGGGATCATAATCTAGCTGCTAATCTGCCTAGTACTTTAAGACTTGGTGCATATTGACCAAGGTATGTGTCGGAATGGTTGATATTTACTGGGGCTTGCCGAGAGAAGACTTGTGCCTCAGCACCACAAACCACATTAGATGCTGGAACAGGCCCTGCTCAACAATCTAAGATAAAACCTAGCTTATCAAAACTCAATCTATTTGAAAATACCACCTTTAGAGTTTAGATGTAGGCGTTTTTCCCACAGAGCAGGATGATAAATAGCTGGACAAACTGCACTTGGAGGGGGAGGGGGGAAATGGGACACTAAAAAGGACAATAACAGGCTACCATCTGTTTCTTTTTACGCATTGACACTGAAGGAAACAAAGGTAGCAGGCACTCTGTCCATCAGTGTATTTGTAGTTCTTCAGTGCAAGAACTGATGAGCAAGCTTCTCCTTGCAGTCCATGGGTAACGGTGTTTGGCTCCCTCCAGCTCCTCTACAAACACATTTTTTTCACCTGGCCTTTCAGTTCACTAGGAATAAGGAAAGCAGGAATGTCAAGAGATGTGCTTGAACACTCCTCCTCTGGTGTTCTACACTGGCTGTATCTCTGCAGGCATGAAACTGAGAGGAAAAATACTCCTATCAGGGGAAATGGGGGTAGGGTTAGGGGAGTAGAAAAGAGGAGAGTGGACTGCTTCAGTAAAATAGCTAACCTTGAATTATGCAATCGGAAAAACAGCTCTTGCCAAA
This sequence comes from Sagittarius serpentarius, assembly GCA_034782735.1. NCBI lineage: Eukaryota > Metazoa > Chordata > Aves > Accipitriformes > Sagittariidae > Sagittarius > Sagittarius serpentarius. The sequence goes on along the minus strand of JAVKLA010000024.1, from coordinate 10,875,719 downwards.
ATACAGTTCTGACGGAGTTCAGAGTACTGTCAGTGTTTGCCAAATACCCCAGCCAAAAGGATGTCTCAAAGAGGGGGAGGAGGGATCCGTTACCATATGCCCAGCATTCACAGAATTCTGGAAGAACTGTGGAGTCCTTCAGAGTGGAGGCGTGTGCATGGTCTCAGGTGCGCCCTGAGCGTTGGTGCCGTGATCCAACACAAGGCAGGAGCAGCGAGGTCAGAGGGGAGCAGGCAGATATATCAGAATGTCTTTATTTCTCAAACCTTCCAAGGTTTTGCTTCACATTTGTTACAGTAGTGGGAGGAGTTCTGGCAAACTTTATCAGGCTGTTCTACATATGTTTTGACTCTTCTTGTTTTATGTTTCTTCTATGAAGGAGACTGCAACCAAGTTCTTGTCATTTTTAGATCAATGTTTTGTTAAACTATGACAGCTATCCATGACAGAGAGCCAAGTAACTTTTGCAGCTGACCACAAAACTGAGCCTGACTTGTGGTGCTTAGTCATTTTTTATATATTTTTTTTCTACATGACACATTCCGTGTGTGTGTGTGTTTTTCATTGTTCTTTTAAATATAATTAGAGCATTGCTAGGAGCTGTGGTACAAATCAGTCTTCTCCAGCAGATTACTTTCTTTGATTAATAAAGTTTTAGAAACTTCTCATCACATTGTGGCTACTGATGAAACCTCTCTGGTTATATTTTGAACGGTTGGGTTATTGTGGGATTGGTTGCTCTCTACAGTATTGTCTTCTCTGGTTTGCCCGTTACAATTTTAAATGATCCAGACAACAGAGCTGTCACTGCCCCTATGGAGAGTCTCTCCTACAGTCCAGTAGAAATGACCATTAGGATAGTTTCTCCCAGCCTCTGCTGAAGTTCTTCATAGAGGAAAAAGATGTTAATGTCTTTCAGCCTTCTAGGGCCTGATCCAAAATTCAGAAATTTAGAAGAAAAAGAATCACTTCATCTTTAGCAAGAGATCCCTCTGTTTCTTCTTCTGCAAGAGCAGAAGCATTCTTTACTGTTTGTTTTCACTGCTTTGTGCTGTCTGATTTTTAGCAGGTCTCAGAAGCAATTCTTTGCAACACTTCCCCGGGTATGGACCAACCTTGCCTGTTCTTCCTGGCAGTATGGGTTCTAGGCTGCAGTTGATGCCACTCATGCATTGCTCATAGGATGAATTGCATTTTATACCTTTGGGGTCTGGGACAAATCTGAAACGAAGGGGATTATCACTCTGGTTATTTTCTTGTAGCTTTAAAAACCTGCAAGCACGTACGATTTCATCAGCTGAACTCTCCTCCCTATTTCTTTCTCTGCCCAGCAAGACAATTGGATGTAGAGCTTGATAAAATGATAAAATAAGTTTAAGGTATCATCCAACATAATGTGCAGGAACGTGCCACTGCCTTCTGAATTCTAGTGCTGTATCACAACTGCTTTATTAAAGTGTGCTGTTGAACCCGATATGCCTGTACTCCACCTGTTATCACTGGATGCTACCGCGGCTTGCTACTGTTTACACAGCTAATCCAACACAGCAGAGTTGTCGCAGTTTTAAGAATGTGTAATTTGCTATCGAATTAAGATAATGATGATGAATAGATCCTATTTTTGTATAAACTTGAAACCATTGTGGACCTCTTGTCTGAAGTTCTTAAATAGGTTCTGTGAGAGGGGGCTGGGCTAGCAATGTCAGCAGGTCGCCAGTTTATTTGGGGTCAGGGAAGAGAAGATTTTTTTTCCTTTGTTTCTTTGGAGCTTCCATAAATGCTTTCTTCATAAACGGAAAGAATCTATAGGAAAGGTTGAGAGATGCTTCCATCAAACAAAAAGCAGTAATTCATCAACTGAATGCTTTCAAGCAAAACAACATGGGAACGCTGCGTAGCCCCTTTCAAATATTCTGTAATTGTAAAAGCGTTTCTGTATGTCAGGATTGTGGAAAATCAGCTGCTGTGTGTTTAATGGGAAGAGGGTAGGACAGAACATTAACACAGAAAAGTACAGCTGGCTGTTTCGATGTCCTCTGTTTCAAGAGCAACGTTGTGCAGAAGTTCTCTTTAACTGCCGCCTTATCGTTGCTGATTGAATTACATTGTCATTCTCCGTGTTTAAGTAGCAGGGAGTAAATTGTCACCATGTTGAAAGGGTGATCTCCCCGCTCGCCCCTGTTTCGGCTGTCCAGAGAGCCACCTGCAAGCACTGGGGCTGAGCGGCGCAGCCCGGGAGCTCAGCACTCCTCTGGCATTCCTTCGCAGCCCCTCTTCGATCACGCCTGCGCTCTCTCACTTCGTCTAACGTGGCTGTACCTCAAAATGCAAAACCTTGCCCAAGATGGATAGCGGCAGAGCATCTGTAGGCTTGTTAAGTCAGACTCTGATAAACGAGCCGTACCCGCTGTGTACCTTGCAGACGGCATGCCAGAGTATTCGCTGACCTTAAGACTCAATCAGATCATGTCGGCTGAGTGTGGTTCTGAATGTAACTGCCTCTGACTTCAACAGCTGCGTTTACTGCATAAAGAAAAAGCTGTTAAGCCTGTGCCCTTTGCGCTCTCAGCTCTGTTTCTCTAAGAGGTTTATACATGATTCAAGAAAAGTCTGCAACAGAATAACTCCCCTCCCCCATAATGTACCCAACAAGAGGAGATGTTCTTTTATATTTTTGGTCGATGGCAGCATTTTTAAATGATTTCTGACATAAAAATTTTTGAACTCTTATCATTATGAAATTGACGGTAAATAGATTTTTTTTCTGAGGAAAAACTGTTGACTTCCATTATATATCTGAGATCCATTTGGAAGAAATACAAAGTCAGCTTATTCTTGACTTTCTATCTGCTGACAGGCTGCTTTGGAAATGAGAGCTGAGCTAAAACCGGTAGATCAAAGCGTTTGGTAAAGCTAAATGCCTGAATAGTTCAGGTGCTTATTCGAAGCTTCCCCAAGCTTTCTGGATCTGCTGTGCCTGGTAGCGTTACAGAAACCCTTTTGCTTGTGATAGGTTGACTCTGCTGGGTGAGCTTTTCCTGCAAAACCCAAGAGGATAACTCATCTTGCACACTTTCGGTCGTGATGTGTCTGGTTATAGATAGAGCACCAGGAGCGCAAAAGGGTTCCACAGTGAAAATGAACATGAGGAGCAGGAAAGTTAACCTCATGTTCCCTAAACTGTGTGATCCTACGAAGCTGAGCAGATTAGCCTCGTTTCAAAATCTCTCAAGACAGTTTCTCTGAAATGACTTACATGAATTTGAATTGTTCTTTGAATTGCAGATGCAGGGACAGCACGTTACAGGGAGCGTTTCTGTTTTCGCGTTGTTCTCTTTTCTGTTTTCTTCTGTAATACAACCCAGTGACATTATTAGGCTACGTAGAATAGTTGTAAAGCCTCTGGTTGCTATGTGAAACCTGAAAGTTTTTTTAGTTTGTTGATCTTTTATAGTCATCAGGATTGGAACAGAGCAACAAAACAGCAATCTTTCTTTCAGGAAGAAGCTCAAGAATTTTTTCGACTGAAGCCACTTTATTATCATGCCGTATCATGTCATTTTCTTAGCTTCGCAAAAGGCACAGTGCCTAACGTTTTGAAATGTTAGTATTGCTTTCCTGAAAGATTTATTTTTAAACATATGATTGTCAGGAAGATAGAATGTTTATGAGTGAAAGTCATTGGGAAAACAAAAACAGTTGGAAAATGGAACACCTTTGTATTTGTAAAGTCAAACAATTCAGGGGGAAGCGAGGTGTTTTGAAGAGAACATTGGGATTAATGGCCCTGGCATCTTGTTCTGGCAATGTCTTTAGACACCGCTGCAGCCTGACAGATTAATTGGCAGCACGCACTAGCCTGTTGCAATCCAGGGTTCACAGATAGTTCTGACTAGATGAATGACGGACGGGGTGTTAGTAGGATTGGGCAAAACAGTCTGGACAAGAACACAAACTGCTGCCCAAGTATCATGCTTAATTCAGGCTGACCCTTTCCCAAGGCCTGAGTAAGTTTGAACTACAGGGTGGGTTTTTTTCTCTATGGGCTGCTTCCTAAAATATTGCCTTTTAAAAAAGAAGAAGGGCAAAGTCACCCATGTCTCTGCGCTTTGATTGCAGGCTGGAAATAGAGTAAACCAATAAATACATTGCAAAAGAGTGTGTATCATCTAAGCTTCCAGTCCAGCTTTGCAGTCTCAGGGACATAGAGAGTTGAAGTATTCTTCAGATGTGCAGCCAATTTTATCGTGCCTAACTAAACCAATCTTTTCAACACTATGAAGTTTGCTCATCACTAGCTAATAAGCGTGTTTTAAAAAGGACTTGGTAGAGTCTGCAACCATATCCCTTCCAGAAAAAATACTTTTATGTATTCTTAAATACCTGGCTCAGTAAACTGTTGTGAATGAATTGTTATCCAGCTTCCCTATCAACCTTCTAAATTGCCTATGAACTTTGCAGTTACAATGTTTAATTATTTTCCTGATCTAAATCCCGTCATCTTGCCCATATAGGACAAAACAACACTGGAGACCCTGACTCAGCAACTGGCAGTAAAACAGAGTGAAGACGGGAAGTTTAGCCACGCAATGATGGATTTCAACATGAGTGGAGATTCTGACGGTAAGTACAAATGGCTTATCCTTATTTCCAGGTTTGTGTGTACATGTCAATGGGATCTGGAGGAGAATGCAAGTGCTTTGGAGGCCTGTGAGGAGTAAGAGCGGTTAGCAATAAGTGGCTATGAAACAAGGCAGGAAAAAATGATTCATCGTGTGGTGTTTTAAGTCTGGAGGTGATTTTTAGCCTTCCCTTCTCTACGCTGCAGTTCTCAAGACTGGACTGAGAATGTATTTCTGATGGTGAAAGGGAATAAAGGAGGCAAATCAGTGTTGAGATAAATGAGATTACACAGTGACTCCATGAATTATAGAGCTGATCATCCGTAGGTGTTGCACGCTCTTCATCTGTAGGAACTTTCTTGGTTTGATGAAGCAAGCGTAATATTCGTTTCTTTCTCTGCTGTTGCTTATTTGGTTATGGAGAGGTAAGCACAAAACCAGGCAGATGTGTAAATGTTCATTTGCTAGTTAGAGAATTGCTTAAGAAGAAACTCCTGAAGTTGCCATGTATCACCCCCTTCCCATCACAAAAAAGGTGGAACATAGGTAACATAATCTGACCAGCTTTCTGTAAGTAAGAAAGGAAAAAAATAAAAATAAAATCTACATTGTTAAGTGTTAGGTTTATGTTATTAAGTAGTAAAAGATGGTTTTGAAAAGCTGTTTAATGCTTTGTGTTGAAAAAAAACAGTTGAAACTCTTTATCAAGTCTATCTATACTGTGTGATGCTGAATCAATAGAACAACTGAAAACTAGACAATATACAATATATGGTATTCCTACTGCTTCAAGTAAAGAGAAGAAATGTCATTAACCTATTGTGAACACTGACTCATTGAATGTGCAGCACCTGACATAGGTTACTGATAGCAGAGGAAGCTGCGTGATGAAACACCCAAGCTGGGAATGTTTTCCTCTTTCTTTTTAGGAAGTGCAGGAGTTTCAGAGTCTAGAATTTATCGGGAATCCAGAGGGCGTGGTAGCAATGAGCCCCATATCAAGCGCCCAATGAATGCATTCATGGTGTGGGCTAAAGATGAACGGAGGAAGATCCTTCAAGCCTTCCCTGACATGCACAACTCCAATATCAGCAAGATACTAGGTAAGAACGATCGAGCAGTGTTCTTGCGGTAGCAAAACTCAAAAAACTTGTGACTGAATAGAGCTGAGCACCTGATGCAACAGAATTACCGTCTCTAGAATGTCTATTTTGCTACTTAACAACTGCACCAAGGACAACAGTGATACAAGCTCCCTCCCACTGTGCTACCCAGCAGTATACATTGACCATAACCTGAAATGTTCTCGTGTCTTTGTAATTATCGAGATTGTGACGGTGGGTTTGGTGCGAAAACATGAACTGAATAGACAAAACCAGTTCATTTCATTAGGCTTGGAACAAGCACAAGACGACTGCTATCGTTTATTTGCCCACGTATTTCAACTAACGAGTTTCTGTAGGGTAGCACACCACAGTATTTGATTTGTGCCATTACACTTTCTGTTCAAATCAATGGCTATAGGGAAAAGATCCTAAAATACATCCTTTTATTTTAAACACTGACAGTTTTAAAGGATTTTTATTATGTTCCTGTTATATTAAATTTCCCTTTAGTACATGATCTCTATCACAAGCTGCTTTTATTCTAAATATTCTGAAAAGAATTCTGAAATTAAAAAAAAACCATCAGAACTAATTTCCATATCCTCTACTCTTCACATCCCAAGCAATATTTGTGATGAACATCATCTACTGAATTTCGTGCCATAGTCTCCCAACTTTTCACTACTTGCTCAAATTCCCAGGACCACATTCTGTCCTAAGTTACTCCTCTGTGTTACGCTGAACGATACAGAAGGTGAATAATGAGGATCTCCGAGGCCAATGAATTACTGTTCTGCAGGGGAAAAAAAAAAAAATCTGTGACCAAATTGGAGATGTTGCATTTTTACTGATAAAGACTGTGTTACAGGACCTAAGTGTCCCTCAGGCCAGTGGGTAAAAGCTTAAGCTGGGAACATGTTTACTGGGGCTGCAGGTCTTACTGGTTTTGCAGACAACTCAAGAGATGTAGCACAATTGTAATAGCAGCATTAACCAGCTGCAGGGCTGGTAAATGTGCTGAGCTTAAACTGGGCAGAGGTTTGAAGCTTAGCTTGATTAGAGTGGTATTATGAAAAGTTAGCAGGGGGCAAGTGGAAATGAAATAAATTGGTGGGAAAGGCAGAATGTATTGGCTGTGGATGGCAGATGTGACGATATTAACCCATGATTAAAAGGGTGGTACGAGATGATTAGATTAGTTATGGGAACAGGATTAGAAGGCTAAATTGGTTATGTTGATGGTCAAATAACCTTATACTGGTTAAAAGGGATTATACTGGTCAGAGGTGTATGATGTGATTAGACGGAGGACAGGGCAGTAATAGTTTTGGTCTGTTTCTAAATTGAGAGTAGACCTGGTTAAACCTGTTTTTAAATAATCAGCTTCAGAAATCTACAAGATCATTCTGAATGGCCCTTTCATATAGAAAGTACAAAGAGAGCTTGATGTTTTCCCTCTTAACTGATTGTTTTGGATAACAACCTCCGACAGCACGCTGCTAATTCATTCTGCTTAAAACAGGCGCTTGAGCTGGGCTGACATTTTACGCAGTCTCTGGGGATCCTGGTTGACATTTTAAAGGGCTTCTAAGCATTTTATAATACCCTAAAATCTGGTTTTAATAAGCCATTCTGCTGAAATTGTTAACATAAGGAATCACCTTTTACTGTTTGGCGCTAGATCAGGGAGATACGGGGACATCTTTTTCTGATTAGATATACAGTAGTTGGAGTAAAATGTGCAAATTCATTACAGATCCTGTTGAGGTGACAGACAGTATAGCTGACTCCAAACTCTTTCTGTTTTGCTGCCAGATATAGGGAAAAGCAAGGTCTGAGGCAGTAAGAGATGATGTTTCTATTTCTTTCCAGTATCACATTTAATTTTTTTATTCCACCTATGCAATGGAGAGGGTTGTCCCGACGTCTTCTTTCTTGACAGAATTGTTACAAAGGTCTTCCCTCAATTGCAAAAGGCCAGTCTTTTGAAGTCAGCAGGGAGCTCTCTGTTAACTGGCGTAGGGTGAGCAACTAGAAGCTTACAGTTCAGCCAAGTATTAGGGTCTTTTTATTAGAAAGCCACAATTTTTCCTTACCATTTTCTTAGCAGCACTGCTACACACTGAGGTCAGAGAGCTCGTTGTCATGGGCAGTAGCTTAGATGGAGTTATCACCAATCGAGGGTCATTTTTGTAGTAAAATTGAGAGGAGGTGCCCTTCCCAGCACTAGAATTCTCTAGGGATTATGTTTGACACTGTGCTATTATGTTTTGAGCATAAAAATTAGATACATGGATATGTCACTAAATTCATCTGTGCATACGTTTGTCATCCATCTGTTCATTGCAACTTAAACTTGTGGATAATGATTTTTTTTAGTAAATGTTAAAAAAGTGCTAAAAGGGGTCTGCTGGACCCTATCAATTTAATAATGCATTGTTTAGATATTTTTGTAAATATTTTAATAAATTTCACTGAGAAATCTACGTAAAGAGATTAGGAAAAGATGAAGATAGATACTACCTTCAGGAATTCTCTCATGGATGTTTAAGTGTGTGAATACAAACCTACACACATACCTATACATTATACAAGTGTTTATGTATGTGACAGTATTTTTTAAACATAAAATCAGCCTGATTCAGATACTCAGATTCAAAAATGTCAGTCTAATGGACTATTAGGCAGTATTACAAACAGCTGAAAATTCTTGTCAGAGAAACTTGGCTTAAAATCAGCGGTAAGCAGAGCTGCTAACCCCGCGTAGTGCATGCGTGTGTATGCCCGAGCACACCGCAGGGCATCTCTTTTCTGCCCTGGCCTCAAATAGCTGGTGTCTGCAGCCGTGTTCACGGTCGTTATGTGGGCACAGCTCTAACTGGCCTAGTTCACTTTGGGGGCAGGAGCCATGTTTGGTGCTGCAAAGTCTCGTAATTTTCTCATTTATTTCCTAAGTACTTCAGCCACCAGATCAGGGAGAATCCTGCGAGAATCCTGCTTGTCATTATGTATGCATCCAGGGAGGGGAACGGGTTCTTGTTTCCATAGTCAAGGAGAAAAGCCTTGCATATTTGACCCACTCGAAGCTTTCTAACACAGATGGTGAGCAGAAAGCTCACCCAAGAGTGTAAATCTTCCCTTAAAAAGAAAGATTTTTCAAGATTCTTCAATCACACCTTGTTTGGGCTTGGCCTTGGCACTGGGCATAGGTACCCATGCCTGCCTGTGTGTGTTTATAGACACATAAAACAATGGCAGATAAAACTATTACAAATACATTTTATTTTTAACCAGTTTTGGTGTGTTGATTGACGATAACTCATTCACAGCTTAGCTTGCCTGTGGGTGCAAATTCAAAGATCAGAGTTACACATTCTTCTAACTTCCAAAATTTCAGATTAAGACCAATCAGAGAGCTGGTTGCGTTTTGTGTATTACTAAGAAAATAAGTGAAAATGATAAAATGTAAAAAACAAGGGTTTATCATGAGAAAATGTGCCCTTTTTCAAAATTCATTTTGATAGCATTGTTTAATTATTTATGATACTTCAAAACATACTAGTAAATTACATTTAGTATACTTTGTAAAAATGGTAAAGTCATAGTAAGAGGAGGTATCACTGCAGAAGGCAGCTATTAAAAATTTGCTAGGAAGAGCGGTGAGACTGCCAGGATTTTTGTTGTATTGAGTTTGCAGCTTAGGAAGGAAAAACATAACGAATGACATTTATGTATAAATATTGTATGTGTAACTGTATGTACAAATATTATGCATCAAACTTTGAGTTTTTATGGCCCTGATCCTGCAAAGACTTATGTTTGCTTAATTTCACCTACTATTTACAGATCTTTTCACGTGAGGGGTAGAAATCTGCCTGCCCAGATCTGACTGTAGGATTGCAGCAAGTGAGCTAGCACAGAGAAAGAGGAATTGTGCTGGGATAGAACATTTTCATGGCAATTTTGGACAACTGATTTTAATTTCTACCTTTCTGTCTGCCCATCTGTCTCAAAATATATCTTGAGTTCCTACATTGCAGGTCCCCTCACAGCATGTAAAGCAAATGTCAAGATTTGTTTAAAGACTGAGGTTTTCAACTTTCTTATTCATAAATAAAAACTGGTTCATCAACAGGAAATGGGGCTGGGGCTGTTTTTCTAAGCCATTGGGACTACAGCAGGTCTGTGATTAGAGGACTCCAGATTTAGACTAACTTTTATGGTTTTCTTCATGTGCTAAAACACCAGTGTGCCAGTGTGTCTGCAAGGCAGAATTTGAAAGTAGACCTACATCTGGGCATCTTCCAGTAGAGCTCATATGCTTTACCCTGAATTCTTAACATCATTCAACGCAGGCCCTATCTATGTTTCCATCTTGCGCAGCATTAGTAGGTGTTACGTGTTTTGGCCGTCTCCACATGTTTATCACTGTGTCATTTAGCCCAAAATCTAGGAGGTACTACATGTGGAAAGTTGATGTCACTTTTTCTAGCCACTGTCTTTGCCAGAAGCAGCTTGGAATAATTTCTCTGCAGGAGACAAAGCTGCTGACCAGGATTCCGGCCGCAGAGGTTTGCTGCCCTGTGTAACACAGAGCCCTGCCACTGATGCCCACGTGCAAACACTACCTCTGTATGACATACGAAGTGCCGCCCGTGCAGGAGTTTTAGTCCAAATCCTAGAAACCATCTAGTCACGCTAATACGCTCGTGTGCCTAAGCCAATAACAATGTAATTCAGCTGTTTCCCATTCCAGAACTAGCTGGAGGAGCTCTGCATGTTGTGTGTTGTAAACGTCATGAAAAATGATGGGGTTTGACTCCACAGTCACGTTTGCTAAGAAAGGGATGTCCATTGCTTCTCTTCAGAACAAAGACATCATTGTTTACGAATTGGTTATCTCTAGGTGTGAGGTCAGGCTGCACCAGCCTGTTAGCCCTTCACTCCAGAAGCCCAAACTGTAGCTTGGAGTAAAGATTCAAAGAGCAATGGGGAAAATGGTGTCAATAATCTGAAGAGACCTTTCTAGAGGGAACCAAACTGTTTTCTTTCCTGGGAAGGGATAACTGAGATAACTGTGCTCTCTATATTGCGAGTCTTAGGGGCAAAGTGAGCTAAGACCAGCCTGAGTAATAGTGTGAGCTAAGTACAGTATGAGTAACCATAAAAAATGAAGAACAAGAGGAAGTCAAGTATGACATATGACATTATGAACCCATTAAATTGAGAAACTATTCAAACTTTTTTTCCAGTGGGAAAATAGACTATTTTCCAATAAAGTTTTCCTTCTAGGCCACATGTTTCACAGCTTGGACCATTGCTGTTATTTGAAATGTATCGTACCCTGAAGCACTTATGTAGTTCATAGCAAAATAAAACAGGATAACTGATTCAAGAAATTTTACTTTCTGCTCCCATATTATGTCCTTTCAGAAATACTGTTTATAAATTTCAGGAGGTATTTGAAAACAATTGTAAAGTCTTCATTATTTCCCTAGCTCAAACATCCACACTAACGTAGGCAGAGTGTCATAAACAAGGCTGCCAGCAAGGAAGCCATAGTGCAGCTCCGTGGAGAGGTGTGCCAGTATCCCAATGCTCTTCCTTTCATGACACATACTAAATTCTTTAAGTTGGAGCTGGCATTGTTCACCAGGACTTGGTCTTGGAGTTAAAACCCCACTGAGACATACGGGATAGTTCATAGCTTTTAGAGGCATTGCTTCAGGGTCTTAGCAGGCTCGTGTACCTAGCAGCATAGCATTTACGATCAGTTCATATTCTGCTTCTCACAAACCTGGAAACTAGAAAGATAATGGTATTTGTCGTGCAAAACTAAGCTGTAGACACATGCGTATCCAGGGTTTATGCCTTGATCCAGCCGTGGTGGAGCACAGCGACTAGATTGCAGCAGATGGGAGTAGTGCCACCTCTAGAACCGGAGGTGAAAACGGGTCCATGGCCAAAGGAAAGTGGGGGGGATGTAGCAGAGCAGACTGTGTGTATCTGAGGGGTCTTTGGCCGTTCCACTAAAATACACCGACTTGTTTTCTGCAACAAAATCTCGGGGATTGCCCATTATCAGGATGACGGTTTTACTTCCCACCCGAAAGACATTATAATGTAGATAAGTTTCAGTAAAATATTGAGTCAGAACTTGCAGTATCATCCCTGTCTGCCTCTTGGCCATACGCAAGAGGTTTAGCAGCCAAATACAAACAAGACCTGACCCCTGTCTAGAAGCTCTGACAGATTCCCAGCCCAAAGCGATAATGACCGTAGGTATCTTGTTCTGGGTGACCTACTTGTTTCTCTGCCTTTCAGCGTCTGTGGATGAGTAGAATCTCATTTCTCATTCTTTTTTTTTTGTGACAGGATCTCGCTGGAAAGCTATGACAAACCTAGAGAAGCAGCCATACTATGAGGAGCAGGCCCGACTCAGCAAGCAGCACCTGGAGAAATACCCAGACTACAAATACAAGCCAAGGCCGAAGCGTACTTGCCTAGTAGATGGCAAAAAATTACGCATTGGCGAGTACAAGGCTATCATGCGCAACAGACGCCAGGAGATGAGGCAGTATTTTAATGTTGGGTATGGGACCTTTAAAAACTACTGCTCATTTCAGCAAAAAAAAATTTTCAGGGAGAGTTCTTAATTCAGTGTGGTAAATGTTGTATTTTTTTGGCCAGAACATTCTATATTGCTAACAGAATACGAAGCTTATACTTTGAAACAGTGTGTTCCAGGAGGAAGTTAGGCAGTTAGGGATTTTTTTGTTGGCTCTGCTATATACTCATCTTACAGCTTCGGCCAACTGTCTCATGTCCACTCTGATCATGCAAAAGAAAAAAAAAAGCTGAAGATTTTCCAATGAAACGTAAGTCTTCTAATAAAGCCTTATAAGTATTACTTTATCATGAGGCCTCAGAGAGTATATCTGAATGAATCTATGGTAGTGCCCCTTGATCCAAAAGCCAAAAATACAAGTTTGCATTCAGTATGATCTGTGGCAAGTGGTCTGCAAAAGGACTGCTGAACGTACTGAACTTGAGCTGGAATATGGACTTGGCTCAGTTAATTCACGTCAGGCGTGAAGTTGTCTGCGTAGTTCATCGTGACAGCATTTGTCATACTAGGGAGTGTCTTCCAGTACAGTAAGCTAAATACTTTGTGTTGAGCATAAATTTCAAGAAGACTGGTTCTGATAAACAACTAATAGATCAGGTTCATATGATTAGATTAAAATCTGCCTAGAAAACTAGCATTTCCTTCTGCAAAGACTCCTTGGTTTTGTTACAGCAGATCAGAAGAATCGGAAGTAATCAAATATTCTGCAATATTTCTGTATTCACTCCAGAAAATTAAAAGCTGCACAGTGGTCTTAAAAGCAGCAAAGCCAGCAACAAGGACAACCCTCAGAAATAATGGAATTTTTATTCTGTTTCATCTGAATTTGGAATCATTTTAATATTAACTGAGTTGCCCATCTCACTAGTTAACAGCTAGAAGTAGCTATAAAGGAGAGAATATCTGTCCAGCAAGTGTTAAGTGTCATCAGACTGTGTTTTAAACAGCTACAGTGTGCATTGTTATAATAAGCCGCTCAGCAGAGAAATTTGAGCTGCTTAACCCTGTGGTGCTGGCAGGTCCAGTGATCCCAATGGTAAGCACTGAAACAAACACAGGGAAGTCAGCCAACATTTGGCATCAAGAGATTAAAAAAAGAGGAGGGGGGCCTTCTGGAAAAAGAATAGGTGGCAACAGAGCCCCCAAAACACTGCTTATCTGGTTAACATGCATGCTTCATCATGGGAAAAAAAAATTAACCTTGTAATATTCTGCATATTATTTAGCTCTCCAAACAAGGCTGACATTGAAATCAAGACATTTCTGGAGATAATTTGCGCTGGGGCATTAAAGCACAGAACCTGGGGTGAAATCTTTACAGAAGTTACTGACAGAGCGGCCAATGACTGCAGTGGGGTCAGTGTTTGATGCTGGCAGTCACAGCACTACAGTTGCATTCCTGGTTTTAGTTCCCCATCTGCTGCATCTCCCGGTACAGGTCATTTTGGGCTAAACTTCTAAACACCAGTCCAGCTCCTGCCTGGGCACCAAAATAAGTGATTGGGTTTACAAGAGCTGTGGCCACGCCAGCTGCGGGGACATGTTGAAAGCGTCTGAAGGCGTCGCAGTGGGAAGGACTGGGCATTTCTTGCAACTCTTGGCCTTAATGCTTCCCTGTCTCAGTGTCCTCATCTTCAATGGTAGTGTGGCAAGCTCACCTCACTGGGCTGCTGAGAGCCCTAATACATTAGTGTCTGAGGACTGCTTTGAGGTCCTCTGGAGTGGACATCCTATAGAAGTGGAAAAATACTATTCTTAAATTATTTAATATTTGAAAAGCACTGTGAAAAGCACCATTTAAGTGCCAAGTGTTCCTATTGTTAAATATTAAAAGCAATTTAAGTGTGCTGAATCTTGTTAACAGAAATGCTGACTCCAGAAAACAAAAGCCTTCCTATTGAATTAAGAACAAAATGCAAATTAGATCCGCTCCCTACTTTAAGAGCTGTATCTTCAGCTGAGACAACTTCTACTTGTTTCGGAAACACGGAAATAAGGACTGTGCAGAGGAAGGCCTCGCTCGAATGGCAGGCAGGAAGTAGCTGAAAATGCAGCAAGCAATTCCAAACAAATGTAAAGCTGCTTGGCAGAGGAGAGTCTTTCAGGATCACTGTACTGTGCAAGGCTTACTGTACAGCCAGGGCACAGGCAGGCAGGGGAACAGGGGAGGGTTTCATTCTTAATTAAGAATGTTCATCTCAAGAGACTCTCCCCTGTCTCCTGTGGCAAGGCTTTTCAGTGCAGATGGACACACCGCTGATGATATTACAATGTGCAGCATGTACTGAAGAGTATTACTGCAATGGAATTACTTCATGCAGCAAGGAAACAAAAGGAGCATGAATTTTAAACCTCTAGGCTTGTTGGGACCCTGAAGCTTCTCAGGGAAACAAACACTGGTATAACACAGCTAGTGTTCTTGATGCAAAGGGAATTTCTATGGCCTGGAATAATTCTTCTTTCATTACCACAGACAGGTTTCCAAGGCTTAGATGCTGTATAAAGGCATCCTGTAGAGGATTTTCTCAAATGCTCGTGTTGCTTGCTTGCTTTTTATTTATTTTTAAATAATGCATGCTTCCATTTTAAGTCTGCCTTTTCCCAATTTTATCCACCTTCCTTCAAAGGTTCTGCCTTTCACAAGTGCCGCTCACTGTGGAAACTACCACCTTCCAGTGGGAGGCCCTCAGTGATCATCCGATAAACCCACGTTGGCCCCAGAAAGCCCACTGCTCCTCTCCCTAATAATGGCCGTGTCTCTGAGTGAATGTGGAGTAAACATTGCCTCCTTGGCGGGACTTGCCTTGCTTTCTCCTCATCCACTGGTACTTCCCTACAGCACCTCCTCATCCCTGTGCAAACTACCTACCCTCTCTGCGTCTCTCTGGTTGGCAGTGTGTTACTTTTATGTCTAGTCCTGCCAGCAGCTTGGATTATTTAAAAGGAAGATTTTCAAAATACGTGTTTTTTAAGTTGGATCACAATTGAAAGGTTGCTTATTTTTGGCTGGCAGCTCATGGGACACCCAGTAAAGAAGTTTGTATCACAGGCAGGCAAGCTGAGGCTGTGCGGTTCAGGTACAAGTAGAGATGTTCGCAGAGACTGGGTTTTCTTGTCAGTGAAGTCGGTTTGGGCTTGATGTTCATTTCAAAAGCATCAGTTGGTGAGTCTGGAATACTGATATAAGGGTTGTCTTGCATGGGCCATCGAAGAGCTTCCTCTGCATGCCCAAGAGCGTATGCTATGGGCTTATAAAGCGCTGTTGTACTTGCTCTCCCTTTACTCCTTCCAGTATTCAAACATCCTTTTACTTTTTCTCCACGGCAGGCAACAAGCACAGATTCCCATTGCCACCGCGGGCGTAGTTTACCCAGGAGCCATTGCCATGGCAGGAATGCCTTCCCCACATCTGCCCTCCGAGCACTCGAGTGTGTCCAGCAGCCCGGAGCCCGGGATGCCCGTCATCCAGAGCACTTACGGCATCAAAGGCGAGGAGCCTCATATCAAGGAAGAGATGCAGACCGATGACGTCAATGGAGAAATCTACGATGAATATGATGAGGAAGAGGATGATCCCGATGCGGACTATGGCAGTGACAGTGAAAATCACATTGCGGGGCAAGCCAACTGATCAGGGTCCAAATATCTCGTGACCTACAGGACTTCAAGGAGAAAAGAAAAAATAAATAAAGCCCCATCTGGTTTATCCTTGCCAGTGGCCAAGCACATTAACTTTCTCATACACTGACTGTTACTTTAACTGTTAGTCTTAACTAGTTGGGACATCAGCTGACTAATAGACATCAGCCTGCATCAGAAGAAAAAAGGCTCAGAAGAAAGGAAACAAAGACAACGACGACAACAACAACAGAATGATATAAGCTATGGGTAAAATAATGCCAGTAATTCAGCTGCTATACCCAAGCACTGAAGTCTTACCCGTCGACCTTTTATTATTATTATTTTTTTTTTCAAATAAACTTTATGGCTGTTTGTTCTACAATGTTCTAGAAATTCTCACTCAGGTACACAGTGCCAACAAGTGGCTTGTGAATGTGTTTTGTTGTTTTGTGCTACAGTTTAAAGAAAAATAATTTTTTTTTTGGTAATGCACCTGACAGGAAAGAAAAAAAGATAAAATTCCTTTTACCACCCCTGTCTCCTCCTCCTCCTCCTCCTCCTCCTCCCTGGCAAATCTGGGTCAGAAGTGTGTGCGTGTGTGCGTGCGTGCCTGTGCGCGTGGCTGGCAAGGAAGGAAGTGGGGAGTCTGTTTCTGTTAACCCCAACAAGCAATTATTTCCTTTCAAGAGAGGACTTCTCTTCATCAGTTGCACACCATACTGAGTCTTTGAGCAAGTGCCAAATTTGTACTAAAGCGCTGAACTAGTCCAATTTGCTTTTTTTTTGGTTGGGCTCTTCTTGTTTTGTTTTTCTTTCGCTTTTCTTTTGCTTCCTGCTCTGTCTTAAGTTAGGACAGTGTTGTATCTTAGACAATCCCTTGAAGAACGTGAAATACCAGCAGCTGGTGAGATTAGACATATATTTTTGGTTTTGCTTTTGCTTTTTAAAGGAAACTGTAGGTGCCGTTCTCAGGTGAAAAAAGAGAGAGAGAGAGAGAGACATAAGAAATTTAGAGAAAAAATATTTTATGGTCTTGGATTTTCATGTGTGCGTGTTTATGGTACTAATAAGAATAATACTGGACTATTGTGAGCGAAAAGCATGTTCCAGAATGAAGTTCCACACCCTCCAAATGACTTGGTCTGTAAGGAGCCTTTGCTTTTAATTTACACTTCAAGTGGCAGCGTATACAACATAAAAAAGGCTTGTCCAAAATGTGATTTGTTCTGCACAGGACAAGGCAACTGGAAATGTTACCTCCTCGCTGAGTGCAATTAGGTTTACCATGATGTCCAGTTTTGATGAACTCGTACCTTCAGGGTGGCTGAGTACTGATCTCCGATTCAGAAGGCGATTTTTTTTTTAAACTGACATTTTTTTCTCCTTTGCACTTGCAGAAATCCATTTTTTATCAGTGGGTTGTTTGTGTAGGAAGGAAGACTAATAGCTATGAAGAGATTTCCATATTCAAAGCGGGCATGTAAGGACACAAACCTTTGCGGTGCCATTTCCCTAGCTGCTGCCTCTCACAAGTAAAAAATTGTTCTCCTGGGCTAAAATATTTTGGGCATTGTTCCAGAGCCCTTAGATATGTTGCTTGGGCAATTTTGCCTTCCTTGGGCAACAGCAACCAGGTGAAGAACGTGGATTTACACAAGCGTAATCCTGAGCAGGTTAGCCTCCTGTATTTCCAATAAGGTAACTGAATGTGACGTTTTCTTTCGGAAAAAAGAATGTAAATACAAGTGAATCAAAGAGTCTTTTTTCATCTCCTCACTCTGATCTTCCTGTAGAAGGAGAGGACCCAGGTTCATGTAGCAAGACAGAAGCACTAGATCTAAACCAGCCAACCAACCAAAAAGGCTACCCCTAATTTCAAACAGCAGCTATCCAGGAGCTCCTCTCTGCCCGAGGAAGGAAAGTTTTAGGATCGTACTGAGGCAAAAGCCTTCCTCTGAGTCCGTTTTCTCACTGAGGTTTCCACCTTTATATTCGTGTTGCTCCCTGGTAAATTCCTGCTCCTAGAGAGAGACACATTGCTATCATTATCGCTTTTAACTTGTAAAAATAGCCCTGTGCATCTTAGTGCCAGTGAGATCCCAGCCCAAGTGTTCACCAGAACCGTGGTCCTCAGTACTTGGCAAATGGTCCCTTGATCAGGCAAATTTAGCCCTTGGTCCAATCAGCCATTTAAGTCCAGGTGCAGGATGAAAGGGGCAGGTAGGAGGAGAGACGGGGAGGAGGATGTGGGGGGTCTTTCTCTTGAAATCCCACTTGAAGTGTAACTTGACCTCTGCAGACCTTGTGCAAGGCAAACAAGCAAATACTATTGAAGACTTAGGACAATACTCCGACGAGTGGTTTGGACGTGTGATAGTTTTACCCTGCAACATCTTGTTTTATTTTTCTCCTGTTCTCCCTTTTTTGATTTCCACCTCTGCCTCGAAAAGTTCTTTTCTGTTTTCTCTCTCTCAGAAGATTTGCTCTGAAGTTATGCTTGGAGTAGCTGATCATATCCTCCATGTCAGAGGGGGTTCTTTTTGTTTGTATTTTATGACTGTGTTGGGTTTTTTTTTTTCAGTTGAACTGCCTCTTCTTGCTAGTGTTGTAATGGTAATTATAATAATAATAATAATGGTCAGCTGTTCCCAGATTAGTAAATTATGTATAATTTATTTTATCCCTCCCCCCCTTTTTTAACTTTATTTTATTCTGTTCTAATTTGGCAGTGCAGCAAATGAAGCTGTTAGGCTATTTAAAATGGATACCCCTCCCCACCTTGCCTTTTTATATATATATAAATATATATATATACATATGAAAACAAATCGCTTCTTCTTCCGCTCACACCATTCCTCTTTCTTTTATTTTAATTTTGGCCCCAGCCATGTCAACTTCTGATGTTTATTATGATGGAGTGAATTAATGGGAGTGTTGTTTTCAATCTTAATTAACTTCTGCTCTCTCATCACTCATTTTAGTTATTTAATTACACCAGTCATCTAGAGCCAATTTTTTTGAAGCACTCTGTTTGGATAAGAAGGAAAAAAAAAAATAGACAATTGTTTTTATATCATTATTATGTACAATGTGAAAACAGATATTTGCTCCTTTTTTTTTTTAACTTTTAAATTTGTTCCCTGTCTTTGTGAACAAATTACTTCTGACTCTTGTGGGTTCACCTCACATTTGCTGGATGCTTGATTTCCACCATGTTATAGAGACTCTCTGGTTTAATTATGTCACTTTGGGCTACCAGAATACTTTGTTTTAGCTCCAGGTAGGTGCCACTGCGGCAGGCGTGATTGGAGCAAGTCTTAGACACGTGGGCTGGAAAGGCGGCCTCGGGGAGGTCAATGGGAAAAAGGCCCTTTGACTTCAGCGGGTCCGCATTTCAGCCCCGAACTATGGGCTGCGCTGCAGGAGACGCTCCTGGAGGTAGCCCCGTCGCCGCGGGCGGGGTGGGTCCCGCGCCGGAGGAGCGCCTGTGCCGGGGCTGCGGGACCAAGCTCTGCTCTCGGCAATGGACGGTGCGACAGAGCCCTTCTGCGGGAGCGCTCTGCTTCGCTCGCTGCCTTGGCCTGGACTAGGGCTCAGATGAACGCTGATTTTGGTACCGAACACGTTTCCGTCTGAGAGACTACGCGAGAGCCTGGGGTTCGGTCAGGCTTTTCGAGTGGGTAGCTTTAGCAGACTGTCCACGTCCTGCATTTGGATGTTGAAACCGATGCAGCAATGTTAAAAAGAAAAAAGGCAAAAAAAAGGCTCTGGGGTCCCAAACCAGCAAAATACGTAACGCCTGTGCTAATGTTTTGTTGGGTCCAAGGATGAGCTTCGGCAGTAGAAGACCAGGTTTGAAAATGAGGCCCTGTTTGTCCCTCTTTAATTTCTTAGAAAAAAGCAAAACAAAGCAAAACATACATTTATAGAAAGATCTTCTTGTCTTGTTTCTTTTTTTTCCTGGGTTCTGTGCCCTGGAGCATGTAGAAAAACCAGGTTAGAAGAGATTAGGATCATATTAACCTAAAAGCCCATCGAGGCCCTAATGCCGAGGCGGGCTTCGTTCCCCTCTTCCCTGGGAACCTGGCGAGCGAGGATGGTCTTGGGGAGCTGCTGGGGCGGGGGGGACGGGGGACACGGACGTATGGGCCACCTCTTCCTAAACGGGGGGGGGGCCGCTTACGCCGTGCGTCTCGTGGGCTTACAAAAGAACACCGCCAGCAGTGGGGAAAAGGGGAAAAGAAAGAAGAAAAAAAACTGAGGCACTTGCTTCTAAGCTCAATTAAATAACACAGAGTATATCCTTTTTCAATTTATTCATGCCTTATATTAGTAAAATAGGATTTTTAAGTGCATTTAACATCTTTATTTAACCGTTCCGCTATATTAATCAGGCCCCCAGAAAAGAACACTAGCTATTATTATAGCATTTAATTAGTTTTGTAACCAAATCCTCTTATTACGAATGCGTATGGAAGAAATTCTTTCTTCGAAGACATTATTTCAAAGATTTGGTTACTGCAGTAGACTCTCTCTTTAATTAAATCATTTTTTAGAAAGTAAATTGTCTTTAACCTTTTTACAGCACATTTTCAGAGCTTTTTCTTTTTAATCCAAAGAGATGAGCTGTTATTGTCCCCGAAGAAGCCTCTGACATCACGTTCGTAACATCAAAAATAATTATACTCCCTGGAAACATAGACCTTACTTAGCAAGAATTCATCTGCTAGAATGAATGGCAACTATGTGGTATCTCGTACGTTTAAGGGCATGATGTATCGGATAGGAAGTATTTTTGTCTGCCCACTCCTCAATAGAATCATACTTCAATTTTGCAAAGAACTGTGTGTAATTCACTAGATGTGGATTCAAGTGTATCCTCAATTCACAGGGCATGGGCTGGCTGTTTAGCTTGGTTTATATTTACATTTTTTCAACTTTATCTTAACTTGTCAGTTTCCCAGATTGAAGAACATGTCAAGTTCGTTTTTTCTACTGACTGATTTCTCTACTCCCCAGTGTTTTTGTCACTGGTTTGCTGAAACAGTATTTATATAGCTCCATTGGCTCTAAAGCTCTTACTCCTTCTAACGTTTTGGATTTTACAAGTGAAATGAAAATAGAAAAGAAATAGAGACAATCAAATGCCTGGAGCTTAAAACAAAGTATGTGCAACCTACCATCTCACTTGAAATTTAATAAAAGAAATAATTATGTAAATATAACATAGAGTTATAGATTTATATTTTGTTCATAACACATAGTGTAATATAAGTTGTATATTTTCATGTTTTGGGTTTATGTTATCATTCATGCCACAATAAATGAAAAAAAACAGGAGTTGATGTACTCTTTAAAAAAAATACATTGTGGGTTGCCACCATCCTGGGGTTTTGTTTTTGTTTTTTTGGTTTTTTTTGTTTTCTTTTGCATTCCCCTTTTTCAGTATTATTGCCCTGCAAGGCACCAATAAAACAGCAAATGTGTTCTTTACCTATCCTGTGGTCTGTTTCCCACTTATTATAGCGAAGGGTGTGCTAGTTAATTTTCTTGTCAGGAGAACAAAACAGCTGGGCTCAAGGAGCAGAAAAGGAGATTTAGGCTCAGCGTACCAGTCTGCTCCAAAATTCAGGGTTTTCATCAAATCACAGGAAAAAAAATCACCCCATTTTTAAAATATCAGCATTGAAACAGAAGAAAAAGTTGGTTCCTGAAGAATGTAGTGTAGTGCAATTTCCAGTTCAGAGTCCGGGCACCTCAAAAGTGAGGACGGCTGAATCCAGAGATTTGGCCTGTGCCCACCTTCCCAGGTTATGTTCACTTTCTACAGTCTTACCTGTTCGGAGACCAGAGCAAATTCAGGGAAATACCCAATTATAAATGCCAATGACACAAAACTATGAAAAAAATAGCTCTGCTCATAGTTAGTCAAAATGTCCCAACATGCTGCCTAAACAGTTCATGAAGTTTTGACAGCAGCATATGGCACAAAGTGGGATGAAATGAATTTGTACCTGGTTTTGACAGTAAGTTATTCTGATGGGTGCTTACTCTCAAGTGCCTGTGGCTTGACAGATGCCATTCTATGGTTCCAGATTTCCTAAAGGGAAAAGGCAATGTTTGGGAAAGCAGGAGGTAGCTAGTGGAGGTCCTGCAAACCTGCCTGCACTTCTCTTGCCTGCCAAGTTGTCCTCTGTGCTCTTCCTCGGAGCAGGGTGGCACCTGAAACATGCCATCAGCAAACCAGAGGGCTGGTTTGGCAGCTTCCTGCTACAGCCTATAGCGCCCATATAGCACCTGTCTGGTGGAAGTGGAAACGAACTTGAGCACAACCGTAAAATGTGAGGCTCAGGCTGATAAATGTCAGCATCCTTTAACCCCTTAAAAATCTCTTTATCCATCACTGTCATCAACGTGTGATGAAGGGAGCACCTGTCTACCTGAAGGCCAGAGGAGCGAGCGTGACCGTGCTGGGTAGAGCGGCTGTCAAATCAGGGTGTAGTTTGTATGCGGTGTGCCTGACACCTTACCTGCCGCTTGAGCCAAGGCAAACATTTTGCTTTTTGGCCCTTTGAACAAATATGACCCTAAACCAAGGAATGCCATTGCCAAAGCCCTGCTGTCTCACGCCTTTGCCGGCACGGCACACACTGCCCACGGGGCCCTGAAGCATCACTGAACATGCAGGCCGCCTCACCGCCCGACGCCGAGGTGGCGGGACATACCGTTTCTTCCTTTCTTTTTTCTTTTTTTTTTTCTTTTTTTTTTGTGGCTGGGCTGGTACCCAACAGGCGCAAGAATGTTCCCTAAGCCAGTGGGGGAAAAGTGTCTACGAGAACGTGAGAAAAGCTAAGCTGATGATGTATCTGAATTGCAATATGAGTGGACGAGGCTGAGCTTTGCAAAAACAGAAATGAAGACCAGTTAAACTCTAAGTGTGCAACTGAAATAAAAAAAGGTTTTTAGAGTGCTTAAGTGATATTATGGCCTAGACTTGGGAGTGGTAACAATTCTTTCCCTAGACAAGTTGTGGGGTTTTTTTCTTTTTTTTTTTTTTTTCTTCATGAAAAAATGCTACAGCATTCCAGCAATTGCCTGTAGCAGGAAGGAAGAAAATGAGGATAATTATGACATTAATCTATTTAAAAAAGAAAGACGTGTGACAATTAGCGCATTCCTACCAAGAAAGTAACATACAGAGCTATATGTGTGTAGGAAAGTGAAAAGACCCCCCACAGAAGCCATGAAAGGTTATGGAAAGCGTATGTGCCTCACGAGGAAGCACAGCGCTGTGACTTCGGTATCAGCGAGAAAGAGTGCATGGGAGCTTGTCAATAAGCTTTCAGTTAATAAATATTCAGCAATACTGTGGAAAAGCAATGTGAGAGAAGAACAGGCAGTTTGTGTCGGGCCAACCAGTGGAAAGCACATACTGAAAAGGTACAGAAAGTCTTGCGAACACTTTTATCAAAGTAATCTAGTGCCTGAGACCAGTGGGCTCGAGATAGTCGGAGTAGCTAATTTTAGTCCCTGGGATGCTTAGGCTCACATCTGTTGGTGTTACGGTAGCACTGATGGCCATGCACTGAAATCAGAGGTTGCTTGCAAGCTAACGATGAGGACAGGAAAAAGAAAATCACACCGCAGCGTCGTAAGCCTAATTCAGAAAGGCTGGCAGTGTGGGCAGCTCTGTGGCCATCAGCTACGCCCCACCTGCAAAACCTTCCCACTAACCGGGGGTGGGATGCCTCCCTGCCCCATCCTTGGCTGGATTTGCAAGGCTGGCAGTTAGCAGGCACTGTGGGGTTTTGGTGAGGGTTTGTCTCCCGTAAGTGAATTTGATCTGAAAGCTAATGCAAAAGAGATCTTACAGATCGCTGGGTCTCATTTCTAACAGTTGCTCTCCAGCCTCTAGCCACGTGCACTTTGCAGACGTTATTACGGTCTTACGGCGTGGTTCAGCCAGGTCGCAGGTTCCCACTGCCCGCACGCCACGTGCTGTGCGCACACACGCACCCCGACCTACCCACCCTTGCTTACTCTACACCACGTCTGGCATGGCTACTCAAAAATCCTGTCTTTGGGAGCTGACTATCTGTATCTATCTGCCGCTCTGAGGGATTAGCCAGTGCTTATTGGTTTTGTTTTGCTGGGGTTTTTTATTGTTTTGGGTTTTTTTCCTGCTGGCAGAGCAGCCTTGTCAGCGCACAGCCGGCGCCTGGGGCCGGGTGAGCGGGGAGAGCACCCAGCGCGCAGCCGGAGCCCTCCTCCGTCTCAGACCAGATTTGGCTCAGAGCACCGTACAGCTGAAGGGCGTGTGACAGCAGTACCAAGGAATGGTCATTCCTGACCCATTAACCTAATCAAAGCAAACTGCTTGGCATGAGGTTACAAATTTATTGATTATGGGTTTGATTATTTGCAGGTTCACACCAACTTACCTTTTTGGATGCTTCTAAAATTGCTGCCAGAGGCAGCATGGAAAGATACTTTGGCCAAAATCAGACTTGCCCTTACCCCTGCCCCTGCCCCTGCCCCTGCCCCTGCCCCTGTGGAGGCCAAGTCAGTTAGGAAGAGGTTAAAGTCACACCAAAATACACCCCTTCACAAAATCCAAAATACTTCAAGCAGGGAGCCTTTCTGTAGAGCTGGGTCTTAATGGCACTAGAATGGTACATACTTAATTGAAAATTTAATTAAAAGCACAAATTTAAGATTTAGTTAAAACTCTGCCAGCCCTGTGTGGCAATTCAAGCTGCAGTTTGAATGGCTTTTTGAGATAAGTTAGACTTGGTTTAAGTCCTGACTATATATTTAGTCTTAGTTACCAACGTCAGGAAGGAGGAAGGAGGGCTGGTCTATCACAGATAATGTAAACTGCTTGCATATGTACAGTTCTAGCCATATGAAGGACCATTTACAGTGCTAATTATTGCACATAGAAAACGCCATTGGCAATTTCAGGCAGCTGCACTGGTGCACCGGCAACTGGGGAGGTGTCAGCCGCACTGAGGTAGCTGTACAGTACTGAGTGTGTGTGTGCGTGAAGACAGGGGCTCAAACTAAGCCCTGAAAAGCCCCTCCTATCCCCCCGCAAGAGCATCCCCACACAGGGATTTGTGTCAGTTTAACTTCACGTTATCAGCGCAACTTTCACAGGCAGTGAATGCCTAACCCACCAAGGATAAATCAATGCCTCCCCTTGTATTTAACAGAGATATGACTTAAATACAGTAAGTAAATCAAAGTAATTATTTAAAATTAAAATGATTTAAGAGACTTAGTCTGGGAGAATGGCGCGGTGGTTAGAGAAGCGGCTGAGATGCAGGCCTTCGGCAGGCTATTCCTGACTCTGTCAGAGACTTGCTCTACAACTTCAGGAAAATTACTCAGCCCATCTCTAAGACTGCTATAATAATGCCTACTTCAAAGGGGTGTTATGAGGCTTAATTCATTAATGCCTGCAAAGCACTTTGAGATCTTTGGATTAAAGGCACTACAGCAGTGCAAAGTATTATTAGCTACAGGGAAAAGCTCTCAGGCAAGCATGGCATTAAATGTCTGAGGTTTAAAAAAATAGGAAGGGGGGGAAAAAAAAACCCAAAGATGGGCAAATTGTGGGTGGTTTGTGGTTTTTTTTCTGTGGCCAGGTTTCCACTAGTCAAATCTGTGCTTTGCTAAACCAAGGCTGGGGTGGTAGAGTTCAAGGCCCAATTTTGCTCTTACTCCTACAGCTCCCAGATGATTGCATATATAGCTGCTTCAATTTGGGGCTTTTTTTTAGCAAGAATACTGACTTTGTGGCTCAAAAGCATGTACAACTTCCCTCTAAGGACATACTTACCCACTGAATTAAACAGCAAGAAGAAAATAATTTTACTTTGTATTGGCTACATGTTTTTTAATTTAATTTAAGCATTATTTACTCTCCCAATGAAAAGTCTATTCCATTTGATTTAAAAGGGGTAAGAGTTTCATCACGGGTAATTATTTTGAATCCAGAGGGATTCAAAACACACAAAACAGGGCCTTTTTTATTAGCCCCCCCCCCCCCCCCCAGTAGAGCTGTTCCACCTACTGCGAGCACAATTCCAAATGGACAAATTGCAATGGACAATTGCAAATGGACTAAATGGAGGGAACTTTTTAATGAGTGCCTTGGTCCCAAGTATTAGTTTCTTTCTGATGTTAAGTTTTAAAAGCAAACAACTAAAGGTAGTAGGTTTTTCTGTTGGTCCAAATTTAAATCTTGCCTGACCTTACCCTTCATTTGGTGCCTGTGGCAGCACCCATGCACTAACTTGGGGTGCATCGGAGCCCCACAGGGCAGGGGTGAGTGGGATTTCTCCCATCAAAACCGGGCAGCAAAGGTGAGGACACAAGCAAGGTTCCCAAAACAATCAGCTGAAGAGCAATCTTAAAGCTGTCATGTTCACCTTGTTAACCAAATTAATCCAAATTTTGGTTTTATATTCTTTATATCTTTGAAACTTTTCAAGTACAACTTACTGACTTAAAAATAAACATCACCAACAGCCCCCCCCACACCACCCTTAATGAAAAGACTGTAACAATACAGCCTAGAAATGTATTTTTTCTTTTTTACAGCGTTTCTGACTTTGGTGAGGAAAACCTTTTAACTTCACTTTGTTTCGAGGTCCCATTGAAAAAGAACACAGGGGAAGTGAAGTATAAGTGATTCTGGCTCCCAGAGACGCTTTGTTTCTCTTCTGATAGAATATGAAACTTCATGTAGGTGGTGGGTAGAGCCATCGTAACCTGCTTTCTTCTGGCTGAAAGAGGGAGGTCAATATATTATCGTATCAAGGAAGAAGAAATTACATAGGCAATTCCCCCACAGACAATAAAGACAATTCTGACAGCATGATCAAAACAACTGTATAACTTTTCTTTTCTTTTCTTACAGACACACCAGTGTTTAAATGACAGCTGAAAGAGGATGATGGACTAAACACATTATTCTCTGTTCCATCTACTTTTTTATAATAGAAATATATCTTGAAGACTATATTCAAGTTGATCAAATAATAAGTCAATTTGTCAATAAAACAGATTAGGCAACCTGTCTGCTGAGATGATATCTGTCAAACAACATATTTTGTTAATACAGTCTGGAAGCAAATGCCTTCATGGAAGACAATAAAAAAAAAACCCGCAATGCCACTTTTAAGTTTATTGAAACAGAGCACTGACTTATTTCAGTTGTAGATGTTTAGACTTTTTTACTTTAAGTTCTAGTTGCTAGTTAACAAACCGCAACTTGGAAAAGGCTAGAAATAAGTGGTAATGGCCTGGTAGGCACTGTCTGCTGCTAAAATGCAGATTATTTCCAAGCCTCTTGGCAATGCCCACACTGTGGGCACAAGTCATCATTAATGGGGGTGGTGGAGGGGTATCTCCATGTCTCTGTGCACTGTTTTTCTTCACCACCCCATGTTTGTTACTCACTACTGGCAAGACATCTACAGCATCGACTGATCTGCCTTGTCACATCACGAGCCCTGTCACTCTGCTCACCAGATTAAGGCATGATGCTTTGGCACATTGTGTACGCTGATGCAAATCATCCCTTGGAGATGTTAGGCCACGGCCTGATCTCAGCCACATGGGGGGAATCTCTCAATTTAGCCCGTATGACAAAAAACAGAGGAAGCACTAACACGCACGAATGCACAGTGATCAAATATGAGTAACGTGGGACTAAACGGCATAAAGCTGAAGACTCATTGCTGAAAACAAGGATTCATAACTCAAATAGAGCTTGAGTTGTCCACTGTAAGGTATAATCGGTGGATGGAAAAGGCCAGCATGTGGATAGAAAATTTCCATTCGGAACACTGGAAACTTAGATTAACCAGTCTCAGATATTAGCAGTTTTGCCAGGTGAAGTACAAGCCAGCTGTTTTAGTTTGTGTGGTTTTCTCCCCCTCCCTCCCTGTGCTAATGCTACGTAATCCTCAGGAAAGTGGCTGGTTGAGAAACTCATATTCTTCTTTCTCGATTGGGAAGAACCGTGCAATATGTGCTAATAGGCTGGAAATTCAAGTAGAATCATCTTGGTCTTGATTAATGTTTTTTTTAAACAGAACTTGGGAAGCATTTTGTTGCTGAACTATCTGATGCAAAATATACAGGCTGAGGAAAACGGAAGCTACTCAAAAGGGTGAACGGCCCTCTAACACGAGGGTCAACCATGGTGGCTGAAAACCAAGCAAACAAAAAAGAAAAACTTAAATTCTGACAGAGATTTAAGGACTTTCCCACCCAAGCTTGCCTCTGCAGGCTCAGGCTGCTGTTGCCGTTAAGAATTAATGAACTAATTTGGTATTGCTCTCAATAATGCATCAACACCTTGTGGGGCAGAAGAGCTTTCATTCAGAAAAATCTTTCCAAAAAACTACAAATATGGAAACTATATTCTGAAAGCTATAGTTTTTTAACAAATAATAAATCTCTGTGGCAAAGTTTTGAATAGATTTAAAGGCTGCACTGAAAAGAGATGGGTATTAGGAAAAAAAGAAGTCCAAAAAGCCCTGTCAAAAAATTATGTCAAAACCTTAATTTTTGTGGTGAAATTTCAATAATAGGCAAAGATATTCCCATAAAGTCTCCTGCGGAGTTCATTCAACTTCTTGTAGTGGAAATCCCCATTTACAGAACTGGACAGTACACCCGGTAGGAACGTGAGCTTCCCCAATAATTTCTCCAACCCTCTGAGTTTATGTGACCACACGGCGATGTCAGGAATGCTTAATTATCCACCCAGCCCTACGAACCTTGAAGCACAAGATAGCCAGCAATCCACTCTCATTCAGAATAGTTTGGCATGTCTCCACATTGTAACTAACCAGTGTTACCCCTAGCAATTGCTCTTTAAAGCAAAAACATGTGCAAAATGTCTTCATTCAGCCTAGTAGTATCATATGTCAATCAGATTCAGGATGCAGAACTGGCCAGCAATATCCTAAAAAAAAAAAAAACAAAACCAAATCATCTTTCTTGTTTGAATCACTTTAAATTAACTTGATTCTGTCATGTTACTGGCAAGAATATTCTCTCTTGAGCATCTGATTTCTAGGTTTTTTTCTTTTTCTCTTTTTTTTGGTCTCTGGATTTGTCTGCAAGTTCCAAGGATCTGTTTTAAGCTTTACAAGACCAACTTAGCCTGAGGCTTTGGCAAGCAATTTAACATTGTCTACAGTGCACTGAAGTTTATTAACACCTTTCAAAACCTCTGCAAGTTTGTAAATCAAGCAGTGGTTCACTCTTCAGAAATAATAAGGGTCTGGTTTTGTTAATGTATACAAACACAAATGACATATTTATGATAATATGTGTGTATGTATGACATGCATATACCTATATTTAAGTGACATTACGTATTTGCTGTATGTCATAATGATGGCATTGAGAGTTATCGAGCTAAAGCCACAGAAAGGCAGCATCTATCAGACTCTAAAAGTCTATCACACCCTCAGAGTTTGTTTGTTTTTTTTTTTAAATTGGACATTTTTTCCATTTTGACCTTAGCATCTGGGTCCTATGCTTCTCTGCTCTGAAAGGGAATGACACTGCTGACACCTGATGCTAACACACGGCAAATCCCAAATATCTACAGCACAGCACTGGTGTTATTTTCATCTGATTCCCTCTGCTCCCAAATCCACATTTTTTTTCCTTTTTTTTTTTTTTTTGTCCTAGATGACTT
This sequence comes from Sagittarius serpentarius, assembly GCA_034782735.1. Classification (NCBI taxonomy): domain Eukaryota; kingdom Metazoa; phylum Chordata; class Aves; order Accipitriformes; family Sagittariidae; genus Sagittarius; species Sagittarius serpentarius. The sequence continues at coordinate 10,846,013 of JAVKLA010000024.1, read as the reverse complement.
TATTAGGATTTACAAATGCACAAAGGATAACACTAATTTTATGGTGTTTCTTCCAGAGCTAGAGGAAAAAATATTGCTTTACAGCAAGGTGCCACTAAGATACGCCCCCTCCCAGCAGAGCAGGGAGAGCCATCTGTATCCCACAGAGGAAAATGAATGCTGCTGTAGTTTATGATAAATCAATAAATGGTTCTTTTATTAGTATGCCTTCAGCCTCCATGATACTTTCATAATCCTCAGCATAAAATGGTTGTGTGGACTGCTCACAGACCCTGGACCAAGGTATAAGCGGGACATCGCACGGGGTGGCTTGTATGCCGTCGCACTAACTTGTGTCAGGAGTCATCTCCTGTGCAACCGCCACGTAAATGGGAGAAAAAGCACAACTGTAGCACATGCAGAGAAGTACTGCATATGCATAGAACAACCCATTATAAAATAAAATATCACTGTGCTGTATGCACATTAAGTGCATATAGTGTCCCTAACCATGCTACTGTGAGGATAGTCCTACACTGACAGAAGCAAACCTTCAAGAATTGGACTACGTGCAAATTTACGTAGGCCTCCTCAGGCATATGCATTATGCTCTAGCCTCCAACTACGTGATTATTTGCCTTTTTCTTCTTCCTGGGGCCTTGGCTTAGCGCAGAGCACAAGATATACTGACTTCAACATAGACCCAAAGCCAGCGTTTCCCTTGAAGCGCACTGCTCCAACCGTGTCTCCTGGCCTCTACCGTGGCCCACTGTGCGAGTCCTGCCGCGAAGGCAGATGTATTAACTCCCTTTGGCATGCACGGCTACATTATTTGCGTTCTTCTCAACTGTTTGCTGTCTTCATCAGATCTCCGGAAGGTCAGAGGGTAGGATAAGCATCATTTCGTTGATGAACAGTTAAGGCATAGTGAATTTAAGGTCAAATAACTTCACTCATTTTAAGGTTGCAAGAGGATAAGCCCTGCACCTGCCTGTTGGTTAGAGCAGTTTAGGAGTGCCAGCCTGGTTTCTTTGGCCTTCAGTTGCTATCCCAAGCACCAAGCCTTTCGACCAGGCAGATTAAGCCCCAGATTGAGAAAAAGGGGAGCGGCAAATTGTGACTCTTTTGTCAAGAGCAGCCCAGGTAGGTAGAGAATTCAGACATCTATTTCTTTATTCTTTCACCCGTTGAACGTCTTTGCTTCTTATACCCCACCACGACCACTCCCTGCAATACGGGAGGCAGAGGTCTCACCGAAAGGCCACTCCTTCGCTGTGTGGCTCCCGCTCAGCCGGAGCAGCCCCTGAGCTACTGCAGTGAAATGAGATGTCATCCCGCCCACGCTCAACAGAGGTTGTGGATGAAATGTAACATCGAACCTTTATCGATAAAACTTGGCATTTCCTAACGGCAGGAGGCTTGGCCTCGCAAGCTCATAGTGCTTCTTAACATCGCTACGTGTCCGTCATCTCATACACACCCACGAATATCTATACACACTCCTCACACTGTCTGAACATTTTCTACACTATATTTCACACTAGTTCTCTTCTTTTCTCTCAAAATGTCTCCCTTGTACCTGGAATTGCTAAAAGTGGCAGGCAGTTGCTCTCCCGCGGGAAAATCTCCCAGCCCAGCACAGTGCCATCTGATGTCAGCGTCGGCATAAATCCTTCCTTTGACCTCAACTGGCAATAGATCAGCCCACTGGCTTTTTGTGGCATTTCTGGGGGTAAGGGAAGATTGATTATTTTTAAAAGGCAAGAGTTATTGAATTTGCTGTACCTGGATGCTGCACAACTCTTTGTAACTGTTACCAACAGATGATGTCACTGAAAGTTATTTTTATGTCATTACCCTCACCCAAGGTAAATATGGAATGCTGTCATGCCATTACGTGATATAAATATGTCATCATAATTTGTCTTTACACATCATAAATATTTTATTATATGACATTATTACACCTCCAGATATCTTTTTCCATATGAATAGTAATTACTCAAAGTATTTACTGTAATTATGTCACTTGATGAAATTACAGTAATTACATCGAAAAATGATAGCCCATGACTAATGAATTAAAATAGCATGGAAATTCGCATAAAAATGACATTAAAAATGTTAAGGATCTGAGGCAAACTCACAAAAGCAAGGAAATTCATAATTAAGAATTTAGTCTCTAATAACATTGCAGGGTGCCACATTTTTAGATTATATCACAGAAGAAGGAAAAAAAAAAAGTAAAGAGGTATTACCTGAACAGGAATAAAGTGCAGAAGTGAACCGCTGCAAAGCGTAACCTGGCATTTTGCGTACGTGTGTACAGCAATACAGGCAGGTGCTGTATAGCAGCATTCAACAGTGTTTCTTCAGGAACAAAAGGCACTGGCCCACAGTCAGAGCTGGGGTAAGGAGCTGTCACTTGTGCGGAAGTTTCTTTCTGAGAGCCATCAGGGAACAGAATTTTGTGATAAAGTCACTGAAGGACGGCAGAGCCAAACTTAGGAGCACGATGGCTGGCAGGTCCCAGGAACACGTGTGGGTCTCACGGCAGACGTGAGACTTGATGCCTAGCCTGTGCTCACGGCTTTTGTGATGCCACTTACCTCTGCAAGCAAACAAGTCTTTTTATAAACCTCGCTCCCCCAAGCAGCCACGCAGGGCCCTGCTCTGCCACGCACACTCTGTTCCTGCTGCCGCTTGCACCCCAGGGAGGCACAAGGCCCCCTGTTGCCGAGACAATTCACAAACAGATCTTTTGGATTTGGACCTTCTGGACCACGAGATGATTTATTATTATGTTAATTTTTAATTCCGTTCTTATTTTCTGCATGAAAAGAAATCAGCTGGCGGTGCCTGAGAAGCAAAAAGGAACCACAGGTATCAATTTTGCTCGTCTGCTTCCTGGCTTAGGAGCAGGCCATGAGCCCGCACCTGCGAGAAACTCAAGGTTGTTCGTCTCCTCCTTTCGCAGCTTGGTGGTCCCAGCGAGGCACGGTACCTCCATGGACTTCACTGCTTTTTTTAGGTTGCCCCCAAGTTGCTTTTAAACTCAGGTGCCCAGATTACATGGTACACCAGACCAGGGAACCCTACCGAGCAGAAACAGCTCCCCACCAAACCTAAGGAGAAAGCTGGGCTTTTAGCTGAATTAAGAAAGAGACAGACAGACAGACAGACTGGGGGAGGGAAGGGGGGGGGGTGGGGAAACAGAGGGAGAAAAGGAAAGGAAAGAAAGAAATGAGGAAAGAGGGGAAAGTGAGAAAGAGAAATTCTGTTTCCAGTTAGAATATCCAGTAATAATTTAATATATGGTGCCATTTTAGAAAATGTGCTATTCATATTTATGAAAGGCTTAATAGATGCAGCTGCATCCTTTAACAAATTATTATAAGGCATGGTATGAAATGCATTAGTAAGAAATGCTTAACAGATGATGCTGTGACAAGCTGTTACAACGCGTGTTATAAGACGTCAATATTATTAAATCTATGGGCTTGGTTAGCACATGAATATAAATAATTTTTATGCATGCTACAAATTGCCATGCTTTATTAATAATGAAGTGTTTATAAATGGAACCTTACTGTAAAGCATTATTAAATGCAGCTACTCAGAAGACCTTAGAGTAATACTGTAGTAGCATTATCATGCTGAGAAACAGAGTAGAAAGCCTGCTTTATTTTACTGTCTGAGTTGACACGGGTTCAAACACACTGGGGCTTTGATTCCCGAAGACCGGTGTGGTAGGGGCCACCGGTAGGCGCTGGCTGAAAGCTGCTGTTGTCGCATGCTTTGTTACTCTGAAGTCACTCTGGCCTCACTTACATGGGATTTACACCAGTGTAAGTACTAGCATCAGTGGAGTAACTCCTGATTAACCCTGCTGTAAGTAAGCGATACATGCTGCAGGCCACGTTATTTTCCTTCCCAAGTGAAAGCTGGCTGAAAGGTAACTCTGCATGGCAAGGCATTCTTCTGGGGGAAAAAAAAAAAAAAAGAAAGGAAAAAATATGTAGATTTGAAATGTACAATTCCCTGCATCTCAGAGTCTGCCCTTCCAACAGATACCTTCCAAAAGGCTATTTCTGCATTAAAAAGAAATGTCTTTACAGGGTTTTTTCAATGCAAAAAAATCACATTGCTCCAGAAGTTACCATGGCTCAGTAACACGCAGGAGTGGCTCAGTTCGTCTGGCCTGAGCATCATGTGGGAAAGCGTTGTTTGCTTTTATTCTTTTAACCATTTCATGCCTTCATCATTGATGTTGTCTGAGTTTCCAATACCACATTGAATTGGACCAATATACTTACAGACAGAGAGCTACCACAAAACATATGTCTTTGCCTGCAGAGACTAAAGCTCATTAATAAAAAGACATAGCAAGTCTAGGACCACATAGGCAAGAATGCTTACCATGTGATGGTAAACAAAGTCTTTTAAATTCTTAGTTACCTTTTTTTTTTCAAATTCTTAGCATTTTAGTTAATGTTTAAATGGGGTGCTCTGTTTTCAGCCATCTGCCTATTCTACATTTTAATGCTTTTTTAAAAATAATTTTTCACAGTTCCTGGGTTATTTGGATGATCACCTCCTCCAAGTTGTAGCTTACTATTTTTAGTAAAGACTTCTAAAAAGAGCGGAGTTCATATTACTGAACTGGGACAGCTGCACAGGAGGATCTGCCTTCCCAGTACCCAGTCAGCCCAGCCTCTTCCCCTGATCCAGCCTGTGACCTTGCACCAGCAGCCAGCACACACAGGTTTCAATGCAAGGCTGTGCAACTCTTTGCAGGGAAAAACTTGCACTCGTTAGAAACCACCACCACAGGGAACGGCAGGAGGAGGTGCAAAAATGCTAATCTTTTGGATAAGCTTACAGAGTTACCAGTATCATCAGCTGAATGCACTTTGAGAGGGAGATTCCATTCTGGTATAGCAAAGAGATTTACATGTCTCTGCGTGTGCTTGTGCACCTGCACTCACACAGGAGTTTGTGGGCACATCCCACTTCTCTGGTCACAGAAAGTACTTTCATGTCCGCTGGTACCGCGTTATCTCAGCACTTCAGAACAGCAGAGCTCTAACTCAGCTTTCCAAGGGGACCTGAAATGCGGCGAGAGGGACACCAAGGGCCAGATGTGGAGAGGCGTGTAGGTGTCCACAGCTGGTGGTTTCAGTGGAGGCAGAAACACTCCGCTGACCTGGTATTGCATGCCATCTGGGGAAAAAGAGAGGTGACCCTGCCTCACTCGAGCCCTGCCGCAGCGGCTGGGCAATCCCTCTTCTTTCTCTTCCAGCTCTGCTCCGTTTAATGCCAGCAGCCAGAGCAACCCTCCGCACACGTGATGTAGACCATTTCATTTATCACCTCTATTATCACCCAGGAATTGAAAAACAAAACAAAAATATTACCTAACTGCATGTAGCTCATAAATGTTGCAGATGGGTTCATTCTAAGTTCTGGGCAAAGGTTCAAATTATTTTTTTTAAAACAGATATATACTTATACTGACCAAAGTCTTAGTCTTGACTGTTCCATTTCTTTTTTTTTTTCTCCACTATTTCATGGCACACACAGGCTAATGTCAAACAAGCATGCTGAAGGACTCATATTATATTTATCTATTAGCCTTGATGTGATTGCAATCTTCTGTGTCTTCATGAATTAGTTTCTGGTCTAGTTTACAGTTCCTCCTGTTATAATTCATCTCGTATCACTTCTTTTCTTTGTTTTCCCATTCTTCATCATTAATTTCTGAGCCAACTTTTTACTTATTCCATGACTCCTGCGCCCGAAACATTATTATTAACCTTGGATGTGGAACTTGGTCAAAAATCTTCTCTGAAGTGTAAACAGCTCTGGCATTTCATTACAAAATTTGCCATTGTGTTCCAAAACACTCCTTACTATAAACTTCAAGGTCACTCGCATCTTCCCCCTGTAACCGTTTCAGCTCCAGGTGGAGCCTCCTCCGTCGCACTGGTGCCAGGAAAGGGAGATGTCGAAACCACAGGAGTCAGCGCTTCAGAAATCGCACCCGGCTTTACAGTTTGGCAATGGGACCTCGTTTGAGGAAATCCGGAGTAGGATTTCCACATCGTGCTGCTGAATAGGAACAAAACGAGGGCAAACGCTGCTTTTGGGTCAGATGGCCCTCCCTCATCCTTCAAGGTTTCCAAGAGCCGTGCGGGGGGTCCCGCATGGGTGTGAGGGATGGGCAGGGACAGAAAGGAGGCACAAGTGCCGCTAAATGCCTCGGTTGGAGGGAGGGCAGGACCGAAGGAAGGCCGAGGGCAGGACGCTCCACGGCGAGGTAAGGCCCTCCTGTGACCGGCCACGCACCCTGCGAGCTTCGCACGCTGCTTGCTTGCAGCATGACGAGAAGCGAGCTTCTACCTGCTCTCTCTCCCCGTGCATCAGGTTAAGTCGCAGCAAAATCAAAAGAGTCTTTGGCACTTTTTGAAGCACCCCTTGAGCTTTTCCATGCATCGGTTGATTGATAGCCTTATTACTTAGCACGTCCTTATATCTGCGGTAACTGTAGCAATCAGCAAAACAGCAGACAACTGTATTAACTACGACTGGGGAAAAGTGAAAATAACACCTGGCATTTAGCACAGTTCGTCAAAGGATCTCAAAATGCTCAGCAAACTTTAATAAAGACACATGACGCCCAGTGAGTTTGGAAACATTGTGACAGCCGTATTAAACCCAGCCAAACTGATAAATCAAGGCACGCCGGAGCGGCAGCGGCGCAGCAATGAGGCTGTCTCGTCGGGGTAGTGCGCTGCCAGGCTATCACCTCCGTGCCCCGCTGCCGTGGCTCCTGGGGAAGCCTCCCTCTGCCCAGCCCTGCCCTCCGAAACTTCTGGGTGCTGGGCCAGATCCGGCACTCAGCTGCTTCTGGTCCTGTCTACATCCCGCAGGCATTTACCCTGGAGCACTGGGATACCCACGCGCCTCTACCTTGCTGGCTCCCCAGCCTTCCTTTCTGTGGCACGGCAGATAGACCAGCAGGAAAGCAGGACTGCCAGTGGTCCTGTTTAGCCTTTATTTACACGCTTGGTTCATTCTGCATTTCTGTTTTATACGTTTCTCTATTTAGATGATGTGTGAATTCCATGTACACTTTTTTTTCCTCAGAGTCATGCAGCTAGTGTTTGTTTGTGCATCTGTATTGTGCTCTACTTTTCCTCATGTTCACAGATTTTTATTAAAATATTTCCATAAAACAGGTTGTTACCAAAAATAAATGAACACATACAAATTAATACATAAAAACAGATGAGTTATATAGAATATATACAAACAATGGGATGGAATTCAAAACTTCTTGTAAACACAGCATATAAATAAGCATATACATGCCCCATGTTTACTACTGTTTATTTTAAGTTACTTAGTAGATCTGAGGTAGGCTAAGGCTGACAAGCTTTTTCTTCCCATTGCAGATTACAAGTGCATCAAAAAGATCTCGTTTAACAGCCAAATGAAAAAGATCTTATTTTACACCCAGCCTGGGTTTCCTCAGCCTGCAGAAATAAACACACGCGGTGTAAAAACTGGGTTCAAGAGCCGTATTGGCATGACCAAGCCTCGGTCTGCATGTGTGGTAAACGAAGCACAGAGCTTTAGGTGATCTGGCCAAGGTGAGGCAGCCGGTGAGCAGCAGCACCGAGGGTCTGCTGACTGCTGGGCTTTCAGCTCGTCTCTTTGTTACCTAAAATATTTGGAAGAGAGAAATACCATTGTGAATAAGAAATACCCACAGCAGCAGCGGGCTGAGCATTCAGACAGAGAGTGGGAATGCCGTCAAGCTATGCAAGGGGAGAAAAATCCAAACCACTAATGACTGTCCCAACCTTCGGCCCAAAGTAAAAATTAAAGAAAATAATGATAACAATGAGGGCTCCACAGTGCGAACGTGCTTTTAGTAAAGCAGATTCACTGAGGGCAGTGGGACTAACTGACCGATTCACGTTCACAGACTGTTTATGTGCCTTGCCCCGCAGCTGTGGTGCTGAGGGCTGGCAGGCCGCGAGGGGCCGCGGCCCGGCCCGAGGCCGGTGAGCTCGGGCAGAGCAGCACGGCCGGTGGCATGGCTCCGGCCACAGCTCAGCCATTGCCCCGGGGCGGACCCGAGACCGGCAGGAGCGACCAGTGCCGGCCGGAGCCCTGCAGCGTTAGGGTTAGGTGCAGAGGTCGGGTAGCCCTGTGCACCAACACCTGCCCGGAGGGCAGAAAAGTGGGGTGGGACCCACGTGTTTTCACGATGGGCAGGGCCCAAGTTATGTGCTCAGCCACTCCTTCGGCACTGCTGGGCTTCTCAGGTGTAAGGTGTGGAGCGTTATACTGGCATACAAGCTAACACAACCTTCTCTACCAAATGATACGAGCAAATATTTGCGCTTCACATCCTCAAGCCGCAGAGGCAAAAATGGACAGATCTTAATGATGGTCTCCTGTCTCTGCAGCGCAAGATCGCTTTCTGCACCCTTTGACAAAGAGGAGGCTTATTAAAAGCTAGGAGAGGCAGGGCTGACTTTTTCTCTGTTTCTGAGAGGAGGCTGTTTTGTCAACGTTTTGCCAGAGTCTAGGAGTGTGAAATTGGCTGTTCATGTGCAGCCTGCACAAGTACTGTAGTTTGAAAGTGAAGGCAATTAATTTTAGTTGTTGACTTAAACTGCTGTTGAGAGGTACTTCATTTCCCGATTCTTCCTCCTATAAATAGATTAAGGGTTACATGAAAGTCAAGTTGTGCTCGTTTGTCCTCCCGCTAGATAGATTTCCCATGACTGCTTATCTATCAGCTCCCCCCCCTTAACACAATTTGTTTCTCAAATTAATTTAGCTCACTCACTCTCATTGGTCCACAGCCAAAAAAATTGTCTCCCGTTCCTTTTTTTTTTCATAAAAAAAAAAGACACAAAACAAACTACTTTGGAATTAATATTTTCTGGAAGGGAGATTGAGCAATGTGTGTCTTGAACTTATGATTGAGAGAGCTAAAGAAAATGTATCTTTTGGAGGGATAAACATTTCTGTTAGCAGTCTGGAAGGACTGTGCTGGAGAGAGGCAGCTCTGCAGACAGCACTGCAACGGCTCCCCCCATGCATGCGTTTCTCATCCATACTCATGGAAGCTGCAAGTGCCCAGCAGCTGTGGTATAAAGCCCCCTGCTTATTAATCAGCTAATATTTGGCAAGTTTTCTCATTACTACTTATTCATGTATTGGCTGCAATTTTTTCCTTGCTTTCTGGTATGACCCATGAAGATGACCACTGTATCTACAAAAGTAAAGGAAAATTTGGTTTCCTACCTAAGCTTGTTTGCAAGAAGGAACATTACTGATGCTGAGGATATTTAAAGTGTCCAACATGAACACACACACACACACACACATTCACACTAGAGAAACAAAGTTATTTGATGCACACTGATGTGCCTGGAGAAGTTCAGACTCCATCCTGTTGTTTAATGCAAATTAGAGTGCTTGCCCACAGGCTACCTCAGCTCTCCACTCCACAACAGTTCCAGTCCCAGGACCTAGGCCGTAAAACACACGCAGTAAATAGCTAGTGCGAGGGCTTGAAGGACAGCCATATTTTCTGATGCAGATAAGGACATCTGGGTAAGTATGTGTCACTGTTCTGAGGGCAGTGTTTGTATTTTTCATAGAGTGCATATTTAAAGAAAAAGAATTCCTTGATCTAAAGATTCTGTGGTTGTCTTACTGCCGCGCATCTGATCTCTGATATGGAGCTGCAAAATTAATTTACTCTTCACCATATAATATAGAGCTGAACAGAATTAGAAAAGGTCTGTGTTTTATCACTGGAGACGCCAAATCCTTATCTGCTAACACTGCACTACAGAGGTCTTGCCAAAAGGGGAGGAGAAACTGCAGTAATTTAAAAATAATAGTGGATATTTGGAGATATTTAGAGATACTTATCTTTCTAATAATGGTAATCTAGGGTGTAGGAATTGATGCTTATTCAAGGTGCCTAAAATGTTTTGATACCCCAAAATATGGACCCATGGCTTTTAATTTGTGAAAGGGCTGTGCCATACAGTTCAGAGCTATCACACAGACGGGCTTCCTGGTCACGGTGCTTGTTCTTGACTTCGAGTATTTGTGACGTCAGAATCGGAGGGTTTCACGCAGCTGTCCCTCAGCTTGGCCAGAAGAGTTGTTCCCCCTGCGCTGCTGGCTATTCAGAGGTCCCAGGTGAGTGAGGCCACCCTGCTACACCTCTCCAATGAGCCGGGCACTTCCAACAAGTAACAGACTTCGTGCTGCTATCATGTGGTCTGGCAAGTCTGACACGCCGCAAACTCACTAAAATTAATGCCTTTGTGCAGATAACTTCATGGTACAAGAGCAGTAAGCCTGACATCTCCCAGAAATATTGGGCTCATTGCACACAGGGACATTCATCCATCCAGGAAACTCAACAAATATACATTTGTCCCATTTCATGTAGGGTCTCCTTCTGCAGACATCTGGGGTCAGGAAGCTTGTACAGCTTTCAAGCATGATGACGTTCTGGGACCGTAGAAAGAGGTAATAAAAAAGTAATGGACTTTGCCTGTGAGCTAAAATAAAAAGCAAATGTTGGTTAAATATTCTTGAAGACAATATATAGAAGGTTTAAAAGGTGGCATGATTTTGTGCTATTCCTTTTCGTGAAATATTTAGATAGAATAATAGGAGAATACTAAGCAGCTAAGTAGTTAATCAATGAACTGTGAATCAGTGCACCCAGATATTTATTGGTAATCTTGTGTTCCAGATGTAAGATTAAACATTTGGTGGGAAGCCGCCCAGCAAAACTATCTATGAACTAAATTGGTGTCATCACCATATTGTGTCATATTACTGTTAGAACAACAGGGTAAAACCAATGCCCATTTTAAGTACTGAGATGTGTCAAACATGTCAGGCAGGCACCACACAGCAAAGATCCTGGTCAAAGCATGGATCCAAGTAGATACTGAGTGTCACAACTGCTCTATGCAGAAAGAAAGTGGAAAGCCTGTTTTTTTTCAGTAAAGACTCTTCAAGATAGTAAACAAACAAAACTACAATTTAGCTGTCACATTGCATCATTTTATATCTCACCCGATGCTCCTGTAATTGTTGTTAGCGATTCCATGCATGAATTGTGTAGTGGGACACATAAAATTATTAAGGTAATAGGTCAGGTTACATCATTGCCACTATAGGTTTTCAGGAGCTCTCAAACCCTGTTCAGCAGAAGTAAGCATTTAAATTAGACTCATGCTGAATTTCAGAAAAGCCTACTTAACTGTTGCTTGCTCAAAATCTACAATACAGAAACAATATTAGTGTCAAAATTCAACAGGGTCTATAAAATAGTTTTAGATCACCTCCATACTCTTTGGGGGTTTGGTGTGCAAAGTCTCCCTCTGCCCATTACTACTGTGAATTGGACATTGATCTATTCTGAGGTAACAATCATTACTCTGCTGCATCTGATTTTAGGATTTTTTTGCTTCAGAAAGGTGAGAAAACACAAGACACTTGTTCTTTCTTTTTAAATTATCCTTGCAGTGATAAATTGAGATTCTCTACAGAGGCGACATTTTGGAGTCCACCTCTGGCCTTTGTAAGCTTCTTTGCTCTGTGAGAAGCATGCAGTGGAACCCAACTTACTGTCACCTCTTTCTCCTGGCCCATTGCTGCTTCTCGAGCGCTTGGCTTTAAAACGATGATGTTACAAGGTTACTACCTTCCTATGAAGCTTAGTCTGAACTCATTTCTTGCCCTAGGTTCAATCTGTCCTGGCTGAGCTTCAATGCAAAGATAATTGTTGCAGCGCTAGAGTTCTACCATCTGATGGGTTGAAGACTAAGCTAATGACTGAGGTGATAATTTTACACCTGGCCTAGCTCTTTATTCCTTCAATTTGCCTCTTTCTGACTGCAGCATTGTAAGTGCAGCTGCAGCTTGCAGTCAAATTTTTGACAGGTGTGTCTGCTAAGAAATTTTCAAATTGAACCTTGCTGTCCTGCTCACCTTTTCATCAAAGCCAGAATAAATCCTCTTACTGGATGTTAGGGAGTCATTGCATACTCTCAGTGTCCCTCTGTTATTGCCCCAAGCCTGAGGACAGGCTGAATAGAGTCATGGGACCTTTCTAGGCTCAAAGCACTGTAGCTCACAGAAGTAGATCTCACCTCAATTTAAACTAGTTCTTTAGAGGAATAATAACAGAGGACTTGCAAAAGCATCCCATACAGAATGGGGAAGATGTCTATGGGTTTTTCCAGCCCTTCTAGAAAGTTTGGCAGCCTGTGCTGAGCACGTGGCTTCTCGCAGTTATGCTGCTAGCAGTACCCAAGCCGGCAAGAATAAATGGTACTTGAGTACAGATGCATGTTGTGTGTGTATATATATGTATACACACGTGTGTGTGTATAGACATATACACATAAATGATATATACATACAGGATATTGTACATCTATGTATACATCTATATACACATATACACTATATATATCTGTATCTATATGTACGTGGGGTTTTTTTATAGATCTCTAAAAAGGACAAACATCACCTTTGCGCCCACCTTTCCACTGTTATGTCAAGTGCAACTCAGGCTGAGGGGTAGATTTTGCTCCCAGGAGCTACTTGAAAGTGTGTCTGGGATCTCTCAAGCAGGTAGCAAACTTCTCTTACATGGCATGCTGAATCCAAATTAATGTAATGCAATAGCAGGCAAAACATATAAACCTCTTCAATATGTCTTTCATATTTTTATGTCTCCAGAGGTTTTTACTGCTTTGGTAAGTCTACTGTATTAGCAAAGTCAAGAATTGTTCTTCCCCTGGATTGCACAGCAAGTGCTGTGCTGATGTATAGCAACAATTAATACAGCGTTCGTATAGCATAATGCAATACCCATTAGCACAATACAAAGTACTATTATGTGATTTTCATTAGCTTGTATTAGTAAACACAGATTGCATTAAAAGCTGTTTCAGTTTTATTTTTTAAATGTTTATATATGAAAGAATAGCCCAAACTACAAAAGTCAATGATTTTCTGACACTACAAAAATGAGTTGCCTGCAGATCAGCTTAATTTAAAGGCTTTCTGTCGTCTTTGAAAAGGTTAATAAAACTGTGGCTAAAGAAGACCCTGTGAACCTACTTATTAGGATTTCAAAAGCTTTTGACAAGTTCTCATAAGATGAGAGTATGAAATAAAATAATTACGAATCATTTGATAGACAAAGCTCATAAAGAAATTAAACCCCACTTTAAAGTCTGACAGTTTCACTTTGTTTTAATCATCTCTTGTCACAGTTATATGTGGCTGCATTTAAAAAAAAAAAAGTGACTACTGTACAGTGTTTCTTCATCTGGGCTTCATGCTACTGTATGGAAAAGTTCATTTAAAAACTTTCCAGTCCATATTAGAAAAAGAACTAAAAGGGCACTATCTTACTAATGGTAATGTTTTTTCAGAAAAAAACCCCCACAATACAAACAAACAAACAAAAAACAACAAAAAAACCCAAAACAAAACAAAAGACCACTCACAAAACAAATTTCATTTTAACTTTAAGTTTAGACTAGTAATTTAAAATTTGTGTCATGCAAGACACAAATACCAGGCCCTGTCATTAACCACTGTCAGAAGGCTGCGACTGAAAACTCTGCAGAGCAATGGCCCTTGATGCTGTCTCAGGATTTGGGCCGATAGAGGGAATAATGCCCCATACATATGCTGAGATATCCAAAGTCACAGAAAGAACTGGAAAGACAGCCTCCATAAAAGACGTTACGTGTTTGTCAATATGTTGAATGAACATTTGCCCTCTGGACTGTATATATTTCAATAGATAATTGTCTTTTCCAAGCATTTCCATTTTGCCGTCAGTATTGTACATGACAAGTTTTTATTTTGCTACTGATGATGATAGTGCCTCAGACTGTGTTGCATTTTATGGGAGCAAACTGTCCGCAGCATAATGAAGACCATTCTGGCTCAGCAAATGGTAGACAGGTACAGCTTTCACACAGCACAGTAATTTATTAAAATATGAAGTAGATACTAATGCTGCTCTTAAAGGCAGGCAAAGCACATTTCGTTCTATTCACTGTGGGCTTTTTCATTAATTTTATCTGGAAACAATGTAAAAGTATACAGACATGCACACACACAATTACTCTCCACATAATCACAGTTTCACCGCAGGGACAATGGCCTTGGTATGAAAATCACCTTGACTAAAGCAGATAAATGGTTTCTATACCTTGGAACGGCTTCCTTGCTTAGAGAAAATAAAAAGAAGTAACACCAGCTTTCTGTTTACCAGATAGAATGAATGCATTATAAAACCCTAGAAGTCTTTTCAAAATAAAGTTATTTGAGCTTTTCTTTAACCCATGGATGCACACATCTCTGAACCATGATAATACTTCACGTGTATTATAAAATAACAAAAATGGGGCAAGCTGACAATAGAGCATTGCATCCACTAAATTCGCATTCCCCACATTGCTTCATTTGCACTTGGTATATCACAAGGGATTCCAATTTTGTCAGAAATATCAGGACACAGTGACATGCCACAGTATTAATCTTAATCCCTGTTTTACACAAAGTGTTTTGCAGACCTGTTGCAGAGTGAAACTAGGTCTACGCTGCATACATTTGCACGGACAGGTGTGCCTAGACAGCTGGGAGAGGAGATGCCATCCCACAGCGTACGTGCCAGCAGAGACCACAGTTTCACTAGTATAAATCTGCCTGTGCTGGCAATTTTTTCTTTTCTTTAGGTATACTGATAAAAGTTGAAATTCATTAAACAGGAAAAAGCACAGTTATACATGTATTAACTCCATCTAAACTAGGAAAATTTTGATGGTCACACTAACTATACTGTTAAAGTGCTCCCAAAGTAGCAAAATACTTTCTTTTAAGCACCTGGAAAATTACATGTTTAAAAGTAGGAATTTAATCAGTATTGGTGTAACTGGATAGAGAGAGGTCCGGCTGGTCTGAGCGGTCTGCGCCCTGCCGCGGTGGCTTTTGCCCGGCCAGGCAGAGAAGAGAAGCGTGCTGGAATCTGCAGCCCCCGGCCTCGCCGGGACCCACCTGCCCCAGCTCGCCTTTCTCCCCCAGGGAAGCGTACAGGAACCCGTAAGACTCTCCACCTGCCGACCCCTTTCTAAAACCATTTTCATTCGGCTAGTAATTTCCTGTTCCCTATCCGGGGACATGAGAGCTGTGTTACAGCAGGTGCCCTGGCCGGCAC
The DNA here is from genome assembly GCA_034782735.1 of Sagittarius serpentarius. Taxonomy (NCBI): domain Eukaryota; kingdom Metazoa; phylum Chordata; class Aves; order Accipitriformes; family Sagittariidae; genus Sagittarius; species Sagittarius serpentarius. Next base: position 10,830,730 of record JAVKLA010000024.1, on the reverse strand, counting down.
CTGTATTTCGGTAATTCAGGCAGCGGAGGAATTACAGCAGTGAGCACCTGAAGCAGTAATCAGCAGAGCAGTCTGGCGGCCGATGAGGCCACACTCTTCATCCAGAGGATGAGGAGTTCCAGTTCCTTATCTGGGACCTAATTCCTTGGCTGACCAATAATTAAGAAACCTATAAGTCTCCGAGAAAGCACTGTTTTGTGACCCTTCCATAAGAAGCGGAAGCCAACTTGTGTTATTAGAGCACTCCGGAGCCTGACTACAACTTTTAATAATTGGTGTAAAATCCCGCAGAATCCTGCTAAGATGTAACATAATGAAATGCCAGACAATGTCACTGTGAGTCTATAGTGGAAAATATAGGCAAAACAATGTCAGTGGATGTCTGCGTAGACAATGTTATGATTTGAGGAAAGGCAAAATGCTGTCAATGGGAGTCTATATGCTGTAGATAGCATTACCACAGTATGTGAATAAAGGCAAAATGATGTCAGGGCAATACACAATATGCTCAAGACAGAATATATTTAGTCTGAATAGAAAATCTGTCATGTAAAATAGCTGCATTGATTCTCATCTTCCACAGTGATGCGTTGTCATTTTTTACACTGACTGTCTTTTTTATTTAGATTTACCCTATAGTCTAATCTGAGGGTTTTTTCCACATTAACACTTCCTTTGCTTGCCATAAGTGAACCCACTGCCACTGACGTTTTTACCGTTGGATTTTTTTATTTAAAAGAAAAACAAATTTGAACCAAAATCCCCACTAAAGGAACACCAGCTATATCCACACTAGAATTAGCAGGTCCAAGATTTGGATGTCTATCCTCTCACTGAATTTCACAGACAGAACTAAAATAAAGTTGCCTATAAAATACGCGGCTATATGTATGCACACATATGTGCCCAGGTAGAATTCTGATCGCCTCTGATCAGAGGAAGTAATACTATTGAGGGGCAAGTAGATTAATACTTTTTTCATAATTGTATGGCATCTCTTCCTAAAAAAGCTTCAGTTGTGACCTCACATGATTTACACTTCTGTAAATGTGGCCTCATGTCCAAATTCATTTAATTCATATACATGTCATTATTTTTCTTAAGCATAAGATTATTAGACTCTGGGTCCAAGTAATTTCAAGTTTTCTCGACATGCCTCCTAATGTCAGTCAAACCTTCATGTCCTAGATTGTTGGGTAATTTCTGTTGGGGCAGAGATACTTCAGCTGCCAGGTGAAATGAAATGTTTCTTGTGTATTTTGGGCCTAGCCTGCCCTCTTCACTAAATCACAGCTCACTTCAAATTCCAGCAGCCCCAGTGCTGTAAAGGTTAAATTTCCCCACAAACCCTACTTTGCAAAGCAGAGTATCTGTACTTATTGATGAAAGGCTCTAAAATATAACATGTAATTATCTAAATTATAATCAATCAAGGAGAGCACTGAAGCTCTCTGCCTTCTTCAGCCTGATTTATAGCTGACGTTATCGTATTCAGTGTTCTCTTCTCAAGAGTGTTTTGACTCTGACCACCAGCAAGTCTACCTACATCTACATTAGCAGGTAATTTGGTGTAATTGGCGCAGGTCAGCAGACTGAAGAAGCTGATGGCGAAATCCATGCAACTATGCTATGTGTGGTGGATGTTTTTCCTTTGGATGAGATTTAGTCGGCTCCCCTTGGACAAATGACTCTACCATGTAGGTGGTTCATAGACTTTCCACTGCCCACCCATTTGTTCACATCTGTGGGATTATGACTTCTTAGAAGTCACAATTTTGACACCGACATTTATCACACACACCTGAGAAGGGTCGTCTGCGTTAACCGCCTCCTCACAGGATCCCACTTGGACATTTGGCAGAGCTGTGAACCAAACCAATGTGCAGCACATGGGGAAAACCGGGGAATCTGCTTTGAGTGCCAGTGTTACTGCTCTGACTCAATACACAGAAGGAGGTGTAGCCTCCATTTCAAATATTTTATTTTCTAAAAAGCCAGTTTCATGCTGACTCCAAACTAAGATTTTGAAATTGTAGAGAAAAAGAGTCACAAAGTTCAGGCTTACCTGGTGTGCTTAGGTTGGACACCCAGACTTTGAAACTTGGGCTCTCTGCTGCAGAGACCTCATTGTAGAGGCACCTCTGGAGCAGAAGCTCTCCAAAGCAGCAGAAGGGCAAATTTCTGGTGAGCTGCAAACTGACTCCTTCTCCTCTCACCTGAAATGCTGAAGAATTAGAGTTTTGAAAGCTTGGCTGGTATGGGAGCTGAATTCTACTGAGTCATTAAGGTGCAAAACTGACAGCATCTCAGAAATAACTGGCAGGAGGGGTTGATATGATCTTGGGAACTAGGCCATTCAAGTGGGCTGCTTAAGTGGTGGGAAGACAAATTATCAAGGAAGAAGGCCAATTTTAGACAGAGCCTTGACTGTATTCCATCTTTCCTGCAAAACATTTTTATTTTGATAATCGCATTCTTTGGAAAAGATAAATTCTGTAGGAATACATCTGGTGCTCCACCTATACCTTTGCAAGAGTGCTCCAGCAAGTTAAAAAAAAAATACAAATTCAGATCCGGTCACAATAGTCCTTGGGTTGTTGTGTAGAGAGTCTTAACCTAAATTTTTCTTGCTTTTTCTGCTTTGCATTTCAACTTTTACATTACGTTAGCATAGTGTTCCCATGCTTAATTTGCCTCTCATCTGGATAATGATAATGAGCTGTTATTGACTAGCATTTCCAGTTCAGTGCTGTGAACATTGGGTAGCATTCATAAAATGTTCCTCTTATGCCAGCTGAAATTGGTAGCGGTTTTGAGGCAAAAGGCCAGATTCATCAAAAGGATAATGGGCAGATATATTTTTTGTTTGGTTTTTTTTTGAATTTTAATGACCGAATTGCATTGCTATTCTTTGTTTATCTACTTTTGAATTCTATCAGATAGCTTTAGGGATAACTACCTAATTTCTGTATTTATAGGAAACTGGCACAAATCGAGAAAACAGAACAATTCCGTGTTTATGAAGCATGAATTCTCACAGTAAATGTCAATATATTGTGCATTAATACACAAAAATTCTACAGTAATGCACATATATATTAAATATGTGTTTCTTCTGCATGGAGCCTCCAGCTTGGCTATTTTGTATGGCAGTGGTTCACACTAGAGTCCTCCTGGGGAGTATAAGACCCAGCTGCATCCACTGCTGCTTATCTTGAGAGGACACCCCTCGCCCCTCCCCATCCTGTTGCACTTACACCCCCCCCCAAACTCTGCTGACAGAAGGCCCAGGTCAGGGGCTGGCCCTGCAACCCTGGGTGGGGGGGTCGGGTCCTGGAGGACCCTGCTAGGGGTGCAGGAGGGGGGCACAAGTAGAAGAGGGCTGGTCACAAGTGAAATGTCCACCGCCAGTGATGCTCTGGGAGTATCCAGAAAGCAGGATGCTCCATGCATTTGAGGAGGTAGGAGGGAGATTTGTCTGAGCTGGCTTTGCAGGGAAGGCTGATTGGCTTTAAAATACATCATGTACATGTACATTTTTAAGGTAACTGTGGTCCGTATGTGGCATGTTTGCCAGACCTTTACAGAAAATAAGAAATGGATGTCATTTTGGCAGTTTGAAAACTATGCTTGTGGCATGTACATCTTCTGCCAGTGCCCACTTGTATCTCATGCTTAAATTTGGCATGGAACCTCCTCTCCTGGTGAATGCCTTAGAAATATGAGAAAACATGGGGTTTTTCCACACTAAAATTGGTTGGGAAACAGACCACAGAGCCTCCTGGATTAGGCAGCAAGAGGACTTTGTCTGCTCAGGTGCAGCAAAAACAGGGAGAGGCATTTGCCTAACCAGGGCCACATACAGACCAGTCTGTCTTCGGAGGCTGCAGAGGCATAGGGAAAGCTCCTGTTAAAAAAAAAAAAGCAGACACTCAAAAAAGCCCACACAAATCATCTATCTACCAGCACACTAGCTTGAAAAGTCCAAGAAACAAACCCCAAACCTTGTATGACTTGCAGCAGGCAGCAGGACTGGGTGGGGAGGGGAGGCAGACCTGAAGGCGCTGCAGAACTGTACCCAGGGCTTGGTCCAGGCTCACCCCACGAGGCCAGCATGGGGCTGGGCAGACAGGGGAGAGCAGGAGTGGACCCATCTCCATTCGTGGCTGCATTTTGGTACACACCTAGTCAGGCTTTGCTGAAGATAAGACACTGGTTTATATTTATGGAGTGTGTTTTGGAGGAGCATGGTGATACCAAGCAGCAACGTCGGACACAAAATCACAAACATAAGGGGACGTCTCATTGGCAAAGGCATTGGAAAAGGCAGCAGCTCACAGGTGGATGGGGCTTTAAGAGGATATGTGCAAAACCAACAATCTACAAACAACCCATGGCTGGGCCCCTTGTTTTATGGCACAGAGAATGCCATCTTCAGCAGCACAGCACCTCCCACCACTGTTTTGTGATGTCTTTCAACATCATCTCACTGACAATATTCACTCTGTTAAGGAAAACAACAATTTTTACACCATTTGCTTGTTATCCCTGAAGCACGGCAGTCCAATCAACCTTTCTATGGGCAAGCGAGAGACATCTTGACAGATGAGGAGAGCACTCATGTTTAAAGTACTGTCTGGGGTCAGTGGAGAGGTCCTATAGAAACTTCACATCCCTTGATCTCTGGGTCCTGTGAGAGAGGTCAACACATAGCTGGAGGTTTGCAGAGAAGGGTTTTAAGCTGGTTGTTTGACTCTATATAATAATGTACTGGGCTTTGGCAAGCTGAAGCACAAGTATTAGAGGGTAGGTCATCCAGTGACTTAGACCTTCAGTTATTCATATTTTGCCTTGATTCATTAAAGTCAAAATCTTTTCTACACAGCTTATGTGAGGCAAGCCCTTAATGACCTATTTCTTCTGCTTCATGGAAATGTGGCCTCTCCAGACTCTTCTGCATTCCAGATAAGGAGACAGAAACGATGCCTGGATCGCAAAAATCTCCCAGAGAACATGTACCCAGCCAAAAGCCTGGCACTTTTAGATCACAGCACAAATGTGGCTTCTACTGTCTTGACATCTGTTGAAATGAGGACTGTGTCAGGCAGAAAAAATATTCCACCCCTTAGGTAAAGCAATGGCTGTGCATAAGCCACCTCAGACAAAGAGACACGGGCTCCACAAAACACCGCAGCCTCCACCGCTCTCCCTTAGATGCTAACCTACTGGTGACACCAAACACAATGTGACAGACAGAAGGGTCCAGAGGAAGAGTTACATGAACTTTGGCCCATGTGTGATATGGAGCGGTTTTTTTACTACATCATCTAGAGATAATTCACTGTGAAACCTTTTGGATTAACTGCCACGACCTTGGGTCCTCCTGCACAAACAGACATTTGTTGCAGCTGGAATTAGGTTACTGCACTTCTGTGTCGTCTTTGGGGAGGAAAAGTACAGGAACAAAATCGGTGCTTGCTAAGAGTACTGGTTTACCTTGATTAAAGAGCAGACACAAGTTGCGGTAAGTAATCATGTAGCAGTCAGTCTGGTCCTGGAAGTCAGAAATCTTGGAGATGATGGCAAAAATGACTCACTGCATGGCTCTGCACAAGCCTTTTAATTTGCTTGTACCTCAGTCTTGTCCCCTGTAAAGCATGGTTAATAAATTTTTTACTTCCTGTCCCCTGCTTTTGGGGATAATGAGCAAAAATTGCAGGTACTTCAGCACAGTTGATCAAAAAGTCTCAATAACTGCAAAATGCTGTGTGGGTAAACAATTTGGTTGTTGGTGGGGAATTAGCTGAACATAATAGCTGGGAGTCTTTATGAAATGCCTCCTCACAGCTATATCCATCAAAGCTCACTGAAGTTGCAGGCATATGGCAATTCAGAACAAGGGTGGGTGAACATGTTTAACCTAGTTAGAAACTCAGTGGAAGACTGCGGAGTCTGAGGCATTGCTTAGGCTATGCTGAGCTCTCAGACTGCTTAGGAGAGATTCAGGAAAACAAGCATAAGAAATGAGAAAAAATACTGGTCAAGAAAAGGTCGTATTAACACAGCAAGAATAATTTTTTTATAAAGACACCCCCCCCCAAAAAAAATGTCTAGCATTTATAAGTGATATTTGTTCCACAGCAGAGACATGCAGCTCTGAGTTAATTTGATGATGGACTTTCAAGGCATTCTTTCAGACTGTAATTAATCCTTGAAAAGAAATAAAGGGAATATATTTATGAAATAAATTCAAAGGTTCATAAAGCTTCTGCCTTCTTGAAGAAGGCTTACCTTTTCTTAATTCAAAGTGAGTTCTTCTGCCTTCCTGTGTACAGAAATGTGACTGTGACGGGTATATCAATCCACACATCTTCCTAAAAGGAGGAGCTGACTTCAGTGCAATGAGAGTCTGACCCATATAGAAGCTTTTTGTGCTACTTTTCTATAAAAGAAAAGAAATTACTCGAAGATAAAAGGCTTTGACTGTGTTTTAAAAAACATAAATCCTTTATTAAGGATTTGAATAATAATTGTGGGAAACAGTTTAGTTGTTTGGTTAATTATCCTTTTTGCTCTCAGCTTTTAATGTGATGATATCGGGTTCACTTCTAGGGAAGTGCTAACTGGATATGACTAATAAATTATTTTATAAAGAGAACAGTTTCAGAAATAAAACCTTCCGAGCTATTTTAACCTCTGTCATGTATACACAGTATTTTTTGGCAACTAATTGCTATCTACTGAGATATAGCTATTCCTCTGACCAAACATTACTAGCTGTTGTTTTCTTTTACTGTACATGCAGCACGTCCAGGGCCTCATGCAAAACTTTGAAAAACTTCGTAGTTTGATAAAACTCTGCCACAGTGCCAAGCATCTTCCTTATTTGTTTCCAAGTATTTTATTGAAATGAAGATTTTTCTGTCTATGGCGCAGTTTCCCATTTACACAAAAAGGCTCCAGCCCACTGTCCTTGCGATACCATTTGCACCCCCACCTCGGCATCCCTTTCCGTTGCCAGAGCTGGATTTGCACAGATCAGAATGAGACTTTCATTTCAAGCTTTGTGACATCTTGATACCTCCTCCCCGCCGCCCCTTAATTCTGTGTGGAAATGCTAAAGTTATCTGCTGTTTGTGATGATCTGCTTTCTGATCACCAGCCGTGGCAGTTTGTCTTAAACAAGGTCCAGATCTTGAAAATAATTATTTTTGTGCATATATTGGATATGTGAGCTGCCCCACTAGTGAAACTCTCATTCAGAAGTGCAACTTTTTACCTGATTTACCTTGACAGGTATTAGAGAGATGGGGTCCTAATCTAACTTGCTGTGGAGGCTTGACAGTGTAATACATATTTTTTATAGTTGAAAAGAAGGTTAAAATCTATAGAGCACAACATGCAAAACCTAGATACTAGGTCTCTGCAGCTTTAATTCAGACCTCTTTCAAGTGTATCCTTTCATATTGCCCTTCTATATATGATCAGATTCCAATTTTTCTAAAATCCCTAGTTCATTCACTGAACAGTAGGTACTGAATATTTTCCATGGAGTTACTCAGCTAAATACCTCTTAAAATCTTCCCTCTTTTGGCAGGGACAGAGGCAACATCCAAATCTCCAGGAAGCGTTCAACTACGCAAAGTACAAGCCATTTTTCCTCTTTCTTAATTCCCATGGCTACTTCTCTTGATTAGTTGCCTTTCAGATTCAGCAAACAAATAAGCCCTTCTTCACTGTGGGCTGCACAGGCCCGTTCTGTGCCCTGCATGAGGCTGGGTCCAGCGGGGAAAAAAATCTGTATGTCATCATGTAATTAAATATAGTATGCTAAGGCTTATACACAAGGTGGGGGTCTAATTAAAGCTACCAAAGCAACCTTAATTCTGGAATTTCCTAACTTTTTCCACATCAGCCCCTACTGTGTTGGAGGATTTAGCTGTCAATGTCTCACAATTATCTTTTAAGCAAGAGTTCAAGTGAGTTTTGGGGAGAGGGCCACAGGCTGACAGTTTTCTGGGGGTGCAGAGGCAGACCCCAGGCAAAAAGCAAGGGACTCACTGAATCCTTGCAATCTCTACACCAAAACATGGAGCTGCTAGTGCTTTTGAACAAAATGCCTGTAAGAATTCTTTCAAATGGCTAAACCATGGCATTTTTCCTTAATTGCATTTTCAGAACTGTCTAAACTAGTCTAGCTGAAACTTTCCAGAAAAATTTTGCTTGAGACACCTGGCATGGAAAAATTCAGTCCAAGTAATTTAAAGCTGCAAAATTATAAGCAACTAAAAACAAAATCTTGTAATGGGAAATGTCAGGCAATTTTAGCTACTGATGATACTACCAGCTCTGTCTGTTACAACGTGAAAAATAAAGAGAGACAAGAAGAAAAAAAAGACAGACAGAATTATAAATGATAAAAGGAGAAAGTTTGCTTACTGGAAGAGGTGAGTTTTAAGAGATTTTTGGATGTGAATAAAAGGACGTTTGACAGATGAGGTCATGGAGACTTTAATGTGTTAGGAAGCAGCATGAGTGAAGGCGTAAAGCTAAGAGTGAGTAAGGGGAGGAAAAGAGCAAGGTAAGGCTATTGGAGGGTGTTCTGAGAAGGCAGATGGAAGAAGAAATGTACAATAGTAAAAAAAAAAAATAGTATCAGAGTTCCACTGTTATGATCATTAAGTTAAAATAATACACAGAACATCATCTGACTTCACTTGGGATGCTCTGATACTTTGTTGACAGATAGGTGGATGAGAGTATGCCTCCTTAAGAGACATCTTATTTAAATGTAGGCACTCATAAAATATCAAGGGGAGGGACAGCCTAAACCCACTTCTCATAAGTCATAGCTGCAGCTCATTTTTAAATAAAATTTTTCCCAAGGTCCTTATTCCTACTAGTACTGCTGACTTCAGTGGAATTCAGCAAGAAGCAGAAAACATCTCAAAGGCACAATCTGACTTCCAGATAAATTTTTAGATCAGAGTGCCCAATCCTGAATTCCTTGACTTCTTTGGGGACTTTTGAAGATCTATGTACCGCAGAGCCAGTGCCAACTATCATTCTAAATCTTTCTTCACTTGGCAGGGTCTAGTCCTTCAACTCTTGAGAAGTGGTCTTTAATCATTTGAGAAGTCCTTTTGACTGAGGTCAGTCATGTTTAGTTTTGTGACAAAAGGTCTCAAGAACTAGCCTTTATTCTCCTTTGTTTTGCCAATGTATGGGCTTCAGTCTTAACTGAATACTGAATCTCCTACTACTGGCTCTTAGAACTTTTCTACCTGCACCCTGCCTCAGAGCCCAGGTGCTTTGAACTACATGTCACTTATGAGAAGCATTTTTCTCCATTTACATGCTAGGATCATATTTATTTGGGAACTGCTTGGAAATCTGTCATTATGGTGTTTGTGACAGCTTGACAAGGCCTGTTGCTATGGAAAAGCTTTGTGATGTTGTATAAATATATTCCTAGGTCAGAAGTTCTATGTATTTTTTGGACATGGATGCTAAAGGGAAAAAAGAATGACCAAACATTAAAAAAGCAGAATAATAAAAAATAACAACAATAACTAACATTTGATACTATATTTCTGCCCGGTAACCAAACAAACAATTTCTCAAAGTAGTTCATTTATGCTGTAACAATCCTACTAGCAATGAAAGTTCATTTATTTCCAAGGTTCACCCCCATCCTTAAAATACTCATATTACCAGTCATTTTGCAATAATGATGGTTCCTCTATTAATAAACTAGCAGACAAGGGAGCTATTATTCTCAGCCTCTATCTGTTATTCCATTAGGTAAGGCTGACAGCCTCTGACTGCTAGCAGTTCTATAACCTACCATGTGCTCAAGCCACTCACTGAAACTCATCCTCACTTGTTGTTTTTGGTGAAAATTGTGACTAGACAGGAAAAGAGACAACAAAAACATGTAGAAAAGTATGAGAGAAAGCTCAATATAGGTTCGCATCCAAAACAGGAATATTTTTTTGACTCAGACAGAAATGAGGAAGTGTCGGCACAACGATGTGGAAAGTCATCTGAGACTGTCTCTGCACTTTGTCCCTGCTGATGACTGATGCCCTGTGTTTTACTTCCAACTGTACCTTCACGTCGACACAGAAACAGTCTTTCCAGCCCTTTTTTGCTGTCTGTAACACAACATCATTTATGCATTTTGTAAGGGGATTCTTAAGCATGGGCAAGGTCAGGCTATCCTGAGCCGATGCGACCCCTGGGCACAAGCTTGCTTTGGTGGGTGCCAGCAGTATACTCCAGAAAAGCCAGTTCTCACTCAGTTTCCTTTCTCCCCCTCTCTCCTATATGTGTGAATACAGACGTTTTGCAAGGATAATAAAATGCTTCTCTGTCACAGTGTTTGAAGTGAGGAGAGGTTTTAACCCCACCTTTGGAAAATGCTGAGGCATAAGCACAAGTCACGACCCTGACTGGGGACCCTGGCTCCTGCTGAGCTCGGGATCTGTGAAGGCCTGTGGGCCAGGGCTGCTCTTTCTCAGGGAGGTAAGACACCACTGAAAAGCAGACTGGCTTGGTTTTACCCTTGTGAAGGACGGTGTCTCCCAAGCCAACCAGCTTGACAAGGCTTGGAGGAAACCAGCGCAAGCAGCCGACCATGTGTACCTGGCCTCCGCGCACGGCAGTGACTCCTGCCGAGTTTCTCCCATTACCCTAGACACAGCCATTTCCAAAAGAAACAAGGTACATGCTGAAGTTCAAGATAAAAATGTGGCGGTGTGGCACAACACTGTGTACCGGTGTACTTCATGCCTGACTCAGGAACATGTAGTAAACTCGAAAAAGCTTTGACAACGTTTCCTCACCCGCTGCTCTTGGCTGCTGCCTTCTCCACCGACTGTCCGGCTGCGAAAGCAGCCAGGGCAAGGTGCTCTCCTCTGGAGCGTTAGCCGAAACCAAATGTCCCATAACTCCCTGGGCCTCCTTAGTCATCTCTCAGGACATAAATAGTTTGCAAAAATAGAATTATAATCTTTAAAATCACGAAGAATGACGAATCCTCCAAATCTGCTCCTATCCATAGACGTTGTTGATTAGCCAGCTCTTTTTCCACCATAGGGTCTCTCTCTGCTCTGTTTCTTCCATAAGGATTTTGGCTTCTGTTTTTTTATTTTCTTAATTATCTCCCGTCAAACTGTGAGGTACTGTTTTTGAGATCCTTAAACATCAAAATAGCATGTATTTTTATTTAAAGTTCCCTGCCATTTGATCCTTATTTTTAAGTGCTAACTTAAAAGAAGGGGGAAATGTCTGGAAGTAGAGAAATGAGAATTGATCTATAGTTTGAATCCAAGCCACAAATATGCCATGAGAATATAGACACATGCACACAGTGCCATCAAGAAAAATATCCCAACCCTCCCACACTTTTTACACATTACAACATATTAAAAAATATTTCTGGTCATAGTGAAATATGTTAAAATAAAAAAATCTACAAAGTTGCAAGTACCTCCAGAATTTTCTGCAGGCAGAGGTGCAGAATTAAAACAACAATTCTTGCTCAGAAAAACTTTCCTGACTGTTCATTAACCCAACCTTGATTTTTGGAAGCTGGGGTCTACCAAAAAGAATGTGAATAAAAGAGAAGGAATTAGTTTGCTACTAGTCTAGCTACTACCTGCTCTGATAGGAAGAACAACACTTCTATAATAAGAATTAAGATACCACTGGGCAAACCAAGCTCACCTCAGGTGCCTGTATGCTGTGGAGCACTGAAAGATCATCATTTGACTGCACATTTCACATGCTCAGTGTAGCGCCAGCTGTGCTGGTCACCAATTCAGGAAAGCCTCCTTAAGTGCCGTTTTAGCCAAGAATGACCAGGAGCCTTGGCTGAATAGCATCAATGACCAAGAATATGGGATGTTCTGTGCACACATACGCACATATGTACCAAAAACTTGAAACAGAAGTGTCATTAAATCTGTCTAAATACTCTGGGAAGCGGAGGCACAGGATGACGTGCTCCAGCCAATGCAGGACATCACTAGCAGAGCTGCAGCTGTGAGGATGTGACTCACGGTCCTGTGGCCCATGGAGCAAGGCAAGGGGTTTGGTCCTCTTTGGAGGAGTGTTGTTATATACAACACTGCTCAGCAAATACATGGTAAACCTTCCCCAGTAATTTATCTTTCAGCTTGGTAGCCATGAAAGCTTTTAAGGAGAAGATTCTAAATAAGGAACCAAAAAATGTTGCTGTTTCTCACAATAATTGTAAACTGAAAGTAAGCACTTATACAACCTAGCCCAAATATTTAGTTAAAGAACAGGTTTATAACTAAGGATATCTTAAAATGTGTTTGAATTATTACACACACTACTTAAACAGTTAAACTGTCAGCTTACAGTTTTGTATATCTACCTCATTAGCCTGCCTCCAGGGCCTGTGGTAGGTGAATCTGCATTTTAAAATTTTGTATTTTTCCATGCTTTATGCATCCTGTAAAATGCCTTGAGAACTTTATGAGGGATGTTGCATTAAAATGTGTGATTATAAATATGATTTAAATATCTGAAACATTACAGAGTGATTATTGTTCAATAAGGCAGCGTGCATAAAAGGGTTATCTGCATGCTGTGCTTAGGTTTCAACAATATAATGTAATGAATTGTTCAATATAGTTTGTATGCTATTTGTCTCTGTTTCTTCTCATACTCCAGAGATGCCTGATATGCAGTACTCTAACAAGGCTATCATAAATTGTTGAACAATAAACAGCCCTTGAGATTTTTAGATAGTATGTGGTTAGTATGTAATCCATCTTGAGGAACTTGATTTAGTGCCACAAAGGAACATCCTTGACAATGCTCGACATTGTTTTAAACTGCTGCTAAATCAATTACCGCGTTTGGGAAATGGCATGCTTCTTCCACTCCCTGCTCCATGCTGGTGGCCTGGCTGCTCAAGGAGAGATTTAGGGAGCCATGCTACGGAGGCAGATGGGTTCCCTGGAAATCGCTGGAGTAACCCAGCTTGAAACAGTGATAAGTAAGGCCTCCTAAAATCTGCACTAAACTGCACAACTCAAATACCGCTTGGCTGGATTGTCTTAGCTGTGTCTAGCAATAAATGAATTACGAAACAAACAAAAATGCTTCCTTTCAGATCGGCACTGTGTCACGGAACAATATCCACACGCACTAATAAACTTTGGTGCTTACACAAAGATTTCTGTGTTCGGAGTATGCTATGTACTTTGACTAATTTTCCTGTGCAACATCCCAGTGAGTTGGAGAAATGTTACTACCCGCCTTTTCACTGAGGAGAGACGCCAATTACTCAGGCTGTGCGAGGCTGCAGGGGGGCCTCATGGACCAAAGATTAATGCTTTCTTGAATATAATGATGTTACAAAGAGTGACCCAAAACGTTAAAGATGACCAAGGCCATTTGTATTTCTTTAATGTTTTATTCTGCTCCTGTTGAGGCAATTGCTGCGGACACTGAAGGCAAAAGGAGAAGGGCACTTCATGTATCTAAGCTGTAACCTTGCCCTTCTGCTTTAGACACATAAATAAGGATTCCTAGGCAGTATTTTCTATATCCCAGGAGACTGCACAAGAAGGAATATTGAGATGCAGTTATTACAACAATAATGTTCTGACTTGTTTCAGGGGCTATGACAGTTTCAGAAATAGCACTCTTTTGTTGTGAGAAGACTAGAGGGAGGGAGAAAGGATCCCAAGATCAAAAAAGGGAAAAAAGGAAGAGTTGGGGAACTACAGGCCAGTCTGTCTCACCTCTGTGACCATCAAGATCATGGAGTGAATCATCCTGGAAACTATGCTAAAGCATATGGAAAATAAGGAGGTGATTGGTGACAGCCAACATGGCTTCACTAAGGGCAAATCGTGCCTGACAAATTTGATGGCCTTTTACCATGGGATTACAGCTTTGGTGGATAAGGGAAGAGCAACTGACGTCATCTACCTGGACTTGTGCAAAGCATTTGACACCATCCCGAATGACATCATTGTCTCTCAACTGGGGAGACATGGCTTTGACAGATGGACCATTTGGTGGCTAAGGAATTGGCTGGATGGTCACACAAAGAGTTGGGGTCAATAGCTCGACATTCAAGTGGAGAGCAGTGATGAGTGCCGTTCCTCAGGGGTCTGTACTGGGACCGGTGCTAACATCTTTGTCGGCATCATGGACAGTGGGGTTGAGCCCATCCTCTGCAAGTTTGCCAAAGACACCAAGCTATGTGGTGCAATCGACACACTGGAGGGAAGGGATGCCATCCAGAAGGACCTTGACAGGCTTGAAAGGTGGTCCCGTGTGAACCTCATGAGGTTCAACAAGGCCAAGTGCAAGGTCCTGCACATGAGTCAGAGCAATCCCAAGCACAAATACAGGCTGGGTGGAGAATGGCTTGAGAGTAGCCCTGAGCTGAAGGACTTAGGGGTGCTGGTTGATGAGTAGCTCAACATGATCTAGCAATGAGTGCTTGCAGCCCAGAAAGCCAACTATATCCTGGGCTACATCAAAAGAAGCGTGACCAGCAGGTCGAGGGAGATGATTCTCCCCCTCTCCTCTGCTCTTGTGAGACCCTACCTGGAGTACGGTGTTCAGCTCTGGGGCCTCCAACGTAAGAAAGACATGGACCTGTTGGAGCCAGTCCAGAGGAGGGCCACGAATATAATCAGAGGGCTGGAGCACCTCTCCTGTGAGGACAGGCTGAGAGAGTTGGGGTTGTTCAGCCTGGAGAAGGGAAGGCTGCGGGGAGCCTTATAGCAGCCTTCCAGTACCTAAAAGGGGGCCTACAAGAAAGTCAGAGAGGGACTTTTTACAAGGACATGTAGTGATAGGACAAGGGGTAATAGCTTTAAACTGAAAGAGGGTAGATTTAGATTAGATGTAAGGAAGAAATTCTTTACTGTGAGGGTGGTGAGGCACTGGAACACGTTGCTCAGAGAAGCTGTAAATAACCCCATCCCTGGAAGTGTTCAAGGCCAGGCTGGATGTGGCTTTGACCAACCTGGTCTGGTGGAAGGTGTCCCTGCCCATGGCAGGGGGCTTGGAACAAGGTGATCTTTAAGGTCCCTTCCAACCCAAACCATTCTATGATTCTGTGATCAAGGTAAAACGAGGCAAATAATTGTGCAGGTTTCATTACTGAGAGCCGTGTGATCTAGTTTCTGAAAGATTTACTTTCACGTTCTATACACTACAGATATCACATAATCTGCTGTGGGACCCCGCGAGCCTGCCTTCAAATTCAGCATCCCCCTCCAGGTTTGGAGTTTTGCTCATCTTTAACTTCTGTCCTTACAGGGCAGCAGAGTCGTGGTCCCCTCTTTTTTTCATAAACAGCCTTATGTCCCACTGCTGCCATACCTCTCACAGAGTGAATCTGATCAGGTATTGATCTTTAATCTACAGCATTGCTGGAAATGGCAGCCAGCTGTAGCTGTGAAGAACAACAACTGGCAGACACTCTGGTTAGTGTTGGCACTGGCCCTCTCTTACAAGATCCAAATTCCTGGGAACCAAATGTTCCTGTGATTCTGGCTTTCTGCTGCCAATAAAGCTTATGATACAAAGCTAATTGGCTTGTAACTTTTCTTGGAAATCTGGAAGGGAAATGGATAGGTTGCCTTTATTTATACACCGATATGTGGAGAATCTGCATTAAGATAAGGGGAAAAATATATACAGCAGTAGCCATAAAAAAAGCCAGTGTTTACCCATCTTCACTATGAAGTGGTTTCAGAGACATATAAGTAGCTTTTATTTCATACAAGCTTCACAATATTGTAAGACTCCTTTTGGCCTCTGTTATCCTTGTAAAGAATAATGGCAGGCAGAGTTCATTGCAGAAGGGTATTTGTATAGGCTCCTTCATTTGGGATTTGTGTCCATTGTGCATCAAAACTGCGGCCGGTCATCACCCAGAAAATTAGAGCTAAACCTGCTGTGAGAAGGATGTTTGTGGGCGCTTCCTTTTACTCAGCGACTAATGATTCCTATCTCCCTTGACATGTATGTAAAGGACGAGTTGAAGACTGAAGAATACCTTATTCATCTTTGCCTGCTTCCTCCTAGCCAGTCTACTCCTATCAGTTGACAGCTGACAGTAACGGCAGTAAAATTCACATCTTCCAGGGATTAGAGGAGAGGAATTCTCCCAGCCATAGAAAAGTTGCTTTAGATTTGGCTATCATGTTAGGATTGGCTCTCACTAAAAAAATCATGAGGACCATATAATTTTGAATGCTTTTTAAAGCATTTCAAGAAGTGTAGTCATAGAAATATAGCTCCCAGTCAAGTGGGAAAAAAATAAAATCCCTGTGGGATAGAAGGAATTAAGATTAAAATTGGCTTGGAACATTTGTGCCAAAATCCAAACAAGCTACTACTGAAAGTTTGTGGGTGAAAAAGCACTTTTTCCTGTGAAATGTTTCCTCCTCTTATGGGCCAGATTCTGTTTTCACCCATGTAACTGAGAGCAGTGCTTGGATCCAGTTCAGCAGACATTTTGTTTTATGAGGCTTCCTGGAATGAGAAAAAAAGTACTTGAATTGTGGAAGAACAGATTTTTTTTGTTATCTGCCCTCCTGAAATGGTTTCACAAGGCCTGTTGACCAGATTGAGAGGACCAGAGGAGTTATACCTGGAACAGAGATGGGAGGACATGCCTCAGTGTAAATCATAGAGGGGCGCAAAAGGAGGCAGGATCCAACTTCAAATGTTTCCAGCTCCTCCTTCTGTTCACAACATACTACTGTTGTCATGCTATTACTAATTTGCCTCTTTCAAAAGCAACAGCGAGAAACACAAGCAGCTCTTCTACACAACATGGCAATGAAGGGGTTAAAGGCACACAATTCTATCATCTTGATGGGACTTTTTATTTTCTTCTAGTTCATCTTTCCCTCAAAAGAATACACACATTATTTTTACCTTAGGTGTATCTGCTTCACTTGTTTTACTTTTCAGACAGTTACCTGGCTGTAAGCCAGCACTGCAAAATCAAATCCTGCCATTTATTTTAGGATTTGCTTTTATTATTCTTGCCTGCATTTCATATTTTTTCATTTCTTATTACTTTATGTCATGACTTATTTTTTTTTTTTCTTTTCTTTGTTAGCTTTGTTTCCTTCCTGTCACTCACTGTTTGGTAGCTCCAGTATCAGAGCAGAATGGAAAAGCTACATGCTAACTCAGGTTATATATATTACTGTCACTTTCCTACCACTGGAAAATGCAAGCAGCAACCAGAAAGCAAGCAGATCTGGGGTAGGCCAGCAACTTAGACTGCAGTTCTTTTTGCTACGCCAAGTCACAAGGAATCTTGAATTGCAGATACAAGAGGCACTGGGATTTAAAAAAAAAAAATTCTGTTTATCGAAGATGAAAGCAATACAATAACAATGAGAATAAGCATGTACATGATAAAAAGAAAACGAGAAGCAGCCCAAGTCTTAGCCTGAGTGTAATATACACACAGATTCTTCTTATTCCTAAAAAGAGCAAAAAAGTATTTGTAACAGCTGGTCTCAACCCAAAAGTTTGTTTGGATCACTGAATCATGCCCTCATACTGTTTAGGACTATACATAGTTGTCACTGAAATGATCCTGGAAAAATCCCCATCTACTGCTAAGAATTTTTTCTTCTTGTTGCTAAACATATTTTGTTGTTAAAGACGTACAGGGAAATGAAAAACTGGTGGAGAAACAAAGGCCAAATTTCTAAAAATGGCCACTTAAAATTAGTTTCTTACACTTTTAAGAAACAGCCTGATTTTTCACAAGAGCTGGGCATCTGCCAGCTGCCAGCATGTTCGGGGGAAAAAGCAGGGAGACGTAGACCCTCTGAAAACCTGCCGGGTGCCTACGTGCCACCTCGGACAGCCGTATTCTTGCTGCCTCTCGCTGACTGTGCTGGTCTGAGGATTAATGATAAATCCAACACAAAGCTTCCACTTTGAAAATTTTTGTCCCAGCTTTTCCTGTGGTCCAGCAGCCTACAGGAGACTCGTCCCCCTTTGTAACACTGGCCCGTGCCTGACAAATGAGACAAACTCTCAGCTACAGCACCAGCCCAGGATGAGCGTAGGGTGTTGCATATGGTTTCCCTCAGGAAATCGGGCACACTTTCTGGGACTGTTTTAATTGCTGGAATATTTCTGATATCCCCATATTTTCCCTTAATTTTCTTTGATTTCCCATTATTCTTCCTGTCATTCTAAGGTGCTTTCTTCTCTCTAGTTGTTGGTAATGGACAAAAAGCTGGACATGAGCCGGCAATGTGCGCTCGCAGCCCGGAAGGCCAACCAGATCCTGGGCTGCATCAAGAGAA
>JAVKLA010000024.1:10798519-10812280 GCA_034782735.1 Sagittarius serpentarius | reverse complement strand
AACATTCCAGGCCAGGCTGGACGGGGCGCTGAGCAACCTGACCTAGTTGAAGGTGTCCCTGCTCACCGCAGGGGGGTGGGACTGGATGGCCTTTTGATGGTCCCTTCCAACCCAAGCCATTCTATGATTCTACAGTTCTATGAAATCTCTTTGCGATTGTATAGCAGATACAGCAGCTGCCTTTCAGACCCCTTTCCTAACCATATAATATCCCACTTGCATGGAGGTAATGAAACCTATGAGTGGTACGACTTTGTTGTTTGGGCCTTTCAAGCTCTAATCCCTTTCTCCGGAATAATTTGCCCTTCCTCTGAATGCAAAGAAATCCACTAACCTCAAGCACGTGCACTGCAACTTCCTCTACGTCTTGAGAGAAACAAAAGTTTTGGGTTGCAGGAACAAAAAGCTTGGAGGTAAAGAGTAAGGGTATTTTAGCCACTGGGTAGCTCTGCAGTCAGCCTGGTGGAAATTTGCCATGGCCCAGGAAGAGCCGAGCACCCTTTGCCAAGGCAGTGCAGCTGGAGGGATGCTACAGCCACAGGAGATGGCCTGTCTGGCATTCAGTATGGCATTTGCTAGCCTGACCATACTCCCACGAGGGAAGCCCCTCACAAAACAGGCTACTTATTCCCAGGCATCCCCCACAATGGCAGCACACCGTGCTGTCATGGCATCCCAGATGGTCTTCTGGTGATGAGTCGCTGCCTCCCATCCACCCCGGCAAAGAGGCACTTGTAAAATTTACCACTCAGGATATGCATGTACCACTCCCCTCCCTGGCTTGCTTTGGGTTATTAACTCGTAACTCCTAATCAGGGAAATCTGCCTCTAGACAGTTTTGTAAGCAGACAAGGACGATGCTTTCTGTCCTACACTTCCTGACCTTATGTGCCAGTGTAATATGCAGGAGTATGTAAAACGCCATTTAATCTTCATAATCCAAGCAGATTACGTTCATAACTTCACCTCTATCTGCTCACAGCATTATCTCCTTTCAAAAATGCCGCACTGCTTTTTTTAGACAAGATTCACCCTTTACAAGATGGATTTATTTTCAGCAGCCAGGTCTCATGTCCTACCTGCACCAGTGCAGGCCAGTGAACCATATGGGGCTCCACGTTCCTGCTGTACTCCTCGCAAAGTGCAATGCGGCAATAATATTTGCAGTTCTGAACTTGCATTTCTGAAATCTGTGGTAGCTGGAAATAGCAGTGTGAAATAACAATTAGTCTACGGATTATTGTTTTTACAAAGTAGACTATTTGCATTATTATTTAGCGAGGTTACAGCCTAGCTCCAGGCCCCAGCTGCTCATTCCTACTGCGGCAAGACGAGGCCACAACAATAGGCTGCAGCTACGCAAGCAGATGATTTACGTTTGGCATAACTGCGAGTGTGAAAACCTTGCCAGGGAGGAAGAGGTCAGGAAACAAGTGGCTGATGGGGAGGAAGGATGCACGCTGCTGCGGGAGGAGCACCTTGCTTGCCAGAACAGCCACACTTGCAGGTGCCCACCTGCAGCCACGTGCCCTTGCGCTTCCTTCAGAGCTTCTGCCTCCTCCGTTGGGCCCAATGTCAAATAAGCTGTCTGTGTGGCTCGTTTTAATTGAGGAGGCACATGCTCCTGCAGAGGGGACAGGAAGCAGCAGGAGGAGGAAGGATAACAGGATGGGGGTATTTCCCCCTTCAGTGTCTTTGGATTTTTTCCAAATGATTGCTAGCCACACTTCCACAGCAAAATTAACAGTCCCATTTAAGAACAGTACTGGGGTGACATCTTGAAAAGTTTTGTCATTGAGTTCAACTGAAGCAGGTCTAAGTTCTGAAAGATCTCAGATCCTATTCCTTTTGGTTTTCTCATGTACTTAATCCTTGCTGTGAACTGCATGAGGCAATGATCCTACAGAATATGTATTATCGCATAATTGCAGATTGCATTATATGGTATATTCATTATGGGGGCTAAACTGAGGTTACACAGATAGGCTTAATTCTGGCGTCTTCTAGCTTTTTAGTGTTTGACTTTACATCCTTTATGACGGCCTTTGAATGAAGTTTGCAGTTGTAACTAATGATTAATTTTGATGTAATTATTACAACTTTACTTTCCATTGGTATCTTATGGAGAATTTCACAGCTGTCCCCTTCATAAACAATGAGGCTAGCAATTTGCTTGTCCACATGTTTAAGTTGCTGAGTTTTCCTGAACATTTTTTAAAGAGCTTTGATGACTTTGAACACCCCTGTCCCTGCAATTGTTTCACTGTGATTCAGTAACAAGCTGCATCATTCAAAATAGGAGCTGCATAACTGATTTTGGTGGACAAAAGTTGGAATAGGCCCTTCATGAACTGGAGAGATGTATATATATATATATATATATATGGGTTTTTTACAGATATTGATATCTGCCTACTGCATCCTTTTATCTCTTTTTACTGTCACTGTTGTTTGGTGGTTTCTTGCACCAAATCTAGTGTTGAAGTGCTGAGAGCTGAATCAGTTTAAAACTTGCTCTGTTCTAATGAATAATTATAATTTTAACAAAAAGCTCATGTCCCATTTTCAAAGCACGAAAAGTGCCAGGGATTTCAAGTTAGGCATGTTCAGAAGTTCTTGGGGTTTGGATCTGTGTGTAACTGTGGGCATAAAGGTCATCCTACTGACTTAGAGGTTTCTGAGGGGAAGTTACTCTAGACATAATATTTGTAGGATTGGAACCTTAATTTGAAATCACATCAAGGGACTCTAATTTGAGATCATTCCATATCCCACTCACTTCTTGACCCTGTAGTAAAAAAGTATAATATACATTGTTAATACACTGCTATGTAGGATAATGAGATGCGTACGTCTGATGCATGAAGCTAAGTATCTCAGCTATGTAGCTATTAAATTAAACGTTGTGCTCCTGACTCTATTGTCTCTTACTCTCACAATTACTAAAAGAAAAAAAATCAGAACATCAGGAGAGAGCATTGATGTTCATGTCACATTAAGTTACAACTGTGCTATTTGTAGTTTATAGTAGATAATGTACAGAAGACAATAATCTCATCAAGTGTTGGAGAAAGTAATTAGAGGAGAGTAATATTCAATAGCTGTTTGCCTTTGCAACGCATTTTTCATTGATGATATGTTAGATCATAAGAGAGTTTATTTTGAAATACAAAATAAACCCCAGAAAGTTCAAATTCCTTTGGTTTCAGGCACAGCAAAATTGGAAGAAATTCCAAGTAGGTATACTTCACAGTAGTTCGAAGGACTGTCTAGCAGAAATGTAAAAAGTCTTGAATTAGACTAAACATGATTTTAAAATCTTAGTTTCTATACTTGACTAGTTCTACTAGTATTAAACTACCTTTAGAATAATTTTGCCTGCAGACCATCCCCAGCGACAAAACTTTGGTTTTGTTAGTGTTTCCATTATTACATTTGAGTAAAATTTCCAGTGGTTTTAAAATTAATTCATAGCAGTGTTTCTACAGGTTAGAAATGAATGTATCCTGCACTGCTTCCTCAGACATTGTTACCATTGAAATTGGTGGTATTGTCATTGAATTGGCCTGGTCAGACCTCCGTCTTACTTGGGACTTGAGTCATAATATAGCAGAAATCTCTTATTTCCAACTAAATTTTTACAAGCAATCATAGTTGCTGCTCAAGATAAGTCAGGAATGTATTAAAAGGAGCAAAGAATCTTTTTAGCGCTAGGCTGGCTATTCAAATCTAGCAAACTTTGCAGTGACTGGAAGTAAATCATGAATCTTTGGAAAATTTTAAAATATGGATTTGGATTCCACTCTAAAATGTGAAAGCAGGTTGTCACTGTCTTGCTCAATTTCAGCAAATGTTTTCATTTTTTCATCCAGGAGGAATCACCTGGAATATGTTTAGCAGTCTGTGATACGGACATTGAGGAACTGTGGAGTGCAGGGTAACGTTAGTGAAGGTACTGCTGGCCTTTGAACGAGCAATGGACAAAATCACAGCCAGGCCTTTCTCGAGCTGGAAGTGCCTGCACCAGACTTTCAAAGCATGGCACAGCCACCTGGCTCCAGGTACTGCTCAAGCCTCTGGTCACCCAAAAACTGGTAAGAGGGATATGAGTCATGGAAGAGTTTTATCGTGAGGGAGTGTGTGTTGAAACCAAACCACTTAAATTTTGACAAAATGTCCAAGAAGAAGTTTTCCTTGGCCGAAAATACAGGAAAAGGAGAAGAGGACAGGCAGAGGCAAGGGGAAAAAACCCAAACCCTTCTTGACAGCAGCTGCCGTGCTTTCTATTGGAGTATTATCCAGGGATATAGGACTACAAGGTACAGGCTCGGAACCCAACCTGCAGATCTGTTGCTAGTAGGAGCTATGGCAGCTTCTTGCAAATATAGATGTATTTTAAATTCAGTGTCTTCATTTTATTTTGATGCAAGCTGAACACATATTTTGAAACTACTCTGTGTTTCAAGAAATTAAATTACTTTTAATTTAAACTCTTCTGAGACTACTGCTTAGACATTGTACTCCTCTCCCCTTAGTACTGCTCTGTCTTCAAAAAAGCAACATTACTTTTTCCTGAAATAGGAATATCAATGTCTTTTAATTAGTCTGTATACACAATCGTCTTTAAGAAATCTCTGCTAAATAAGCCTATGAACAAAGCTGTGTGTCCTGTTGTTGCCATGTTGCTGTTGCCATGTAAGGTGGCAAATTCTAATAATACTTTTTGAAGGCATCTATATCCATTTACTTTTATTTAAATACGATAATCTTCTGTAACTGGTAGCTTAGTAGTTGCAGTTTTGTTCTTAATGACTGTCCAGAAGTTATATATGGATTTATACTTCATTTTGTGTGGTGAGACTTCACCTATTTATTATTTGGGAACATTTTTAATAAAAATGTTGAAAAATGTCATGAAAAGAGAAGAGTCTTTACCCTTGATTAAGAATACTAGCTGTACTGTAAGGAGTACACAAGACAGTAGATGTATACTCCGAAAGGCACTGATCTCCTCCTCATTTAAATCTTCATTAAAACAACTTTGTAGAGCTCTTCTTCAATCTTCTTCTGTATAGCTTTGCTAAGTAGACAGCCCAAGCACTTGGGGTCATTCTCACAATTTATGCATGCTTTGTTGTCACATGAACAGGATGGACTTCCATTCCCTAGACTTCAGGACAGCTTTGAACGGTTCACATTCCCTTTGGCATCGGTTGTCTGGCTGATGCTGCAGAGCTCAACACAAGGGGGTTAACAGAGAGGAGATTATCTTCAAATTCCTGCTTGAGAGTATGCACACAGCGCCTTTTGGAAGAGAGAGCGTATACGTTGGGAAGATGGCTGGAAACTGCTTAACCCCAGCTGGCACTGAAATGTTAGTAACGTTCACTGACCTTACTTGTTGCACTTTTAGGGACAGACAGACAGCACGTGATTTTTTTAATTAGAGAAAGAAATCTGTTTCTCCTGTGCTTGTCCAAGCTTAGAGAAGATTTGTTAATAACTATACTCTCTTTGCAGCTGATTTAAGGCTCCCAGCTTTCCCCTGTTGCTAAAACTACTAAAAGCATGGAAAAGGTGCTCAGTCAGACTTTGTGCACAGTTTTTTGTATACTTATTTCAGTGCTGTACTGTGTTTTGTTGAGTGAAGTGGGACTCGTTTACACCCATGCTCCAACCTGCTCATATATTGGACAAGATAAAGCTGTCTGTGGAAGGGGGAGTACGAAGAAATTTGTATTCAGAAATGATTATGTCTTATTTGTCCTCACCATCTGAAACATGGAGTACATATAGAGTACAGATCTCATGGGAAACGGAGAACATTTGTTGCACAGCTTATCTCTGCAATCCTTTTTCCACCATTCCTTAGCAAAGAATTCAATAGGGCTTGACTACCGATGCCCTACCTAAATATTTCCTCCTGTTGGATGCTGTGCCCAGCTTTATGTCCTTAAAATTAATTCTTGTGTTGGATCCTCTGCTGTTTCTCTCGGACTTTTTGTGGTATCTCCCAGGATATAATGAAAAGTGCATCCATTCTGTAGCTTTCTGCATTGCCAGGGAGGTCTAATCACAGGACACGCTCTGCAAATGTCATATTAACCATTCATTTCACAGAAATGCAGACAGATGGCCTGAAGATCATTTCAGCAGGGTCCACATTTTGTTTTTTTCTCTGTACCTAAAGTTGCTGTGCTTCTTTTTTCATAGTTTTCCCATATTGCCAGTTCTTGGGGAACAGGATCTACGTGGGCACGACAGTACTTCTCTGATCTTTAATTCTCTGCTTTGAGCAACAATCAAATTTCGAGATTAATTCCTGTCTGCTCAGAAGATGCATGCCTCTATTGAGATCTTAATAATACCTTTCTTACAACTGGTGTCGGAAACATTCAGAATTTCTGTTTGGACAACTGGTCATAACATTTCTATGAAGACAAGTCATTATTAACACAGTCTCTTCTTGAAATCAGTGCATACTTGCTTCTTTATGTGCTTTCAGTAGCTATCTATAGGCTACCTACACTGTTTTGCAAGCTAGCTGACCAGCTGACAAATAGACAAAACCTGTCCAATTAACACTCTCTGTGCATATCCAACTATCCTCAGGAACAGCAAGTACACATTCAACATCTGCTCAGTCTCAGTGAATCCTAGGTGTCTAAAAATATGCTTGAGTTGGATTGCAATTACAAAGTTGTATTATGTTTCTCCGTTGTAGTACTTACTGACTGCCCTTGATTTGACAGTAAATCCCTTTACCCCTTTGAATCTGAATATCTTTATTGTCTCCTCAATGATCTAATAATATACTGGGGGTTTTTTTCCCCAAGGAGCATTAAAGAGCCAGTCTAAACCAAGAATTCTCCACATTTATGATAGAGACGGAGAAATCAATAGCAAATAATCAGAAGACTCTTTGCACATGGTAGATTGGCAAGCATATGTAAAAGTCCATGTGTACAAAACAGCATTCCAAGGCAGTGTCAAAGTGTTCACAGGTTGTTTTAATGTGTGAGCAAGGAAGCATCCAAACCAGGCACTTCAAGCACTGCAATCCTTTGTCCTTTACCTGACACTACTGCCTCTCAGAGCAGTGGTAATTGTTCTCTGTTGCTCTTCAAAGCGTTACCCAGGGGCTTTTCTTGCTGTTACGTAGTGAATAGAGGCTGAGAAGCAGTGATGTATCCTCAAGTCTCTCAGCATGATCACAAGCCAGTACACCATACACATGGCAGACAAGGTATGGTGACTATACCAGCTCCTCTTCTGAGGCTGATCCTAGCTTGTAGATAAAAAGGGCTGTATCAGCCTCTTTAGTTTGAAACTTGCCATATCAGAGTCAAGTAAGCTCCACATTGCCTCTTAAAGACTGAACAATAAATAGCAGCAAAATGTGCTTTGGTGGATGGATTTCTTTCAGCAGGTGACTGCATAAACTAAATCTTGGCAGTAGAACTTCAAGTGAGTGAAGTATTATGGTTGATGGGCTTAAATCTTTCTTCTGTTAATGCTGTGCAGGAAAGACTGTGACTGAAATAGGTATAATTAGTGAACCGTGATTGAATTCTCAGCATCAAGAAGACAACAACTCTTTCACAGTTTCTACTTTGATGTCATCTCTCATCTGTAAAGCTGTTCTACTCAGAACCACTTGAAGGTATTTTTCTTTTGAATTGGCTGCTTTAGACTGTCTTTAGTGCTAGATTATCTGTGTCAGGTTTATCACAAGCTGTCTGGATACAGGATGATTTTTCCTTCCATGGTAAAACATAGCAGTCTTCTAAACTCTGCTTCCAGTTTATGATGAAGGTGCTTCTTGGTTGAATCTTCTATTGCTGGTTTCCAAATACCCAGAATCTGGATCAACAATCTTACAATCTTCTGCGTCGCTATTTTTGTTTTATTTACACTTCACAGTAACAACTTGGGTGATAATGACTTGCTACAGTCACTGTCTCTCTGCTGACAAGAGCAAAGATCTGTCATCATCTTCTATCTAGTAGCATTTTGCACTTTTGAATCTGCATGTAGTGTATTACCAGCACTTCACAAGTCCTTCGTCTCAAGCACTTGTTATATTTTGGTTTTGGTTTTTTTTTTTCCTGAAAAAGATACTATTCACCTTATATGTTGTTCCTTCACTTGGAGTTTTCTTGGTGACTTCCTAGGAACATCTTCTGAATCAGGGAGCTGCTGTTTCGCTCTTTTGATGTGATAATATGCAAAAGATTTTCCTTATAACTATGCTGCAGAATTGCTGATAACATATGTGGTATTTCACCAGCATGTTTCTGCCATAACCACACCTTGAATATTGAGGAAAACTATTCCATGATTTTACGCCTCAAAATTATATTAGATTGGCAATTGGGTCTTACTACGGTTTTGAATTACACATTGTGCATGTGCATGCTTAGAAAGATGCTGACCGGTACCTTCTTATTTTCCAGTTCTCTCTACCTTTGCTTCAGAACTATAATGAAAACTGCATGAATTTGTGCATTACAAACAAAAATTCAGCAGCATTATGGAAGTAGAAGCAGTAGCAGCAGACATATAGAATGACTGATATTGTGGTATCCAATTTTCATTTCAGCAATCATCCTGGGAAAGCTACTCATGCAGAAAAGTTACCACATATAAAAAAAGGTATAGTAAGCCATACAAATACACATCCCTGACTCAGATTTTGACCCCTGCCTTAATGCAACCCAGCCTGGTTCATGGAAGAAATGACTAGATTCTGAGTGGGTATATGGATTGGAAGTACTTAGTTAATAGGATACATTTCCTGTTTGTGTCTGAGAAAAATAATTCACTAATTTTCCACTGAGCATTTCTTAAATAAATCTTTGACATCTAATTAGTTATTTTCTTTTTATATATTATCTTTTGTCTTTGGAGTATTCCATTGTCCCTGTGAGATGCAAGAAGTCTTGCAGATCTAGGAGCTGTGTGAATGAGGGAAATAATTAAATGAGGTCACCATGTTGATGTTTTGTAGCACAACATGGAACTAACACCCACTTCTTGTTTTTCTAAGTACCAAAACATCCTTAATCTAATTAGTTTCTTTAATCTGGCAAGCAAAGATACCTCCTCTTGACTCCATCGCTTTCTTACAAATGCGACACCTTGAAGATCAGAAATGTTCCGTGAGGGATTGTATTAGGCTAGCTAATTGAAATGAGTCAGGAGGACCTGGAATCAGTCTGTCTCTCCGCTGCAAACAGTGGTTTGCACTTAAGCCTTCTGGTACTGGCAGAAGAGCAGCCCAGGTGAGAATTTCCAAGCACCTCTGCATCATTTACTTACACGTAAAACAAAATTTAGTTGTGCACTGGAATCAGTTGACAGTGAGTTTGGATAAACTAATTCTTCATCTATGTCATTTAGTAAAATATAAGTAGCTAAGCACTGAAGTGAGGAGGAAAGAGCTGCCTGTACAAGGCCACAGAAAAGCCTGAAGGCAAATTTGCATGGAGTTAACACGTAATTCTTCAAAACCAGCATTAGACATTGCACACCCGCATGAAGTGGAGTCTCTTTTAATTTTGAGACTCTGCACTTCAGGAGGGATTGCCACCAGGCAGGAGATGAAAATGTATGTTTTCCTGCCAGGTGCAGCTCCCTTCTCCCTCCTCGCTGAGCGCAGGCTGCTCCTCTAACCTCTCCCCCCACTTTTTTTACTCCAGTTTTTGTCCTCTTCCATCTGCTACTCCTTTTCATGGGCCAATTTTGAGGCAGAAGACTGGGGGAAGACAAAGTGATGGCTTTCCCTCTCTGCCTGGGGGTCCAGGTGTTCTCTCCTCAGTGGAGGACTGGCAGCAGGAAAACAAAGGGATCCATCAAACCGAGGAGGTAAGAGGAGTAGATAGGGTGGGAGGGTTAACCCTGGTGTCCCAGGGAGCTCCGCTGGGAGGTTGGGGATTAGGCAAAACAAAAGAAAAAAAATGGTAAGAGCTTCTTCCCCTGTGCTGTATGCACTTGTGCGACTGGCATAGTCGGTAGATTGGAACGATTCTGTACCATTGTGATAAGCATTTACCAACTCTAGATTTTAGCCATGACTAGAATCTGGATGGCTGAGAATATGTCTTGTCTTTTTTTTTTTTTTTTTTTTGGCTTGGGGAATTTAACACAATCAAACATTCCACTGCAAACATCCAAATTTAATATGAGTTTCCTTTATTAGTAAGTATAACTTTTAGCTTTTCCTTTCTTACAGGTTGAAATTCACCTCTCCACCAAAAAACCACCAAATCACAAGTTTCTTCACACATTTGGTGCCAAAAAAACCAGATTGCAGTTAAGAGGCTAGAATGGAGCTTGCAATGCCATCAAAGCACAGAGCCGAGCGCAGCAGCACTGCAGCTTGAGACGAGGCTCATGATTCAAACCCATTATTAACACAAGCACTTCAAATATACACTTCTGCAAAATTCAAAATCTGCCGCTGACCTTTGCTCACACCGAGCCCACCCTTCAGCCTGACCTGTACAGGCGTATCATCGTAAAGGACACGGGACAGGCACAGGGACAAAGCCAGTCCCTTAGACCTCCAAAGTCAAAAGGTAGGGGAAGTAGCAACATTGAGTAAAAAAAAAAAAAAAAAAAAATCATGAAAGCAAATGCTTCCCACCTCCAAGCACTCACCCTCCGCCTGTCCCATGCCTGACACTGCCTCGGCGGCTGGGGCAGAAAACTCTCGGCAGAGCCGCGGAGGAAGCAGTGCCGAGGTGGGGCTGCAGGCAGAGCCAGGCTCCCTGGGAACCGGTGCTGTGCAGGCGCCTAGCCCACCACGCGCGGGGAGCCGCACAGCTCCGGCGATGCGGAGGGATGGGTATGAAATAACAGATTCCTCCTGCTGCTCTGGTGGCTGTCACATTTCACACCATACCTCTCTCCTTTTCACAGGCTCTCTGGCTGGATTAAATGGATTAAGAACTGGTTGATAAATATGAATGGGGTTGCAAGTTGATGTGGAAAGAGGTTTTCACTGTTTCTTTCCCTATGAATGAATCATGAACGGAAATTTCTTCAAGTGCATTAGAATTTAATTCCTAGAGACTCCTTTTTTCTCCTCAGGCTGAAAAACTGAAGAGCCAAATTTTGCAAGGGAAAAAAAAAAAGCGTTTTAATTTATCTGAGAATTTCTTGCTTCAAACCCTAAATTTTAAGTGCAATATTCACTATGTAGATTATTCCCATCAAACAACATAATATTGCAATCCATTTCATCTAAAAGGATCTACTCATAGTAGAAAACCAGATTTGATAACGTTTTTACTGTATCAAATGACTACATCTGATCGAGTCTCCCCAGTGTTGTGCTGCACAGCTTAGGTGGTCTAAATTTGAGAATTGGCGCTGAGGAACTTGGCTACAGATTTTTTTTTTTTTTTTTTGCAATACCTGGCTGCTGTCCCAAAGTCTGGAAATGCTGTTTTACGCTATTCATGAATTGACAGTAGATCTTACCTATATAGATATGTATATACACAGACATATGTATACACATGTATAAAATTCAGATCTAATTTTAGATTTAAAGCACCTTGCAAATTCATATTTGTTTGGGTCTAACTGTTTGTTTAGGATGGCCACTCACTGGAAATACATTTTGATGTGGAATTTGTCCATTTTTCTTACATGGATAGTGTATGTCAATCCCTGGCTAGAAATAAAGAAATATATGGATGTAAGCACAAACGTCTGAAAGTCCCTAGCACCTATGAAGAAATTCACATGGAATGAACAATATCTTGGGAACTTTTGGTCTGATTTTCTAAGAAAATGGGGCTTGTCACATTGTCCCATATGTGAATCTGTTCAGCTGTTTGTCTGTCACTACCCCCACGTCTTTCCCCAATAAGTTTTGAACATGTTACCTACTGTCAGCCTAATCTGCCAAAAGTCTTAAAGATCGTGAGATAGTGAAAATCAGCAGTGGAGTAAAGGAGCCATCGCTGACTGCCAGATACAGCAAACACTTCTCTTTGCCATGCCATTTGGCCGCCAAGAGGCGATGGCTAGCAAGTTGAAGGGTAAGGCACATACAGGCAAAGCAAGCTTCAAACTTGATCCGACACCAACGGTCCTTTGAGTGGCAGGGAAAAACAAAGAGGGAGGAGACCAGGAGGTAACTGCGGACATGACGTGTACCCAGGCACGAGAAAGGAAAATGTGCATGCAGTATGGGAGAGCAATGAGATCCTTGTGGCACAGAGCACCGAGTCTTGCAGGAGATTGGGATATTCTTGGATAATAGGGGGCAGGAGATAAGGGAAGACCAGGTTTTGGGGGCAGGAACACAGGAGAGTAAACACAGATCTTTAGAAAACTGGGTTTTGCTGCTCCTCAGCTCGCATTCGTTTGAAAGGTGGTGAGGGGAGAGTCTTCCCCCTTCTTAATATCTCTCAACTCTCTGGTCGTAGCAGCTTCAGTGGCAATGAAGCCTGCTCCTGTGTAGCTTAGTCCTGGCTAGAAACCAGCGCTTGCGGAAGTCTCACAAGAAATCCTCCTGTGAGACTTCCAATTGATACAGCAGACATGAAAAGCTGAAACAATTCAGTAATAGCTGCAAAAGGCCTGACCTGTAGAGATGAGCTGGATTCACCTGTGGGATGGCCGCCTACACCCTCCTCAGAGGAGTGGTGGAGCAAGATGGTTTCGGCAGCACAGACCCCTCACACGGCCAAACACCAACTGATGGAGGAAGAGGAGTGCCAGCATATAACCTGACACTGGGAGCCTGAGCTTCTACAGCTGTGCTTGCAGTGGAGAAAGTCCTGAGCTTGATGGGTACTTGATGCCTCCTACAAAACCTGCTGGCAATTAGCACCTCCCTGAATCAGCACAGCTGGAAATGCGACCAGCTGTGAAGCCTGGAGTAGTGTCAGTCAATATATGGCATTCAGGCTGAATTACCTAACCAGTTCTCTTCTGATGTTTGCTCAAAACGGTTTTGGCATTAACATTGTACCCAGGATCAAACCAGAGTAAGGACTAAAGGCGTTAGTGGTGAACATGGCCCTCATGCGGTACATGCTGATAAAATGAAAATGCTGGGCGGTGAGTGCATACAAAATTGCATCTTGACAAGAGATGCTGTATAGATGTCTCTCTTCCATATGTTGCCACACAGGAGGGAATTTAAAGTGCGCAGAGCAAGTAAGCTATTTGAAGATTTGGAGTGTGATGCATGACACAGATCAGCATTTCAGTGAAGAGACTAGCGAAGGAAGGGCAAGTCAGGATGTGGATTTGTAGCACATTAGACAGTCTGCGGCAAGTCCAGCTTGGACACTCAGTGCTCTCTCACATTACTGCAAGAACGGAGAGCTCACCAAGGCAATTCAAGCATAGCAGCTAATGCCATAGGAGAGTAGTAAACCCTTATCCTCGTTTTCTTCCCAGTAACAAGTCTGTGTAGTTATATCCTTAATGTGCTTTAGATAGAGTAAGCCACAATGCAATTAGGATGTCCATATGGAGAGTCAGTGCAGCATAGCTAGTACACTGTAAATTCATATCCTCGCTTACTGAGAATTAATTATCTTGCAGACAAGCCATGTGTCAGTGAAATCCATTTATTACTTTATAGGATAGGTGGTCTTCTAGGAAGGCTGGCCCAAAAGAAATGGGGGACTGAAACTATGATTGGCAAAGTAAATATATTGGTAGGAAATGCAGTTTTATGCCAAATCAGTTGATTTAAAACAATCTGCCTTGGTTTTCAACCCCCACTCCCCC
>JAVKLA010000024.1:10759386-10798419 GCA_034782735.1 Sagittarius serpentarius | reverse complement strand
TTGGTTTTAAACCCCCACCCCCCCCCCCCCCCCCCCAATTTGGGTCAAACAAAACCAAACTGAAATGTTTTGGTTTTGTTTTCTATAGGAAAAAATAGACTTCTAAAATGTGAATTGAAATTTTCATATGGATTTTTTTCAGTGTATGTTTCTTTTGTAGAAATTCCTTCTTCTGTCAAAATAACATTTCTATAGAAATTTTTCATTTACTTTCACTTAAAAAACTTACTTGTCCAAACTTGTATCTGCTACACATTCACAGAAGTCAACAAGTTGAACCAGAATGAATAATCCTCTTACATGACGTGCTTTGCAGGAATGACAGCCTTTTTTTCCTCCCTGTAACCAAAATATCACTGGAATTAA
The DNA here is from genome assembly GCA_034782735.1 of Sagittarius serpentarius. Taxonomy (NCBI): domain Eukaryota; kingdom Metazoa; phylum Chordata; class Aves; order Accipitriformes; family Sagittariidae; genus Sagittarius; species Sagittarius serpentarius. The sequence continues at coordinate 10,798,053 of JAVKLA010000024.1, read as the reverse complement.
ATCTGTGTTGCCATTACACCTATATAACAAAGACTGTCTTAAGAATTCTTGTGATTTGAAAACTAGGTCAGTTAATTGTCCAAAAAATAATAATAAAAAAGGAACGGGGAATAAGTGTTGGAAACAAATCCATGTTTCAAATTTCAGTGAGACTGCTCTTGATGTAGTCAGGCTTGGTTATAGTTAATAAACCTTTGAGGTGGAGATTGGGTTGTGTGTCTCTTATCTTCATTCTGTGTGATTTTAGAAAAACATACGCATGTGTCAGGGCACCTCGTTGTTCCTCTGATGATTTATCATATCTTTGTGGGATGGTTTTGTTTCCCACTATGAAATGCAAATTTAGCTTGCAGTGCTCCTGCTGTCTCTACAAAGGTTAAAAAGATATATAGATATACATTTAATGCTATTCTTGCTACTTTTAGAACTGGCTTTGAATGATGATTCTAGCACAATAAAGATTTTTCACTGTCTACAATTTCTGATTTTAGTTGGGTTTTTAATTACCTTTTCTGAAACTTTGCAGTTTGAATTATATAAGCACAGCCCAGCTGCTGACAGACCAACTCACAGCGTACGATCGGTGCCAAGGAACTGCACTTTACTGTCACAAACTTTCAGGCATTGCTCTAAGGTGTCTTGAAGGGAAGACTGCGAATACACTACCCCCAGAAATAATAATAACATCCCCATATGCATTCAGGGTTGCAGGCACTGTTGACATCAAAAGTTTTATAATCCTCATGTGAGTAATCAGCTGAACTGTTGAAAGTACCTCAAGCATTTGGTGCCTCAGCTACACTCATGTACGATGGGACAGGTGGCTTTTTACTCTTTGAGCCTCTCCCACTACTCAGGCTTCACACATGCAGGTCACTGAAGTGAAGCACCATCCCCAGAGTTTCTGTAGAGCTGTGATTGTGCATCTACTTAAGGTTCAGCTCAGCTCTTAAGCAGCTGGACATTAAACACACATATGACTTTAACTAAGCTTCTAGGCCTAGCCTTCTTCACTGATGGTTTTTCCCAAACGCCAACCCTTTGTTTCACTGAAGTGAAGCCCAGTTCACAATGAAATGTACAGCTGTCCCTGGTGTTTATTATATTTTCTTATGCAAGAGGTGGAACAGGTAATAGTGCTGACATTTCTATCACCAGTGCTAAGATCTCACTGAGATCAGAGGGACACACCATAATTTTCTTCGTTGTTACAGAAAGTGGAAGTGAAATCCTAAGAAGTATAACCTAGATAAAAAAGAGGTTTCTATATATCATGCAACCATCCTGTGGACCAACCTGAGTGCAGATTGTTTGTGTATCCACTGGTCATATACATTCAATTTGTTCCCATTCTTTTCCGTATAAGCTCCATGCCAATGAGTGGGGATTTCTTTTTTTGGTTGGTTTCCATTGCTTCAGAGTGAGTTTCACACCAGTCTTGCTCTTTGCCTTCTCAGCAGATAAAGGCAAAAACTGCTTACCACTTCCTTTCTCTTACAAGATGTCTACTGGTAGCTAGCGTTAATTATGAATCTGTTCTTTCAGGTCTTTTTTTTTCCCTCTGACTCATTTTAACACTTACCAGCTTCTAGTTCTGGTTCTCCCCAAAATCTTGAGAATGTAGATAAAATTTCCTTTCTCCTAAACGCCAATCCTTTGCTTTGTACCTTGTTATTAAGACAGTATACAGCACAACATAAGCTAGGAGGGAAAGTATGTTTTCTGAGAGTGGCTTGACTCGCTACTATCTGGGTCTGGCATTAAAAGTCCTGAACTTGAACATGAAATCTTGTCCTGGCTTGCTACTGTGACAGTCACTTTAGCTAACGTTTTGAAAACCAGAGACCTAAAATTGTGCCTCTACTAGCATAACTAGTACCAAAGGAAATCCAGCCCCAAACCTTACTTTCAGCAGTTCTTAAGACCTTCACCTAGCACCTGCATGTTTGGCCCAGCCCTAAGGGAAGGTCTCAGCCCACCTGCGCTAGGACACAACTAGGGTGCAATTAAGATTGCATTCAGATGCAGTCAAGCAAACTTCTCATCTGAAAAGAGTAAGATAGGATGCAAGATGAATTTAAAGCTATCTACCAGCTGATCCCAGCAGCTGGAGCCACACTCCTCTGATGAGAGTTTACACTATGCTGTTTGACTTTGCTCTGGAGCAGAGGGAAGGAGGGGAAATGCTCATTCAGTCAGGCATTAATCTCAGCTGGGGAGCAGAAAAAGACAGCCGAGTCTAATATACTGGTTGCGAGAGTTTCCCTGTGATGCTGCTGGTGGTCTCCTGGGAAGGCTGGGCCACCTCCCGGTGGATTCCCAAGCAGAGTGAGTCCCTTGGGAGGCAGTCAGAGCAGTTTGGGTGGTCAGAAAATTCAGGTTCTCCTAATTAATGGTGTGAACATATCCCTAGTTAGTTTTCAGCATCGTTCTGGTGCTGATTGATGAAGGACTTCAGTCCCTGACTTCATCCTAAACTTGCTATTTCACTTGAAATCTGGGCTTCCTGAGTGAAAATGTGCGTACCGAGGCTCTTTTTTAGCTCATGTGCCAAGGCGTGGCAAAGAGACGCTACAGAAATGAAATCTGGATTCTACATGAACTGCAAAAACTAGCCAGCTTTTAAAATGATCATTTAGCCATTCTTAAAGTTTAAGCTCAGATAAGACAAATATACCCATTTAATTTGCACGCAAGCAGAATTTTGCCTCCAGTGAAACCAGGTCAGCAGGAACAGCTTAAACAGAGGGGAGTTTGCGTATCTGATACAAAGAACCATGTTTGTTGCTTTTTCTCGCGGCACTGCAAATATTTGTTCAGAGAATAAACTTGTGTATTCATTAGCACCACGGCCCCTTCCACACAGAGTGCTCCTTGGAAAAGTACCAAGCAAGCATGACTATTAATTCGGATCAATATGTGACTCCGACGGAGAATGTGAAGCATACCTAGCCCAGCTAACTATGCCCCTGATAAATGTCGTGAGAGCAGTGTGTCACCCGTGCCTTGCCTTTCTTTATTTCCATTATCCATCAGGACAGGCCATGAGGGAATGCCTGGGAACTGTGTCGTTCGCTGCAATAAGCCACAATGCTAATGAGGCATAACAAATTGAAGAAGTATCATGTATAATCCTGATCCCTCATTGACACTATTACCAGTATAGATTTCAATTCACCATTTGTTACGTGCTTAATACAGACAAAGTGGGAGGGTGTAGAAGAATTACTCCTTCAGTCACTGCATTTTTTAAACAGTTGTCATCTTCCAAGACAAAACTCTCTGGTAATACCCTCTGTTTTTGCTACTGCTGTTTCTCAGCAGGATTTGCTGCTTGTTCTCGTAGGGGGTCAGCCAGACTTTGTCTTTCTCACAGTTTCAGTTTCCTACTGGGATTAAGGGTCTAGCATATTTTTGCAACAAATCAACTGAACCCAAGATAAACAAACCTACTGAACAACATGGCTCTGGTACGCATCTGCATTTTAGGATTCAGCTGCAAAGTTTGTTTTTTGTAAGGTGTTCCAGAGGGAAACCGAGGCAAATGTATGATTTCAGTGAGTTCTTGTCAAAATTATGGCATATTTTGTAGTTTGTTGGGGATTTTTTTAGGATGTGAACTGTATCTTCGTGTGTGTTGTTTTTAGTCAAGCACTCTGTGACTCTTTCCAGAAATGGTATTTTGCATTACTTTGAAGAATTCCAGGGTGCCCTGCAGACAACGAATAATGGTTCACTGCATACTTAACGGCAGAAAATGGTAAAGACTTATCTACAGATTGAAAAACCCAGATATTGGGACACACTGTTGGTTTTCATGGCTCCCTCTTTTCACCCTAGCAGCTCAGCGTCAGGTTCTTCTGGCCTATGGAGAGGCTCTCCACGGGCTCCTCTTCCCTTATAACTTTGCTTGCACGTCCTACCGACAGCGGACCTCAGGAAGGTGCCCCATCCGCGCACTGTGACCAAAGGGACGGGGACAAGAGCCAGATTTTCTTGCAGGTGGTAAGCGGAAGCTCAGCCTGCCCGCCGCGAGGGAGCTGCCTTCCCTGGTCAGCGTGTCCCTGGGTGGCCCTGCCTCCTCCCCGCCGTGGGACCGACGGCCCCCCAGGCTTTCCCAGCCCCTCGCTTTTCCCACGGGCTACTGTTTCCTCCTTTTCGGAGCTCTCTGCCTCTTATCACCCAGGAAGAGGGAACTAGGGAGGCAGGCTGACAGCTCACCTGAGCAAATGATATCCCTTGATCAGTGTCACTCAGCTCTGGGGGACACTGGCTGCCAGGAAACCTACATCTGCCCCACAAATACTATACAGTAACCAAACCCAAGTGCAAAGATGTACGCTGCTCTCAGACAAAGTGGTACTTCACTGACAGTAGAATAAACTGCAAACCGATGCCCCCAAACAAAAGATTAATCTCTGGTTTAGGGTTTCTTTAAAAGGCTTTTACACCAGTGCAACACTGATACTCATCTGGATCAGAGTTTGGTACCTATATGCATTTTAAGCAACACATTTGAACCGCTGCTTAATCAATAAGCAAATAACTTTTCAAAGTGGAGCAGAAATTTCTCCATCACAGTGAATGCATTTTAAATGGGGAATAGGGTGAGACTTTCAGAGAGATATGACAAAATAGAAGACTGATAACAGAAGTAAGGTATTTGACAATGAAGTATAAAGTTATTATTACCACTTGATTAGGAAGATTTTTATTAGTCACCTCTGATTGCTCCTCATAAACAGTGAGACCATCTAATACCCCTATAATGATGTCCACTACACGTGAGTATTGTGGTAGTCATAGTAAATGTGCTATGTAAGAGAAAGAGCGCTTGAATCTCTTTATAAACCCAGACCTGATTAGGAATTGTACTCCAGATGTGCTTGTGTTAAACTGTGTGTAACTTTCAGGCCATATATTCGTTGTGCTGAGCGCTTGCAGCTTTGGGGTGAAGAATTAGTTCCTGTTCCATTCAATATTTTATTTTCTGGACAAATGCACTCGTTTCAGAGAAAAGGTATTAACTTTGGCTCAGATATGACTATTTCCATAGAAATGTACCGCATTTGAAAGGTCTTTGATTTAAGTTCTTGACATGCTTTCAAATGATCAAGTGTCACAAAAAGTGGTAACTTTTGATCTCATTAATGAGCTAACAGAACGATAGCTTAAATGTAGCATAGCATTTTCATGATTTAAATTTTTATCAGGCTGTTTTAAATTGAAAGGCTGATTAATTTTAATCAGATTTCTATCATAAATGGGAAAACTGTCCAAATTTTGTAACCAATACATTTTTCACTTGAAACACTCTAAAGTAAAAAGCTACTTAATCAGGTGACTCAAGCCAATATAGGGCAGGTCTACACTATTAGCTGCTGTCTCATTCATAGGTCTCCCATAAGTTCATTTCCAAGTGTTTGTGGACAACCAGACATGTTCAACATAAAATTGCAGTTCTTTGGGTAGATTCACGCCACTTTAGTAGTCGTATTAGCCATAAATTATAGCTGCTTCGAAGTCCTGTTTGAAAAACTGTGTTACAAAAGCTGTCAGATATTATTAAAAAAAAAAAAAAAGAGGAAAAAAGGTGCTTATAGACTGATATTACTGAATTTAACCAAAAATGTCTACTGCTGCAGAGGTAGCAAGACAATTACTCATTTGACCCAAATTTATAACTCGCCTGGCAGCTTTGGACAGTTGACTGTAGAGATCCAAAGAATCTGCAGAGTTTTTAGACCTGGTTTCTCACTTACTTACAAAAAGATGAATTTCTAGCATCCTGACTGTGTAAGGATGTCCTCAGGTGAGTACAATTTTGATCCAAGAAGTTCAAAGGATTGAAGTAAAAGTGCACATCTAGCTGCTGAATTTGTAGCACAAATGATTCTTTGGAAGATAATGAAATATTACATATCACATTTTTTCCACTTGTTTTTATTTACTTATTGGTGATTCTTTCTTCTTTTCTTGCTTATCCCCCCACCTCCCCTTTTCCTTATTTCAGCGTTTTCTTTTATCCTGAAAAAAATCTGAAAATTCACTGTTTAGTATGATTCAATAATCATGTATCTACCTGAAATACAAGGACATTTTCTAAACAGAAAAGAATGGGGTTTGTGTTATGTTGTGTCCTGCATTCAGAGAACAATAGAAAATAAATAACAAAATGTGAAAGAAAGGTAATAGATAGCTAATATGTTTTGTTTTATAAGATTATGAAGTTGATTAACTTTTAAAAATTATTACTGACATCCCATAGCAATAAATGATCAAACCTATTACACATAATTAACTATAATTTATTATTGTATCCACTATTTGTAATTCAACAGATAATTTCCTATTCATTATATAGTATGACAGACATTCAGCAAGCCCTAAATCTGCATAGTAGTGTCCGTATGTAAATACAGTTACAGTGGAAGATAAGCTAAGTAGACTGGAAACCAAAAACCCCTAAATTTCTTCAATTTGTCATTGAGTTTACATTACACTCAAGATCAAGCCACATAAATTGTGTGCCTCGGTTTCCTCATCTGTGTTCTGGTAGTAACAAAGCCTGCCTTTCTGAAGTGTTTTGATAGTCTTGGATGAAAGGCTCTAAGTACAAAGTATTATCTGTTATAGCTGTGGCTTTGCTAAATCTTTGCTAGTTAATAATGCAGTGTGAGTTGCTGAAAATTGAGAAAATTTGCTTGCAACTAACAAAGGATGTCTGCTTCAGCAGCCTTACCTCTCCTCATCTCCTTTTTTGTCATTGTAATTGTGGATATGAATATGCATCTTTGTTGCATTAGAGCAAGAGGCAGTTATTTGCCCCTTCTGCAAAAGCAACAGATTATATTTCAAAGTTAACTGAAGATGGCATATTTTTTTTCCTTTATGTTTTTCTTTTTTAAAATTTGTTTGGGAAAGCTGTGAGACTGAACATAAACTCACAAGGTCTGCGGACATGAAATTCAATGGGGGAGCAATACAAATAAAACCAGAGAACCCAGAAGTTCTCCCCCATAAACTGGAGCTTCACATTCATGTTTCAGCATTTTAGCTATTTTAAACATGGATTTCTATGGCAAAGTCAAAGCAAAAGATAATCAAAATGGTAAACAGTAAAAAGAAGACCAAATCTCTAAAGCCTACTCTATGTACAGAGGTATGCTAGTTAAAAGCTAGTACAATGTCAAAAGTAATTTCTAAGCAGTGCTGTGACATACAGAATCACAGAAGGGGGGGCTGGAAGGGACCTCCGGAGATCATCTTATTCAACGCCCCCTGCTCAAGCAGGGCCACCAAAAGCCAGTTGCTCAGGACTGTGTCCAGACAGCTTTTGAATATGTCTAAGGGTAGAGACTCCATGACCTCTCCGGACAAACTGTTCCTGTGCTCAGTCACCCACACAGTAAAAAAGAGTTTCCTGATGTTCAGACGGAACCTCCTGTGCATCTCAAAATTCATAGGTTTGTTAAATCCAAGCCGTTTACAACTGAATGTTAATACCTCGTTACTGGATTTTCCCTGTCTCTTAATGTTATTTAAATGTAAAGATCCTCTGTGAAAACAGGTCTCTGATTTCTTTACAGCTACTAGCAACTTGAGTACTGATTTGATTACATAATGGGGAAATAGACCACCCATTATTTAACCAGAAATAGCTTCCATATTGCTGCATCTTCACCGAGGTAAAGCTTCCAATAGTGATGCAGCCGTCAGCGTTCACTTATCCCTCAGACTGCACCCAGCCGAAATTTTGTCCTGGTTTGCAAAAGAAAAGGGGATTCTGCCTTCCTGTATCTTTTTTCTTGGCTGGGAGAAGAACAATAAAATAGTCTTTAAAAAGTTTTTTGCAGTTTTGTAGATGGGTATGGAGTTAAGCTGGCATACACCCCTCAGCGGCCACCTGCCAAAAATGAGGCAGGTGCTGGGTGACTCAGGACAGCTGGTCATAGCCAGGCGAAAGACTGTTTGGGTTATTTCTCCATGCAAACCAAAAAAAGCCAGCCTTCATATATTCAGAGGATGCGGCTTTCCCCTTGATCTGTCAACTCCCCGTTGTGGTTTTCATGGTGCCCAGCACTCCAGTACTTAGCACTTCAGAGAAAGAAACCCATAATGTCATAGCCCAAATGTGCAGTACCTGAGGGGAAAAAGTCATGTCTCCAGGCCATGAGGCAATTTTCTTCTACTCTGAAACATGAAGTGTGATTACCCTTGCTCTGCTTCGGTGCTCTAAATTTGGCAGGAGTCCTATAGAAGTGAGGCATCCTTTATCTTTTCTGGAGTCTTAAAAGCAGATTTACAGGGTGCCATGTGAAGAGTTAACCACACAACTGGCATTAACATTAATGAGAAATTTGGATGTAACTTCAGTGCAGCAGGTAGAAAATGTTTCTCTAAGTGCCTTGTTTCAACTTTTTACTTAACGTATGTTTCTATATTACTTGGCTAAGGAAAGCACTATGAGTCAATCACAAATATTTGAAGGCAGCACAACACGTAATTAAGGCTGGCAAATAAGCATTTTTGACCTGGTTTTAATCCATACTGGGACCAATTCACACCAATATATCAAGGGAAAGGGGCTGAAAGTGGGTGCAGAGACCTTTACAGTCTATGCTTGCATTGACAATTCTTCTGCTGTTCTCATATTCTCAAAATAATTTATATCAAAACACTTTGCAATCTTTCTTTTTTTTTGTCAGTACCTTCATAACATGGCTTTTGAAATAGCTGGCCAGCTTCAGCCCAGGCTTTCCTTTAAGTCTTGAAAAAAAAAAAAAGAGTTTGGCACAAGAATGTGAATGATTTAAAAATGAGATGCTTTCATCTCTTGAAACATTTCAAATGTGCTGAAAAATAGATTGCAATACTAAGAAAATCAAGATTTCAAAATATTTAAAATAAGTTCATTTTCTTTGTGCTTGAACTGCTCTGCAAAACTTGTTGAGAACTAAAACTCCTTAAAGTATTTGCATTGTAATTTCTTGCTTATATAATTTCAAGAGAAATCCCATTTTCACTTGAAGTGTGTCAAGCAAACATTTATTTATATTTTTTAACAGAAAGAACTAGAGCAGGTAGCAAGTAGAATAAAAATATCTGCAACATTTCAGTCTGCTTTTCTTATTTAAATACGAAATTTTCACCTAGAACATGTCAAAATGTCCCATTCAACATCACTGTCCAGCTCCAGCTGTATTTTGAAGAATAAGCTCAACGATGTAATACCAAGATTTTGGAACTTTCTTTCTCTTCTTTAATCTCTATTTTCTGAGTTTTCCTGTTCTTACCTAAAGACTGCAGCATCAGTTGTTCTTTTCATGGTATTGCTTTTGCCTAGGAAGCTGCAACTTTTATTTTTAATCATTTTTTTCCATGGACTATATATATATATTTACCTTTACCTACCACTTTGGAATCGTACCTGCCTTTCCTGAGACTTCAAAAGTAAAATAAACTAGTGAAGAGGGCTCCTGAAAAGGGGTGGTTAATAACCATAGCAGATGGGAATTTGGATAATCAAGACTTTTGGTGGCTTCAGTTCAGGATTTGATCTTACTATTGAAGCAGTTTCGGCACGTTTTGATTTTTCTTTGTGTCCTTAAATGTGCAGGAGGACGTGTGGCAGGGGCAGGCTCCTGAGGTGCGGTACAGCAAATGGTAGGCGCTTCAGCGATCAAAGACACGATAGCTTGAGTAAAGGACTGATGACATTTTGCCAGCTTGATTTTAATACCTGGCACATCTGTGGCATCACCAAACAGCCTATGATTTAGCTAAAACATCATAAAGATATTCAGTGTCATAAAAGTAACATTTTATTTAACCTTCCTGTAACAACTTTAAGAACAGTAATCTGTTAGAGTAGGCTGCATGTCTGGCACATGATAGTGGATGAGAATGAGTAATCAAATCTTAAATATGTATTTGTAGCAATATTGCCTCAAAGTCTTTGCAAATATTGCTAAAAAGTGTGTGATGGGAAGAAATAAAAAGAGCTAGAACAAGCAAAATAAAATTTCATTGTCCTTAACTGGGAGCTGAAATAATAGAGTTTCCCAGTACATCAACAGGGTTTTTATTTGTTGCTTCATCTCACTGTATGCCGATCCCACGATGGCTTTCCCCCCCTCCCCTGCCACAAGCAATGGAGATAAATGATACATCTCCACAAAGAAAAACATTCTGAGCTGGTTCCTGAACTCTTAATTTTCTTCCTTCATGACTCCAATTATGGACCTCGGTCCGGCGTCCGGCATACTTTGTGTCTGAGAACAGCACCCAGGCGAAGGCGCATGGCACATCTTGATGCTTTAAAAGGGCAGGCTGTGGCATCGGGGCTTGGGAGTCTCGCCGCCAGCCGTTCCCACCCGAGCTGCCTCAGAAAGGGAAGAGGCATTCCGCAAGCTTTGCCAGGCCTCGCTGGGATATGTGCCATGTCCCGCTCGCTCGGCTTTAGACCAGCTCATCTGGAGAGGTTCGTGCTAAGGGTATGGGGGCAAATGCAAGCAAAACCAAAGCCCCAGCTCCTCAAATCTAAGGACAATCTGATTCCACAATAATTAGCACATAGAAGGTTTAAATAGGCATCTTACTGTATTTTAATTTATTTTTATTTATTTTTCCTGATTCTTTGAGGTTTTCTATGTCTTTCATGTGTATTTGAAATCTTTATCTGCAAAGTAAGAAGGAGCAAATGATATCTATGTCTCACTTCTGCAAGTGCAGCAGCCCTGGGAAAACGAAGAACCTCAGGAGAGGACTTGTTACCCTGCTGAAATCCACACTGCTCTGTGGGATCTCTATGTTACTAGCAGCTTTCCTCAACTTCCTCCTGGGCCCGGATATTTCTCAGTGCTGTTTACTGTGGTTGACTCGGACATCCCCTCCCCAGCCTCATCCCTACATGTCTCCCAGAGCAGGGTTTCTCCATGAATCCTCCAGAAGAAACCTCCTGGCACCTATATGGGTACACACCAATACACACTCCCTTTGTATGTTAGAGGAAGGAAGCACAAGCCAACGAATACCAAAATATGTGTATGAAGTAGCGTTGTGCTTTGGTAGAACTCATGATGAGAACTATGTGACTTCTGAGGTATTTGTTTTTGTTGCCTTAACCACAGTGTTCCTGTTCTTGTTTTCATTTATTTCCAAACAGAAGGAGACAACGTCCTCTGTTACTGACAGACATGCTGGTCACATGGACCTTTAATTCTTGCAGCCACTGGGCACACTACGCAGGGAGCTATGCAGTGAATGCCAAGTAGATGTGCGCATAGATATGTGTAAGAAATACCTCTATGTGTTTTAAACATGTTTCTGAAAGTGCTGTGTCTTTGCTCACATAGAGCAGAAGTGAGCAGAGGCACTGCGCCTCCATCGGTCCAGTTCCATGCTAACACCACTGTGCACACAACATCCACAGCTGCTTAGCACCCGTTCCTCCCTGAAGCAGCCCTCCCCATCTGTGCTTAAAATAATAATCAGTGTGTCATTCAGACAAGAACTGGCAGTTCACGAGAGAAGATAACCATCAATTTGTGTACCTCTCAGTTTCTCTCACAAGTAACATTTGTTAACCAGGTCATAGCACAGGCGTCAACTGCGCTCCTTCTTCCTTCTCTCATGCTCACCTTTGCAAGCGTATTTTGGTCTGTGTTGTCTGAAAGAAACAAAATGATCATTTGAAATCCTGCCACAGTCTGTTACTGTGCTGAACCTTGACAATCACGTAAAAGAGTATGTTGGTGTTTACTGTCCTCCTAACAAAACAATTGGTCTCACCACAAAATCCCATCCCAGCTTGTAAGAAAATCAGCAGGTTGGGACTGACAACGTGTGCAAGGTGATGGACAGTGAACGTAATCACTGGATGTGTCAGGGAAGGGGTTTCTAGGAGAGGCAGTGAATTATCATTGCCATCGTAGAAGGCATTGGTAAGGCTCCATCAGGAATACAGAACATGTCTTTTGGCCATCAAAGTCTGCAAAGATGAACTAAAGTACAAGGGAAGAAAGACTGCCAGGAAGATGAGGGAATGAAGAGCACATCATATGAACAGAGACTAAGATCTTAATTCTTTTTGCATTGCAAAATAGCTCTGTGAGGGTGATGACTCCTTTCTGCCTACATCTGAAGATAAACACTAGGAGGGAGAAGAGCTCATTAGGTAAATGATAAAACTGATACAGTAAAAAGTTGTTATAGTCTGGCCTGAATAATTTTGGGCTGAAAATGAGAAAAGATTATTAACTCTCAGAGCAGTGAGACTCTGGGTGCATTTTTGAAACAGTTCATGGAAAGGGAAAGCTCTTCCAGAGAACCCAGTTCACTGAGCCTGGGGATCCTTAGCCTTTGTCTCTTTGCTACTTACATGCTTTATAATAATGGTGAGAAAACTAAGATGAAAAAAGTTAAGTAAAGGTAAAAGCACTGCATTTTTTTGTGTGTAAATACACCTCATTCTCCATTCTGAGATTCATAAAGCAAAGGCAAAATCACTTCATGATTTTGAAGGGGAAAAGGAGCAATAGGATCACCTGCTTGTACCATTTTTTCATCTAGTTACTCTTGTATGGTACTCAACAACATGTTTTTGGCTAAAGCATATTATCTGCTTGTTACCTGGGGTGAAGACAGAGGACCAGCTGTTGCACCATCTCACAGACTGGCTAGCATGTGGTTGTTCTTACCTTGTCCAGTCTTTTTCAGCACTTTGGATTAGGTCTCTAGAGGTCTAAGAATCACTGATTGAACTGCTGTACAAATGTAACCCATTCTTCAAGATGACGACTGGATTTCGCAATGACATAAAAACATACATAACCTGAAATGGGATGTTTTGCATGCGCTTGAAATAAGAGCCAATTTTTTATGGCTGTACAAGGCTGGCCTGTGTGACTCCCTCTGCTGAGGAGCTAATAATGTCCAGTGATGAACAAAATGTGTTGATGGTTACAGCAAGGGCTGATATTCTGGTTTCTTTCCTGGGTTCTGCATGGACTCTGTATGGTGCCCTCTAGCATGCAAAGTTACTGTCTAGGTATGTGCATCTTCATGTCTGTAAAATGGATTTGTATTTATCAACCTCGCATTCTGTTTCAATACGAAGCCTTTAATACCTGTGAAGGAATTTGCACTACAGCAGGGCAACTTAATACTTCTGATAATGGGGAAGAAACCCTATATAACGGGCTAGGGTTTTATTTTAATTAGAAGAAATCCAAAAGAACAATAGTGAATCAAGCCACTTCTTAAATTTACTATTAACTTACTAATTTAACTAAGACTAGAATTTGCCCTGGTGTCAGAATCTAGAATATTAATAAATAATGACATAAATAGCAAGCACAGAATTAAGCAATTAATGAGTTCTTTTTACCACATGAAAGGCCCTGATACAGACCCTTTAGCTCTTGCTAATGAGAAAAGCAGACAGTTTCTCCCACAGGCAGTCTGTCAGCTTCCTTCAGGCATTTCATGAATTTTGGTCAGAGTGCCTGTGATACACAGTAGGTACTCAGGATGGCAGATACTCTCCTCAGTGCTTCTGGATGCCTAGAGCCAGACTGAGGTTGGCCAGCAGTCCAAAACTTTGCTTCATGGTTTATCAAACTTAGGTAAAAAGGGCAGTCTCACAGTGTGTTTAGAAACATAATTATTTTGTCCTTTAAGTTGTTTTATATGATCTTTTCTTTCTTTTCCATGTTAATCCACTTTATGAGAACAGACGTGAGCAAAAGAAAGCCAATTATCTGACAATTTAAAAGGGGGGGGGGGAGTTAAAACAGTCGCTAAACAATAATGAAACTAATGTTGAATGGCATTCAATTAATATTTATAATGTGCAGCAATATTAACAGCAGAATTAACTTATTTTTGTACGTCTGACAGCTCTCTGGTTGATTAAGAATTGCATGATGATATTTTGCATATTTCCAATGCAAATACAGTATTATTTGCAGAATTATTTTTATCCTTAATTGAAGTTTTGTTTTGAAATCACTGTTTCCTGCTGTATTAAAGCTCTGTAAGTGATCTTATTAGGGATTTGGGTTTTTGCTGTCACCTTACCATGCAAATCTACATTTTACATGCTATATATTGGTGGGGTCCTCTGAAGCACAGCATAAGCCTCAAAAATATAGGAACTCTTGCTCAGAGATTGGCGGGAAGACTTCCCGTAGCTGTAGCCACAATAACAGGAACAGTAGTAACATAACAGTTCTTCTGAGCTCCATCAAGGGTGGAAATCTTGTTTGTATTACAACATTGCAGAAATACAAAAGAAAGGTGGTCCTTGCCTCATACAATCACAGTACGGCCCCTTCCACTTTTACAGTGCTAATTTACGGAATAGTTTTGGTGAAACCAGCTAGGACCCCTTGACTATGTGCAGGGAATTATTCAGTTAATACTATTTTGTAACAATACTTTGATCTTTACCAGTGTGCCTTCTTGTCTATTTTTATCTGACACTAGCTAGCCTTTTCAAAAGCATCTGTCTGATTCCCATTGCTGTGAAAGCTCCCAAGTTATTTAGACGAAAATTTACATATCATGTCTGCCTAAAACTGCAAATAACTGTCTAGTCAGATTTCTGGAAAGAAGCAGTCCAGGAGATGCCTAACTTCCACTGAAAACCATGGGAACTGGTGTTTACCCTAGTTTCCATTAGACATCTATTGTGTCTTTACACAGCAAAGAACTCTTCTAAACCTGGGTTTAAGCAGCTAGGTAAAATGATGAAGGAAAGGAAAATGAAGAAAGGGCTTGGAGCACTCACCTTAGCGCCTCATAATTTATGTGGTGTGTTGTGAGCAACTCACAACACAGAGGGCCCCCCGTAAAATACATGCAAAACCAGTAGCTTGCCACACACAATATGATTAACATTTGGCAATACAGCTTGATGCTGTAAAGATGGGGTGGCCAAGCACAAACAGCCTTTCTGCACCACTGTCTATCAGTACAATTTTGCACATTTCACTTCCTACAGGGAATAATTTTCATCATTTTTTGGTCAGACTTACTTGACCTACTTCTGGTTCTAGTTTTTAAACCATGTAGGGATTTGACTGAGTTATTGGGTTAGGACAATGGCGGCCAAAACCTAAATGAAATGTGGCTGTTATGGCAAGAACAACTAAGAAAAATAACTTAGTCCATCCAAAATATTATTTCAGAGGAGGCACGGGAGCCTCCATGACATGAGTAATTTCAAATTTCCCTGGCAAAGGCACTAGGCAATGGACAGGTTCAATCCTGTACTGATTCAGTATGATAATATAATAAACTTTTCTTTCTCCCACACTAGTGATTCTGTGCTAAAGATCTGCACTGGGACATGTTTCTTTGCACTGCTCTAAGAGAGAAGAAAGGATAAAAGTGGTGGGAGACAGAGTGAACGGAGAAGGAAGGGTTTTGCTGGTGGTTTTAACTCTTTTCCTCTCCCATCATGATTTTTTCACTTACAGTCCTGCCCTGCTTTCAACAAGAAGGAAAGAAAAGATGAATGTGGCAGCAAGAATTTATCTCCTCTAATTCCTTCCTTTCCTCTTTGGATGACATTCAGATGCCAGGCTGTGAAAAAAAAGAAGCATCTTCCAGTTACCAGTTTTTCATGCACTCCAGAGACAGCCAGGATGACAAGTTTTGGATCTACATCTCTATCTTCATGCTCTTTTGCCATTCCTTTTCTTCTGACCCATTTACATTATTTTAGATACTGTAGAAACGATACCTATCAAGTTATTCAGAACACTCTATTAAAGAATAATAACCAGATTTTTCTATAAATTATAGAAAAAAACCTGTAAGAGGGGAAAAAAGAAAATGGCTTAGCTTACCCAAGCAGACAGGTATAAACTTAAAAGAGCTAGATTTATGCCTGTTCTGTCAGAAACGTTGTTTATGACATTGGACAGATCATAGCCTCTCTCCACCTCCGCTCCCAGACTGCAGGACAGGAATACTATGGACATTTTCCTTCTTGACTGCAGTGGGCTGGGTTAAGGGAAACCTTATGAGCCTTACGAGAAGTCGTAAATGCTTTCTGCGGGACAAAAAGTACAACAGGAGTAAAAAAGGTACTCAAAATTGTGAGGCAATCGGAGACTACTGTAATGACAGTATATAAGTACCAAATTAAATAACCAGTCTAGGCTGTAACAGTCTTAGCTGTAAAGTCTATTAAAACACATCTGAAAATATGATATGCACCTTCTTTGCTTGGACTGAGTGTAACGCTACCTTATACAAACAATATGGATGAGGTGGCTTGCTTGTATATGTATCCACATGTAATTGAACAGCTTAAGTGAACAGCTCCCCTGTACCTAACTTAGGTTTTCTCAATACATAAATAAATTTTTAAAATTATTTTCTTCTGATAGTTGTGTGTACTTCTCTTTCCTACAGACAAAAAAGTTAAGCTGAACAATAGTAAAAAATCTGGAGGTCAGATTCTGCTTTCAGCAATACCTGGGACGCTTTAGACAATATTTTTAAAGGAGGCAAGGGACCAGCTGTCCACAAACACAGCAGGAGAAGCTGGCTGGTTACAGCACTCGCCTTCCTTCTTTCTTCCCAGTGTCAAAAGACCAGCTACAGCACGAGTTGCTTTGGGGCTGCTGTGCAGGCCAGGCAGCAACACACCTTCCCCGCTCACAGCCTGGACCCCTGCCTTGGAGTGAGGCAGGCACACTGGCCCCCTTGTCCAAAAAAGGGACCCGGGGAGACCGTCTTAAGACGGTGAAGGAGGAGGAAGGGTTATCTCTCTTTAACAGTTAGACTGGGTAAGGGGGAGAAGCTGGGGCAGCTGCCTACAGCCCCTTGCCTGTAGATTTGAGGGACTTGCATGTCTACAGGCAGAGAGCGAGCTCTGACTACCAGGTTAAACAATATTTGGGAACGAGAAAAACTCAGCAGCTCCATCCTGCTGGAGCTGTCATACTGTTGCCTGTAATTGAAGGTCCATTGGTTCACACAGCAAGAGAGGGAGGGAAGGATTTCAGCCCTCTAGACAATCAGACAGGAGCTTCTGGATTGCAGCCCCTACTCCAAAGACTGTATAAGCATTTTTCCAACAATAATTTACCTAATATTGAATAAAGAACTGTTCCTGGGAGCAGGACTTGTTCCTTCCAGTCAAACATTCTAACCTTTAGGCTATATTCTCATATATATTCTTATTCTCTTATAGATATATAAAAGTATATGTATAGTACAATGCTTATGGAAAGGCATTCTCTGTTCCCAGTTATTTTTGTTTTTATTATTCCCTCACTAGCTTTAAAATGCCCACAAATGTGCCCCTGATAATAAGGCAGGGCCTCTCCTCAGAAGTAGGAGCCGTGGGTTCAAATCCCTAAAGAATACGAACAAAAATGAAAATAAGTTTCCCACACCATGATGGAGTGCTCTAGCTCCTGACCCGGGGAGCGGAAGGAGGAAGGGGGAAGGCATCTCCTTTACTGGCATTTGATGAGAGAGCCGCCTCCACGGCTGTGCCCTGCACCCAGCTCTCCTCTCTGGCCGCTTGATGGGAACACCTACCTGCGCGCACCTCCGGCAGGGACTCTGGTCGCAATTTGGGAATGGAACAGATACTAAGCAGGTCAGCCCAGTCCAACCTCAGGAGCCTCTGGGCCTGAGCAGAAGCTGAATTTGGAGATACGAAGGTCAACAGTGAAAAGGGAGGTGCCTCCAGGGCTGCATCTGAGGTTGCTGGAGGCTAAGCGATGGCTTAGTAAAGGTTAAAATCTTACTGAGGGGATCCAAGTCCCCGGGCAGTTCCTGTGAATAGATGTCTCAACCAGATGCACCTGTACCTCACGCTGTAACAAGGCTTGCTGGTTCCTGGAGAGGGAATCAGCTGGTGCTTGCCCCCTTCCCTTGTCCCTCACCCAGGTGGCACTTAGCTGCGGAGTTTTGGTGCCCACAGCGTAAGGTAAGCCCTTCTGCCAGCTCCTCCGGGGCCTCGGGCACCGGTGACAGGCAGGATTTTACACGGGTGCTGCTGGGGGTTGCACCTCGTCTTCCTGGCTGGAGACGTGCAGGTCCCTCCTGCCTGAACGGCCCTTTGCCCCGCAGAGCGGGGCTCAGAGACGGCTGCTGGCTGCCACCAAAGGTCAGCTCGCTCCTGAGTAATGTCTGCTAGCTGCATCCCCGAAGCCTCTTTTTTGGTTTCCTCCAGCAGGGAGGAGGCAGGCTGGGCAGGTGTCTGCGGAGGTGGCAGGTGATGGGGCCTGTGACTTCCCTACCCGCCTGCAGGGAAATGCCACCCTGGCACTGCGGTCAGGATAGCCCTAAACATACATACACATTAAGAGGTTTGCCTGCCACTTAAGGAACCCTTTTGATTTAGACTGTAAATTTATTCAGGTTGAATACACTTGTGGTATCTTTAATAGGTGGGAATGGCTTGCATGAGGCCTTAACAGCCATAACACTGAGGTTACAGAAGGTGTCATCACACTGGAGAAAAACATCCCACAGGATGGTTAGTTTTCCTTTCTCCTTCAGGGAGAGGCTCGTTGCTGGGTGAGAGCGGGGGCTCTGGGGACAGCCACCCCTCGGGCCTTAACAGAAAGTTCTGGAAACGTGAAGAGGTTCCCAGCACCCTCCCTAGAGACCTGCCGCGCAGCCGCGCGGGACTGCATCTCACTAGAGCATCCAGGCTGTGGGCTGTTCCTTTGAACAGACCCAAATTCAAACTTTTGAGGTTCCCCCACCCCGCTGCATCTTGAGGGCAGCGCGGGCTTCTTCCGAGAGGAGACACGGGATGGGATGTTGTGGCCAGGGAGCAATAACAAGTACAAGAGAAACATTAGCTTCAAGTAATTGAAGAAAGCAGTTGGATCCCTTTTTGGTCATGTTTTGAAAGCAAAACGAAAGGGGCAACCTTCTGATTTAAATTGTTTAAGAAAAAAGAAAAATAATAAGAAAAGCTCACTGTGTATACAAAAAAATATTCTCTAAAATTTGCCCGAGCGTAAGTATGCTAACAAGTGCAGAGTTCTCCAAATATGGACTCGATGCGAGTCGGAGGGGCATGAGCCAGGTCTCATGAGTAAACAAAATAAAAATACCAGAGGGAATGTTTTAATAGCTTCTTTTAATTCCCAGTTCAAATAGATTCCTTGCTTAATTTGTTCAAGTGGAGCCATGTTGATCTGGTAGTTGTTATCAGTTTGTTTTCCTGAATGCGCCAGGGCCTGATCCCGGGCTGTGTTACGGTGAGCGTACACCGGCGAAGCTCCCCGCACACCAACAGCAGCAAGCTGAAGAACCATCATTTCCAACAGGCTGTTTTGCAAGTAAACCTTTTAACCACTGGAAAATCACTGCACCTCTGACTACCGCAAAAGCACAAGATTTAAAGCTTTGCTGAGACCACGCAAATCTGGTACGCTGAACTTTCCCAGAAAAGCATATTAATCTGTCAGCTAAAGGAGTTTCGAAAAGAAATGCTGACAAGGTACTGAGCTGAGATTTGGGAAGCCCACGTTCAGCTCCTGGCCTGGTTCTATCGCTGGACTGCAGCAATTTTAGACCTGTCTTTTCCCTGCATGGTGCCTCAGTTCCTGCACTTGGACACTGGAGATGATGAAACTGTGTAAAGAGATAAGAGATCTACTAAGAGTAGCAGATTTTACCAACAGTGGCAAAGCCTAAGAACTGCTGCCTTCTAGAAATATCTCTGCTTTGGATCACCAGATGCCTGCATGCAAGTCACTGAACTTCGCCGTTCCTCAGTGTAATTGCATGCCAGTTGGACACAATGTGTTTTACTCACTGTGCAGAGGACTAGTAATAACAAATTACATTTGCAAAGTCCCTTGGAAGCATTAATTACTAAACGTGATCATTTGAACCAGCACAAAGCGTCAGAAAGTCAGCCACGTGCAGCTAAAATTCGAGGTACAGACTCTCATTCAAATTACTGCCTTTTTTCTTAAGTGAATTTTAGTGACCAAAGCCTGACTGAAAAACTATTACTTGTGAATAGTAACACCACCTATGGTTTTTAAACCTGATACCTTTCTTTTATCCTCAAGCTGCTTGAACTAAATTTCATTTTTCAGTTAAATGACTCCAGATAGCTATTATTTCTATCTGGCTCTATGCCTACTGTCCAGTTGCACAGAGAGACATTTAGTTAGTAAACTCAGTGCCATTTCTTTGAGGTTTCTGAAGAAGGATATGTAGAAAAGAAGAAAATTGGCCCACTGCCATGAACTACTGCTCAAAACTCATAAATAATACCTTCTGCTGGACCTATAATTTAAGGAGAGAGATTAGCTATAGCAGTATGAATTATATTTTTGTCTCCACCCCACTCTCATATCCTTTGCTCCTCAGACACATTTTTACCAGGTGGACAGGCAGGTTTTTAATGCAAGCAGGACTCTGGCTGAGATCTGGGTTTTACCTCCAGAGCTGGATGAATGTGATCAATTTATCCCTTTCCTGCACTGATTTGTCTGCTGGCAAATCACCAAGCAATTCCCAGCTAAGAAAATGTCGCTGTAAGATGATATATAGGGTGAAATGGAGAGCAGTTCCATCCTCAATATAGCTGCAGATGATGTAGTCAATGATAGCCATTTTAGGTGGAGAATAAAATTCAGCCATCTAGAAGGCAGGCTTCCATCTTGTTTATACATTCTGAAAAAGCTGTTACACTGGAAACATTTTATTTGCATGGCCAACGAAAGCTATTTCAGATGTAAAGTTCAGTCTTCTGGAAGGCAGAACTTCATTTTTTAATGCGTCCTGAAAGAGCTCTTACACTGAAAACATTTTACTTGTGTATTCATAGTCAAGGGGCTCTGTCTTATAAAGACAAGGGAAGAAACAGCACGTGTGAGTAAGCTGGGAGGACCTGGGCTTGCTTCACAAATGGGATTTAGGCTTGGCATTAGTCCCTCCAGCTTGTGAGTGCCCTGACCCCGGGGGTATTCAGCACCTCGATGGTGGTGGGGAGAGTGAGGTGCTTGTCTATGAGATTTGCTGAGCAAGCAGCAAATCTAAATCAGCCAGTAGAAAATGTGGGCCTTAAGCCTCCGCCATCTATGTGCATGACTCCAGGTGTTGGGGGAAAGTATTGGTGTATATTCCAGTATTAAATGGGGATTTTGAGGGTCTCAGTTGTGGTACTCAGATTGTAGCTCGGCACCTAGGCTCCCAGTTGGTCTAAATCCCTTGTCTTCAACCTCGTCCTGCCTGAAGTCCTTTGAGAAAAACTCCCAAGTTTGCTCTGGGTACAGATGAATAACTAGATCTGACTTTCTGGGAAGTTTGTTCAGCTTCGGACTGCCGAACTCAGCCATGAGGATATTTTAAGAATGGGCACAAAGCAGGCAAAGCCAGGCAGATAATGCTTTCTGTCTTTCTTTGGGGGAGCTCAGAAGCCAATCCGTTCCTTGGTAGGGACTGCTGTTTCATTTTCAAGTGGTTGTGGCTTTGCACATTTCTTTATTACAGAACAAATCTAATCCAGCAAGAACCACTAGATCTGGAGAGGAGACTGGAAGAAAGGTGAGAGAGTGATTTAACCTTGAACCAGGAACAGAAAGATTACTCGGGATATTTCTGGCAGGAATGGCAAGGAAAAGAAGATCCCAGCAGTCTAAAATTGCTTTTTGCAGGAATCACAGTTTATGTTTTCTCTCTGCATTTTCTTTCCCCAATGTCTGGAGAAGTGGGCTTCCCTCCACAGTCTGCCTGAAGATATGATCATAGCAAACCCAATGGAAGTAGCGTGCCTTTCCCAGATGTCAGAAGCTGCTGAACAAGCACAAAAGAAAGCTAGGATGGAACAGTCATGAGGACATGAGTCATGAATTTCTTTCAGTCCTCATTTCAATTACTTCCTGCCCCTTAACAGGAAAGTAGCTACCACAGAGTAAGTGCAAGAACATCCATAGGCACAGAGAAAGCTTGGAACACAACAGGTATTATTTAAGGAGCAGCTGCTGATTTAAAGAAATTACATATTATTTCTTGTATATTTGCTTATAAAACATCATAAAGGAAAACTCTATGTCAGCTTGCTAATTCAACTCGACGCAGCCGGTTCAATTACCTAGATTTGCACAGTCTCCCAGTAAATCCTGTACCGAATTCCTTTTTCCAGACCCACCCCACTGGTGCTGACAGGGGAAGAACTGGTTCTTGCTGTCCATACCATGAGGAATTCCTCACAAGAGCTGAGGATTAAATGTGGCTGTTTTAAACAGATTGCCTTTTCTTTAAAGTGATGTTAGTTAAACAAAGCTATCGTTTCCTATCACAATATTTATGCTCGCTACTAGCTCTTCTGTCTCCAAGTTACTTGCTGGTGCAAGGTGGTGATCGGAAAGGAGGAAAGTCTATGTTTTGGGCCCTTTTTATTTATGAAACACTGGAAGAAAGATTAAGTAGCATTAATTCATCTTACAATGTTTTCACAGCAGAAAAAAAAAGTTGGCAAAAAGTATATTATACAAGCTCAGTCAGCCAGCTCCCAGGGTTATACAGCTATTTGCCCTGGGCCAATTATATTTTACATGATCAACACACCCAATAATTAAATAATGAATTGGTTTCTTTTGGAAACTCTATAAAATGTCATGGACCAGAGAATATTTATCTTGCCTCTGTGATTCCTGCTGAAGAAACATCTGGTTCTTTTTTCTTCAATCAACATGAAGCCTGAAGGGGCCCAAATTCAAAAGCAATTATATTTTATGTCATTTATGTGCATTACAGGCTGACAAATTTAACTTGTTGGAATATGTGATCCCACCCTCCCTATCCAATTTATGTTGATCGCATTTTCAGACAGCCATGGAAAGAGCTGTTGTAGCTTGACAAAAGTTGTTGATCTATCAACTCGCATAACTTCATTGCCAGAGCTTACAATAACGAGGTACTGGTTCTAACAAAAAAGCTGCGCTAGACTGTGCTTCCCTTCTGCACGGATTATTGTCAGGGAAAATCCCAGGAAACATCTCTTTGTATACACCTTGTACCAGGTCCTTCAAGCGCTTTCAGTCTTCATTTGATTTTGAAAGAGAAGCACACTTCTTCCCTTTAACAACTTTTACTTTGAAAACGATAGATGACTTCAATGAAAAAAGACCACAGATGCAAATTCTGGATGGTACAACTTTCCACTTCTCATAGAAGGCCTATGTTGATACGGAAGCTTCGCTGTTTCAGACACTGTGTTACAGAGCAGTGGCACCTATAATGTTTGCTCACAAGCAATAAGGCAGGTGTATTTGAGCATGTTACCCACCATATGCTGCTATCCTAGCAGAGCTCGCAAGCTAAGCTGGTGAGGACACCCTGTGGTACCTCTGGTGTCACAGTGAGGGGTGTTGGTGATTTAGTAAATGGTAATGTTTCTTGTGAGCTTTATCAAAATCCCGTGGACTGTGTCTGGAAGCTTAAATAGCACTATGACAACACTCTCGGTAAAGTCTGATGTGGGTGGGTTAAATGTCAGGCTGCTAGAAGAATAGAAAGCAAATGCACTTACGTCTTCTAGAAGTATTGTCATGTATTCAAAAAAGACAAGCTTAGCCTCCTTCAATTTAGACAGCTGATCTCAAAACTCATAAGATTTTTAAAAAAACCAAACAAACAAACGTGTTGGGTGAGCTAACGGGATTACTCCATCATCACTTTGAGCTTTTCTCCCAACTCATCAGAAACTAATTTAAAAATTTTAACTGCCTTCAACAATGTGCCGGGATGTGAAACAATGCAGCCGGAGCTTGCCACCTTGTAATCGGGATGTCACGGCTGCTCTGGTGAGAATTGGAAAAACCACCTGATGAGTCACTTTATGAGTCTTATGAGTCAGTTGCAGCGTGGGTAACTACATTTGCCAATGTAATACCCATTTTCAGTTTCTGCTGGGTCTATTTTTCCCCTTCTAGTATCTTCTACTGTTTTACTAGAGAAGGGATGAAGTGTCGGGGAAGATGAGGAGGTGGATCCTTGCATTCAGATAAATGCGTAAGTCAGTTTCTTAGCTTTGGAAAGTATTTTAGGATTTTTTGTCTACCTTTCTTCTCCATGTATATATGCAGATCACTTACGTTTACTGAGAAATCCCCATGATTTTGCTACAGCTAACCTTCTGCAATGCAAATTACATGCAGATGAGTGATCTGTAGCTAGGCCTCACTTGGAAAAAAACGGCATGGCTTTCTTGCTCCAGCCCTCTGCCCTTCCTCATATGCTCCGAGGATGCCACTGTTAATGCCTCTTCCCTTCTCCCTGGGATGCTCGTCACCTCCTTTCCACTCCTGCCAGGTCCGTGGTCTGCTCCGACAGCTCCAGAGCTGAGCCAGACCGAATGCACACACCCGGACCATGGTGACACCCTCCAGAGCTGCCTGGGCGAGCCGGCACCCTGGTCCCCCCCGGGAGCTGTGGGCGAGACCCAGGCTCGTCCCAGCAGCGAGGTCCTGCCCTGCACCCCCGCTGCAGTGCGCTCACACTTCCCTGGTGAGCTGCCTCACCACTTGGAAACTGCTTTGCTAGTGAATAACTGGAGATGAGACTTGCCCAAGGATCTCAGCCATCTCCACCTACTTGCAGCTGCATGGCTATACATCAGCACAGAGCATCATATAGCTAGACCACAGTGCTCCTTGTTTCCAGCCTCTAAACTGTACTAAAAGGCAGCTAAAAATACCTTAAATACTTTCCTAATGTTCCTTTTCCGTGTAAACAACTGCTGTGGGAGGAAGTGGCTTGTACATTTTTGTCTGGTAGGGGTGGTTCACACTAAGAAAATGTTTAAGAACACCTATACAAGACCATACTATCTGATGAACAAATCAATTGCCAAATTTGTGTTAAAAAGAAAAAAATAAATAGGCCTTGTACAGCTGCTGAAGTTCAGAAAGCTTCTTGAACTGCTTAAGTAACTTTTAGGCCATCCTATAACAGGAAAACTGTTGTTTTCAGAAATATTCCCTCACAGGCATACAGAAACAGGCTCTGTTGACAAGTGGGAACTTCTGCTTGAGCCAAAACTTTGGCAAAAGTTTTCTTCTGGAAGCCAGGGCAGCAACACTTCTCCAGCCCTGACAGAAGAGGCAAAACATTCACTGGTCCGGTCTACCACTCCTGGCATATTTCTAATGTCACAAAAGCATCATAGGAGTGTCAGGAGTGTCAGGCAGTCACCAAGGGAGGTAAATGTCCCACCGTCACCACTCCCAGCCACAGCATCTGCCCTGGCACCTTTGCCCAACAAAGCTGGTACTCTGCATCTTGTGCTTAAGCTGCATTCCCAATGGGTGTTGCACTACTTGTGATTTTCTGCAAAAACTTTTCGAGCACAGTAACACATATTTCTTGTTGACAGTTTGAAGCAAGAGAGAACTGTCTGCCAGGCTGGCATATAGACCCTCAAGTGCTGACTGATGCCGTAATGCTTGAGTCAGTATTGAGCCACTGCCCTAGCATAGTGCTAAAAGGCCTGGATATGCCTTGATTTGGAACAGGCACAAGATTATGAGTACTTCATCCCATCACCCTCCTCCCAACAATGGTAATTATAAGCCCTGTGGTATTTTTTCACAAGAAGAGGGCTGTTAGGTTAAGCTGTCCTGGCCAAAATTCCACTTCAGGTCATTTCCTTTGCCTTCCCACACTCATTGCCTCTGTAATTTAAATCTTATATTCATTCTCCTAAGCTACGTAGTGTTACTTTTCTCTGATTTAATTAAGTGGTGACTCCACTGCAATGGATAATTAAGAAATCTCTTTTCAGAACTAGGACCAAAGCAGTTTCATCTTCCTTGTGCGTTCAGAACACTTTGGAGAGTAAAGCAATACTGAAATGGGGCCTGATTGTATTAAGCAAATCTTTAATTTATCAGTTTGTTGAAAAATTCTCAGAAGTTACAATGGATTTGCAATGTTGTAGTTTCAGGAGATGTATGTGCAGAGGTAAGAGCTCAAGCAACAATTATCTCTTGAGGGTCTCAGCACCCACTGCTCATACGCAATAGCAGGGACTGATGGGGTCTCAGCACCTTTTAAAATCAGGCCCAAAATATCACAACTTGGTCCTCCAAAAGCAGAAATAATTCTTGAAATTTTTTACTTAAAGAAACACAAGTTTCCCCAGCAAGCTATTGTAAGCAGCAGATGAATGAGGCAGTCCTTTGTATAGAGAAGTTGCAGCAATAGTAAAAAAGGCAACTTCTCTAGCCAGCTCGTTAAGCCAGCATTCACATCACCTTTGGAGTATTTCTTATCTCACCTTTGTGCCATGTTACAGACAGTCCAAGACTGAAAGACTATAAAATAACCACAGCAAATGCTTAAAAATACTACAGGGCTCTGTTTTACAGTCAGTAACATTTCCTGTAACCATTCTGTATCAGCCAGAATTTTTGCTGATGCTAATTCATAATATAGGCAAAACACTGGATCCTTCATTGAAATCAATGGCCACATGCTTCTTGATTTTAATGAGATGATGTATCTATTCAAAGTAAATTCAGAAAGGGAGATTTTTTTTTTTTCCATTTAGGACCTTCACTTTACAGGGTTGCGTTGAGACTACTCATCTATTCTGCTATATTTAGCTCTCCAGGTAGAGTCATTATGCTGGAAGAAAGTCAGGCCTATTTCAGCATAACACGTTTGCAGAGGAAGCTCTTCCAGAACAGCTCTGCCAGGGAACTTCTCCACATTGGCTGGTAGTAGTTCATAGTGACTGAAAATCTCAATCATTTGGCAGTTCTTGGGAGCCCATCAGAAACCAGCAGTTCCCTTGTCCCTGGTCTTACTAGGTACTTGTCTGCCGCTCAGCTGACAGTAAGCAGGCACTGTGGTAGAAGCAGCAATGTACTGAACTATTTTTAGCATCTCAGAAGGGATTTCTAGTCTAAACCTTTGAACCACAGTGGCAATTTAGGTGGGGAAAGCTTGTCCTACTGATGCCTGTGTTGTACCTGTTCTACACGGAGGACACAAGCCTCCACAAAATACAAAGCTATTCCCAATAAAAAATGTCTCCTTCCACACCACCTTGAACTATATTATCCATTTTTGGCCACCAGACTGGTCTCCATTATTGCTATAAGTGTAAGTGTTTTTATTCTAACACCTATCAAAATTAAAAGAAATCAGAAAGATTGATTATCCTGTTCTGCAATCAAAGAACTTAGAGACATAGTAAGGCTCTAGACAGACAGTGTCTTCCTGATTTGCATGTGTTTTAATACCATACCTCAGGTCATCTCAAACACACCAAACTCATAACTTACTACTGACTGACTAGTTGTTCACACCTCCTGTGGCATTTAAGCTCAGTCACACTATCTGAAACCACTTCTTATTGCTCTATAAGCTGAATTTTGCCTGTTCCAGGTTAAGTGCTCACAGAAACTAATGAGGGTAGTCTGGCAAAGGGAAAAAGCAAACAGGTGAATGATGGCAATTTGTTAAAGCACACAGTTGTTTGCTAAGTTAATGTCTGTCCACAGCATAATGGCAGACTTTCAACTGGATTTAGCTGCTAAAATCTTGCCTTATTGCCTCTGTGAATGACAAAGTCTCTATCCACAAAATCTCCTGTTGGCTACTAGTCCTTATGCAGCTTAAAGGCATACAGAGTACCTACATTTTTCCCAGCAACTTTGTTAAGTATTTGAAAGTCTGCTTTAGACTTGCCCAGGACTTTCATTTTTCACAGCAGCAAGTAGCCAGGCCCGCTGTGGGATCGAGGGCTGAAGGACACCTCTTTGCCCTGCCCGTCAAGATCTGAATTTGGATGGCATTTTGGAGCACTCCTCTTGGACTGAGCCTTCCCATAGAAACCCCCAAGCAAGGTCCAGAAGAAATCCCTGTCTGACATTTCCCCAAATACCTCGTAACTCCAGGGTGACTTAGGGGTATCCACTAAGGCTTTGAGAGGTTCAGATTTAATTCTACCCTCTGTTTGGGAAGATTTGAACCCACATCCCCCACTGTGAATTGTCTAATCATGGGACTACCCTGTATACACCAGTAGGGCTGTTGCAAACCTCTTTTGAAGCGGTTCCAGTGTACTCGGACTAATGAAGCAATCATTGGGTCAGAGAGTACAAGTGAGAGAATAAGCATGACTCCATTGCCTTGTGATTAGAGCATTCCCCAAGGAGGGAGACCGAAGTTTTGTCCATACTCTAGTGGCTATTTAATATTATATCATTAGATTTTACCATATTATATCAATACACTTAATATTACATATACACATATGTACGTAAAGAAAATGTAAAATAGTCATTAAAGCAGGGACTGGGACCCAGATTTCTTCCTCTAACCTCCTCTTCAGGAGGTGCCATAATTACTGAACTATGAAGTCATACTTATTCTCTCACTCTCACTTTCTCTGGCCAATTAACATTTAATTATTCCAGCCCAAGTGAAATATTTTTGATAGGAGGATCTTGGGCCCTGCAGTCTGCTGTAACCTGGTGGTTAGAGCTCCGTGGGTTGAGTGCCTCTGGGTCAAGGAGAAATGGTGTTCTCAGCCCCATGGATCCTCCTCAGCAGTACCTGCTAGACAGCCTTGCTCCGTGAGCTGACAGTTGTGGTTCCCATTCTCAAACAGCTAACTTTCCTCCCACAGGGTATGGGCAGTACTGCACCGGCCATCTAGGAACCTGATGCAGACCTGTAGATGCCATTACATTGACTAAGAGTTGGATGCAATGTTGCCTGAGCTCTTTTCTGCATCCAACTCAAAGCTACCTGCTAAAGGCTGATCTATTAAGCCAAGCAGAGTCCTAAATTCTGGACCATACTTTCTTCTTTTTCTTTGATTTCTCAAGTTAGGCAGATCTGTGTCTAGCTAATAAGCAGATGGGCAAGTTCAGAGGAAAACTGAAGTGATAACGTTGCTAGGAGTTTCAAAATTATTTCATAGTGGTTGCAATGTTTTAGGGAGGGGTATCTGTAATCGTGCAGCTTATGAATCATGGCTGATATTATGAGGTTTTCAGTCTGAAAACTATCAAGTCTTTGACTTAAAATGGACATACATACATGGGTAAGCCAGGAACAACTGAATGTCATTAGGGAGAGCCCTTTGGACAGTGGACTAGTTATTGTGCATTTATGATAGTTACTAAGAGCAGAACAAAGATACCGAGTCGCGAGCATGGCTTTAAAATAAATGCCTTGCAGGACAAAGGCCATCCAAGATGGAGATAAAAGTTATCAGAATAAAAACAGACCTTCAAGTCAAGCATGCAAAACAAAGGCAAGGTCCCTCTATCAGCAAATAATGCACTGCTATAGAAAATGAAAGCACCTCAGGAGTGCTGGCTGTTCCAGGACCAGAGGTGGTGAAGCATAAGCATGGATATATTTCTTGTGTTGCCAAAAACAGAGTAAGTGATGCACATGACTTATGTAAAATCTGCAGGTTTTATTTCCTCATACCTACTTTGTTTTGGTTAAGAGAGCCTATATCAGAAGGTTCACACCTTTTGGAGGTTTTGGTTGGGACATCTAGCATGTAAGTGATTGGGACGGCAGTGTCGGGCACCATGGCGGGCACACAAGGCCAGACGGTGTGGTAGCCAGATTGTAGATGCCTATTCTCAGAATGAAAGCAGTAGACGATGCTCCTGCTAGAGTATCTAGACTAGAGAACAAAAGCCAGAAGCAGGGAGTGAATGTTGGTCACTCTCTGAATACTTAAAACTTCCGGGGATCTGGCCACCAGGTCTCTTCAAACAGGCAGTATAACTTCCTTTAAAAAACTGTGAAAATGAGATCTTGAACAAACTGCAGCTAGGGCAGTGGCTACCTATATTTCCCTTCGGTTTGATAGCACGCACTTTTCTATTTCATTTCTAAGCTGTGTCAGAGCTACGAATCAGCCCTGCTATGAATACAAAGAGGTGTCTGTGTTTTCTTAGGGGGGAAAACATATGTCTTCCTACATCCTTCATGGTTAATGTTAACAACACTGCCTAATGCCAATAAAGATCTATAGATAGACAGAGAGATAGTTATAGAGACATCTTTTGCAATTAAACATGATTACATAAAACTTCGACTTTAACTCCATTGCAAAAAGATATCCATCCATTGCTTAACGTGGACTACTGCACCTTGCTTATTTTTCAAAATGTAAAAAAGATCTTAAAATAAACTATCTCTGTGCTTAGAGGATAATACTTTTTTCACTTCAGCAAATGTTGATGTCTAGAACATTTTTCATTACACATTGGCTGAGTTAGACTTGGTGATGCTGCCCCCAACACCTGTGAATCAAAGGAAAGATGTGCAGGGCTGCACTCCTCTGACACCTCTCCTCTTCCCTGACCATCACATTTTCACCTCCTCATTGTGTGAACATCGGTGGCGTGCTGGCAAGGCAGCTGGTTGCAAGTTCAGTGCTAATCTAAGCCGGGCACAGATTCTGTGTCCTTTCTGCACTGGTTTGACTCCTGGCTCCAGGTCACTTCTCTGGTCCTGATCCTGCACTCAGGCCACGCTGCAAGGATTTCAGTTCTGGACTAAGTCTGGATTGTGCTTGGAGATACATCCCTTTATACAGCTTATTTGTAAAAGTATGTGAAACATACATTTTAGAAAATATGTTATAACCCAAAATTTAATAAAAACTCTCCTCTCCTTTGGAAATTACTTTAAAATATCATACACTAAGAACTTACTCACTTTAATCTAATAAAACTATTCATAAAAATTCTGGAATGTAGCACCCATATAAAATAGGTCTTTTTAACTGGGAAAAAACAGCTGTCTGACCTAACCTGAACTCATCATAGTCAGGAGCCTTTCTTTCTTGTGAATGAGCCCTGCATGAATCTTGAGAAAAACTTTACAAACACCTTTCCTCCTTACCTCTCAGGCAGACATGCATGCATACATGTATACACACACTTCAATTTTTTTTAAAATGCAAGTTTCATGCTGATTCAGGCTGCAGGACTCATAATCCTAAAACCGTATGAAATGGGAGTTTGACATTCTGCCCCCTGTCCAGTCAATGGATTATTTTTTATTACAGCATAAATTTACCAGACTCTTGGCCAAAATAATTTTATGTACATTTTGTTTAAAGATTTGCTGTGTTTATCTCATGAGGAAACGCTACAGGCTGATAAACCCTGCTCTCAAGAGCCTTCCTATAGACTTCTACCCCACTCAGGGCAGATAGAGCGCAACATCTCACAATCCCTTCTCCTACACTATGGCCATGCATTGTGAGATCTGCTTGTAGGGGCAAACAGCTCATTCACTCCCTGTGTATATGAACAGCCTTTGATTTCTTCATGTAGAAAGGAAAAAAACTTGTCTCAAGTACAGCAGGACTCTTTAATGCAGAAACATCTGTCTATCAGAATTTAAATCAAGAACAAAGCTCATTTATCATAAGTTCTACCAACACCAGCAGCAGGCATATACCGTGCTTCCTGTCAGGATGACCTTTATCTTCAAGTAAGAGAGCAGCAAAACAAGAAAAGAAGAAATACAAAGTTCCTAGAGGAGAGCACAGCATGTCCTACCTCTGCAACACATTACAGGAAAAGCAAGAGTAAAAAGCCTTAAAGAAAGACATCACAAAGGCAGATGCCAGGGCAAGAGCAGGCAAAGCTAAAGGAGGACAATAGAAACATTTAACCTACCACACCCTCCGAAACACTGGTGTTTCCTCTTTCAACAGCAGTTTTGGGACTTCCAGGAAGTTTTATGCCATTGTTTGTGGTAAACATCAACCTAGTCATGGCTCGGTATCAGTAGAGGATTTGTTGTTCTGGTGATTGTCGCTATTTTTCAGGAAAACAAACGGGGAACTGATGAAACCAAGTCCTGGGTCCATGCTGTCACTGAAACAGAAGACCAGAGTTGAAGAGAGGGAAGTAAAGGAAAAGGTAGAAGCACAAAGCTGTGTCATTTGCTCAACTAGGAGACAACATATTACACCCCTTTTGACAAAAGGCAAGAAACTGAAACAACAATAAAAGAGAGCCTAGCAAGGCATGCCCTACTGCGGTTAATGCTTCTCTATCTGCCAATATACACAAGCCTTTGTGTACAATGATGTACATGAGTACCTGATGTACAGAAGCTCTGCTTGCCAAGGCCACCTAATCCTACATCTGGTTCCTCAATTTCAACATTAGAGTTCAAGACCCAGTATTCCCTCACGGAAGCTCTCTCCATCCTGATTTTGGAAGACATCATGCTGAAGTTGTCACCAAGTACTCCTCTCATGCTTGTGTAAACTCATTGGGATTTACCCTGTTTACAGCAGAATCTGATTTCATATACCCCCGAAGCAATTAACATAAACACTTTACAGCTGGGGGTGGGGGTGGTGCAAAATAAGGTTCCCAAGTAACCTGATTTCCAGAAGTACTAGCAGCTCAAAATTGCTCTTTGCCACAATCTCTTAAGCACTTCTGGAAAAAGAAGCTACATTTTTAGGTATCAAATTATGAATTTAGGACACTAACTTCAGGAAGCTCTTCTTCTGGGTCTTGAGCCAGTGAAAGGCTAAATTCTGCCTTCAATTATCACGCTGCAGCCCCTTGGTCTTGGGAGGCATGTAACTGAACTGCATGTGCAGAGCATCTTCTTAAATGTACACAACTGGGGCATTTCAGATTTCCCTCCATTTTGCAGATACAGCACCAGACACAGCCAGTCTCAAAGTCTAGTCAGAACAGGTTCCTACAGAGAACTTGAAAGCAATAGCTTTACATTCAGCTGTAGGCAAAAAAAAAAAAAAGAAAAAAAAAGCCCATATACTGTGATAGACTTCACTTTTCACACCTACTCAGTGTCAACACCTGTTTAGCTGTAGATTATTTGAAAAGCAATGACTTGCTTTAATATTGCTGCAAAAGTACTTTATTTCTACATAAATTTTTTCTTTTAATTTTATTTCATATTATACAACATAAGCTAGTTCTAGTATATATCTATAATGTATTGTGAGTAGAAAGATGATCTCTGATGAACACATACTAGTGGGTTCTAGAAAGGCAGATAATTTCCTTCACTTAATAATAGTTTTCTTTCCTCTTGGCTGCAGACTTTCATAACTAGCACCATGCCAAACATTCGAAGATTGGATTATGGCCTGTCGTACTTGATTATTTTTGTCAGCATGCTGACCCAGGGTGCCCTTTTCTTGTGTTGTTCCTTCTGTTTCCATTTTTCATGTCATCCAGCTTTTCATCTTGTCAATCAGCTTTTGACTTCCTGATTAAAGTGTCTGTCACAGGAGCAGCCTGGTCTCCAGTCAGTTGTTTAATTTGTTCCTCATGGCATCCAATTGAGTTATTCATCTGGCCCAGCTGTTCCCAAGTGCTTCCAGCATCACTTTTTCATGTGTTTGGGTTTAACCTCTATATCTATGTACAACAGTGTGAATTGTTCCATTCATTCTGTTGACTGTGGATTGCTTTGCCTCCGTCTAATGCCTTGACATTGCTAGGACGGCTGCTACTGTATTCTGTGGCTTAACCAGCTGAGAGAAAAGCAGTATTTCACCCTGGTGTTATGGTAACAAGTACAACTAAACAGACTAGTTCTCAAGTATTATAGCAGGCCCAATTTTTAACAATTAGGAACGTGTAATGGAAAACTCTGCTCTCAGAGATTTGAATCCACCCAAAAAAATAATGTTGATGACGCTTGGCAGGAGGAGAGAAACGTTACTTTGCCAGGAATTTTTAGCATTCACTTAAAATCAGTTCGCTTCATTATCATGAGGGATGTTTGCTCAGTGCCAAGTCTAGGCCTGGTATAACCCAGCCATAACTCCCAGTGACTTATGTGGGAGTTACACAAGCTCACAGCAGGGCTAAATTTGGTGATCTGACTGAAGTCGTACAGGCATCCAGTTGGAACAATGGAATTTAAATCAATTCAGCGTCATCGCAGTAAAATGCTCAAATCTTGTTGCGTTGCTTTAATTGCTGCTTTTCAGAGAGAATTAGGGGAGAAGGATTAGCATTAAATTCTGACCCTACTCCATGATTTTTTTTCCCCTCTGGAATAACAACTGATGTGCCTCAGTTTCCCTACTGAATATAACAATACACACATCACATCGGGATGCAGGAATGATTATTTATTGAATAAGTTGAAGCTGAAAAATGCTGAGTATTATTATTTATTATTACTGGAAGTTAATCTGAATGGGTAGAATGCTGGAATAGTTTTGAACTGTGTATCACAGGGGAGAAAGGCATTTTCTGATAACCAACTTTTGTTTTTGACGTAAGTCAAGCAAAGTCCATGCTGTTGGGCACATATTGATTGTTTCAGGGTTTGGGAAGAATCTTTTTTTCCTCCCATTTGCTCTATTGTTTCATCTTCTTTTCCTGTCTTCTACTGCATCACAAAGTATTGTCATTTGCTAATGGCAGGATGACTTAATGACCTTTCTCATATAAGAAATTCTCTGCTTCAGTGTAAAAGCATATTGTATTTATATACATTTTATCTGATAAAGATATAGAGCAAAAAACTTGATCCCAAGCTGGGTAGATTTTCAGCAGGCTGCAGCTTTTTTCCTGTTGTGCTAACATTCATTTCTCCACAGACACATCAAGACTCGAAGTGCTGATTCCATAGCACTGTGAGTTTTTAGTAGAGTTTTATATACCAGAAGAATTTTATTAAAACAACATTAACTCAGTCAAGTCCCTGCTGGATGCCTGTCCACATCATAAAAACCGCTAGCTTGACTGGCACTCACTGGCACCCATATAGGAACTCTCGGTGGGGAAGCCAAGGACTGAATGGACCTGGGTCCTGAAGTGCCCTTTCATCCCTGCAGGTGGTCCTTCCAGTTCAGAAGTGAGGTACGTTCTTGGAGCAGTACCATACCTGTTCTGGGGCTAAACAAATGACTTCAGCTTTCATCACCTTCATGCCAAAACTTTTCAAAAGTCTTACTTTATTATTTTCTTTTTCTTTTATTTTTTTTAAATAAAGAATCCAAAGATTTGTTTGCTTGTTAAGAAGACTGCATTCATTCCAGCTGTAGTTTTTGCATTTATTTAGAAAACAGAGGTACAGGTAACAGAGGATAAGGAAATATCTCCAGCAGAATTTGGAGTCTGGAGCCATGATAAGTCTAAGAGATTCCTGCTTTCCTGTTACTTTCTCACTGACTTTGTAGAAGCGGCCACAGGACCCTTCTACAGAATGCAATCTGGCTTTAATCACCACTAAATGGCTTCCATCCTACTAGAGATTTGTTTGGAAAGGACTGTTTCTGAAAAACACTGCTGTGAAATACATGCTATTTGGAATGACTTTGTATTCAAAATGCATTCTATTTGGAATGAATTTGTATTTTCTAACCTCAAAATATTTTAGGATGGGTTAAAAAATATGGCAGAACAGAGTGAATATGTGCACTGGACCTAATAAGTATGCACTTTTCTATTAGCATCTGAGTCTCTCCTGGGTGCAAAAATGGAAAAGGAAGAATTAGTTCTGAAAAATAAACTGCATCCCATGGCCACATGCAATGCACCCATTCAAAACAGGCTGTGCAGTTAGTACTTCTGGGCTTGCTTGGAAACTTTGCCCTGAGCCCTCTGAGTTTGGTTCCCTCTCACATTTTCCATGAGCTTGACTCCGTCTTGGTTAGTCAAGAAAGTAAATGCACGATGTCTCAAATCTGCCCTTCCCCCAGCTTCTTGTATCATAAAATAACTCCAGGCGCAATATGTTATGCAAGTCTGTGATCATCCCTCTAATTTCTTATAAAAGATATGACCTCGTTATCAATGAAGATATTTTTAAAGTACTGATCATCTGAGCTAAAACCTCATGGATAGAAATGCAAAATACGTTCTAATCTCTCTTAAAGCTCAACTCCACATTGGTTACACTCAGTTGAAATTCCATGTGGTTTTCTTTGCAACCAAAACCAACTGCACTACTTTCAAGATACATGAAATACGAGCTGAAATTTTAGGGTGCAGCCATAATCTTGAGAGGTTATACTACAATGTTTGGGGATGTACTGACTTTACTAACACCTGAGAATGAAATTTGGCTGTCAGGCACACATTTATTAGGATCATTCTAAAAATTTGTACAGTATAATGCCCAAATCAGGGTGAGCTATTCAATTGCATTTCTGGATCATAACCTGATTCTCTTTATGCATAGAGAAAGGAGTATGTAGTTGTCAGATTGTGACACCTTTTGGTTTGTGTATTATGCACTGTACTTCTAATCAGTTGGGAAGCAACTTTACTCTCAAAGCTCTACATGGACTGCAAAAGAAGTATACGCAATACTCTTTCACAGGGGTTTTACATTTATTCTCTCCTGCTTTCTTTCTTTCTTTTTTTTTTTTATTTTTTTGCTGTTCTCAACCTAAAAGAAAGGTCACTTCAAGTGATACTATATATATTGTGCTCTTTATGCACCTAACAGCAGAGTGTCTATGCTCTAAGAAGACAGATGATCTGCAGCCCCTCATTCCTTTTACCTTTGATGTCTTCAAGAACTGACTGAAATATCAATATGTTTACTGAACATAACGGAAAAACTACTTCCCCCAGGGTGAAATAACTGGGTTTAGGATGGCTTACAAGACACCTCCCCTATGGAAGAGGACGAGCTTCAGGGCACGTATAAATATGCATCATATACACATAGTCATCCTCCCAGCCAGAGGAAATGCATGTATTTAACAAGCGCATTTCAAATGCAACCTGGTTTAACTTCTGCTGCACTAACAACTCCTGCAATTAAGCAATGTTGGTAGCCAATTAGCTCACATTTTTTTCATATTGAAAGAGCAAATATAGGCAGGTATTTAACCCCTTTTGTGCCCCTGGGCCATCAGCATGCCTAACATTGAGGAAACTAATTGTAATCCTCTCAGATACAGTTTTTCTTCTGTTATATTAGGAGGTGATAAAACGAAACAGCATGATTGAATGTTGAAAAGGCTGGATAACTTTATGAGTATTGCTACTACTAATAGCCACCTTATGTTTAAGTGAAATCTTTTGCATGGGAGGATCTAAAAACTCCCCAATATGCATATAAGGATAATTTCACTTATCATTGAACTTCTCTGAGGCAACCCTGGTGCGTAAAAGGAAGACTCTGTTCGATGCACAGCAAGCTTGGCAGTCAGTGGAAATGCTAGTGCTACTCTATAACCTGTACAGCAGGACCTACTTTGTAATGGGGAAGTAATATTGTGTGATCTTCCCCAGACTGTAAGCCACTACGGTGGTTCTAGAACTTGTCACCAAAAGGTACTTTATTCTCCTTTGTACTCCCTGAGTGCAGGCAGAGGCTTAAGGCCACAGTCTTGTCCTCATATTTTATGTCAATTTTCCTAAAGCTATATAGAATGAGTATTATATATATAAAATTCATTTACTTCCATCTTCTGTGCATTCAGTTTCACCACATCATCCCATAGCTACCTATTTCAATGCTGGACTAGGTAGTATTTTAATACACTCTCCATTTAAATTTCTACTGGAAAAGTGTGAAATATCCTTTTTTGTATGTGTGTGAATAGAGCCTTTAATGCTGAAGTTTAAATGAATGGTGTATTTTTTGGCTAGGTGTCAAAGACTTAACAGAACTTGTACTATAGTCTTCTCACAGGAAAAAACAAATAGTTTCACACTGAGGTATTTGGAAACAGGTGTGCTGAACAATTACAGAATGTTACAGCTCTTGGAGGCAGCCCTCCAAGAAATTAAGGTCTAAAAATGTATGATAACACTATCACATTGATAAAACATCTAGTACTGAATCCCACTAGACAGAAGAAAAACTGACTGGAGCTCAAGGAGAAGATGTGATCACTATTATGTCAGGGAATGAAGCAGCTAGAGTTGTTGCCAACAGGTCTGGAAGGAAAACAATAGAAAAGCTTCACTTGGGATGTGGTTTGGAACAAGAGATCAACACTGTCCACTCCCACTCTCATGGCCACCACCCTGCCTCGAGCAGCAAAACGCTCTCCTGGCCACACCCAGCAAAATGCCCGATGGAGCCATCGTTGCTTGTTTAGCATGCAGCTGCACGGCTCTACAAAACTGAGCAGCTAGCTTTGTTGCTGATGCCCCTCTTTCCTAAAGCACCAGTTCCACATTTCTGTTTCACCTTATAGCCATCTCATTTTGATTCTATGCTGAAAAAACAATCTTTGCATGCTTCTCTTCCTTGGTTATGATGTAAGTCAGACAAACTCTTTCATAAAAGTTGTAAAGCCAAGATTTCATTTCCACCTCCTGATTTCTAACAAACATGCAGAAAGAATAGTAAGCATTTCAAAGTTGTTATAAATCAACAAAAAGGAATCCAACTTTCAGTCCACCCCCCTGGAATGCTCTCCTGCTCTTACAAAAATGATTTGTGTCCCCAAGCACATCTGCACAGCAAATCTTTACCAGGACCTCTTAGTTTATTTTGCACTTTCCCACTTCCATAGAATCATAGAATGGTTTGGGTTGGAAGGGACCATCAAGGGTCACAGAATCATAAAATCATAGAATGGCTTGGGCTGGAAGGGACCATCAAAGGTCCATCTAGTCCAACCCCCCTGCGGTGAGCAGGGACACCTTCAACTAGATCAGGTTGCTCAGAGCCCCGTCCAGCCTG